>CM057094.1:20007007-20607007 GCA_029959045.1 Taenioides sp. WSHXM2023
GAATTTGCAGCGAGAGGCAGCAGATGCAATGGAAACATTTGTTGAGCGGTGATTGCAAAGAGTTGATCTGAGTGATTTAAGCCACTGAAAATCTGAAATTACAAAAGCACTCAGCTGTAAACTCTAGTTGTGTCTTGTACAAAGAAACAAACCCAAAACATGTTTAAATAAAGATCTGGGAAAGTCATTTGGCTCTGAGTGGATTGCGATCAAATACATAATGTCTGGAAAAACACTGATTAAATTTGAAGGGCAATTCTGTTATTCAAAATAAGTTTTCATATAAACTACGACAACATATCCCTTGGGAAATGGCTTGAAGATAGCTGTAGGGGAAAAATCAACAAAAGCAAATCCTTAAAATCCTCTCTCCAAAATTGTTGCAGGTCAAGGGGCCAAAGCATTTCCTTTGGTGTGCCCTTAATCTCAGTTCAAAGTGTAAAGAGATCCTCCTAGCGCTACTATTAAAGTTGTCAGCAGTGTTCGCCAGGCTCTCGATAAGGGTCTTGACAGCAGTATTAAATCTACACACAGGTTTGAGCTCATGCCCTTTGACCTTTATATTATTGTTGTCTTCCCCTTTTAGCTTAGCCCTTGATGATAGTATCAAGAAGACTGCCCCCTATGCACTATAATACAAAAGCACTTCATAAATCAGGCAAAATGAACAGTGTGCCGTATGAGAGGAAACACAAAACAATACTTGAGCAAACAAAAGCTAAAGTAGATTCAAGTTTAAAGGTAAACTCACAAGTCTCCACAAAGAGGTGTGTGAGAAATACAAAAGAAAAAAGCAAAGCACTGTTCAGAGGCGACTGAAGCCAAGCTCGCTGGAGGTGCTATTCTAGTCAGTGTGCTCCCAGATCTTTCAGCTTGCTCAAAGTAGGAAAGAAGACAATACACTCGCCTCACCCTTTTTGTTTACTGTGTTTGCCCTTGTTATTTTCCCACTCATATAGTCGTTTGTGCACCTACAATGACAAATCCACTCTGTGTTTTATTACGAGTTTGGTAATGTACATTAAAGCATTGAACATTTACAGAATCCTACCTCCTCTTGCGCTCGTCCCTGAATTAACGGTTGCCATGGTAACTAACTGCTAAACTATATGTGCAGGAGCAACACGCAGCTTATGCTTGTTTGGTCTTTGATCCCACATGATTTGGTGTAGATTTGTAAAGACATTGAAATATTAAAGGTGCCTTATGTAACTTTTCAGTTGGATGTGTGTCACCTTTCTATGGATCTCAATGCTTTGCCTTGAATGTTCCACAGTATGACATTAAATAGCTCTACTTTTACTCTACTCTACATTTATTCAATTACAGGTGGTTTTATAGTGCAAAAACATCTAGAAAAACAGGCATATTGACTGTGAGTGGGGCTGCCTCTCCACAGATCTGACGAGTAACTTGGCCTGGTTTGGTCTCTGTGATGATAGAAATGTTTCACAGTGACCTTTCTGACAAAGCAATAACATCTCCATGGACAAAAGCAGGTGGCGGACTCTCCCCCAGAAAAGTTACACAATGCATCTTTAAACCCATGTACATTTTTTTCCTCTTTGTCTGAATTCTCTTCTTTCTCTGCACTACCCACCTGCCCCTGGATGTTGCTGCTGTCATTCTGTTGCACTGAAGGGTGGTCAATTAGAGCTGGGTTTACTCGCCGCCTGCCTGTGGCGCCACTGCACGGGGATCAATACTTGGCTGACAACGCACTATTATTGCTAGATACCCAGCACAGATCTTTCTCTCCCACTCTTTTCTTTCTCTTATTTTCTAACCGTAATGCCTTTTACTTTCTGCGAGGATTAGCCGCACGCTTCCTGTTCAGTGTATAATTGTACAGTAGGAGAGACAGATTGACAAGACAAGTGCCCAGCTAATGAAGTGTATTCCATAAAGAGGATGTAGTATAGTCAGCAGACGCCTCAGATACGGCTGGATAGATAGTGGCAGCAGGTGCATTAAGTAGAGTGACTCAGCAGGCGAAGGTTTAAAATAAAACCCTCACGGAGCAGTAAAATGAGCTGTGATTGACAAATACTAATAAAGTTCATACTTCCTATATGCACTTAACGATATAAATGTGTATGTGTATTCAGATGAGGTGCTGAGTGAGACTGCAGTGTCTTTTACTCACAGTGTTAGCAGGAGGTCTATAGGGAGTCTGTGTGGCCTTGTCATAGTGCTGCTGCTTCCGTTTGTCCATCTGCTGGTTACTGGTCTGTACAGAGTGTGGCGCCCTCTGGTGGTGGCACTGACACCTGACCTGATGTCCCTGAGCAGACTGAAGTGATAAAGGAAAAAAAAAATAAATGAAAAGAGCAGATTTCAGATTGCATTAGATAGAAAATGCCATTCCTTATTTCACATTACTCTTTACTACAAGGATGTATGATTACTACTAGATAATGCTAGTTTTCCAAGATTGAAGATTCAAGAGGTTCAAGAAATGTATTTGCCATCTGTGCACACACAAGTCATACCCATTGGAATTCTTGTGCAGGGCTCTCAATAAGTAAAAACAGATAAAAGTGCATTTGAGAAAAAAAAACCATAAAAGATAAACATTTGTACATAAATACATTTGCTAAGAAAATCCATATTAAATACATCATTTGAATAGGCACGATATTTAAAAGCAGTAGAGAAGCAGACCACTGTTATATTGTACTAATAAATACTGTATATGGCACATAATACTGTGTATTGCACATAGTACTGTATATTGTACATAACAATGATGTAGCTAGTAGTAAAGAAGTTTTCCATGAGTTCATTTTATTTAGTGACCTCTGCCTCTCCCAGTGGAAAGTATGTGAGCGTGCTTTTAACATTTCACACACATTTAATAAAGCAGTGAAAATAACAAAGTCTGATGAACTTTGTGTTAACGCAAAGGGAATTGAACAAGCTGCTAGTACATGAGTATGTATCTGACCTTCTATATATATGTGTACAGAATATATGCAGCACAGGGCATGCACTGGCACTCCATTGTGCTCTTTTCTTTCTGTGTCTGGGGTGAAGGCCTAAACAATGGGCATGGGAAAGTGCTTATTCTAATTGGAGGAGGCATGTGATAGCTGCACTGCTGGACAGGACATCCATTGACATTTTGGTATTTGTGGATACGGCGTGGATTTGAATAATGTGAGCCGGGCATACAGTTGTTTGACTAACAAGCAGCTGGTCAAGAAACTAATGAAAGGCACAGAGCGTATGGAGGAGGTAAAGCAAAGCAAGCAGGGCTTCTGGATCAGAAGGGTTAGTACCATCAAACGAAGAAAAGGAAACTATCTCCACTAATAAGGGCTATATAGAGTACCAACATGTTTTTCAGATGCATACAGATTTTCTTACATTCATAATTAGATTCCAAAGGTTAATCTGAATGTAAAGGATTTAGAATCGCTGTTGTACACCTGATTTAAAAGCTCTAGAACAAACATTAAAATGTTTCCAAAACAAAATATACAATTTAAAACAATAATATTCATAATACTCCATGTTAGATTAATTAAATATGTTTTATCACATGTCATTTATTTCAAACTGATTTTTAAAATAGGATTTGAAGCTTTAACCCATCAAAAACTGAGCTTTTGAATAGTATCAAATCATGAGACACAATAGAATCCCACCTCTCATTATTTCACATCTATTGTTTTATGCTGGGACATAATGTACTATCTTTGATGACTACACAGTGCATGTCATGCCCCAGTTTGAAATGCCTTTGATATACTTTATTCTCATCTTGTTGTAACGTGGGATCATTTCAATCTGTGACCTTTGTGTGGTAAAAATCTTCTTGTTAGCATGTCAGAAAGCTAGTTTGTTTTTAAAATGTAATTTTGAGTGCAGAACAAGTTGTCCAGATAATTAACATGTTTTCTTTAATGTGGCAAAAACTTGTTATTACAGCATCGAACAACAAACATTTCTCCCGACTTGTCAGGGCAGAGTTTTCTTTGCCTTAAAGTTGGTGGAAAGAACACAAGTCAGTGCTTTGTGTTCAGTGGCTCCTGTTTTCAAAGCCAGGTCCAGTGTAGAAGCACTCACCATTTGTTGGGGCTGTTGTTGTTGTTGTAGCTGTTGACACTGCAGTGTGAGCTGAGCTATAGTTCTGTCTCGACTCTTCAGCTCCTCCCTGAGACCTTGCACTTCCTTAATCAGCTCCTGGAGCTGAGATGCACACAAACACATATATTGTGAATGCAGTGGACTATATAAATTAAACATTATATTCAATCAATAACAGCGCTAAACTCTGCTCACCTTATCTTCAGCCTCCACCTCGGCCACATCAGTTGGAGAGTCTATATCTTCAAGCTAGAATAAAAATAAAGTTCACTCACAGGTGGGAATGACTGTAAACCGTGGATGTGACAAACACCTTGAGCACTATGTGTCAGATGAAAGGTAAACATTCACAACTTTCCCTCAGCGGTAAATGTCAGCTTTTTAAACATCTGAATCCAACATTTGAGGTAAAGCCAAACCCGCCAAAGAAATAATACATACACAGGAAAGAATTTGGTTTGGTTTTTGGTTTTTACATGGATCACTAGTAAGTATGATGGTTATAATAATCAGTTTTTGTTTTTTGGATTCATGTTATACCATAGAAATCATTTGATGCTTGTAACACTTGTCTTGTCTTATATTATGCCATATTAAGAGGTGAAATACAGTATTTTTCTCTCCTGTAGTCTGTGGACCTCACCTGCAGTAGGTCTCTGAGCCTGAGCAGGTGACTCTTGAGGGCGCTGCAGTCCTGGGACATGTGCTCCAGAGTGAGTTCATCCAGCGCTGGGATGTGGCTGTGCTGTTTCCCCTCAGAATAAAAGGGTCGTGAGGAAAACCTGGGCACCTTGTAGCTGTCATAATGCTGAAAGCCGTGCATTCTGGGAAAACAAGAATGTCGCAGTATGTCACTGCACTGAATCCATGAGCACAGTTTGTGATGTTTAGTTTCAAACCTGCTGTTGTTGCGGAAGTGATCCGGGGCACTCCAGCGATGGTGTCTCCGCCGTGGACCCAAGCGACCTCGCTCTGATAGCTCCACATGGGACATTTCTAAGTTTACAAACAAACACAAAGCCGCTATCAAATAGACTGGAAATATATAGAAGCCCCTATTTTACACTTAAACATTATGTTCTAAAAGCAGTGAATACAAGTGTCAGTCATATAGATGGAGGAGCTGACGTGTTAAAAAGTTTTCCACCCTCTGGTTCACATATGGAGAAACTACGTAAGTACGTTTTTATTTATATAGCACTTTTCACAGACTTGTCACAAAGATGCTTTTACAGATCATTATTCATTCACTCCATACCTGGTGGTGGTAAGCTACAGACTGACGGAAGCGCGGCTGCCAATATGCGCCATCAGCCCCTCCAATCACCACCATTACTCACGCGCACACCACTTTCATACTGCAACTGCTTGAAGCCCTTTGTTAATGAACAGTTCTATATGTATTTCACTGAGCCTATAGAATATATCCATATAAATCATGATCTTGTCCTTCTCACTCCTTATTTCTTGCTACTGTCTCATCAAACATCAAATGCGAGCACAGAGACACTGACAGACCATTTTGTTTTCAAGGAGGTAAAAGGACACAGTATTTGGGAACACTCAATAGCATGGAGCTGTGAAATGAACCGTGGCTGCAGCAAAATTGACAACTAACAGAGCGGAGTGCCAGGAAATCAAAAGAACCTCTGACCTCCTACTGTATATGTTTGAAAGTCTGTGGGCCGAGAAATAGATAAATGTAAGCGAGATTGTGAGAACAAATCCAAAGAATTCAGCGGCCATGGTTAAAATACTTTACCGGGTGTCACCACAGCACAGTCTGACCCAGAGTGAACCTTCTACATTCCAGTGCTCTTGTCTGGTAAACTGCTCCTCATATATTAGCACATTGGGAATATAATCCAAGTGAAAAAGTGAAATCCATTCAGCCTGGGAAACTTGGGCAGGAAAGCGGAACAAAATGACTTTGTCCGGTCAGCTGGTGAGTCGTTAAAGGGCCAGAGACAGGCCCGCCCCCTCTGCCTGCGCCTGACTGCTATGAGCCATCAGGCGCATTTCTTCTGGGAACACCCAAAGATTTGGTGAGGAGAGAGGGCTGAGCTGTCGTGAAGAAAGCAGCTGGCTTTAGGAGTCTCCAACTGAAGGTCAGGAGGGAAATGTGAGGGTCAGCAGCCGGGCCTGTTCTTTTCTCTCCAGTGTTTATTTGAAAAGTGAAGAAGCAGCGACAGACACAGAGGAGGGGGAACCACGACCCCGTGTCCAGCCTCTGCTCCACTACTCCACTCACTCCCTTCACTCTCTCTCTTTAGCAGCTCATGATGTAGAGAGCTATAAATATGGCAGCTTCCCAGAATGGAGGCCTCCACTTCCATTCACATTCCTCTGGAGTGAACATTCCTGCACCTCTGCCACAAACAAGAGCACTGTAAACATTACATAGCAGCTACTGTCACACCCACAGCTTTGATAATTCAGCTGAAAATCTGATCAAATACATAAAACTTGACATCTGTACCCTGAGTGTGCCATGGCACTATTACACATGTGATACTTGAGGTCAAAACATACACACAGAGTGATCTAGTGTTGAAAGAGACATTTACACTGAAAGCATGCTGCTGTACAAAGAAAAATACAAATCCATTAAATGAAATGTACAATGTTAAATGAAGGCTGTGTGAAGGCATCAACTCACATAAACAGAATGGGAATACAGCTAAGCTTCTTCAGAAACCACTGTTTAGTAGTCATTTGTCTTTTATATTGCAGCTGTAATACTTTTCAGCACCAAAATATTAGAGCAGAAGTGCACAGAGTGGCAAAGTGTGCATTACTGATTTAAATGAATGCCCCAGAAGCTGGATTCCCCCATTTTACTCCCCTGTTACAGGAAACAGAAAAATAAAAGTGGAAATAGTATGCCTGAACCCTGGATGCAAATGCATTCATTTACAATTACAATCAGAACGTTGTTTTGCTGGAGGTGTGCGATTATTCAACTGCTGGGCAACCTCTAGTCAATGAGGCAGAAGCATTTGTCATGGCCTCCAAATGACCGAGTACATTTAACTTCAGTATAGTGTAGTAATGCAGTGTGTGTAGTGCAGTAATGCAGTAGTGTGTAAAGTGCTGACCATGCAGGCCATCCTCAGGCAGCTCCACCTCCAGCATCAGGTCATCCTCCTCCAGCTGTGCGTCTGTCAAAGGCTCCAGGTGCTCCAGGATGTCCTACCAACACATTACATCACATTACAACATGACAGAGGAACGCATCACATTATCACCACATTATCACCACAATAAAGTCATTCAATCATGTTACTCCATGTTTAGGACATGCCTTACAACCACACTGTGTCAAGACAAATTAATAACACAATAGTATCTAATATGTCCCATTTTGCACACCAATTTTATAAGGTGTTACTATGTGTAAGTAAATGTCTGCCACTGACCCCCTGTATCAGTAGCAGAGCTAAGTTAAGTATTTTGAGGAGCTTCTGCTATTAAAAGACAGCAGCACAGTGTCTGCCTACATAAGTAATCATGTCTCTCATCAAACCATATGGTCGCATCTTACAATTCAGTTATAAAAGAGTAACATCTGGGTGTAAAATCTGTTTTAATAACGACATACAATGTGTGCCTTTTCTTAATCTTTTGTTTATGAAAATATAAATATGCAGGACAATTGTCTGTATCCATACTTCTCAGTATCAGTTCAAACAGCACAAGTGATGAAATTCAGCCTTTTTCAATAATATATCATGTTCCCGATACCAGGACTTCAGTCAATAGAATGCACATTTTAAACAGTTTGAAATTGCAACAAAAACATATTTTAAGAGCTTCAAAACCCTTTGCCCGCCTGTAAGCACTGCCTACCGAATAATTCAAAGCATGCCCATAAGCACAGGAATGAATCAATAGTTCAAAGCTTTCAAGGCAATTTTGTGCCTCAGAAAACCTAAATTGTCAGTGCTTTGACTAGAAAACACAAGCATTAAATTACTCATTTCTCAAAAGTGTCGTGTGATAATCGCTGGTACTTGAAGGAGGGAAAATATTGAATGCATACACAATACAAAAAAAACAAAGACACAAAATTATGTATACAAAGCTTACGACTGCCATTTCAAGAGGAATATATTCAATAGTACAGAAGACTTTGAAATGGCTTTCTGCTTCATAAAAGAATCTGTGGAGATCTGGCAATGTTGAAAAATCTCCCGAATTAATTTTACTTTTAGTTTGAAAAAGGAGAGTGTGTGGTGATATATTGCTTGATCTGTGCACAACACGTTTAAATCTTTAGTGACTTTGAAAACGTTGTGATTCTTGTTGATTCCGTGCACAAAACAGATGCAGTGGATGGAATGGTCCACTAATTGGCCACACAAGAGCAACTGACAATGCAAGTATTGTTCATTCTAAACAATTAAACTAAAATAATGCAATAAAATCCATCAAGCTGTGTGCATGTGAAGGTTTCCATTGAAGATAGCCTTGAGCCAATTAAAGCACAGGCGCTGTAGTTTTCTATTTGCGAGGTGATTATCAGACATGAACTATATGATTCTGACATTATTATACACATATGCCTCAAGGCCTTCATCAATTCCTTTTTTGCATCGTGATCAGAATCAGAGCAGCTTAAAGCCAAGGGCAAGTCTTGGGTTTCATAGCGCACACTTGACTCCAAGCATAACATCTGCTAAATCTTCAGACTGACACGCTCGGATCAAACAATGATTAAAACTTCAGAAATCAGAGTGAAAGTTGAACAGCGTGCTGTTCTTTGACACTTTGCATCCAGCAAACTTAAATGAGACTGATAAACTCGCAGAGAAAATAAAAAGTTCATCACACTGGTGTTAATTCTACTCGTGGTTTTCTTAGAGAGTTTGTCTCTGAGATCTCTGGCAGACATGGAACTTTCAGGGTTTGAATTTCAATTAGGATCATGGCACAGATTCAGGTGAACGCAGGCTGCTCGTTTTCCACTCGGTAAAGATACATACAACTTTGACTTAAGGTCAGACAAAAACAACAGATGTCACGGGGAAAACGTGGGTATTTGACAACTTAAGAGTAGAGCATTGTATTCCTGTGAGTGATCAGTTAACTGTTTTTTAAGTTACAATAAGCAAGTTAAATGTAAGTTGAAATAAAATTAGAACAATAATAAAGATATCCATCTATTTTGTTCCGCTTATTTGGGACCGGGTTGTGGAGGCAACAGTCTCAGCAGGGACTCCCAGACTTCCTTCACCCTGGACACTTCCTCCAGCTTCTCCGGAGGGACCCCAAGGCCTTCCCAGGCCAACCGAGAGACATAGTCCCTCCAGCGTGTCCTGAGTCTTCCCTGGGGCCTCCTCCTGGTGGGACATGCCCAGAACACCTCCCGAGGGAGGCGTCCAGGAGGCATCCGGAACAGATGCCCGAGCCCCTCAGCTGGCTCCTCTTGACGTGGAGGAGCAGCGGCTCTAGTCCGAGCTCCTCCCATGTGACTAAGCTCCTCACCCTATCTCTAAGGGAGCGCCCAGCCACTCTGCGGAGGAAACTGATTTCGGCCGCTTGTATCCGTGATCTTGTCCTTTTGGTCATTACTCAAAGCTCATGACCATAGGTGAGGAACGTAGACTGACCAGTAAATCGAGAGCTTTGCCTTTCGGCTCAGCTCCTTCTTCACTACAACGGTCCGGTACAGCGCCCACATCACTGCCAACACTGCACCGATCCGCCTCTCAATCTCACGCTCCATCCTCCCCTCACTTGTGAACAAGATCCCAAGATACTTGAACTCCTCCACTTGAGGCAAGACTCTCCACCCACCCGGAGAGGGCAAGCCACCTTTTTCTGGTCAATAACCACAGCCTCAGATTTGGAGGAGCTGATCTTCATCCCAGCCACTTCACACTCGGCTGCAAACCGCCCCAGTGCACGTTGGAGATCCCGGTCCGATGAAGCCATCAAGACATCACCATCTGCAAACAGCAGAGATGAGGTCCTGTGGTCCCCAAACCGGACCCCCTCAGGCCCCTGACTGCGCCTAGAAATTCTGTCCATATATACAATGAACAGAACCGGTGACAAAGGGCAGCGCTGGCGGAGTCCAACATGCACCGAAAACAGGTCTGACTTACTACTGGCAATGCGAACACACAGGAGATCCGGTCATACAAGGACCGGACAGCCCTTAGCAAAGAGCCCCGGACCCCATACTCCCAGAGCATTTCCCACAGAACACCATGGGGGACACGGTCGAATGCCTTCTCCAGATCCACAAGGCACATGTGGACTAGTTGGGCAAACTCCCATGAATCCTCGAGCACCCGATGGAGAGTATAGAGCTGGTCCAGTGTTTCACGGCCAGGACGAAAACCACACTGATCCTCCTGAATCCAAGGTTCAACCAACCAGATTCTCCTCTCCAGCATCCTGGAATTCACCTTACCGGGGAGGCTGAGGAGTGTGATTCCCCGGTAATTGGAACACACCCTCTGGTCCCCCTTCTTAAACAGAGGGACCACCACTGGATATCTTTATGATTGTGGGCCTGCTCATAAAGATATCCAGTGAATTGTATACTGTGTGAAATGTAATATTTAAATTAATGAATCTAATTAATTAAAAGTTCATGTGGATGCATGGAGACCCTCCTATAATGCTGCTCTCTTTCAGGTTACTTGATCTAAGTCTTGGTTGTCTCAGTTGTCAAGTGTACTCAAAGCTCTGATCGTTTTTTCTTCTTCAGTTCAATTGTTCAATTTGAGCCCGGCTGTTATAGTGCTCACCTGAGGACATGTGTTCACGTTCATGAATGCATTAGAGAGACGAGCTGGATCAAAGTCTGCCTGTGAAAGCTTCAATGGTGAATTACATCAGTCCATGTGTTAGATCATGAAACAAATTCTAAATTGTATAGACATGAATCAATAGTAATGAAAAGCTGTGATCTGCTTCTCCAGTTTGGTTGCCTGGGATCTACAACACACACTTCCAATAATTACAAAAATGTGAGTCTGGTAGAATCTTCCTGAGTTCAGATGGGCATGACTGACAGGTATTGTCATTCACCAACATACATGGTCAGTCCATATCAAAACACATGACTGCTTAAAAATAAAGGAAAAAATGTCACAGGGGACTGAAAAACACAAAACTAAACTGTTAATCCTTCTTGCTATTTTTGCTACTTATTTTGAATTTAGTATTACGATATATATTGTTGCACTTTGTTATTATCATACATTGTGATGTGTGAGTTACTGTGTCCAAAATTTTCCTTGTGGATCAATAGTTTGTCTAAGTCTAATTTGAGGTGAGAGAAATAAAATTTTACTACAAATCCAGAATGAAATCTCTCCTCTAAATACAGAGATACCATTCTGGACTTGCCAGGCAACCAACTAAGGGTCTTTGGCTATGCAAGGATAGGCCTGTCACGGTAATTACTATATATCGACTTAAGTTCAATATATAAATGATCTTTACAAAATAATATATTATATAAAATAATTAATATATTATTATTTATCTATTATATTAATATATAAATTCTTTTATAATAATAATTTTTGGGGGTCAATATTTATCATAGATGCTTTTTATTTGCACAACTGGGAAACTGTTGGTTACTTTTTGTCTATATGATGAGATTTAAGCCGTAACGTTTGAATTTATAACTATGACTATGACGCAAACTAAGTAATAAAGTTCTTTCTGCTGTTTATTTATTGCAGCTTATGATGATTTAACAATATTGTACATTGAATGTAATATTGTAATATTGAAACTTTAGAAAAGTTTCTAAGGTATAATTCTGCTCTTGGGTTATTTCAATATTATAGTTTATCATCTATATTTCTTTCAGAAATATACCACACTTCAAAATTTGTTATTGCGACAGGCCTATACAAGGACAAT
This sequence comes from Taenioides sp. WSHXM2023, assembly GCA_029959045.1. Lineage (NCBI taxonomy): Eukaryota > Metazoa > Chordata > Actinopteri > Gobiiformes > Gobiidae > Taenioides > Taenioides sp. WSHXM2023. The sequence goes on from CM057094.1 coordinate 20,018,993, forward strand.
TAGGATGCTGTGACGACGTTGCTGCAGTAATAGAAGCACCCCTCATATACAGATGTAGGAGGAGGCTGAACCAAACATGGAACCACAACTTTCTTACAGAGAGGCATGACTATTTAACAACCAACTGCCATCCCAATGAACAACTCACAATGTTATGTTTTTAAATCCCAAACGGGAAGCCTTGGAGTAAATTAGAGGTCATGCCAAACCTTAAGACCACAATTGCTGACTAGTGACATTCTAATTTGAAACATGACTCAGATGTTCCTCACAACGTGCAGTTCGCTCATCTAAAAAGACATGAGAGAAATGTATGTTTACAGCTTTAAAGGTTGCTTCGGCCAGTGTAAAATCAACACAAACAAAAGCTGCTGATGTGTGGACCTCATTTAATCAAGAGCAAAGAGAGAGAGACTCGCCGGTGTGTTTTGTAAACGGCAGAGCACTCCACAGACAAAAGGTTTAAGCACCTCACTCATTTACACACTAATGAACTGACCTGTCTCCACCTGGCACCACAAAAGCCTTAAAGTACAAGTAAAAGAAGTAAGGGAGAGAGGCTCAGAGACAGAAACGGATTATAGCATCTGCAGAACAACAGCTAATAGGGAGGAAGTAACAGATCGAGAAGAGCACGCAACAAGATGGAGAGAGATGAGGAAAGTAAAAGAAAAACAAGGCAAAAATATAAAATAAAGAAGAACGTCAATATGAGTGTCTTGTATCCAAGCCGCCTTTTTGTGAAATGTCTTTACTTTTAAATGGGAGAACTTTGAAAAGTGGAAAAATACAGAAACATTATTAACCAAAAAAGTAAATAATCATAATTAATAATGGTACTTCCAATGCATAAATTAACAATGTTTTAAAATGTTCCCTTTTCACAGTATGATATTAAGGAGGTCAAGATCACAAATTGTCTACTTAATTATATAGCATTTTAGGCTTTTTGCTGGTGTTATTCTCCAGCTTTAGTCCGCATGAAAAAGGCATTCACTAAACCAAACCTCCAGAGCTTTGGGAAGTGTGCAGACTGGTGCATTATGGGAATGTTATTTTGCTCTCAGGTAGCCCATTGCTTGATTTTGAACTGCAGCATATGAATGTAGATAGAGCCATATATAGTCTGAAAAATATTTGGTGCACTAAGTGAGAACTGTAGAAGCAAACATATGCAGCTGTTTAACAGGTACACAGCGCCTCCAAGTGGATGGATCATTCTATTGCACCATGACAAATACAATTTCACATCTTAATTTGTTTTCCCCCTTTGCCAAGTAATCAGATTTTGGGCAAGTTTCACTCATTAGGTCTTGTCTGTCATAGGTAAAGCGTTCTGCTTAACTGAACATTGCATAAATTCATGTGTTGTGTAAAAAACAATTTTGTCAAGGTAAAGTCGATCAACGAAAAACAGAAGTAACTAACTATAAGGCTATATATCTAACTAACTATAAGGCTATATATTGGAAAAGCAGACTGCATCCAATTACCCTAAGTGGGTTCATTTCCGACAATCAAACAGCTTGCTGTAATCTCTCAAAGGCAGATTCCCTATAGAGCCGATACTCTCGTGTCCATCATTCACCAGCTGTTTAAAACTATTTTCTGTTTGCCTTTGTCCTTATCTGCTTCTTCTTCCTCTGAGAATTGTTAGACCCCTCTGTTTAAATTTAGATGTAATTTTTTTTTTACAATAAATGATCATTGAAATATCATAATGTTCTTAAAGTGCCTAGTCACATACCAGGTCAGCCTAGAACACAAACCATGCCTTTAAGAACAGCGCATGTGTACAGGCTCCTAAAGACATGACCTTTAATGCCTCTTTAATCATGTGCACATGCTGTTGATGGGTGCCACAAACAAGATAAATGTAAAATGCTAAAAAGTTAAACAGCGCTTCAACCCATATTTGTCACTGTAGCTGACAACAATATGAAAAAGAGAAAATGTACTGACTACTGTTTCACCTGACATCACATGATGCACAACAAGGCCAAATATTGTATTATTTCCAATCCAGCCCAGTCATTTTAAGCTCTTTATAAATTTCAGAGACAAAAGGCCTTGGTACAAACTCCAAATGAGGAAAGGTTCTGACAGTACTGAAGCAGGTGCCACAGTCCTTTCCTGGGCATCATTCTGCACAGGGACAGAAGACCTTGGCTCGACTGGACAAAAGCTGGCAGGAAAAAAACTCAGGAGACATTTCTTTGTTCTGCTCATTTAATCTAACCGTAGAAGGAAAGAGGAATTGTTAAAAGAGGATTTGATTAATGGACTATGTATAAAATGCTGTAATGGAGAGCTATCCAGAGGCCTACACTTGGTAATGGCCTTAAAGTAAGATAAATGACCGAGGTCACCTTCTCCGTGAAAAACACTTTTTGTCTAACAAAGTCATTACAGATAAAAATAGAACACTGAATATTACTTATTACTATGATATAATGTCTTCAAGTACCAATAAATGCACTTAATGCCAGTAATGTGCAACAGCTTAGCTCTAAATGTAGGATTCATCATTCCACACTCATTTTATAACGTCATTTTTTATGAGTACCAAACCCATTCAATGACATGTAAACAATACTTACTAAGCTGTTGAGGTCTGTGTCCTCGTAGCTGTCTCCTGGATGTGATGCTGAGACTCCGATTGGCTCCAGCCCAACCTCGTCCCACATGTAGGTCCCTCCGGAGCTGTTGGATGGGGACAGCTCGCAGGAGGACACTGCTAGAGCATGGCAAGACCCAGGAGACAGGACCAGAGAGCCACATGACACATCCATTGGGCTAATATCCTTTGGCTCTGTAAAAAAATACATCTATGTCAGCCTCATTTTATTGAAGAAATACAGAAGACATTGATAAGTCAGTTTACCTGCCATATCCAGGTGAGGCCAGTCTGCGGTGTTGTCAAGTAACCTCTGAAGGCGGGTTTGGGCGCTGTCAGATTTTTCCGTTGTGTCCACATCACTGAGTACATCACCGGAGCTGTCAAAGTCGTCAAGACACTCCTCACTGGTGTCACCTCTGTCCAAAGACGAGGCCGAGGAAAACGACATGTCTTCTAAGGTCTCTGCACACACTCCATTCTGGCTCTGGTGACATGTACCTTTTTTGTCAAGGGAGCTCCCGTCACTCTCACTGTGAAAATCAGACTTCTCATCTTTTTCGGCTGACTTGGTGTCTGATGCTAATGCTGTAAGTGCTTTGCGTTCAGGTGCTAACGGCTGGAGTTTCTCTTTAGCTCGACCTGGTAATAATGGCTGTTTGACTGGGGAGGGCCGGGCCAGCCTCTGACCCACAGATGCAGAATTACTGTTCAGTGACTTGTTAAGCACACAGTTGGGGAGCAGTGGCTTCTTCAGAGAACCGGGTGTGTTTGGTGCAGATGGAGATGGGAGTGTGGGCAGAGAAGAGGCAGTTTGAGAGTTTCTACTGTAGTGAAGTCCCCCTAAACTAATGCTAAGACCACCAGAACCACTAAGATTTCCATTGAGGCCTCCCATCCCTAAACCAACCCTTCCATTGCTCAGCTGGGGTGGTTTAAGCAGACTGCTTCGTGGGGGTCTTAGTTGAGTGTTGGCTAAAGGCTTGGCCAGTTCCACAGCTCGGTTAAAAGAGAAGGAGCGTGTCATGGGCTGGCTGCTGGGAGAGGGGATCTGCTTGAAGTGAGTGAAGCTGTTGGAGCGCACCATGTTGTCCTGTGGCTGACTCTTGAGGCAGTCAGAGGACTGGGAGAGGCTGTCCTGGGAGCTACTTTGAGGAGAGCTGGAGCGCCATTTAGGCCTCACAGGACTGGACTCTGTTACAGCAGACCCACTATGACTTAACTTCAAGTTCCCACTGAGTGGACTTTGAGTTATTTTAGTGTCAGTTTTTGGGCTTGTTTTTGTTGCCTGCTTAGGAATAGCCTTCGGACTGGAAACAGCAACCATGAAAGGCCCTGACTTCCGCATTTTGGGTGTCCCAGGAGAAGCCTTTTTGATTTCTTTTGTTGGTGCAGCCATTTGAGTCTTTGGCTTTTCCTCGGAAGCTCCATTTGTGGTTGGGCTTGTGGTCTTAACAACTTCATCTTTCTTCCACTTGAATGAAAAAGTAGTTGCACGGATCACACCATTTGGGTGTGTTGTCTTTCCATCCTGAGGGGATGTTGGCTGTGTCAAACCATTAGGCAAGGCATTAGTGCTTCCATTAGACGAGCGGCCACCAAATTTAGGCAATCTGGATACCATGGCAGATCTGAAGGCTGCTGATGTTTCCATTAGATGCCCAGAACGACATGGATGTGCTTGGAGCCACACAAAACTGTAAAAAAAGAAAAGATAGATTAATTTATTATTTAATTTATTGTTTACACAAAAACACTTACATATTTACATAATGTATACTTTTGCTTTAACCCAGGTAGTTTAATTTATCTGTAGCATATGATGCAACTAAACAAATGCATATTGTATCACCAACAAATAAATATTATTTATCTTCCACCAAATAGTCAGTCATAGGGAATATATGAAATGTTTATGATTTTTTGAGACAGAAAAGTCATGCGGCTTTGGAAACCTTTATATTCCAGGGTAAACCCATGTGTCTGCATTGACCCAACGCATGCACCAGTGCCACAGAACTGTCTCTATTCTAATCTGCCTCAGGAGGACATGACACACACTGAATCAGGTCAGGCTCTGTAGACAGCGCAGCTAAAGCCGTTTGCCCGGGGCAGAGGGTGGGAGCTGGGTGGTGCTCATGTGTCTGATGGTGAACAATTAAATTAAAGAGGTTATGTCCTTGTGAATGGCTCAAGAACCTCCCAAGTTTCATGTGAATCTTGGAAAACTCATTCAGCCCACAGAAATAGCAGAAACCACTGCTGCTCTCATATCTAGGTCACTTTACACAGATCTGACCTACTGAGTGACATGTTTAAGCAGTTCAAAGCATTTTATTCCCTCTAAACTGAAATATCAACACTTTTCATTACACAATTTCTTCCTTCATTACACAATAACTTACCTTGAGTAATGAAGAAAGAGATCTGAAAATACTCCAAACACAGCTAACAGTTGTGAACTCAGCTACCATGTGCCAACATAGCCCTTTCAAACAACAGCATAGATCATCTGCTGGCAAATACCACGAAAAAGAGAAAAAAGTACCATCCAAAACTGAGTGACACACATTTGGAGGTAAGCCACTAACCCACACCGGCCATCTGTCAAACTCGTATCAGAAAACCTGCCCTTCCCCCACAAGTGGAACTGTAAATAAAAATCCCCCATAGTGCCCTTATAGATGTCCTCGGTATAAAGCTATAGCTACATAGGAAATATGAAAATAAAGAGCATCTTTTTCCCCGCCCACTCACAGCTAGAAAAGAGATGAGATCTGAGCAGGAGGCATAAAAATGGACATCTGCGAGGTAAGTCTTTCCACTGGTACTCTGACACAACTTTCACTTTTTAACCCCACAAGTGCAGACATCACAGAGTTCCATTCGGCAACAGGATGTGACAGTCAGGGCGATGATCTATTGGGTCAATAGGACTATGCATGAATGAAGTGTTCAGATACGCCCAGCAGATCCGCACTCCTGCTGTTTATCCCTACAGCAGCCTGTCCTGGTTTGACAATAGCTGATCTCCCTGTCGTTGCAGAGCCTTGGCACCATTTCCCTCCCCTCCACCACGTCAGGCCACATCCATTGCTACGACTTACTTGAGATGGGCAAAACTCAAAATCAAAATAAGAATAAGATACTTTTTTACTACTTTAAAAAAAATATATATATTGTTGTGCTTTGGAAAATATGGAATTAAGTAAGTACAATAAGTGAGTGACATCTCTAGATAAGAATTAAAAAATAAATAAATAAATAAATAAATTTAAAAAATTAAAAAAAAAAAAAAAAAAAAAAAAAAACAACAACAACAATACAATTATCTGGCTCTTTTCATGCTAAAATAAAACCCAAAGGGTCTACATAACAGAATGATGAACCTCTTGCTTCCCATCTTTGTAAAACTGTCTTTCAGATCGGAGTTGAAATCAATTATAAGGGTCACTAACTATATAACCTCAGTTTGAAGAGCAATGCATCATACAGTTGGCTTAAGTCCAGGACATTTTTACTGGAGGCTTGAGAAAACATTCTCATGTGCCCATAAGAGGAAAAAAGAGTCTAATATGGGTTAGGCTTTCAAGAAAATTAATATTAGGGAGGAATAAGGTATAGCTAAGATTAAATTGTGTTCAAGGTAACAATATCCATCTGTCATAGCTAGGCCAATGATATGACAACAGCAGCAGTAAGATGTGGCTCTGTCCCTCGGGAGATTAACAGTAGCATTAGAGGAGGCTAATAGAATGAGACAGGGATGAAAGCAACACTGACACTCTGCTAATGTGTATCGAGTGAAAGCCACACTGGCTTGGGTTGCACTGATGTTAAGTGATGCTAATCCAATGAGGTGGGATATACTCACAGGACTAGATCAAATGACCAAAAAAGCAACAGAAAACCAGCTGAACACCGGTAAGAAGAATGAAGGTGTGGCTCCCTGATGATTATTTAACAGGTTTGCCATGTTAATTAGAAGCATCTTTATGTTTACATTTTGTACATCATAAAATTACACTTTACCTTCACAGTCTTTGAGCTAATGCTGATTTGTCCAGTCATTCCCATCCAAAAGGCTTGTCCATTATCCTATTATTCACTAAGAGGCTACTGGAGTGTGCCAAGTCATTGTGCTGTGTGCTCCTCCGTGATGTGAAGTGAGAGGAGCCCAGCAGCAGCAGAGCAAAGAACAGAGGGTGATCCGTCTGCTGCCCGGCTCCCTGTACACTGAGGCCGAGTGGGTGTGAGAGCGACCTTCATGGGTGTGTTTAATATTTAATACAGAGGATTCAGACAGAAAGGCATAGTGGGGATCAAACCAGGGCATGGAACCTTCTAAAATACACCAAAGGTAACCAAAATAAGATGAAGAAAGTGGAAAAAAAATATTTCTACCTAATCTAGCACTGTGTAACATTTCTAGTGGAGGGTCTGCCACCTGCCAATAACATTTCCATCTCCATAGAAATGTTATTGCTTTGTCTAGAATGTTCCACAGTATAGATAAAACCTACAAGCAGGTTAAAGCACTACGCTACATTACAATTCAGATCTGTGTAGATTCACAGAAGCAATTATTGTATTTTTGTGCAATAGAAACACCTATAATGAATAAATGATATGTTTAATGTCATACCATGGACATTCCAGTCAAAGTAATAACATTTCCATGGAGACAAGTAGGTAGCGGACCCTCCACCAGAAAAGTTGCACAGTGCACCTTTAATGCAAGATAAAAGCCAGCTATATAATCCTCCCAAAATGTTCCAAGAATTACACATCATTGTAAGTTGGTTCAAATTTGCAAATTACCAACATTCCATAAAACAGACTGAAAAAGCTTGTCAAAACCAACGTCAAAGAATCTTTCGTCAAAAAAAAGTATGGTATATGTTGATGAAACCTAATTATCTCTAGAGTCTTGCTGCCCAGGACAGTAATTACTGCTTCTCATCTGCCCTCTGTACAGCTAACAAATATTCCCCACACAGTCCATGGCCTTCTCCTGAACCAAAACAAAACTAAAAAGTTTGACATGCCTTTAAAAATCTTACTTTAGCATTCCAAAAGAAAGCCTGCTGAGTGTCAAGAGGAAGCAGCACAAGTGTTGGAGTCAGCAGAGTAAGTAGTCACTAACACACGGATGCATGCAGTCTGAGTCTTATCAGTGTTGAGTGTGCTGGACAGACAGTCAGCAGTACAATAGTTCAATAAACAAGCCAAGAAGAGCATCAGTGTTTTCCTCCCTATTTTCAGCAACGCTCATTCTATGAAAAAGCATAAAGACAAGATTGTGCAAAAAAGATTGACACATACTGTCTTACTCAGCCAGTTATAGTCTTGTTTTAATGTTTTTTCCCTGTACAATAAATAGACAATATGCAGCTTCCCTTTCCCCCATTCCATGAATCTTTTAGTAATTCCCTCTAAGCCTCAATATGTGATAATTAATTAGCCTTAGCCCTGGTTCAATTACAATAAGAGCCTTTAGATCAGTATCACTCAGCATGTAGGCACATGTATCTCAACCTCACATTTTGAAAAGGCTGGACAGAACAATCTGAAACACAACTTTTTGCATAACACAAGCTGAGTTGACATCATTTTCAGTCACAACTGTTGCCTGGCAAATAAAACTTGTTTTTTTTTTATAACGGTACAGAGCACTGCATACTGAACTTTGAAACACATAAATAATCTTACAGCTCTGGGTTTCACTTTGCATAAAGTGGAACACGTCAAATGAAGTGTTTGAGAGAAGAAGTAATGCCTATAATATACTGTGCATTTTCCTTTTTAACGTGATGTAAAAGCAGCCGCCCTCATGACTCAAGGCCATATGCTCTGAGACACAAAGGAAAACATTCTCCACTCATAAAAAATCATAACACAGACTTAGCAGAATTAAGACTGTCACACGGTGGAGGTTATAGGACCTCACATGACAGCAGGCACGATTATGGATTACAAAGTTTTATGGACGGTGCCTCATACAGCCCGGTACAGCACAGAACTACAGTATGTATATGGAATACAGTACAAATGTTAATTACTTGAGACACTGGTACAAGTTCAAACTAAAATTGTATTTCATCATTCAACATGTCAGGAAACAAACAATCCTCATTACCAAACTGTGGACAACTGCAGACCTTGAACAGAACCATGACACGGAAAGCACTGCGATACACCTGCTGTAATCCCAGCTGTAGACTGCTTATTAGCCATCATGTGTTGACACTAGATTTCCGGCCAACACAAAAGACTCCACCACTTTAGTCAAGTTTATTAAACCAGTTCCTCCAAAAGCAGAGAAGATGTGTAATCACGATACCTGAGTGTAGGTAATATATCTAGATATGTTGCTATTCCTATCTCTCTTGGTGTAACCGGGCGAACCAATGCACTGATAAGCATGGCTAATAGCTCAAATGATAGGCCACATACAGGGAGAAGGAAAGCATCTTATGAGACAAGGAGGATTAGTGCCAGGTCCTCAAGGTTAACAGTGGCATTTAAATTACATTATGGAAAGTGGTTTGGCTTATTACATTCCTATTCAATGTAATAAAGGAAAAATAGCTTACCATAAACAAAACTTTCTTATCAAATTTTACTTACCATTATATCAACATTATTTCTGGAAATTATTTCATATAAATGGCACTTTAATTGCAACTTCATGATATTTAATATGTCATATCTACTAACATGGAGAAACACTGGTGGCACTTGCGACCTTAGTTATGTCTAGAATGCACTCATCGGTAGCCATGAAAAGTGTAGTATGTATCCTTCCACATGAGTAGGTACTGAAGAATGCTGACACTGACGGGGCACACAGTCTGCTAAAGTGCATGCGGAGGTGCAGATTGGGGGGTCTTAAGTGTGAAGGCACACCGCAGAGACCCTCAGCTGTTGTTGAAGGGATCAGATAGTAAACACACCCATAGCCAAGGTGACGCGACAGGACCCTTGCCAACAGGTGCCGGAGGAACACACACATAGACTTGCACTAGAGTCTACGAGTGCACAGCCACACCCAAAACATTACAGCAGCCACCATCTCGCTTACACGTACGAGTAATCTGTCATGCCTTATCCTAATGGGCACCGCCGTGTTGATCCCTGGGCACTGTCTGGCTTCTTGTGTGGACAGCCGAAAATGGCACTAACTCAGACGCACATTTGTTGTCAGAACTAGACTAGACACTTTCGTCATAGTATATAAATGTATGAGCTGGATGCAAGGGGAAAAATACAGGTTAAAATTAAACTAAACTATGCTCGGAACAAACCATGAGCTAAACTGAACACTATGTCATCTTAATTTCCACTTAATCCTTGTATCTGGACCACAAGCTTTACTAACAAAACTGAGGGATTGCCCATCATGAGTTTATTAAATCCACAATATTGAAAATCATGGTAGGGGGCTGTTATCTAAAAAACTGCATTTTCTGATTATGTAAAGCCCTGGTCAAATCATTTATGCCTCATCACGTTATTACTCTAGAGGGGATGTTGTGACGTTACAACATGGCTCCTTCTTCAGCCTCTGGGCAGCAGGAGGCAGAGTGCAATGCAAGCTGGTGTAACAGAGCAGTAGCCTAGTAGGTCGTGTATGGCGTTAGTAGCATCGTAAACACTGGGCGACGTGAAAAATACGTAACTTTATTCTGAATCTGCACGTGTATACGGTGGTACTACTAGACGCTGATAAACTACAGCTGTTGACATACTTTACTGTCACGGGAAGATTACTGTACCGTGCTTCTTCGTATCTTGTAGTTGAGAGACCAGTTTTATGTTGTCAAAGACATATTTCTCGACGTTCAAGGTGACGGCACCTAAAGCAAAACAGCAAAACACACAAACATTAGCCATTTTGTTGTAAACTATTTTGAATGTAACGCACTCGGCTCGTGTATCGGCTTAAGCTGAAATCATTCCCGCCAGTTGTTACGGCAAGTCAGCGATCGAAAGTAACTCTAAATACGTTTAACACACATTTCACAGCTGTGTTTCTCATTATGCAAAGCTCGCATGATATATACTTTATTAGTTAAGTTCAATAACACGAGCCGCTACTTACTGTGGTCATGTAAACACCGTGAAAAATGATAGAGTCCTTACCGAAACAACAAGAGAACAGCTTGACAGCTTGGCGTTGACAAAAAGCGACTAGGAAGACTAAATCTGAAGTAAACACGTGGAAGTCTCAGCTAACATCTGCCATTTTAGGGTCAAAGCACTGTACACAACACAAGAAGTAATCACGGTAGCGCCTGACTGGACCGAGCTGCAGATCATTCCAACATCCTCCTGTCCGGGTCCCAGCGGAGGGGCGGGGCTTGGAAATGTCATCACCTGCTTACTGCTTACAGTAGCGCCCTAGACTGTAGGGCCCATAGACTGTAGGGCCCATAGACTGTAGGGCCCATAGACTGTAGGGCCCTAGACTGTAGGGCCCTAGACTGTACGGCCCTAGACTGTAGGGCCCATAGACTGTACGGCCCTAGACTGTAGGGCCCTAGACTGTACGGCCCTAGACTGTAGGGCCCATAGACTGTACGGCCCTAGACTGTAGGGCAAATAGACTGAAGGGCCCATAGACTGTACAGCCCTAGACTGTAGGGCCCATAGACTGTACGTCCCTAGACTGTACGTCCCATAGACTGTAGGGCCCATAGACTGTAGGGCCCATAGACTGTACAGCCCTAGACTGTACAGCCCATAGACTGTAGGGCAAATAGACCGTAGGGCCCTAGACTGTACAGCCCTGGACTGTACAGCCCATAGACTGTAGGGCCCATAGACTGTACGTCCCATAGACTGTACGGCCCATAGACTGTACGGTCCATAGACTGTATGTCCCATAGACTGTAGGGCCCTAGACTGTAGGGCCCATAGACTGTAGGGCCCTAGACTGTAGGGCCCATAGACTGTAGGGCCCATAGACTGTACGTCCCATAGACTGTAGGGCCCATAGACTGTACGGCCCTAGACTGTAGGGCCCATAGACTGTAGGGCCCATAGACTGTACGGCCCTAGACTGTACGGCCCATAGACTGTAGGGCCCATAGACTGTACGGCCCTAGAGGGTACGGCTCATAGACTGTAGGGCCCTAGACTGTACGTCCCATAGACTGTAGGGCCCATAGACTGTACGTCCCATAGACTGTAGGGCCCATAGACTGTACGGCCCATAGACTGTACTGCCCTGGACTGTACGGCCCTAGACTGTACGGCCCATAGACTGTAGGGCCCTAGACTGTACGGCCCATAGACTGTACGGCCCTAGACTGTACGGCCCATAGACTGTAGGGCCCTAGACTGTACGGCCCATAAACTGCACGGCCGTAGACTGTACAGCTCTAGACTGTACGGCCCATAGACAGTCTGTGGTACGGTCTGATGATGCCATGCAAAAACACAAGCCAGTACAGACAGACAGATAAGCCCACACAGTTCACAGAGCACACTTGAGCTGAGGTGTTTTGACTAAACAAATAAGAAGAAAAAAGTAAAGTAATTCATGGTGTAAGCAGGATAGGAGCTACTTTTAGTTTGTGTGGTTGAATAGGCCTATTAAAATAGCCTATTATATTATTATTATTATTATTATTATTATTATTATTATTATTATTATTATTATTATTATTATTAAGAAACAAGAAGTCATTGCCTGGCAAATCCAGTGATGTCTCTCGTAAACTAGGCTATTGAAGATGTGTGTATTCTGGATGCAGACAATTGTAGCCTTTAGTCTACAAATGGACACAAAGTGCCCTCCACATAAACAATACCCTATTATCTTAGATGCCTATGTTTCACACGTTATCAAGTGCTATCCATTCTGTGTTTAAATTACTTGGCTTGAGTGTTGGGATTATATCTACAGTGTATTTCTCATGACAAGCACAAAAATAGCCCCACCCTTTGAAATGATTTGCCAATACTGAAAGTCTCATCATTTCTAATAGACGTATATTTGAGTGTTGCGCCCTCTAGTCATCTCTCTGTGTAAATGCACGCTTATCGTCCAAGCAAGAAGTTGATGGGAATGTACTGAAGATGTGTTCTCATGAGGCTGACTTATTTTTCTTTTCGCAAATAAAACTTAGATAGCCTTGAGATGAACAAGTAGGTTAAAAAAAAATAAAAATAAAAAAAATAAAAAAATAAGGCAGTGTTATGTTGCACACTTGAATATAAAAAATACATATTTTTTATAATTTATATTGATGGATGTTTGATGATGATTTTACTTTTGAAAGTTGCATAGCCTACATTTTTAATTCATCAAAAATTAATTCTGCCTGAAGCTGTTATTCATCACATTAACCACTAGAGTGCAGTCTGCCCCCAATGTTTAATTTCAATTAAAGCCATTGCACATGTAAACAGATTAAGTGTATAGCTTTTATTGTCCATGATGTGTATCGGTATAAGGGATAGGCTATAAGATAAAAGGCCTATGGAAAGGAATGTTTAAGATTCCTATGTCCCCTTTGGGCTGTAAATCTTTCTGTGGAGAAGTGCCAACTTAAATTAAAACCACATCCACTCTCAAAACCTACCTTTCTCTCTCTCTCTCTCTCTCTTACAGTTGTCTCAGTGTCCTATAGTGTGCACCGACGCAAACAATTCTACTATTCTAATAAGCAGAGAGCAGAGAAACTTTGCAAAACTATTTCAAAATGGACTGAAGACTGCTGAGGGGGCTCTCAAACTCTTACAGACACTGCAGAGGAGGAAAAACATCAGAGCGCTGCTAGAATGGAAATAAAGAAAGAGAATATTCAAAATGCAAGGCTGACAGGGTAAGATGTGGCTTTGTTCGTGCTCTTGTTGTGAGAGGGAGAATGACTTATTAGACAGTAATCACTTCCTCCAGTGAAAGCTAAATGTCCTTTCAATGTAACTCTACTCCCCATTTCCTCTGTGATTGAAAATAATTGTATTTTTGAGATGGAGGGAGATTCACTGTTTCCTGCTGCAGCATCAGACTCACTGCCAGTCAGTAAAGAGCATCGACAAGGGAGCCATTGATTTATTATTGATCAAAATAACAGTTATTCGTTTAGTTTGCATTCAGTATAATCCATGTGTTTATTTTTTCTTGCAGCTCTATGAACATCTCATCCAAAAGCCTGAGTTTAACCCTTGTATTTCTTCTGTTACTTACAGGCACAGCTGTGGTAAGTTGTCATATATGGATCATTAATATACTTATACTTTGTTGTGAATTGCTTATATGTTGTTTGTGTAAAAGGTATAAGGTAAAGGGGTTATACAGTATGTACGCTCATATGGAAATGTTTCAAGGCAGATGTTTCCCTGGCGTTGACTACAAAGATTCTGAATATAAGTTTTGGATTAAGGTGCATACCACTGGACTTTTTTCCACACTAAATGCTTCAATAGTCAGTTCACTGGGGTAAACTTAAACACTATAGTGTAGGTTTACAGCTTTTGACTCCCTCCAACTATGCCCCCTTGAGAACAGGTTGACCACATATGGGACAATATTTTTTCTGGATAGGGAAAAGATCAAAGGAAAAGTTCACAGTGAGGGTTGTGACATGAGGAACATGATCAGACCTTGTTAAAACTGTGACATGTCTGGAGCAGGGAGGAAGAGGCCAGCGCAGACAGAGACAAGCAGAAGAGACCCTGAGACCTTATATTGGCAGAGTACAGCCAGGTAAGATATTCTCTGTTGTGGCAGGGCACCTTCTGTTCACCAGCATAATGTCTAGTCCATTTTTGTCAGGACTAGACATGTGGTCAGTCATAAACAGACAGACACTGTAAGCACTCTTTCACACAATGTAATTTATAGAATGCAAATAGATGTTGCACAATGTGTATCTTGTGTCTCTCTCAAGATTGGGCAATTAAAATTGTAAATTTTTTGGTATATTTTAATTGTCCTTTTAAGTTCATTTAGTTTTAAGCCTAGATTTCAGAAAGTAATCTATGTATGAATGTATTCTTTTTTAGAAAAACTTTGTGAGCTTCTTAAGTGTCACACTCCAGTGGGGTCTTGGTGCCAGGTGGTAAAAGACAAAGGCGTCCTTGTGCCAAAATGTATCTGCCCAAAGACCTGTTCAAGGTAAGAAATATTACATAGTTTTATCTGTGTAGTATGTAATCAGTGTGCTCTTACTCTTGTTTAAAGGCAGAGGGCGCAAGTGTGCAGCGTTGTGGGCAAGACATACTGGAACAAGTGTTTATTGCATAAAGAATCTTGCAGAAAGAGGCGGCGCACGGGACTGGCTCACGCAGGACCCTGCATGGGTACAGACGTGAAACACATATTACACATTATTTCCACTCTGCACTAGTGAGTAATGCTGTCCCTCTTGACCAAGTTCCCAAGGCTAATTGCACCCAGGAGGAGTTAGGCCAGTTTCCATACCGCCTTCTGGACTGGTTTCTGCTGCTGAGCCAAATGGGAGAGTCTTATGCACCTGACGCACCGACACAGAGCTGTCTCAGTCATGCGCAGAGGATACAACTCGCACAGGTGTGGGGAAACGTCACGTCCAATGTATTGTTACAAAGTAAAAGAAGTAGAAGAACTCTCTTACTACTTTAAGAAAGAGAAAACACAGGCACAAGTAAAATATGCACATCAGACAATACACCTGAAACTACAGATCAAAGTAATGCAAATAAAATCAATAACCATAACAGAATTGCGAGAGAAGAATACACCAAGGGCTCATTCGGCCTGTGTGTAATTTAATGCTCATCATAAAGTTGTTTGGGGCACTGGACCACATAATGGCACTTGTATACCAACTGTGGCACTGTTCAAGAAATCAATGTTAACATGCTGCACAAATGGCAAATTCTTATGTTGCCTGTGGGGTGGTCATCCAGAGACCATGACGATGGCTTTCAAGAAGCTTGTATAAATAGGTTTTGCTCAATAATCACTAAATTATTCAATGAGAGGCTGAATAAAGGAGTAACTTAATATGCTCCATTGAGTCACCCCAACCCCACAATCTACAATAATGATAATATCGAACCATAAAGATGATGTCACACATGTTGATGTACATATTTCTAAGATACATGCTTTCAGACATCCTTTACATGACTACTAAACTGTGTTAGTAGTTGTAAAAGTAAAATCTAAGATGGCTAAACAGTTTTGGGTAAGATTGTGCCTATTCTTGGATTACATTCTGACTGTCTCATTCTGTTTTCCTGCTCTGCTCTGTCAAATGAGCCTCATGGCTTTGTGTTTTACCTTGTTAATTTGCATAACTTCAATCACAGTAACTCAGTAGTAAGTATTAAGAAAGTAATTAGGTTCCCTTATTGCAATGACATGCACGAATCTAAACAGTTGTCATCATATCATGGTAGTACATTTATTTTCCTCATCCCAATAGATTTTCAAGAAAATTCTCCTGGTGTCCTTGTATGTCATCTATCTGATGTATTTTCTTTCACTTTTCTTAGCAAAGATTTGCCTTACTGGATCGGAACGCAGACGGAAAGTTGAGCCGCAGAGACCTGAAGAAGCTGTATTATAAAAGGATGCCTCTGGAGCACTGCGCTACATCATTCTTTCAGTCAGTCTTTCAGTCAGTCCCTCTGATGTTACCCACAACAACCTTTGGGGTTTCTACATATTTTTTCTGAAGATGTATAGTATTAAAATTAGCTTCTGCAAATAAGCAATATCAAACATAGAGCGTCCTCTGCAATATGCTTAGTTTCTGGATAATTACTGATACATCAAGGGTTAAAAATGTCACAAAGCGCCTCCGCTCTGTGACTAAGTTGCACCTCCCACCATGCTGTTCCCTCTGCATGCCATCTATCCATTCATCCCTCGTGCCAATACCCATTTCCTGTTCTCCTCCTCTCCAAGCGAATGACCACCTCTCCATCACCATCTCCGTAATGCTCCCTACTTTACTGCAAACTAATCCAGCTCTTTCTTGTTGTCTTTTTCATGATTAAGTGATGTCTCATCTACAAATCCCTACAGATTTGTGCCAGCTTGCATTGATAGGTTTAGTAAGAGTAAATCTGGCTGTGTCAATGTCAAGCTATTCCCAGCAATGATAATGTTTATAACCCACTGTGCCTCCCGCTGCTGTGGATTAACACAGATTGAAGGAGTATCCTTCAGAGATTGTAGCGCAGGTAAAGTCAAAGACAATGACTGTGCATGACTATTAGTTTTTCTATATTTAGACACATGTAGATATGAATTGGCTATTGTAAAACAGGTAGTTTGTTAAATAATAGACTGCCATATGTTGTTGCAGATCATGTGACAGAGACAGGAACAGGAAGGTGACCCTGAGAGAATGGACTACTTGCCTGGTGGATAACTCTGAAGCCTGGTTCTACCACTTTATGTGTATGTCCCATGTCAATACATACAGTATACTACAGTAAATACTATGTAGAGAAAGTATAGCATACGGCAAAGTACACTGAGCATTTAACTATAAAGTAGAACGCTTTTCATTAGTGCTAGATGTAATTTATAGCCTTCACAGTTTGAACCAAACTCTACTTACTGAATAAATCATTATAGAGTCTCAAAAGTTTTGAAATCAGCTAAATTATTAAAAGTGTACCATATTTTGATAGTAACTGAAGTCTTTGCAGAAGAACAGAACCCCACATGTCATAAAGTACAAGGGAGATGCACATTCATTCAGTGTGATTAATGATGTGAATATTTCTCCTCTGTTCTCTTCACAGCCATCAAAATGGGTTCTCACAAGTTGTGTCCTACACGCATTGATGACGACCTTTAATGCAGAGTTATTTTATATTTTCTATCCACCATCAATTCTTTAACAAGAAGATAGTCCCAGGTTGTACAAATGAAATATTAAGATAAGAACATTGCATGCCTTAAGTAACCATTTCAACGAGGTAGACTGTAGTGCTGGCAAAGAATAATGTGATGTAGAGGGAATTATAAAGTGGATGGGTAATAAAGATAAGGAATATAAGACAATGCTTGCGGTACAAAGAGAGAAGATGTAATACAGACATAATAACAGAGAGCAGATAGGAAAGTTGAAGTACAAAGTTAGTTTGAGAATAGTGACAGAACATGCACTTTAAATGTGAATTGAGTGTAATAAAAAATGGATAAGAGATGAAGCATAGACAGAGCAGGCAGAGAAAGGATGATTGTTAAAAAAGGCTGGGTGATTTTGACAGCATTTTGAAATCATTGCTTCTGTAAAAGGCATCTAGAAGCACGATACAGATGATAGCATTTGAAACATTTGACCTCTATCAAGGTCAAAACGCTTGCATGATGCAAGCTTAATGACTTTTTGTCTGTATGAACCATTCATAATACATGCTGCTCTCAGAACTCTCCTTGCGTCTTGTTTATTTGCTTGGGGAAAGTCCACCAGAGACTAGCAATGTATGTGTTTGAGCTGGTGCTGAAAGATCAATAGGAAGATGTGTGGCCTGGGGTGGCTTCTTTGGTATGACTGGATTCTCTGGACTAATTAGTCTTCAAATTTACCCCGCCTGAAGGAAGAGGAGGGGCAGATAAAGGGGCATTAAAAAATGGATGAAGAAAAGAGACACCCATATTCAGTGTAAGATTGGGCAGCAGATACTGGTGTTATAAGCACCCATATATATTGGAGAAACTCTGAAAGAGTTTATAAGAAAAAAGATTGGCAAAATTGTAGAAATGTAGCGTCAACATAAGCAGAAGAGCAAGCTTGTGATATGTTTCTATAGTGTTTACTCCTAAACAACCGCTAACACTAAACATCTCCTCAATCTCAGTCTCTCTTCTCTAGAGACTGTTCAAATAGAAATAACATGAGTTGCTGAGGCCACCCCTGAAGGTCCAAAACCTAGAGCTTCCCAGCTTTGTGTCTTCTCCCCCCTTCCATCTCATTACCCTACTCCTTACATCCCCCATACAAACAAACACAGTTGTAGATTGATCCACCTAATCCTGCTTCCTGTCACATACAGCCCTCTACGCTGCAGACCTACTGTCCCCTCATGCCAATTGCTATTTGGGTATTACTCGAACCAGTCCTCCATTTTCTCTGTGTGCTGATCTCATCTCTGATAGTACTCTCACACTTCCACACTCCCAAGAGATTCTGGAGCCCAGGAGCAGATGGACGCCTAGTGATGACACATTGTTAAAATAAACATTCTAGTTAACCCGTTGACAGCTATCACGCCCTTCTCCTCATCCGCTGTCCTCTTGCATTACTTCCAATTACACCTCTAGTCATTCTGGTTCAGTCTATCTTCCACAGCTATGTCCGCGTGGGCTTTTACTCAATGTAAAAATCAAGAAATTGTGGCCATGAAAGCGTGCAGTCAGGGACCCCAGACCCTCAAACATGATATTTAATACATGGCTGTCATAAAGACAAGCCAATGAATTATGCATGACTCATAAGCAGGCATCAATAATAGATGAAAAGACTAGTTAGGCAGTTTCTTTTCATGCAATTATGACAAATGAAGTGTTTTCATCTGTGTAGATGGACAGCTAAATGTAGCTGGGCAGACGATTATATGGGTACATTATTAAAGGCTACGTGCAAGAGGGTGCAGTCACATCAAAAGAAATATTCAGGCCACTCATGATGGAAGTGGAAAAGAGGATGGAGAGATGTGTGTTTGTCACCCAAGCCTATGCATTGATTCCAGGTCCGACAGATGTCACACAGATGTCCACCTCAAACTGGCTACAGCTCATAGACAGACTCAGTGTCTTTGAAAAGTTGCAAGTTGACAGCTCCTGCTGTTAGTTGTGTATGCATTAGTAATCTGTGTAAGGTTAATCACCATCCATCTTCAAAAGCAACTAGCATATCGCACACTGCCAGACTGCAGAATTTCAGAACTTCTTAGGAACTGTAAAGTGGGGCAGCGAATTGAGAAAGGAGAACTGATCGCTTTGAAAAGGAAGAAGGGTGCTTAATGAAAAAGAAGATGGCCACTAAAGTGATACATTTATTAATAGTAATCACACGTCAGATTGCTTGTCTATAAAATTATGTTGAAGGCAGAGAGAAAATACTGAAGAGGACTGATTTTAGTATGCGGATAGACAATATTCCCAGTGGGAAGAGTAGCTCCCATTCAGGAGCACCTCAATAGCCTGACTCTGAAGTACCTGGTGAATGAGTGTGGAAAGGCCCCACGGCAGAATGGACAGGTGGCGTTAGCATACAATAAAGCAGCCCCCTTTGACAGGTTTCCTCTCACTAATGATATTGATTAAAAGATGGAGGAAGGAGAGCTCCATCCATGAGGCCCTCCATTGTGTGGAGATGAGTGGGAGGGGCTTAGGAGTCCAGGATATGAAAGTCCCCCGAGTCCTTCAAGATCTGTACTTGACCTTTGAGAGGTGCACATAAAGCCATTAATACAAGTGTCGTGTGAGGAGCAGCCGTGAATGACAGCCTTGGATCAGTTATTGCCCCTTCATCACATAGTCTCCTGCCAACATCATTCAGTCAGGGCTAGAGGTTTACAATTAGCCCTGATGCGAAATCTGAGAAAGAAATCAAATCAAGATTCAACTACACAAGCAACAACAAATTATTTTGGCTGTTGCACTTTTATCAGAGGTAATTTCAGCTCAACTACAGAACACCCCAAAACAATACAAACCATCACATGTCATGATCATCTATAACACTGGTAAATAATATAACTTTAATGCTTAAGCCAGTATGTGATAAGTGTGTAATAACCGAACTATTCAGTGACTACCACAACTACACTTGATGTTGTGGATGCACGTGAGATGGGACCATACATATACATATAAGTGTATATAATGGTGAAGTACAGATATCTTGTACATTAATAAAATATACAAAACATACTTTAGCACAAACTGCTGTGCACGTCTATTTTTTTATCAGAGCAAGCAAGTACTCCCAATATTAACATAAATCAATTCATTATTTGAAAGCCCATTGCTCTATATGAGCATTTCGAGCTGAGACTGAACAAGAGATAAGCTCCCAAAGACGATGTAACCTCCAAAACGCTGGCTGCTCCTTGTGTTAATGCAGATGTTATCAGACCGGCCCGCAGAATGGTTAATGCGTTTAACTTTTACACCGCCTCCCTTCTCCCCTTGAACGCTCTCCTCTCCTTACCGCCACCCCCAGTTGGTGACCTCACTGGCAGCCCACTCACTGCCTCTCTCAGATAGCACATCGAGATACACAATCACACATGAGCCCATTTGAATTGCAAGTGAGCTCCCCATCACTAGCGGCAAAGGTAAACAGAAGAAAAAGCAGCTTGGGAAACTCTTTAACCGGACCAGTTTTTGAGTGTGAATGAGAGAGGGGCAATCTAGAAAAAGGACAACCACAATATTGGATCACCTGGGACACCTATTTGAAAACTACTGGGACCTATAGAGAGCACCCATGGGAGTGAGCCAAGCGGCCGTCAACAACCTGCTGTCGCTCCTCCTCCTCCTTCATCCATCCTTCTCACTACGTCTCTCAATCTGATCTTATCCCACACTCCAAGCTTCAGCGCCGGAGAAGGGACAGCCTGCGCACAGACGAAAAGAGGTTAGTAAAGAGCGCAAATGTTGTCCTTGTGAAGTGTGAGAGTGTGTGTGTGTGTGTGTGTGTGTGTATGTCTCGAATTTCCACTGGAGCAGGAAGTCAGCAAGTTGTTTCTTTTGTACATGTGTGGTCTATGAGTAAAGAGATTAAAGGAGATGCAGTGCACTTTTCATTAGTTGCTTAGTTTAATATCTGCCTGTTAAGTTTCTCGTATGTGTTAAAAGTCAGTTTGAGTTTGCAAAGACCAAGGACAAAGACCCAAGACGTATTTGGCTATTTGCATGTGCAATGTGATGTACAAAATCAGCCGTAAAATCCTATCAGGTTGCTATTTGTCTCATGCGTTTGGTCAACCCCCCTTCCCCTTACGCCCCAACCACCACCAGGGAACCACAGGCCACTTCTTTCGCCTGTAGTAGTTTCAAGGGGACAACAGATCCTGCCGGGACCACCCCATGCCATTTAATCTGTCCCTTGCCCGCAGATAACAGAAGGCAGATGGTCCCAACAGAGGGAGTTAGAAAGGATAGCTTATACAATGCATAGAAAAAAATAACAACATTAAACTTAACCTGTTTTATCTTAAACAAGGGGACAAAAATATTGTAGTTCAAATAATCTGTAAAAACAAAAAAAAAGCTATACAGAAAATGGTCCCAAAGGAAAACAAAATCAAGAGAAACATATGTGCTTTCACTTCTTTGCTCAGGTCACGAAACAGCCAGACACATGCATATTGTAAATTTGATTTTTGCATTAAAAAAGGTAATATGTACCTAATAATATGGCCAGCAAGTGCATGTATGAGTAACTGCAGTATGCGTACTCTGTAATATGGAGTGAATGGAAAAAGGCACTAACCAGGACCATCAAAGTCCTGGGCTGCTGCGTTTAAAGAGACTGTGTATTTATTTATAGAGGGCGGTAGTTAAGTTCACCAAAGCTGCGCGCTTTCTCTCTCTTCTCTGCAAGACCCAGCCGCTTCGCCTTATGAAAATTCAATTGGCCATAATTTGCCGGGGAGCCATATGCATATTTTATCGGTGGGTAGGATTTGTAGAAACAAGCCATGCCAAGCCTTTTCGTGTGACTCGTCTTCTATAACTAGACTCAATGAGGGGGTGTGTTGAGAGTTAAAATGTCACACATCTCACACACGCACAAAACCAATCACGTGCAGAGCTAGAACTGTGAATATTAAAGCAGCCATATTGCAACACACAGTAATATTTGCAAGTTCTATTTTTTAATATCTTTCCCTCTAATTATGCCAACATTTTCCACTTCTTTCGATTTCATACTCCCTCAGTTTCTTGGCTTTATGGGTCGCTCTCTTGCCTTGCTCCTCAGTGCACGGATAATGAGAAGGCGCCTACTGCCTGACTTTGGAGCTTTGCCACAGTTTGAGAGTTTGCATGTGGGAGCGTCCTGGGGCCCAAAAAGGCTCAGATGTGCCTTCTTACCGTTACCGCCTCCGTGGTTCTGCTGTGATTGTCATCTGATCTATAGGGCACCGTACCGACATGATACACCTTGTTAGAGGGAAAGGGGGGTAGGATGACTGTGACTTTGAACAAATGTGTTTCTCTCTGGGGACAGAGCAGGGGAGTAATCATTCAAAGGGGCATATGCTGCCACTCACACAGGCACCATCAAAATATTATACCCATTGTATTTATAACCAGAGATAGTTGGGAATTCACACAGCAAATTGTTCATGTAAAAAGAGACTGATAAAGGGGCAAAACATGATAGTGAGTTGCATAGTATAAATCTAGACATTTTTTTCATAGCATTTGATTTGGTATGAACAGTGCATGATAATATGCATGACATGCAGGTTAACATGCTGTTAAACACGCAATATCAGTTTTGCTGGACTGTATAGTTAACTTTAGCTGGTTCAAAAGAAATCAGGACTAGCCCTAATCTTTCTGTCTTTCTGTTCAGAGTTTGTATATTTTTCTCTGTGTCTGGATGGGTTTTCTGTGGGCATTCCGGTTTCTCCCATCATCCCAAAACATGCACAATAGGTATAAAGTTCCAGCTCAGTACTTGGGTCCCCAAGTGCTGTACAGCAGCAGCTCACTACTCCTGAGAGGCTGCCCCAGGGCAGTGAAGAATGGGTCAAATGCAGGAAATGAATACTTATAATTAAGTGTCCTTTAACCTCATTGCTGAGGTACGAGTTGAGTGAGTCATTTGCTGGCAATTACAAATTCTTACTCTGAAAGCTTAAAAAATATGTCCTCTGTGAAATGATTTCTACTAGAGGTCACAAACTAGAGTAGTTTTTGTCCTGTATCCAAATATAGATAAAGATAGAGTTGTGTGTGGAAGGGCAAATAGTGTAAATGACAAAGAACTATTATATGTTACCACAGCCTGTAAGGACAAAGATGATTTACTGTGGCAACTCTTCATATCAATAAGGAAATGTTAAAATAGAATAAATGTATTCTATTAATCCTGCCAGCTCAACAGTGTCTAAATAAAACAAATAAAAAGCATGGACAGTGTAAAAATGTAATAAGATATTGTCAGATATTACGAGAGTGGCAGCTGTCCACATCTGTTCCCTGTGACTGGCTCTGACTCTATCAGACCCTCCAGGTGTTGTTTGTGTAGCTCACAGCAGCTTCACATCACTTTTACCTAATAAAATGGCTGGTAACAATGCCCATGATAACAGATAATTGAACTCCCCTCACTAAAAATAGCAACATAGATGTAAAGGCAGCAACTTCATAGTGATATTAGCGGCCCACTTCACACTTCAAGATTGTGTCTTTTTCAGTAAATCTCAACTTATACAGCACATATTTCTGAGTAATATATCCTGCCAAGTTATTTCTCTTGCATAAATAATAATAATAATTCTGAATCAGCTTAAAAGTTTTTCCAGTTAATCATTATTTGTCTTTTTTTCTGTGTCACTGATAACTATTCAATCACAATTTCTTTCAACATTTCAACATCTTTTGTGTTCAGATCAACAATCAAAAACCAAACTGCAGAATGCTACCTCTTTCATTGTCCTGGGGTTTTGGAACAGTCGTGGTGTTGTGTTGGAGTTCTATGTGGCCTCAAGTCCGATCAGCGCTTTCACCCGAGAATGAGGTGCCCCTTCGACCCACAACATGGCTACCAGAGGGGAAGATCACCCATGTAAAGCTACCCAAAGGGAGGACTGTTAGGTGAGAATAAAGGAAATTATGATCACTTTTATTTACTTTGGTATTCTTAAAACAAAGTGCAATATAGTATATCTATGTTAGACATGTAAAATATGTAAAATATGTAAAATCTCCTCACTCGTGAACAAGACCCCGAGATACTTGAACTCCTCCACTTGAGGCAAGGACTCCTCACCCACCCGGAGAGGGCAAGCCACCTTTTTCCGGTCAGGAACCATGGCCTTGGATTTGGAGGAGCTGATCCTCATCCCAGCCGCTTCACACTCGGCTGCAAACTGCCCCAGTGCACGTTGGAGGTCCCGGTCCGATGAAGCCATCAGGACAACATCATCTGCAAACAGCAGAGATGAGATCCTGCGGTCTCCAAACCACTGGACATTGTGAGCTTCATTTGACTGGAGCACTATGGATGACATCACACTCCCTTAGCCCACTCCTTATACAGTCCATGCTCTATATGCACTATCCATCCAGCACCACTGTAGAGCAGACATAAGGTAGCCCATTTGGCCCTAGCCCTGTAGCCCCATGCCAAACCCTCTAATATGGGGGAGCTGAAAATTGCAACATGTATCTCCCTGTGTGCAGCAGTCTGTGCAGCAGTCTGTCCACCAGTCCAGAACTGCAAAACAAATAATGTTTTTTTTTTTCTTTAATTAATCACTCTATTTAATAAGACTCACTGCGCCCTTGAGAATGACAGTGTTGCACATCTGTTGGGAACAACCACCATCTGCACAATATTATGAATAATGGTGTTTGCAAGAAGGGAGAACACATATTTACTAGCAAATAACCACACGCCTGCTTAATTTTCAGTAAAAGTAACTTGAAGTGAATGAATGGCATATTAAACAAGGCTAAATAGAGACTTAGGGGACAGCATCTTACTTTCTGACAGTGTGGTTTGTATAATGCATAATGTGAATGACAAATGCCCTTGAGTTGTCATTGAACTACAATCCGATATGCAAATCATCTGCATTTACAGCCACACACAACATCAGTTTCTATTCTGAGCACGATTCCAGATAGTACCAGTAATAAACACAGATATCCATCTTGAAATGTCAGAGAAGTCGTATCATGATGCACACGACATGGATCGGCTTTTCTGATCTGCTCTCAAATAGTTGATAATTAGCATGAATGTAAAATTAGTATACATTGATTTTGATTATTATTTTATATTTTTGCAGACTGTACTTCAGCCTAAAGAAGAAGACACCAGGAATGTCAGTGACCGTCAGCCCCTGTAATTTGCCAATTGAGTGGAGTTTAGCAGCACGGATTTTGAAGGATAATCCACTCAAGAGTCTGCAGTGTGAGTAGATAGTTAGCATACAATGACCATATATATTTTAATACTGTAGATGTACATTTAAAGATACCAAGTGAGTAGGCCATACTTTGTAACATTGTAGTGATTACAATAGGGTAATTAATATAATGTGACGTTTGAGCTACTGTGTCCAAATAACTGCCCTTGTGGGTCAGTAAAGCTTGTCTAATTGAAACGTTTAACCTGTTCTGTAAAAATACTATAGATTTTGCCCATATACATTTTAATATTAAATAATAAAACAAAATTTAAAGACACCAAGTGAGAAGGCCTAACTTTATAACATAATAGTGATTACAATAAGATTACAATTAAATGTTTAACCTGTCCTCAGAACAGTATAGATTTAACTGTTAAAATGAATAAGAAATAAACTTCCCCAATAAAGTTTTTAGAAACAATCAGTATAGTTTTGTGAAAGTGAAAAAACTTCCATAGAGGACTAGACTGTGCTAATAATTTAATTTAATAAAGTGGACCTCTTCACTGAATATAGTATTTAAGTGTAAAAGTAAAGAAAACCAGCTGTAGTTTGTTAATCCAGTGTAAACATTTTAGACAGATGAGTATGACTTTCACATTAACACATGGTTCTTTCAAAAATGACTCTAGGGCCTGCGGATTTTGGATGAACTTAATTATTCACTTTGGCTCTCTCCACTGTTAATGTTCTCTTCAAATTGATTCAAACTGAGTTAAATATTACACCTCAGAGAGAATTTCTGAGACCAGTCTGTCAGAAAATGAGGTTAAGCTCATAACATATTGTTGTTTATGGGTTTATTTAATAATAAAATGTAATGAACTGCAAATTAATAGGAGTAGATCTACAGGGAGTTTAGTTTTTAAACTCTATACACCTTCACTAGAATCATTTGGATAATTTCAGTGCCTGGAATTTCCCATCTCTACTAAACAAAGGGTAAAAATTAGCTATTAACTGAAAAACTACCGCTTCATGACATCACAAAGTGGAACAAGATAGAGTATTTTGAGCTTTGGAGATAAAGATAGACATAAAGGGTTACTCAAACATGTGAAACAAAACACAACTCCAGGTATGTTTTTAGTGAAGTAACTGCATTATAACATGGCATAAAGTTCACAAGAGTCAATTTTGCATAATATATGACCTTTAAGAAAATTGTTAATAAAAATAAAGCAAATACCACCTATCTGCTGGCAATATTTAATGATCGTTTTCATCATTGTTGGTGCTTTGTTTAGATGAATAATTGGATTAAACTTAAATGAATTCAACATCTTTATATTTTCTATATTTCCATGTCTTCACAGGGAGCACAAAGAAAAGCATGCCAGAAGTTTGGTGGCGAGGTCCAAGCACTGAGGAGAAAATCCACAGCTTCTCTGGAATCTCTGTGGACACTTATACAGGCCCTTCTTCCCCTCACGCCTCCATCTATATCCTGAGACTGCGCTCCAAACAGCACAGCTCCAAAGCCACGGTGTACCTCCATGATGGCGTGGGACCTTCTGGAGCATTTCCACTGCTCCCAAAGGACACCCACGTTCACACCCTAGGAGTTGGGATGACCAGTGTCACTCTGAATTGGTCACCAAGTCCGTCCCTGACCACGAAGAAAGGTTATGAGTACTGTGTTTTAGTCAACTCCAAAAGCAACTACCCCAGTGTGTGTGCGGTGCGAGAGAGCATCCAGAGAAAGGTGGAGGATATCCAAAATAGGAATGAGAAGAAAAGAAGGATGACGCCATGGCCAATATTAAAGGAGTGGTGGTGGGAGCAATGGGAAAGTTATCCAGACCCCCAAAACACCGATGAAGTAGAAGAGTTGCAGTGTGTGTGTAAAGGTGCAGAGAATGTGTGCACTGTATCTGAGCTCTTACCTGACACTCAGTATTACTTTGATGTTTTTGTGATGGACAAGTTGAATGAGACCAGTGCGGCATACACAGGGACATACGCACGAACCCATGAAGAGGCGCGTCCGGATATTATGACTCTAAGAGAAGGAGAACTTCGGTGGGTCAACTTTCCAGACAGGCGCTTCAACTCCGAGCAGTTCTTCAGTTTCCGTCCACGGGGCTGGCAGCAGAGCGGTCTCCTCACACTGCAGAGCTGCGGGAAAGATGAAAAAGTTAAGGTCACTGTGTCTAGTAAAGGTCAAGTGTTGGAGACTCAGAAAGTGGGGGGAGATTTGGTGCAGATTTGGCTCCAGGGAAGCCCGTCTTATTTGATACACTTGGAGAGAGAAGGGACTCCTACAAAGAAGACTCCTGTCGCTCTACCAGCCAGACTGACTGCCTCAGTGAAAATGCAGACATCCTCCGCCTATCACAAAAGAGGGGTTCCATCTTTGCCGTCAACTTTACAGATCAAGTCTTTCAACAAGCTGCGCACATGTAACAGTGTGACTATAGCCTGGATGGGGACAGAGGAGCGGAGCCTCTACTGTGTATATCGCAGAAAGTTAGACGGTCAGGAGGCAGAGTCTGGAAAGGCATTAGCTCTGAATGCCCCCTGTCTGGGCCCAGAGTCCCGCTCTGACACAGAGAGGGTCCTCTGTAAGTATTTTCAGGAGCTCAATCCCCGGCGCGCTGTCACCACAGCTGTGATCAGTGGCCTGGAGCCTGGAATGG
The DNA here is from genome assembly GCA_029959045.1 of Taenioides sp. WSHXM2023. Classification (NCBI taxonomy): domain Eukaryota; kingdom Metazoa; phylum Chordata; class Actinopteri; order Gobiiformes; family Gobiidae; genus Taenioides; species Taenioides sp. WSHXM2023. The sequence continues at coordinate 20,047,370 of CM057094.1, forward strand.
CCTATGTGTTTGATGTCTATCTAATGAGACGCTGGGGGATCCCTATCAAATACACCAGCAAGATGGTTAAGACAAGAAGAGACTGCTGAGCTGCCGCCCCCTGCAGGAAAAGGATCAGGCTGTCCTAGTTTAAGGGAATGCTGACCACTAACATGCTGTAAAGACATGGCTATGCAAAAAGCCATTTGAAAGTTTACTGTTATGGAAAGAATTCCAACAGAAGTTACTGTTCCCTCTTGAGAAACAGTGGTTACATGGGAACACTAGGACTGAACCCATCCAAGAGGATAGGATGTGGATAAAGGCACTGGAGAGGGATCTGCACCAGCAAAATGTGCATAACAAGTTACAATACATCTCTTGTGCTTTTGTCATTTTGTTTTTTCCATTGTGTAGACCATCTGAATTCTGTGCCCATGGTCCAAGTGCTTATTTTGTGTCTAAGTACAATGGACATAATGGTTTCTGATTAAATAAACACAAAAATAACAGAGACTGTGCCAAACAGAAACACGAGGGACAATAGTTGGCAAATTGCTGAGATGAGTGTGCAGTAGCCTCTAACTCAATGCAACTTGTACAGGCTTTTGGAGACAGATGGGTATCAAGATACTTAGTTCAAAGTTAATGTGTACTTTGTGTTCTGCTTTTGCATGAAGCAGTGAGAATAGGCTAGTGACTTGCCTTATTGTCTTTGATGTATATTGTGCTGCTTTAAACTGCACCAATAAAATATTAAGTTCTCTGTGTAATTTGATGTCTGATTAAATAGCGTTCCCATTTGATCATTTAAATGCAAAGTGGCTTTTATAGTTGTATGATCAGGCAAGAAATCCCTCAGTAATATGAAAATATGCATAAAATGCTAGCCTATTGTTATAGAAACATCACAATATGAACATACAATTATAAAGAGCATTTAGACAACATAAATTAGATTTTTCCATACTTTCGCTACTTACAGTTGCACGTGCATCGCAAGGATAGACCACCTTCTTTATCTGTAAGGTTGTGCGCATAAAAATGTTTTTTGGTTAAGTGAATTAATACTGTCAAAAATAAGCATAATTTTGTCAAACATATACAGAAAAAAACTCAATAAGAGCAAAAAACCATGACCCATGAACGCACGGCAGACCATGACGTCACTCGTCCAAAGGCGAATAGAAAAAAGCGATAGTACGTACGTCATCGCGTTAACGTGAGCACGCAGGCAACCCTTCAGCTAGCGCGCCAAAGTGAGCTAGGTGCATCCTGAAATGTAAACTTTAGGGATACTTGCGTAATTTAAGATATTTTGTGAACTGAGCAATACTCGTGTCTAGAAATCCACGTTTCCAACGTTACTCTAACATATTTGAGTAACCATGGGTTTGATCGAGCGCTGTGACGAGCTATTCAAGACCTCCAACCTATATGAAGTGCTCGGAACCACAAAGCAAGCGACAGAAGCTGACATACGACGAGGCTATTACAAAGTTTCACTCAAAGTTCACCCTGATCGGGCTCCAGACGACGCGCTCGCCACGGAGAAATTTCAGGTTTCAGTCATTGCAATCAGCTATGTTAGCTAGCCAAACCACGCTAAACTTACCAACAGCACTTGACTACTGGAGTCAACACTAGTCAGCACAATACTTTGTGAATGTATGATTCTGATAAATGTGTATGAGGGGCATATTGTACTTCATTTATAAAGAAACTGTTACATTTTAACACATCAAAAAGTTGCCACCCAAAGCTACAGATGCAAACAAAAGCGACGTGCTAATACAACAATCAATACAAGTGTAGCGACTATTTTACATATCTATTTGTTTCTAACCATTGGCTGTGCTGTCTGCAGGTGTTGGGGAAAGTGTACGCAGTGTTGAGTGACGCAGAACAGAAGGCTGTGTACGATGAGCAGGGCATTGTGGATGAGGAGACTGACACTCTGAGCCAGGACCGCTGTTGGACGGAATACTGGAGAGCGCTTTTCCCAACGGTACAGAGATTAACTTGATGACTCCTGTTTAATGTGCCCCGATTTAAGATGTGCCCAGAGGTGGGTAGAGTAGCCAAAATACACTCAAAGAAGAGGAAAAAAATGGGGGAAATTACAACTCAAGTAAATAAATTTAAAAGTAAACGACCAATGCACAAATGGACCACAAAAATGAACAAATAAGTATATCTGAAGGAGCAGTACAAGAAACAAATATTCAAATAATGTTAACATAAACTTCTGTTACTACTCTCGAAAGTACAATTTGGTCAAAAAAGTTCAAGTAAATGCAACTTGAGTACTGCCCATCTCTGGACTTTCATCATATCAGTCATCTGGCCCCTTATATTTACATTGTCTCTGTATTTATCAGATCACAGTGCAAGATATTATTGACTTTGAGAAAAAGTACAAAGGCACAGAGGAAGAACGGCAGGATGTTCTTCAAATATATGTGCGGTACGAGGGGGACATGGACCTCATCATGCAGTGTGTTCTGTGCGGCTCTGCAGACGATGAGCCAAGAATCTCCAGCATCATCCAGGACGGCATTGATAAGAAAGAAGTGGCAGATTTCCCTGCGTTCACTAAAGAAAGTGCAAGGAAGAAAAAGGCCAGAAGGAAGAGGGTATGAATTGTGATGGAGCCATTTTGTAATTGTAAGAATGGATTTAATTTTAAGAGGCAGTTACTATATTTTGTTTGGTTTCAACAGGCTGATGAAGAGAGACAAGAAGCAGAGGAAATGCAGAAAGAAATGGGTCTTGGCGATGATGTTGAGAGTTTGACCAAGATGATTAAGGTATGCTTCATGAGTTTGTTTCTGTTGTAAATGTGTGTGAGGAAATTAATTTGCTGATTTAATTTTTTCAGCTAAGACAGGAAAACAGTGAGAAGAACTTCAACAGTTTCCTGGCTAACCTGGAGAAAAAATATGCTAAAAAACCTGGAAAATCCAAAAAAGGAAAAAAGTAACAGACCTGGTCCAAAAACGATGTGTCTATTGGCATAGATGCACAACCATTTAGAACTTTTATTAGCATGTGTTTATTAATCAAATTATTTCATTTCAAGGTGGCTTTTGTGCAACACAAAATAAAATGTAGATTTGTAGCTTTGTCACAAGCTTAGCAATACTGTCCTGGTTCAAAACACACAAATAACATACATTCCATGTTAAATCACTTTTAATGATTGTAACTTTTCAATGTTTTTTTTACACGAGGCCCTGATGTTGAGGAAAAAAAAATTTAAGAAAAGGCAACCAGAAACAGCATCGCAGATGTGGCATCACATATTGTCTTGTTCATTTGTGCAAAAGAAAGCAGTCGTTTTGTAAAATGTGTATAAAATTACAGTACTAAACTGAGCTTTAGAAAGTGCTTCTCTATCCCTGTAAGTGGATGTGTCATTCCCTGCATAGTTATTAAAACTGTACAATCAACTAAACATTTTATACACATATACACATTACATTTACATTTTAAACACGTCGCAGTTGATATAGACACGTATAGACACATTCGTAATTGAATGAGCTTTTCTGAGGGTTTTTGGCAGCCATTGTTTCCTTTTTAGAGCCATAAAAACACCCCTGTTAAATGTGATTTTCCAAGCAGCATAGATTGTAAAACTAGCTAATGTTTTCAAAGTAAATGCTTGGAGGGCACTATTGATGTAGTAGCACTGCTGTATGGTGTAAATGGCTGATGTTAAGGTAGTATAGGAGTTATAAACCAGATCTTCCAGCTCTGGATGAAATCCCTCCTCGTGTATATGGTCGTGGGATGGACAGAGGCATCAGTGGAGCTATGTGGACAAGAAATGGAATTACTTTTATCTGATATGTACAACCTTTCAAAGTAGTGTATTTGACAAACCTGGAACAGCACCATGTGAATCTGGTTCATCTTCATCTTTGATTGGTGAGTGGCCCAATGGATGGTGGGAAAATGAGTCCAAAAAGGAAGAGCTGCTGATGCCAAGACTAACACCAGTCACACCAATACCTAGAGCATCTGGTGTAATCACATACAAAAGCATAAATTATTCATTACCTAAAACTAGAGTACCAAACAAAGTATTAAAAATATTTTTCAAATCTTACCTGCTGCCACAGAGGCCCTTCCTTGCCTCCCCTGACTAATGTTATCTAATATAGTAAAGGAGCGGCGATAAGGAGTGTCTGACTGAAAGTGAAGAGAAAAGATAAATGCAGTTTCATTTCAACATGAACTCGACCAAATCTAGTAATTTTTCAGCATACAGTACATCCTGTGGTCGGGAAGCACTCTACATTGATATTATGAGGTGTGGATATGGGGTGCTATGTAATTTTTAAGTCCAAGTGTAAGTGCACCTTACCCTGTATGTGTGGGTGGTGTTAGGGCGAGAGAAGGCATCGAGGAGGTGGTGACGATCTCTGGGTATGGAGCTGCCAACGTCTTCATTTACAGCACTGTGAGCACGGCTGGAGGGTCCTTTCTGACGCTGGGCAGATAAAAAAATAATAATAATCTCATACAATTATGAGTCACTAAAGAAGTCAGAAATCAGTGCTGTCTTGTGCAAGTACCTGTGCAGGTTTAGAGTTTTGCAGTGCATGGGATGTCTCTTGATCTCCGGTACCAATGGGGGGAAGAAGGGTGTTTCTGCTCAGAGGTAGCAGTGGAGACATGTTTGCTGTGGGCCTGCAGAAAGAAAAAAAGATCTTCTAAATTTCTTTTCAGAATTGTATTAGAGAATGATGCAGATGCTTTATCATATCCAATTAATAAAAAGCAACTACAGAGGGGAACAAAGGAGGTTCCTCACAAGCGTGTTCCACGGATGATCTCATCCATAGAGCCTGCAGTAGACTGACTCAGAGAAGGGACCAGGGGCAGGAGCATGCGGGGTGGAGGGTTTCTGCGCCGGGCTGACTGTGCCGGACGAGATACTGAAGAGGAGCTCTGCTCCAGCACCCGCCGAGGACGTGCTTTGTTTGAGGGAACAACACTGGACCCTGGCCTGGGGTACAGCCTCTCATCTGGGTCTCTGCCAAGTAAAGACAACTAGATGACTAAACAGTGATACTGCCACAGACAATCAAATTGGAGCAGATCTGTCACTGGTGCCAAAATGAAGGGACAAGTAAACAATGTCCATACTGGCTTCGATCCAGTGCAGTCAGATTTCTCTGCTGAAGAGGTATGCTTTGGATGACAATGAGGTCGTTCAGGTTGTGCTGAGCTGCTGCTCCAACAGGGGCTCTCGCAGTCTGGACATGGCAGATGTTAAGGGAAAGACAAATGAGAAATAGCATGTTAATGGTCTCATAGAAAAGTAAATATCAAAATTATTTGTTAGTAAGGTGTGAATAATGTTGAACTGATTGTTACTGATCATGCAATGACAGGATTTCCCCCAAAAAATACCATGTCACCCACTAAATGTAAAAGAATGCTGAAATAAAGAATGAAGCATTCTGTGGTTGAATAATTGAAAGAAAACAGATAAGACGTTTGTGTTAATCAACAGGCACAAGCACATACTCTAGAGTCTAGACAATGAGCCTCCATCAAAAGTGTGATCAAGCACACCACTATTTTGGCTCCAAGGGAGAAAATTACATACACTGGAAGGCCTTTTCTGCTTTTTGGTTTTCCGTCTGGACTTGTGCTTTGAGCCCCTTGACTTCTTCAAGGAGGAAAGAGGACCAAGGGGAGACAGGAAAACAGGAAGTGAAAATGGAACATAAATCAAATTTTATGAAGACAGAATAAAGAAAGACAACAAATAAGAAAAAAAGTTGTTTTGTTTTTTTAATGTGACAATCATAGTATATGAAGAATGGCATACAAACGATGAAGGTAAAGGGACCAGTGAAAAAGGAGGGAAGAAAACAGGGAGACACGTTAATAAACAGGCTGTATTGCAGACTGAAAGCAAATGAATGAACTAAAATTTGGGTATAAGAACAAAGACAAATGACATGTTGGTAGATTAGAGTTACAGTGCATACAGCAGGGTTCAAAAACATGGAAATTAAATGCAGAGTAGAGAAAACTTGTCTTCTAGTCATTCAGACTACTGACCTGTATTGGTAACCCTGCAAGTGGAGGCACCCTGCCCAGACCTAATTTGGGAAGTGTGGTAGGCAGTGTAGAGAGCAGCATAAACGGATGGTTCGATTTTTGAGGAATAGGACTTAAGTTTCCGCAAAGCTTGTCTTCATCTACTAAAAAATAAAAATAACAAAAATATTTCAGTAATATTCAATTACTTTCAATCACTTTCAAAAAACGTCCAGGCCTACACAAAGTACACCCTTCCCAGTGTCGCTGAACAAGCTCTTTTGTCCACCCAACCAGCTGCCGCCACACATCATCAAACAGAAGGTCCAGAACAGCCTGACGCCGACAGCGGTACGGGGAGACAGGCGGGAGGCAGTGATACCTGCGCCCAGAATCTGAACTGTCAGGCTCTCGTTCACCATCCCTAAAGAGAAAAAAATATTAAAGAACTTTGGAAACAACAGTAAGTCTTACATCTCTTAATGAACTTACACCTCCTGACTATCAAATGCCAGGTATTCCTCCATGACACCCTCCACTTCTATCACTTTGGATTTGTCATGATTACTGGATCCACTAGAGGCTCTTGGAAGTTCCTCCAGTTCTGATGAGGAGGGTTTTCTTAACAGCGCCTTTTTACCTTGAACATTCAGCCTTTAAAAAAAGATGAATAAATTCAGTTTATACATTAAGACTCTTGTTCCACTTTGCCTTTAGTTTAGTTAATTTTGTCAAACTGAAAATATAGTATGTGTGTTAAAATACTTAATTATCAAATGTGCTTTGGTAATACAAGACACCACTTCTTACGGTCACTTCCTTATCACTACTAAACCCATGACCAACTTTGATGAACAAACTTAATCAACAAGCTGAAGCATCTAGGTCACAAACTCACTGAGCAGAGTAAGGCTGTTTAATAATAGATGGCCTCACTGCAGCTGTAAGCATAGACCTAGTCATAAAATTGACATTGACAAGATGACAGTTCCAGATTGAAATGAACCATTTTAGTCCATCCAAACAACATAGTTTATATTTTCATGAAAAACTCAAGCCCAGGTGAGAGAAATAAGAAAGGGAACTAGAGTTAAGACTTACTCTGTGTTGCTGTACTCGCTCTCTGGGGATTTGACATTGCGTTCTTTGACTGCTGACAGGCTGCTAGATGAACTGCTTTTTCCTGAAGTAGAATACCACTGGAAGCCTTCATCAGTGGGACACACCAACTGAGTGCCAATGATTCTGCAAGATGCACACAATGGTATTTTATTTGTGAAATAATAAATAATATCAAGAAACACATCAATACAAGACTATACAGGTATTTCTTAACTACCCAATACATGTTATATACAGAATGGATAGGGTAGGGATTATACCGAAGATGTGGGAATCGTGAGGCCCATTGTTGACATTCATCCTGCAAACCTGGCAGAATCCCTCCCCCGCTGCCTCTACCCTCATAAAGCTCTTTGTCGATCTCCTCAAACATTTGCTGCACCTGCCGCGATGCAGCCTTGTCAAATTCCTGTGGGAGAGAAAAACAGACTCCAACAGAGAAATAATGCAGGAGGCGCTGGTTGTTATTCTCATGCAGCAGGCCTATGACTAAAGCTGTCGCTGAGCACACTGTTCGTTTAGTGAGGACACTTATTTCACAGGTTCAGCATGAATATTAATTAGTTTTTGAGAGGAGATGAGAATTTGCATATTGAGTGTGAAGTGAGTGGAATAAAGTAGTAGCAAAATGCATGATTGAACAACATTATGTAAACAAGATATTATAAAAAAATGTCTAAGCTGTACGGTTTGAATGTGCACAAGTTTGTTCAAACATATTTTAACACCAACCTAGTATTTAGATTTCTTCTTTAGTATGTGGCACTTACATCATAGCCCCAGGAGAAAACAGAGCTTCTCTCAGTGGAGATGCCAGTTCCTGTTGAACTCTGAAGACCAGACCAGGACTGATTAAAGTCCACCGTGATAATAGTCGAACAGTCTGAGTGGACTGAGGCAGCAGATGTCTCGGAGCTACACAGAAATAAAATTAAAAAAGGCTACATCAGTCATTAATTATAATGAAACAGCTGCTCCCTCTGAATTACATTCTCTATTTTTTTATAAAATAGTGGAAATTGTTCAAGTGATGGTTGGAGTGTAAGTGGAAAATCAAGGGCAAATGTCAGAGTAATTGAATATTCTAAGAGGCCAGCTCATTGTTTATTCTTTTGCCTGCATCTCGAGGAGGTTATGTGATATCAATTTATCAGGAGCTTTTTGGTGCCTTGTTTCACAGCTCATGGGGCTTTAGAGTCAGCTGTCCACACAAGAAGAGAGTATAATATTACAAAATACAACTATTCACAATTCACATAGGCATGTTTCATTCTTAACAAAATCCAGCAGCCAATATTACACCAATAATATGCAGGTTTACTCACATCTATGTGGATAATGTTTAACCCTCAAAAGACATTACAAAATACAACCATTCACAGTTCACATAGGCAGGTTTCGTTCTTTAGAAAATGCAGCAGTTACACCAAGAGCATGCGGGTAATATTTAGCCCTCAGACAGTCTACTACCTGTTGTGAGTTGAACCCCCTTCCTGGAGGTCCTGGAGGTAGCGTGGGGTAGAATGGTCATCATCTGCCTCCTCAGGAAGAGGGTGGTGGTCAAGGCTGCTCCGAGACAAACCACGTCTGTAGACATAACACAAAAAACACTCTGTAAGGCCAGTGTTTAAACATTAACACGAAACATAATAGGTCTAATTGAGTTGTTTTGTGAAAACCCATCTCTTTGATGCTTACATCTCAAGTTTATGCGATACTGGTCTTCTACTGTATCGCGAAATCATCCTCCCAGGTGTCTCATGTATATTCAGAAGCCAGGGTTTTTTAATTCCGTGACCACAGCGTGGACCCGCGGAGCACAGGTGAAACTGGGCTCATACATGTCCGACCTGCTCGATGCGTATCTCAGCAGTCGGTGCAGAACATCAGCAGTTCGGTTCTTGATCGGTGTTCTTTGCTAGCTAATGTGCGTCGGGGGCTACTACAATATACTTTAGCTACATAGTCGAGTACAAAAAAACATAGAGATGTGGGCACCCGACCTTTTCATTACCGGTTGACTGGTGCCTGGTAAAGATCTCTTGAAGATTGTGAGGGTTCACATTTTGCATTTACTCACGAATGTACCAAAGCTGGTGCATATGAGCTGGTGGTGACCGCTGTATTGACGGGGGTCCCCCCTTTTCTGGCGCAACAACAGTACACGGCTGTCATGGATACGCTGGGCTAGGTTCCCGTAGTCTTATGGGAAATGTATTTTACTCTGTCCAATCCAACCGTCATTCCGTCAGCGATAGATGACTTAATGGACTACAACTTTAACACTGCATTGCGGCTATTTTTGTGCGTCTCTGAAATATCTCCGCCTTATAAAGTTCCATGTGATCACGATGACAACAGAATATAAGTTTAACTAGTATGAGTGAAAAAAAATAATCACCTAAACCAACATTGAACATGTTGTGTGTAATATTTAGGTGGTTGAATAATATAGATATATTACCGTATTTGTGTTGAAATAATGTAGGAATATCTTTAAAACAGCGTTTTGTGTGGAGTCGAGCAAGTTACATCGTCGGACCCAAACAACAGTGTCGTGAGTGAAGCGTTTTTGTGGCGTTTAAGCGTGTTTTGTCAAGTTGGCTGTTATTTGTAGTTTTAGGTAATTAAAATAAAATAATGGAGGTGCTTCAGAGGAGAGTGGCCCAAGAGGACACCGTACAGTATAAACTCTTTCTCGTTCAAATTTCCGACACTAATCAAGTAGAAAAGCTTCTCACTCATCTAATTAAGGAGATTTTGGGAAAGTTTGCAACGCTCCTGGCACAGTATATTTGGCACCATCAACCTTTTAACCTTAAGTTATATCCTGAGAAAGGTAACGCCAACATTTTGTTTGCTATTGCGTGTCAGTTCATATGATGTGAATTAACAAATTAAACCTTCTTTTAGGGGATGTTCCTGCTCATCTGGGAGGAAGCACTCAGTTTACAGATAATGTGGAAGATGAGTGGTTTATAGTTTACCTTCTTCAGCAAATAACAGAAGCATTTCCAGAACTTGCAGCCAAGTAATATGTATATTATGCAATAACAAACGTAGGTTGAATAATCTATTAACCTCCATATGTTTATCTTGCAGAGTTGAAGATAATGATGGGGAGTTTCTTCTAATTGAAGCAGCAGATTATCTTCCCAAGTGGTTAAATCCAGATACTAGTGAAAACAGAGTGAGCTATGTCCATTATTGATATGGTATATTATGTTTGTTCACCCATAATTCACATCTATTTAATAACTATGTCATGTCTTTATATATTACAGGTATTTATTTATAGAGGGGACCTGTACATAATCCCCTGCCCTACTCATTCAAATACAGTGGGTATCCCTAAAGACGTAGTACCAAGTTTGGCTAAAGCCCTGTCACTGCTGTCATCCAATCCAGAAGCATGTCATCCAAGTAGTAAGATTTCCACTGCAGTGAGAAGGAGACTTAAAGGGTAAGGAAGTTATACAAGTTATAGAATATTGATGATGTGTATTAATATAATTTTATCATAGGTACCCAGAGAGGATTCAGACTGAACTGCACCATGCCCACTGCTTCATACCCGCAGGCATTGCATTGGTATTAGCAAAGCGCCCTGATCTTGTCGCGCCTGCTGTGTCAGCATTTTATCTGCGGGACCCAGTTGATCTCCAGGCTTGTCGAAGCTTCAAGACATTTCCACCAGATACACGCATCCTCACTATGGTATCCAGCTCTACAGTGTTTTGTTTTATATTATTTTACTGTTTTTTGGGGGTTTTTTTTCCAGTTAAAAAAAAGTCACTTGTGTGTGTTTTCAGGTTACGTTCACTCGTTGCTTGTTTGCTCAGCTACAGCAGCAACAGTTCACTCCCGATCGTAGGAGTGGTTTTGCGCTGCCTCCACACTCTGATCCCAAGTACAAAGCTCATGAGTTGGGCATGAAACTGGTTAGACGCACTTTTGATGGAACTTTGACTTTCTAAATATTGCACGCATAATGCATCACTCAGCCATACTTTGTATTTGCTTTTCTCTTTTTAGGCACATGGTTTTGAGATTTTGTGTTCAAAGGCCAGAATGCCATCTTCAGACCCTAATGCTCCAGTTAGCTGTAACCCTCAATGGAAGGGATTTATTGAATGTTTGAAAAGAAACGGCTACTTCAGGGTATGTCAGTCATGGATTTATGCCATATTTATGCCATACAGTGATAAACAACTTACCATGAATTCTTTAATTCACAGGGAGAAATTGAGGGCTCAACTCTTTACAAAGACCTTTTATACAGAGCTGAAAACTTTTTCAAACACTCTGTCTATTCTGAATTTAAGTAAGTCTATTGTGGTGGTAGCTATGATTAGTATATTTTTGGCAAAATATGCAATTGCAAATGTATTTTAGTGCTTTATCGCCGGGTGAGGGGATTCTTCAGCTGCTGCAAAGTCTTCCTCCTTTTAGCCTGGAAGAGCTCAAAGAAAAGGAGTCACAGCTCCCCCCAGAGGACAGTAAGTGAAATGACAACCTTTAAAATGAATGGTAGTCAGTGGGATATCAACTCTAGCCTGGGAGATAAATTATTGTGTTTTGTCATTCAAAGGTGACAGCTGGCTGAATATTACAGAACAGGATTTGGAACAAATGTTACAAGAAAGAGCCAAAGATTGTGATGCTGTGGAATTCCAGAAATCCCGAGTGAGCTCTAGCAAAGATGAACCACTTGGCAGCCAAGTGGATGAAGATGCTGGATATAGTTTGGTAGCTGTCAGTCAGGGAATGAAGAACTTCCTGAATGCCATGTCATCTCATGAGGGAGCTGAGCTGCCCCGGTGAGAAGACTTTTCTCAGAATAGAATACAGAAAAAAGTTGCTAGTTTTTCAAAGTTTATTTAGTTTAAAAATTCTTATTTGATATTTTTTTGTGTTAATTTTCTAGCTTTAGTCAACCTTTTAGCTTTGACCCAAATTTGATGGTCAGTGCATTGGACAAACTACTAGGTACGTAAATTGTAACCAAATGCCCTCTTTTCCAAATGGCATTAAAATTAACCTTTGCCAAAATTTAGGGGGCAATGAAGATGGAGAACTTGATTCAGATGACTTTGATGATGATGATGATGATGATGATGATGATGATGATGGCGATGGCGAAGAAGATGAAAGAGAGTTTTCTGTCCCATCCGAAATGAATGGACCTGAGACACTGGATAGTCTTAAGAAATACATGGACCAAATGGATGAGGAGCTATTGAGCACAAATATAGGGCAGAGTTTTAATCAGGTACATATATGAAAATGCATTTTCATATCATTTCAAAAGTATACCAAATTGTTGAATATTTTTTTTATTTTCGCAGAACCACAAGACAGATCCCCAAAATGGCTCCTCTAACTCTTCTGGAGAAGGTAGTTTGAACAGGAATGAAGGAGTTGGAGAGACTGAAGAAGACATCCAGCCTCTAGACATAGACTTGAATCTAGTCACAAATCTATTGGAGTCACTCAGCTCTCAGGCTGGTCTGGCTGGACCTGCATCTAACCTGCTGCAGAGTTTGGGTATTCACCTGCCATCGAACTCTGACCCCTCATGAAACAAACTGAGATTAACCGAGTATTGCTGAGTGGATAAACTAATGTTTCTATGTAATGGGGATGGCCATTTTTCAATGAGTGTTTTTTTCTATAAAGTATATATTAAAAGTCCTGTTTTGATGAGTGATTCTTTTTAATCCTAAAGGCAAGCTTAAACACCAAATTCAAGTAATGACAGTTACTCTATCATATGGCTTTTCATACATGCAATTTAGAATGGAATGTTTCTGTTGCAAAAGTCTATAACATCATACAAATGTGCTACTTAAACATATCTTTGTCCTGACCGCTTAAACAGGAGTCTACTATGACTAGTTCTTAATAAAGCTTTTAATACAAAATACACATGTAACATTATCTTCCCCCATTCTTCTAATACAATATGGATATTATTACATTAGCTGTTTAAACTGTAAAATGTTGAACTTAAATGTATAGCAATATTGGAGAAATCTGATGTTTTCATGGATATCATGCCATATTTTAGAACCAAAATGCAATGATAAGTAAAAAAATATATAAAAAGTTGGCCATTTTAAGTTCTCTGAGGGATCCAAATTGAACCATCCTTTTCACATTATATGAACTGTAAAAAAGGCAGAACAAGTGGGTATGCAGAGTGGAGAAGTGCAGCAGCCACAGGTGAGAAACACAAAACAGTTATACAGATAAAGAAATTGAGCAACATTCCTAAAAGTAGAATGGCAGACAGATAGCCATGAAAAAGTAAACTGTGCCAGCTTCCCTTACTCCAAGCATGCCACGGATTGTCTGGATGTAGCAGCCACAAAACGCCCAGGACCCCGCTCTGATTGGCCAAATGAGCATAGTAGATGTCAAAAACTGAGGCTTGGGAACTGTGGGGATGTTGACGCTCCACTTGTGACACTTTTGCCAGCCAAATCAGAGAAACACAGAAGAGGATCAAAGCCAGGGGTGCATAAATGTACTCCAGAAAGTCCACAACAAACACACCATAGGAGACTGAAAGCAAACAGTAAATGAAAGATCAACTGATTCTGCAGACATTGTAAATTTCAACTTCCAATAAAAGTCACTTCATTACCTTTGATGACAAGAGTAGTTCCACTAAAGAAGGACATTAAAACAAAGATATGTCTGGACAGCGGAGACTGCAGATTGAGGAGGGAACTCAGAACCATAGTAAGCAGGGGTAGCAGAGGCAGAACAAGGGAGAACAGACCGGAGCTTGAGCTGTTGGCTTTGGCCCACATGGAGAGCACGCCATAGATGCTGCTGCAGATAGATGGCACAAGCAGCTTCTCACCAAGTGCCCTGGAGTAACGCTGAAGAGACAGTGCACCCGACAAATGCAGCAGATTAAAAAACAGCAGAGAGGTCACAACCTAGGAAGAAGGATATGTGATCAATAGACAAACTCACACAATTCCTAAGTAACAATGCTATGACGTATACTGCTACACCTGGTGTCACATTGCACATGTAAAGAAATAACCATTCAAAATAGTCACACATTTGTTTTGTATAACTACACAAACCAAATCAATAAATTAAATCAATTACATTCACTGTTGTCATTTTAAAACAATCCAGCTATGAACCAGCAATACATGTTCATTGTTAATTTGTTAATTATCAACAATAGATTTTGTCCTTTCTCACACTCCTACCCCCCAGTATGACCTGTCCTTCACAGTCAAACAGCAAACAAACTCACTCAAAGGTTTACAAAAATAATAACTTCTCAGGTTAACTGTAGCAATGATTGACAATAAAGTCCATTTACTAACAAGCATGTTCCATACCAACCTGCCCGAAGCAAAGTCCCACTGCATATGGATAGTGGTATTGTGGGATAAATATGTCAGCCACAAAGTTGTGCAGCTTATCTCCCAGGCTGTAGATCACAAAGAGCAGGAGACATAGAGTGGACACCAGTGGTTTCAGACTATGACTGGAGAGAAAACTCTTCAAAAATGAGCCACACCAGCCATGTTTCACTCGGGCTGAACTGCAAGAAATGAGTTAAAGTGCTTTAATCAATTTCCCTGATCTTACGGCTTCTTTATCATTTGTGATTTAATGTTAACAGTAAAATAAATAAAATAAATGTGCATAAGAGTTACCTTTTACATATAAGGCATTCATTCTGTAAATATGTCTTTTGTCCACAGAAAATTCTCTATAGAACAAGACAATTAAACATATAGACTTTTTTTTATAGTAGATTATATAATTCGATTTTTAGCAAAGACACAAGTCTTATAAATAAATTAAACCAAGACTTACCAGCATAATGTCAGAAAACATGTTTGTACTCGCCCCTTCGAACAGTGAGCCCAGATGTACAGATAGTGAATGATCAGCTGTGTAAACCACTGTCTCCTTCGGCAGACGGGGCTGTGTGTCCCTGCTCTGTGCCGCAGGTATTAACCCCACTGATTTTTTTTAACAAGTTCAGATGGACTTTGCACTTATTTTACTTTACCACCTGAGACAGAGCCCCCATCCAGAGTCTCCTCCCAGCCATCATATCTATCCATCATTAATAAATAGCTTTATCGTATTCCATTGTTGTGGCATGGTCCTTGCTAGTGAATTCTATTCCACTGGGAAAATGTCTTTGAAAACCAAAAAAGTCAGGATATGGACTACACAACTGTTTATATTTACCCCTTTTAATAGGTAATGCACTTTTAACCTTAATGATATACTTTTATAATACAATACTGTATGTTGTTTGTAGATTGTATCAACTTAATCTGTTTTTAGATTCAGTAATGTAGAAAATAAATAAATAAATTAAATGATAAAAAGCGAGAAAGCCATTTCAAGTTCTAAAACTATATGTAAGAGCCATTTTATCTGGCGCCATTTTATCTGACTCTTTACTTGATCATTCGTGAAGTTTTATTTCATAAAACTGGTCACATACTAGAGATGTGGTATTATACAATATGGATGAAAAAAGGATTTCAGCTCAGTTCAGTTATGGTGTTGTGGTGGATAATACTTATTTAAATATCCATAATTCATATTTCTGATATAGTCTATTGTGCTGCTACATGAATCACAGTTTGCATGACTGTAAGGGGTGTAAGAAAAAAATCAGTTCATAATATATTGCACAAAATGCATTAGTTACAATCACTGTTCTCATGATTTAAAAAATGTAATACGTTATATGTCGTCATACATACGTGTTCTGGTGAAGGTGAAGTTGCCTATATTATTGGTGGCTTTAAGATTCTAGAATGTGATGATGATACAGATTTCCCCATTAATAACATTGTACTTTCATGAAATATCTGAAACGTGTATTCACAAATCTTTAATGTAATGTTTTCTATCAGTGACTAAGCCCATTAACTTGCTATATTACAACAAAACCCTACATTTTAACTGTATTAAATAGTATTGACCTATAGAATGCTGTGATGTCATCTGAAACCCAGCAATTAGAAGTAATTGTTGATAAATTGCAATATATAATCCACTGTTTTAGTATCGTAATATATCATGATATACTGAATAGTGACATGCATAACATAATATGTATTGTATCGTCAGACTCAAGGCAATACACACCCTGAATGACTCTGGTTACTTTACCTGACCCCATGTCACTACAAGTTTTCAGAGTGATGTCATCTGAAATCCTTTTTATTGACTTACAGTAAACACAGAGGGCTAGTCCAAACCATTGCCCTAATGCCAGACTTTAGCATCTGTTTGTGACATTAATCCTCTGTATTACCCCCTATCTGACTCCCCCTCACTCTGGGACCCTGCATACCCCTGTGGCTCTTCAAAGACCCACACAGGATGGCGTCCCAGGTCACATGATCTCCATGCTCCTTCAAAGTAAACAGGTCTGTTTACATGAGAGCCCATGGTCCGTACACACACAGTGGCAGAGTGAGAGGCTCTAATTGATTCATCCACTCACAGTGCTATGGCAACAGCTGGGAACCTCCTGTGCTTCCTGGCTCCGCCTCCATCCACTGGTGTTGTTGATGGTCACTGAAGTATAAAATAAAAAGATAGAGGTTGTATTCTCTGGTTTTGTGTGGTAAGTCCGACAAGAGGCAAATTGTGATGGGTTAGTTGCTTGTATACTGGCCATTTTCAGTCAAACAGTTAACTGAGGAACAGCTAGGATGACCATCTATACCTCTTTTGGTTGTCCAGCACAACCATTTATGCCCCTGTCCTACTTATCTAAAGAATGTCCAACTTTTTTAATGTCGCTACATGAATTATATAAAAAGTGAGATTTATAAAGAAAACATAATATTTAGGTGTAATGGCTTTCAGATACATTGGCATTCATTACTATTCTGATCTCTCACTCTGTGTTCTGATTGATAAAACTGAATATTATAATTGCTATCTATACGTTTTAATTTCCAGAGTCCGTCTCTCCATAACATGTCCCACCACCGTCAATAACGTGTCTCTTTTTTATAGAATTTAGTGCTCACGCTAAAAACAAATAGCTTTTAAATATACTTTGAAAATGGAAGCAACAATTATGTGAACAAGGACTGTGGGTCTCTTTACAGTCAGCTGTCACCTCCAGCTCCCATGTGGCCCTCTAAAGCACTTAACTGTTACTCTGTTTCCAAGACCACCAGCTAAAATAAGGGCAGGACTGAGACACGGCAGTGACCACCTAAAACAAATACTGCATTGCGAGTTTTCAAATCTTTATCAGTTTGGAAATGTTCTCCAAGATGTTCAGGATTTTTGTTTCTGTATAGCATGTTCTTCTAATGAAGGGCAGGTGGGAACAGCTGATGCATCTGCCAAAGGAGTTAAACGAGATGGGCGTAGTACTGTCCAGGTACAGACTTTCTTCTTATTACACTGCTGTGATATAAACATGTGGAATTAGTTTGGGGTTGATATGTTTGTCTTTATGTCTGTTTTTTTACATCAGAGTGAATAACAGTTGCAGAGTGTCCTCCAGAGAGGCTGTCAGCACCATACCAACTGTAAACAGTGTCTCTGATAGAGAGGTCAACAGTACAGACAGTGACCATTCCTCCATTATTCCCATCCAAAATAAAGGTAAGTGCAGCTTTATTTGTGTTGAATAAAAGGCCAAGGAGTACTTAGCATTATCCTTATTTTTAAGAAACTGTAATATACACAAATTCAGGCTATATTCCATAAACTCAAAAAATACTTTTCTTACAATTTACCTCCAAGACGTGTGTGAGCCCGAGGAGATCCTAGTGCCCTTGCTTCCAGAAATTGCACGTGTAGAGAGAGGCTACATCACTCCCTTACAAGTGTATAACCTTCTGAATGCAGAGGAGGGCCAGCCAATGCTCTACGATCCATATTATATCCTCATCTTGGACTGCAGGAGTGCAGAGAGGTGGGTGCTACAGAACGATGCCTTTGAGCAGTCTCTGAGCTGTAAGAATTATACAGTACAAGAGTACCATTTGATTATCCTGCACAACGCAACTCAGTATAAAGTAACACATTTATTTATAATAAAGTACACAAATTTTGAAAAGGCATGTGCCTAGAAGTTACAATGCACAACAAAGATAAAACAGACGTGTACAACTCACAGTGAGTATTTTATGGATGTGTCAGGTACAAGGACAGCCACGTGGTGACAGCACGGGCCTGCATCACAGTGATTCACCCTGAGCTGGGCTGTCTAATCAGCTGTATAGAGCTACAGAAGTATTCCATAATACTGTTGTACGCAGAAGAAGGAAGCAGTCCAGGTCAGAAACCCACACTTCTACTTAATATCAAGGTGAAGGTCATTGTTTATGTAAATGATTGTGTATGTGTTTCAGTGGGCAGTGTGAAGGCCCGGACAGACTCCCCTGATCTACAGCGTTGCTTCTTTCAGCTCAGTGATTTGGGAATGGACCCTGTTATTCTCCTGGGAGGGTTCACTGCATTTAACACCCTCTATCCTTTTCTCTGCACTTCTCATATGGTTCTACTCGAACCAGAGCGCCACACTCTCACTATTTACCCCTCAGAGATCCTGGATGGGGCCCTGTATCAAGGCTCAGCAACTCAGGCAGAAAACTACCGTATCATTAAGAACCTCCACATTACCCATGTGGTTAATGCTACAGCCAACAGTCCTGACGCCTTCCCCAACATGCTGTGCTACCTGAGGCTGCCCCTGAGCGATGATGCTCAGCAGGACTTGGTGGAGGCACTACCTCTGGCCTCCAGGTTTATCCATCAGGCTCTGAAGGGGGTGCCGGCAGGCCGGGTGTTGGTGCACTGCAGTATGGGCAGGAGTCGAAGCTCGGCCCTGACACTAGCCTTCCTCATGGAGCACAGGCACTGGTCCCTGCTGCATGCCCTGCGCTGGTTAAAGGAGAGGCGGGCGTGCACAGCACCCAATATAAACTTTCTGCAGCAGCTTCTGACCTATGAAGAACTGCTGTTTGGGAGCAGACTCACCTCACTGGATGACATTCGCCGATAAAAGTGGATTTAAATTGAATTGTTGTTAATCATATTTCAAATCCTCAAATGGGAACTTGTTTTAACAATGAGCTCATTTTGCACTACGAGGACTGAGAGACTTTATAGTAGGCCTGTTATTACCTCCACAAGTTTGCCAGTAGGCCTGTTCCTGTTTCATCCACAAACCCCTACTGTGTGTCTGTGCTATGCCTAAATAACAAAAACATCACAACTCTTACAGTGGCTCTAAAGTGTAACTACTGTATGGGTACAGTTAAGATGCTTGTTTGGTGATAGATTTTCAATAAAATATTTAACAAGACTCCCTGACTTGATCTGAGTAAAGCCAATAAGGAGGTGTTGTATGTTATGTGTTAATGTAAATGGACAGATGTGGGCTGCAGCGGGGATCTGTAAACTACAGGCTTGAACTCACACACACTAAACTCCACCCCCAACAGCAGCTGGAATCCCTCTGCCTTCTTCCTGTAGGAATTTTCCGGAATTGGTACCAAAGGGAAGCAAAGTGACTTGAGAAAAAATAGTTTAATCATTCGTGATTGAAATATCGACCCTGAATAAGATATAAGTCAATCTAAAGTGTAATGAGTTTTAAATGCATTCGCCCATCATGAACATTGCTTTGACTCCCTTATTACGCGTGGCAGTGAGACGCCTCACAGTCTCATCTGACGCATAAGACAACTCCTTTTTGTGTCTTTTCTATGCAACACAGTCTAAACCAGCCTTTCATGTGTATGCAGCTTTGTGAGAGGCTCATTCTAAATATTCACCCATGGGTGTCTCTCAGCGGTCAACAGAAGATCCCTCCCCTAAAATTTACCAAAGACAGCCCACTGACTCTCGTGAAGCTTTATGTTTGGATGTGAGATTCGGCACGTAGCGTTTAGCACTGACTTTTGCAAATCCTGCCCATCCATGGCCCACGGATTACCTTAAATTTCAGACGGAGGCTTTTCCAGACTCATCCTCTTTCAGCTGATCGGAGCAGGGAGTAAACACCGGGGGGCAGCCTTTCTGCAGCCAGATGCTCTTCTCAAGGTAAAACTTCCACGAAATTTAGAAAAAATCTCTGCAACAGAAAATTAGACAGAAAACGGAGTTAAGAGAGTCTTAGCCTAGCACATCTCAGGAGGTTTAGCATTTTGTTACTATAAAAACAGATATAAAGCAAGCTAACTCAGCTAAGCTAGCTGAAAAAGTTAACTTTCACGACAGAAAATCAGTGCTCAGCTCCACCCAGCTCAAACGCAAACACATTTTATATTATGCTACAAAACGAAAGTTTCTTCAGTTATAACTTTGTATTCTCACGTCCAGGCTTCATGCGCAGGCCACCGCGTTGGCTAATCCACAGTAATGGCACATTCCTGTGCAGCCAGCGTGGGATGCTCTTCTGCGACGCAAAACTCCCAACTTCATCTCTCCAAAGTGGGAAAGCCACAGCAATTCACCATGTGTTTTATTTACAGGACAAAATGAAGTTTCTTTTGCTTTCGTACATATGTTTTGCACAAGTGAAGTTATGACCTTCTGTTTTGCCTGAGGTTTAAAGGTTATTGGCAGGTTGGAGCAGGTAAAGATTTTGGGAGTCCATTGAAGTGCGCAGGGCGCACACGAGTCCCGGCGGGGAGGGGCGAGGACGTGGCAGTAGTTCCTCCGTCCAGCGCTTCCCAATAGAGCGATCTCAGACAAAAATACAGACAAAATGTGTGTTTTTACTGGAAATAAAAAATGTTTTAACTAGACATTTGACTGAATAGAACTGTATTGTGCAACTAATGTACGATGTACGATGAGGACCATGGCTCTATCTATCAATGTGTGCCATAGTATAGCCAAGGTAAATGACATTTAAAACGGTATTGGCTGAAATGTTTAATGTCATTTATATGCAGTTTTTTTGTCATGCTAGTCTTTGAGCACAAAACCACTGTTACCAAGAAAGCAACATTGCATCACTCAAGTAGCTTATTCTTCCACACATTGCCCTTTCTGGCCCTGTTCTTAAGTTTATATTCACTAATTACATGTTCTTAGGCAGTTATTTTACCTTTTGCGATTGTCATATGCGATTTAGACCATATTGTACTTGGATTGCAGGATATGTAGGTATTTATTTGTTCTTGAGAAAGTATAATGTTGATGAAATGTTTGTCGAGATAATTTATTTATCTTTCTACAGTTAGAGTTAGACTGTAGTTGAGGGTTGATAGTCCCACTCCTTCATGGCACTGTTTACTTGAGTCACAGAGACTAAAACCAGACTTGCACTTTCATGTGGTGTATTAGAGTAAAAAAAAAATTACTTTCTCCGTATTGGCTTTAAATGTCTTATTTAAGTGACATGTCAGGCATAAGGGAGACAGTTTAGAGGTTACTATTAGAAATAAATGTCTTGCCAAAAGACACAACAACAGTATGCACTGATGGATGCTGGAATGAAACTACCAACCTTGCAGTCAATCTGTGGGCATTGAGCAAACACTCCACAACTTGACTTCCTATCATGCTCAAAATATTGACCAGGATATAACACTTTAGATGCATCTTTGTTTACAGTGTGTGTATTGTTCATATGGATTAATATACTGTACTTTTTTCACTATTTCAGAATGGAGCTTATGTGCTGGTGTTTAGTGCTGTTAAGCAGTCTACAGTCTGTCTCAGCAGACTTCTTCACATCCATAGGTAAAATATAAATGCATTACTGACCTAATTTTAATACATGTTTCCCTTTTCAATTTAAAATTTATATTGCAATTGTTCTGACACACATTGTGATTAGATGTGCAATTTAGGTTTTGACAGTAGGATTCTGTTCAAGTTCACATGGTTAAAAGTCCAGACGAGTTAAAAAAAAGACTGAAATGTGACACATGAATACAAGAATTTCAAGAATTTTCACATTTTTTTGTACAAATATAAACTATAGAGTTAGTGATCAGGGATTCATATCCGGATATCTGTGTATTGAGAATTGAGATTCAGATGTTTCATCTGTATTAAATAGGGTCTACTACATTATATTTTTTTTCTGTATTTTTCTAATATTCATAGCTTATGCCATTGTGTTTTACTGTATGCATTTAACATTGAGTATACCGTGTATTCCCTAGGCCATATGACAGATTTGCTATATACAGAAAAGGATCTTGTCACTTCACTGAAGGATTACATTAAAGCTGAAGAGAACAAGCTGGCTCAGATCAAGCAGTACGTTTGTCATTTTGCTGATCATTAAATTTAACATCTTTCATTAAATTAATATAATAAAAGGTGAAAATAAAATGTACCCTGTTTGTATTAGGTGGGCTGATAAGCTGGATTCACTGACTGCTACAGCCACTAAAGATCCTGAAGCTTTCCTGGGACATCCTGTAAATGCCTTTAAGTTGGTAAAAAGGCTTAATACTGAGTGGGGAAACTTGGAAAGTCTTGTGCTCAGTGACACCACAGATGGTAAGTACCAATAGTTTCTTACTGCTTACCAAGGGCTGAGAAGAATAAAAGAAATAAAATCCGAACAAATTATGATTTGTGTCCATCCAGGACATCTATATTAACGTTGGAGGAGACAGATAAAAATGAAACCATGACAATTATCACATGAGAACCAGAGCTGGGGACTCATTTATAAAGGAATGAGAGGGAATTTTGCTGTGCTAGTCTGTACGTCTAATGGTATAGGGATGAGCAAGTCCTACACCTCAGTAGTAGAGGTTTTGGAAATTCACATGGGGCGCTCTACCCCATGCATACTGCATAAGAAAATGTTATAAATGACGTCCCAGGTCACTGCCACTTCAGAGACTACTCGATGATGTTTATTTTTGATTAATTATTACTTCTTCATTCCTTTTTTTTCCTCCAGGCTTCATTTCCAACTTGACCATCCAGAGGCAGTACTTCCCTTCTGATGAGGACCAGACTGGAGCTGCCAAAGCCCTTCTCCGGCTACAAGACACTTACAGGCTGGATTCCAACACCATCTCCACAGGCGATCTACCTGGTCAAGAATAGTCTAGTTTTTACAGATCACCTGCCTCAGCTAATGTACTGAGTTCATATTCATGGGACACTGTTCTTTTCATCATAGGAGTGACATACAAGAGCCGCATGACAGCGGAGGACTGCTTTGAGCTTGGAAAAATTGCCTACACTGAGGTAGACTACTACCACACAGAGCTTTGGATGGCACAAGCCCTGAGACAACTTGAGGAAGGAGAAGAGTCCACTCTGGATAAAGTGACCGTGCTCGACTACCTCAGTTATGCTATTTACCAGCAGGGGGAGATGGAGAGGGCCCTGGACTACACCAAAAAGTTGCTTGCCATAGGTCAGTAATTCTTCTGTAAAACGTTCTAGAAAAGAATATAGAAAAAGTAATAATTTCTGATGAATATAAAAAAAAATACTGGCAAATGATTATATATTATTATTATAATGAGAAATTATTTAATACTTTATTCTTTAGACCCAGAACACAAGCGTGCCAATGGTAATCTGAAGTACTTTCAATTTCAACTTGAGAAGCAGAAGAAAGCTGCAGAGGAAGAGAGTGCAAAAGAAGAACTAGAAACTGAGAAAGTTGAAGTAAAGAAGAAGAAGAAGAGGAGATCTCCAAAGGCTGAATTCAAGCTTATTCCAGAGAGAAAGAAGTATGAGATGCTCTGCCGAGGAGAAGGGGTTAAAATGGTAAGCAGTCGTTGGACAGAGATTCCGTTAGAAAAACAATATTCATATACTTGCACTATATGTTACCTTTTCTCTCATAGACCCCAAGCAGGCAGAGCCGGCTTTTCTGTCGTTACTATGACAACAACCGTCACCCCACACTTTTGCTGGCCCCTATCAAGCAGCAAGATGAGTGGGACAAGCCCTACATTGTCCGCTACCTTGACATAATCTCTGATGAAGAAATTGCAAAAGTCAAACAGCTTGCAAAGCCAAGGGTAAGTTTGTTAGTTATTTTTATATGTATGTTACGTTCCTTTAATACACAAATGTAGTATATAGAAATTAATTGAGCTCCAGATGGATCAAAAAATAACCATGGTTACCATGGAAATTCGCCATGTTTCACCACCTGAAAATTTTATGAGATTTGACAACACGATCCCAAGATCTAACAACCATAATCTGTATGACCAGACACATGCGAAGTCACAGCTAAGGTTAAAGCAAAGCAAAAATTACTTGATCACACATCAGTTTGTGGGGGGATAAATAATATTCCTGGTTCTCAGCTGCGCAGAGCCACCATTTCCAACCCCATCACAGGCGTTCTGGAGACGGCTCATTATCGAATCAGCAAAAGGTAAGGCAACGGCCGTCCCCAGAAAAGAGTATCAGCCGAGGAGCTCGATTCTCAGCTGTATTCTGTGCCTGACTCAATTTTTCTCAAGACTCCTGTACAAGTTTAAAAAAAACTTGGGCCTTTTCATTTTCATACCAACAGCTTTTCAACAGTGTTTGATATTGGACAAATCTTTGCCCAGGAGTCTGATTAAAAATTGACAAACAAATGAATGATTGAGTTTGTGTTGCTTATTTGTAGCGTCCTGTAGAACTTTAACTATGTAATAATCCATATTAATATAGTGACTGTCTGCTCTTTCTTCTCTTTCCATTCTTTCTGTGTCTTATCACACAATACATTTTCTATAATCTTCTCCTTGTTCTGCGGGAACTACTGTAGTTAAGGCGAGCCACGGTGCATGACCCTCAAACTGGGAAACTTACCACAGCCCAGTACAGAGTCTCCAAGAGGTAAGGCTAACAGGCCATCAGAAGAGCAGGATGCTTCCTTATTAACAATATACGGCATAATATCATTCATCATAAACCGTTCAGTACAGCTGCTACTTAAAATATCTTAAAATAATAGACTCTTGTCATACAGATAAATGCCTATTTTTTGCAACTTCACATCAGCTTATGGGATCCAGATTAGTCATTATTATATTAAATATCTCACCACATTAATGCACAATAAATAATGCAATAAACACCATAATCTTACTACAGTAGATTTTTTTTTTTCATTAGTTATCCAAATAAATGGGAATTTGTTACAGAGAAGCCTGGTATCCTGAGCTGATTGGAGATTCTAATCTTATTACAGCATGTTCTTGACTTTTTAACATTTTAATTCTGTGCATGTCTGAGTGTTTTAAACAAAATTGGCAAGTTTTTGTTCACTAACAAGACATTCATTCACATTGAGCTATTTTATTCCTTCAGTTTATCTTCGGAAATGCCAACAGGAGTAAGCTAAAGGTGAATGAATGTTCCTTGCATGTTTTCAAAAGTATACTTTTACTGCCATCTAGTGGCATAGTTATGCATCACATAATAATCGCTGCTAATATGTATTTTGCTCGTTTTTAAGTGCTTGGCTTACAAGCTATGACGATCCGGTAGTTGAGATAATCAATGAACGTATTGAGGCCATCACAGGTCTCGAAATGGACACAGCAGAGGAGCTCCAGGTAAATCTCTTTGAGCTAAAGACTTTGGGTTTAGTTTGGGTTTGATTATTTCAATTTAAACTATGTTTTTATATTAATCTTAAGGTTGCTAATTATGGAGTGGGTGGACAGTATGAACCCCATTTTGACTTTGGAAGGGTAGGTCCATAATCTTAAATTAACAATGGTTATAAATGTAGATGTGTTGGCACAGCATCAAACTTATTCATACCTCTCTCTCCACAGAAAGATGAGCCGGATGCCTTCAAAGAGTTGGGCACTGGGAACCGTATAGCAACATGGCTTTTCTATGTAAGTGTGATTTAGTTCAATACTATGACCAGTACTATCACAATAATATATAATCCTTAAGTGGCTATCAAGTCAAATTTATCAGATTGCAAAGTTATTACGTAATATAGTCCTAAACTTCAAACTATTATGGGGTAAACCTTTTGATGACCTTTTTGATCTTATCCAACTGTGAAACTGATAGCATCTCTTGTGTTTGTTAATATACAACTACATAAACAGTCTTTTTGTTTCTCTTCTAGATGAGCGATGTTTTAGCTGGTGGAGCCACCGTATTTCCAGATGTTGGGGCAGCAGTTTGGCCTCAAAAGGTATGTGTAAACTACAAGTCACTTAACACATTAAAAACTGCTTAAATTAATACAAAATGCAATGTGTTCAAAAGACAATTATATTATATATAACATAGCATGCTTTTAAATTGATTTTTCCTGTTTTTTTTTCTTCTAGAATAGTGCAGTATTTTGGTACAACTTATTTCCTAGTGGGGAAGGAGACTACAGTACCCGGCATGCAGCATGTCCTGTTCTAGTGGGCAACAAATGGGGTAAATTTCTATGCCTTTTTCATATCTCTTATTTTGTGTGTCTTTAAAGGTCCTATATTACGCAAATTGACTCGTGAGCTTTTAAGTCATGTTATCATGGTGATACCTTAAAAACATACCAGGACCTGTGTTTTGTTTCATTCACACGTGTTTAAGTACTCCTTTTATTATTAGTTGGCCTACATCTCCAAAGCTCAAAATGCTCTGTTCCACCTTGTGATGTTAACAGCAACCTTTTACCTTTAGTTCAGTAGAGATTGGCAGTTTCAGGGCTGACATTATGCAAATGATTCTAGTGAAGGTTTATGGAGTTTAAAAACACAGTGGAGCACTTCCTGTATGACAGTGTTCTCTGTTTGAGACAAGAACTCCTAAATATGCAGGGTTTGTGGATTAAACATGTGTGAATGAAACAAAACACAACTCCAGATAAGTTTGTGATGAGGAAAAAACATTACGACATAGATGAGAAAATGGCGTACTATAGGCCCTTTAATAATATTTCTTATCCTCCTAGTATCCAACAAATGGATTCATGAAAGGGGTCAGGAGTGGCGGCGACCTTGCAGCCTGAATGAAACAGATTGAAATGGAAAACACCCTCCTCTTGTTCCCTTTGGTCACTTCCGACTGTTCCACCCCGGATCAAATCCAGGCTGCTGCAGACTATGACATACAGATAGATGGAATCCAAAGGGCTTCTCTTTTGTCAAACACTCCACTGGTTTACACAGCCAGGGTCACAGCATGGAGACTGTTTAGGGTAACGTTGAGCTCCTGGAGAACAGCGTTAGCATTGCTATGACTGATGTTTCCCTGCTTGTTGGCGGAGTTGGAGAATTGTCCCCACTAAACTACACACTGCACTCCAAATTAACTCTCTCCCCGTGGTGACTTAGCTCATGATTTTGTTTTTAAATCCAGACTCTACACAGCCTGTTTGAAACATGGAACAAATGAATTTCAAGTGCACTGCTATTAACTCACTTTTAGCTTATATAATTTAAAGGTGCACTAAATAACTTTGTGGTTTGGGGGTCTTGTTTATATGGGTATGTCATTGATCTGCTTAGAATGTTCCACAGTATGACACTGAACAGCTCTACCTTTTACATTTATTCAATTACAGGTTGTTTTATAGCTCAAAAATACCTAGAAAAATAGACATTCTGATTGTGAGTGGGGTCGCCTTCTCACAGATCTGACCTGTAGCTTGGTCAGGTTTGGTCTTCATGAAGATAGAAATGTTTAATGCCACACTGTGAACCATTCCAGACAAAGCAATAGCATCTCCATGGAGAAAAGCATTTGACGGACCCTCCACCAGAAAAGTTACACAATACACCTTTAAAGCATCATAGTTGGTCATGTAAAACTACATACATTTAATGTACAATATAATAATTTGGCCTAAATATTGCTTATGTTTGCGCCCAAATAAACTCAGTTGCTTTCACGCACCCACTTTCTACTGACAAGAATAAACGGGCTATTTTTTTGTAATGATGCAATGCAACAAACCTAGTGCTCTGAGTATTTGAATATATTGCATTTATTTATGTGACCCACTCTTTGTGTTCTTTAAATCCTGTTTTAAATAATTGGAGTTGTTTTTCTATAATAAAGACTGTTTTGATATTGTGGCTGATTACTGATATGGGCTGTTCTTCATCTGCCGTTTGGCGTTTGGGTAAAGTTCGGATAGTGTCACGTGACTGGCCAGTACTAATGAGCCCGTCCCTTTTGAACTGAGGCGACAGGGCCAGACGTCTGTCGGGTCGAGAGGACAAGGGCAAGCGTGAGAGATCAGCAACTGCAACTCAGAGCTATTCAGGAAACTTTGCCATAATTAACTTCAAATCGAAAAGAAAAGTCAACGAATTTGAGCAGAAAGAACTACGCAAAAATGATGACCCAAATGATAACCCAAATGGATACCACGGTGCGCTATGATAATGGCTACGAGGACGAGTACATGATACAGGAGGATGAGTGGGACAGGGATATGCTTCTCGACCCTGCCTGGGAACAACAGCAAAGAAAAGTAAGTCAGAACTCGTCTGCGCCAACGCGCGTAAAAAAGGTTTATTACGCGCATTGAGCCAGTTCAAAATAAACTTTGATAAGCACTTGTTGCGGTGGTAGGCGGTTTAGTAATGACTCTTTTACTGACCTTTAGTTTTTTTTTTATCACATATTTTTATTATGAAGTTAAACGTCTCGCCCAGAGAAACAGTAGCCCTTTACAACATCTTTTTTTTGCTCCTCGGCCTCGTTTTTCCTCAGAGCAAAACAACACCAAGCCCGCATGTCATATAAATGTTCTCTGTCTGGACCAGTTTGGAAGTTTTATTGACTTTTATTTAGCTTGGTTCTCTTATGACTTAAATAACCCAAAAGTTGCAAGAAAACCTCATATACACATTCTAATAAATATGCATATTTGCCTGTGTGGTTCTGGTTAAAGTACAGGCTCCTGGCGTGACTGTGGTGCGCAGGAGGAGGAGAGATGCGCTGGTACCCGCTAACAATAGCAGTGGTCCAGCGGCTGATACGAGCGGAATGCGGCCTGTCAACAGATGCTCCAACACATGATGACGCTCTTGGGATTAGAAAGGACGCTGCATCTAAATTTAACCCCGAGACCAAAAGGCTTTATAGTAGAGCTAATCCGGTGTCCTTGGTGCTGTAATTCTTTCGTTTATAGAAACCTCACAGAAATATTGTCCCAGCCACAGCACATCTCCATATGTGTCTGAGTTACACAGAAACCAGCTGTAACTGTTGTTTCTGTTTAACTCACCTGGTTCATAGATTTCTGTTTTATTTTAGTCCCATTTCTACGACAGAACTCAGGTCTGAGTACTATTTTTGACTAAATCAGTATATTTTGGTCCCACTGCCATAGTGATTTTCCATAGGCCTATGATAAACATTTGGAGATGATAAGTGCAAATTGGCTGTGCTTGGAGAAGTAGGCAGCTGTTAGAAATGTCCCCTCCTCTTCAGATACATGTGGTAATACTGAGGTTAAAGGTGAGTTATAAATCATACACTAGCTTAACATTTTACAGTGAGTAATGTCACAAGGCTTTTTTGGGACAACCAGGCCTGCTTGTGTTTCCAGAGTACATATAAAATGGAAATGCTTTATTCCAGTTGTTTCACTACACCAAATAAATAGTGACATTTTCTGTAAAACAAAATGGAAATGGCCACTGTATATAAATAATTTTAGGAGCATGACAGACTTTTGAGCTCGTAGTTGCCAGCATCTAAAGAGCCAGTTCAGTGGTGCCCGGTGGATGTGATTCATAAATATTTTTAGCACCTCTCGTCACTGCTCAGCAGTAGTGCTGGAAAGAGTGGAGAGGGTGGGCAGCGGGTTTTTGGAAGCAGGGTCAAATGGCGTCTGATCTGTCGCAATGTAGCAACAGCTCAAAGTCACAAAGTCTTGAGAGAAACACAACACTATTGTTTTTACACCAGTAGCTTATCCTGTTCCATCCAACCACTACAGTGTGTGGGGATGACCTCATGTGACTGGATAAGATGTCAAAATATTTCTTTTTCAAAATATGTAATGACTGCTATGTCCCAAAATGCTTTTGAGGGACCCAAGAAGTTTAGAGGCACATAAAAAGTAGTTAAGTAGCACTTGACTCTAATGGCCGACTGGATTCCGTTTCCAACCGTCATTCATCATGCCGGACATAGTAAAAGGTGTCACCTGGACGAACAGCATACATGTTTATGATAAGGTTATCGCCGGTCTGCAGCTGGAACTGCTCATTATACTGTGATGCAGACTGACACAGCCTGTCTCCACGTGACATTTTCAGCCATGTGGACCTCCCCATGTCTTATCATAAAGCTCGCCAGAGCACTCTAAATTTAACACCTTATATCAGTTGGAATGTGGTGGGCTTTCAGCTTTTATCCATACAGTGCCGATCATTCTGCTCCACTGCAGGCTTTTGAGGGACAGTGATCTAGTCCTGACTTGGTGTACAATATAATGTACACCATGTGAGGGTCAGTAGTGTTGTAAAATCACTACTGATGTATAGAGCATAGACTATAGTTGAAAGAACTACTGACAAATATATTGCACTGTTACCTGATAATAATAAATTATAGTTAGCTGAAGTCACACTATGATTGCTTTGTTGATTATTTTGTGTTTTTGTCTCTATTTTGCTTACAAATGCTAATATATGTCTTGAGAACCTTATTTTCATGATACCAAAAGTGTAATCAGATTTTATGGCATCACTGCCATAAAATCACAATGTTCACTGCTTTCTCATTTGACAATTACATGAAATCTAACTTTTTCTTCTCATAGACCTTTACAGCTTGGTGTAACTCTCACTTGAGGAAAGCTGGCACACAGATTGAAAATATCGAGGAAGACCTCAGGAATGGTCTCAAGCTCATGCTCCTTTTGGAAGTCATCTCAGGTCAGGATTTAGATTTTGACGCATGAAATATGAACCTGTGTTTTGAAAACTCACTGAATATTAATGATGCTGTTCTCTATTCCTCATCTACCACAGGTGAAAGGTTACCCAAACCAGACAGAGGGAAGATGCGGTTTCATAAAATTGCTAATGTAAACAAAGCACTGGATTTCATTACAAGCAAAGGGGTCAAACTGGTCTCTATTGGAGCTGAAGGTAATTTTAAGCAAGCACAGATTGTGTTTTGTTTTTAGTAAAGACTATATAGCACCAAACTAGTATTTCTTTCAGAGATTGTTGATGGAAATGTAAAAATGACACTTGGAATGATCTGGACCATCATCCTCCGCTTTGCCATTCAGGACATCTCTGTCGAAGGTGAGACCACTGAATAAAAAGATGGAAAAATACCAATAGTGAATAATATTCTTCCTCTTGTATCTGCTCAGAAACATCTGCAAAGGAAGGTCTTCTCTTGTGGTGTCAGAGAAAGACTGCCCCCTATAGGAATGTCAATGTCCAAAACTTCCATGTCAGGTAAGTAAAATGGCTGGTTAGAATTGAAATTTGAAGGTTAGCGCTCTTTACATTTTGCTAATCCCGGCTTTGTCTGCTATAAGTGTTGTATGGTTGGTAATATCTGTGGATAGACTTCAGCTTTAGCCCTAATCCTTATTGGACCTAACTGTTGGTTCTCTGTGATTGCTGGCCGGTGAAGCTGGAAGGACGGCCTGGCTTTCTGCGCCCTGATTCATAGACACAGACCCGACCTCATCGACTACTCTAAACTCAACAAGGTGTCGTGTGCTCAGACAGATAACAGGGTGCTGTGTGTGCCAGACCCTAAACACTAACAAACCAGTCTACGCAAGTGTGCCACTGATGAGAGGCTGCATCGAATGCTAAACATTCACTGTGTAACTCTGTTGGTCATTTGTGTTTTGCCCGTTTATGCGTTTCTAAAATGAGGTATATGATATAATCTGGCACAGTTTTTATGCATGTCTTTGATCTCAAAATGTTCCCACTGGTAGGCCAGAGAGCAAAGTATTTTTCACCTTCTCCAACTTAAAACATAACGAGTTTTGCATGATAGATGGTATGTATCAGCTCCATGTAATATTGTCAAACTAAAATATTTCATCATGAGGTTGTCACGCTTTTCTAAATTTTAGCTTAGTTAAACATGTATAATACATGTTGAAGAGATATGGCTGGGCGAAGGAAATTTTTTCCTCATATTGTTCTGAATATCATTTTCTGAACATGAACAATACAGAATCTTAAACATTGTCATTTAATACAAAAAATAGTCAAATGTCTTCCTCTAAAGTCGGATCTCTGCTCCAAACCACATCCATCCATTTTCTATGATTTATCATGGCCTCTCATTGTGGAGGAGCATTGGCTTCACTCTGAGTTCACTTGTATTTATGATCTTGCTGTTCGGTCATTACCCAAAGCTTATGACCGTAGGGGAGAATAGAAATGTAGACTACATCAGTGCGGACGCTGGACCAACCCGCCTGTGTGACTGACTGTGGCACTCTCAGTTACAGACTCAATCTGATCATTGACAATTAGAAATGACTGAATCTCAATTAAAATTGCACAGCCCTAATTAGAGGACAGGTAATTATTATAGCTTTATTGTTTGGGATGATTTAGAAGGTACAGATTTATGGTTATTTCTCATCATTGGGGTAATAGTGACTCCTCAGCTCTCCACTGACCTGACTTGATGCTGACCCGGAATAGTCACAGAAACATGAGCCTAGTCCCTGCTGATCTCAGGCTTAGCTCCTTCTCTATTGTCCCTGCCTTACCACTCAGTTTGGAGCTACTGTCCATGGAGAAAACAAATACAGAAAGCCTTTACGCATAACTCTACAAGTTTACCTGTCAAACTGCTAGTAAACACAGTTATCAATACTAAATACAGTACTACCACTGCTAAGCCACTACTGCAGCCGATCCTCTGCCAGCAAAAGCATGTTTTTTGGAGCAGAATTCAGACTCTGGAGGAAAAATTTTCAATATATTTGTGGGGTAAAAAATGGCAATGATTAAAGATATGTATTGTTAAAGTTGAAGGAATTGGTATCAAAAGCTATTTTGGTTTTAAAACTATAAAATGAAAATTAAAAACAACTGGGTTGATCCATTTGAGGGGGAAAAACATATTCACTCATCCTCTCATTCATTGTTGTTTTTGTTAAGTTATTTTTTTTGTTATATAATTCTATACATTTTACTTCATTAATTTGATGTCTTCTGTATGTGTATCAAATGTAGAAAGTAGTAAACATTGAATGAGAGCGTGATTCCAAACGTTTAGTGTATGTATTTTCTTATCTACCCAGCCCTACTAGGAACAATTATAATTGGAGTGCACTGCAAATACACTGTTTGGCTTTGGAGTATCTCATCATCCATCTCGTCATCTGTCTACTACTCTATCCTTGTATCTGCCTGGATCTGGGAGCAGCTGGCCCTGTCATGTATTGTATCAGCCCAGTGCTTTATGGGACAGTGCCACAGAGATAGAGACAATTGTAACGCCATGATCCCTGTACTCCCTGTACTCTCCCCACTCTCACTACCCACTGCCCCATTAGCAGCTATAGGGCTTTCCATGTCAGCTGTTGTCTAATGCACTCTGGCCCAGACACTTGGTCCCTTGGGCGAATAAACAAATAAATATATGTCTATAATTCTATCACTAATGGAAAAGTTAGAAATTGATAGTGTTTTGAGTCTAAAAATAAATACACAAATATGGTTGCTGTATAAATATAGATATTAATATAACAAATATTCCAATGGCCATTGTGGTCAGTATCATAATGACCCTACCATAGCATGGAGGTCAGCGCAGCGGCATGTTAAGTCCAAGCATTTCTGCCCAGTGAATTGTGCTTCTTTATTTAGGATGATCCTCTGGGGAACCTAAACCTGGCTTTTGACATTGCAGAGAAACACCTGGACATTCCCAAAATGCTGGATGCAGAAGGTACCGGGAAATAAAAATATCTGTCAAAATTACCATGACAACATTTAGTAAATTACTATGGTGACAAATACTGTAAAAGTAAAAATACTGTAAATGTTTTAAATGTTTGAATATTATTATATATTATATTATTGAAAAATATCAATTTTTTTCCACAGATATTATCAATACCCCTAAGCCTGATGAGAGAGCCATCATGACCTATGTTTCCTGCTTTTACCATGCATTTGCTGGAGCTGAACAGGTATGCCTTCTGTCTGAGGTGGTGACAAAGTTTACATCTGTTCTCACTCAATTCTGTTGTGAAATAAATCAATACATACATACATACATACATACATACATACATACATACATACTTATATCTGAGGTGGTGACAAAGTTAACATTTGTCTTCATTCAGTACAGTTAAATTAAATAAATTAAGAAATGCTTGTACTAAATATATACTTGTACTTCTACTGCCCCCGTAATAATCTTTCAAATATCACCACTTGAAATGATCATGCTCCTAGTTGTAAACTTGTACATGCAAATTAACATTGATGATGGCAATGTATTTTAAAGATGGGTTAAGTTATCAAGTCAAGTCAAGTCATGTCATTTTATTTATATAGCACATTTAAAACAACTGTAACAATGGTTTACAGCATTAAACATAGTGAAACAATAAAACAAATGTAAAATATATAAAATACTACATGAAAGAGTGGCTTAATACACAAAGATAAAAGTCTAAAGTTGACAGCTTCAGAGCAGAGTTCATGGGCTGTTGAACGCCATCTTGTGATTTTAGGAGGGTTTTAAAGTGAGGTAGGGAGGAGCATGATCTCAGATGAAGTTATTGACTTTATTATTTTGGTAATCAAAGCATTTCTTGAAAAAAATGTTTATGTTTTGTTTTTTGTGCTATATATTTGTTCATTTTGCCTTTGTTCTTTTAGGCAGAAACTGCTGCCAACAGGATTTGTAAAGTTCTGGGAGTAAACCAGGAGAATGAAAAAATGATGGAGGAATATGAGAAACTGGCCAGTGAGGTACAGTAAAAGCAGAAATAATGTTATGTGTAAAACTGTGCTGATGACACCTTGTGAAATACAACCAAAAGTTAAATTAAACCTTTGAACTTTCTTGTATAATGTTGCATAATTTAAACAGAGCAGGTTCCCGGGGTGTAATTATATTCATGGGGTTCTAAAAAGAGGTCAAACTTCATTTTAAGATGATATTATATTTCTGAGTTTTACAATTGTATAGATAGTAAAAAAGAACTGCCACTCTCATACAAAACTATCTGCCTGACACCCACTTACACTTAGACTTACTTGGACTTAGACTTAGACAAACATTTATCCACAAGGGCAATTATTTTCACATATATTATAACGAAGAGCAACAATATAAATGGTAATAACAAAAATAGCAAGAGATTAGTGTCAAATATAAATGTATATGTTCAAATAATAGAAAAATATATATAAATATAGTAATACAAACAGGGCAGTAGATAGGGGGGACAAAAGCGTCTGTTGTCCTGGGCCCCATGGTATTAGGGACCCAGAATTGAACCCTCTTCCTATGAATTTATATTAAAGCTTCTTGCCTCACAACCCCGAATTTCTGTTGACGGACCTGAATACAAATATAACAATGCAAAGATGAAATAATGATTGACTTGATTACTGCCTTATTGTTCTTGTGTGGGGCAGTTGCTGGAATGGATTCGCCGTACCACTCCCTGGCTGGAGAACAGGACCCCAGAGAAGACCATGTCAGAGATGCAGAGGAAGCTGGAGGACTTCAGGGACTATAGGCGCCAACACAAGCCCCCCAAGGTCCAGGAAAAGTGCCAGTTGGAAATTAACTTCAACACACTGCAAACCAAGTTACGCATCAGTAACCGCCCTGCCTTCATGCCCTCTGAGGGGAAGCTGGTGTCTGTAAGTAACTAGTCATCATCTATAAAGAAAAAACCAAGTTGGTAGTTTTGACAATGAAATGTGAGCCAGAGGTTAGATGAAATTGTTAGCATTTTTCTCTTTAAATATCTGAGCAAACTGGGTGGGTTTTGAATCAGCTGGACAAGATAAGGCAAGTTTATTTGTATAGGATAAGAAAGACATTAAAATCACAATAGAAACAAATCAAAACATAGATTCCCGTGTCTGGGTGGGTTTCTTCTGGGCACTCCAGTTTCCCCCATCAACCCAAAAAACATAGGTAAAAAATCCTCCAGCTGAGGTCCTGACCAAGCCTAGCAATAAGATCATGGAGATGGGTCCCCGGGCGTCTTCATGTGCTGCCCACTGCTCCTGAAAAAGGACGGGTGAAATGCAGAAGATAATTTCCCTACAGGGATAATAAAGTATAATAATAATTAAAAAAAAAATCATCATCATCATAAAATTAACATTAAAAGAGAAAAATGCAGAATAAAAAGCTTTCAGTCATATGCACAACTGTTTTGAGCTTGGATTTAAACAATGTCAAAGTAGAGACCTGAAAGCAAGCTTGTGTCCATCTCTTCCAGTTATACATCATACATACATACATAATGTATATACTAATAATTGGAACAGAAAATCTTCAGAATTAACTACAAGGACTAAACATGGGGAGTCAGTGTTTCAGATTCATGCAGCTAAAACCTGGAACAGTCTTCCTGAAGATGTGAGACAGGCCACTACTTTGTCTGTGTTTAAATCCAGGCTCAAAACGGTTCTGTTTAGCTGTTCATATGACTGAAAGGTTTATATTCTGCACTCTTCTCTCTCATTTTATGTCTCTCTCTCTTTTTTATAATTTTATGATGATTATTTATGTTTTGATTTGTTTGTATTGTGATTTTAAAGTATTTCTTATTCTTGATCTTATTATTGATGGGTTACTTGACTATATTAGTGAAGGACATTGTATTGTGGTAAATTGTTGATTTTAAAACATTTCTTTGTTTGTTTTATTTCATGTAGGATATAGCCAGCGCTTGGCAGGGTCTGGAGCAGGCAGAGAAAGGTTATGAAGAGTGGCTTCTAACAGAGATTCGTAGGTTGGAAAGACTGGACCATCTGGCTGAGAAGTTTCGTCAAAAAGCTACAAACCATGAAAACTGGGCTACTGGTTAGTCACATTTAAAATTTGTGACTAACCATATTTAAAATTTTAGATGAATCATGACAATGTTAGTTCAATATGAAGTTAAAGGTGCATTGTCTGGACTCGCAACCAAAAAGTTACACAGTGCACCTTTAATTGGAAACCCGATCTTTCATTCCAGTTCATTTATTTGTTAATTTTTTGTGATGCAGGTAAGGAGCTGATCCTCTCACAAAAGGACTACGAAACAGCTACCCTGACAGAAGTGAGAGCCCTGCTTCGTAAACATGAGGCCTTTGAAAGTGATTTGGCCGCTCACCAGGACAGAGTGGAGCAGATCGCCGCCATTGCCCAGGAACTTAAGTATGAATTTTACTCTAGTTTGTACAAAAATCTAAAATATGAGTTGGCAATAATAATGGTTAACATCATAAACTAGAGTAACCTAGAGTAACAGGTGCACTGTGCACCTTTTTTGGTGGAGGGTCCGTTACCCACTTGTCTCCATGGAGATGTTATTGTTTTGCCTGGAATGTTCCATGGTAGGACATTATTATCACCTAGCATTGATTCATTATGGGTGTTTTTATTGCTCAAAAATACAGTAATTCCTTCTGAGAATAAGGGTGACTCCCCACAGATCTGAATTGTAAAGTAGCATAGTGATGAAACCTGGTTGTCTCCCTTGTGATAGATAGATAGATAGATAGATAGATAGATAGATAGATAGATAGATAGATAGATAGGCCTATACTGTGGAACATTCTAGACAAAGCAATAACATTTCCATGGAGACAAGGAGGTGGGAAACCCTCCAATAGAAATGTACACCTTTAAGTGTCAAGGAAAAATCTGTCTTCAGAAAATGAGACAGTGTGGATTGGTCTGATTAGAAGTCAGTTGCACATACTGTACCTGTTAGTTGCACATACCTGTCTGCTGTCTACAAATCAGAAATTTGGAGCTCTTTTTTGTTCATTTTACAAAGGCAACATTTCAGAATCAGCAATATGATTTCATGGGTTCCTATGAGGTAGGTTGCTCTTTGTTTTTCTGCTAATTATGGTAACTATTTGTATGAACATCTATAAAACATGCGCCAAAACTAACTTATTATTATATCTTTCAATAGGATGGGATTCTAATTATTACTTTTCAAAGCACCTTCCTCCTTCTCCCACTGATCCAAATCATTGAGCTGCGTCCTATATGTATCCACCAGTTGACAAGCAAAATACTGTAACTCAGAATTACCCCAATTCAGAAAGTACCCCAGAAACATACCCAGTGGCTGACCCTGTTCCCATGTACTCTCCGGAAACTGGTCCCTCATTGTCTAGATATAAAGCAATTTCTGAGTTTCAGCCAGGTGCCATGACCATCGTGAAGGAAACTCTAATTACGGGAATGTAGAATGGGATGTAGAGCATGCAGAGCATCGAGACACAGCGATGCCAGGACCTCCAAGTGCTTCTCAACATTGTGACTATCATGCTGGAGAAAATTACAATGGACACAATCAGCGAGAAGTTGAAGAACAAGGTTACCCACCACAAAGCTCTTTCAGTGACTATGCCCCATTAGCTGAAGAAGAGGGCGATGACTTTATGGCCACAATAACGTCCAGTGGAATGTATCAGCATCCACAAAGTTATGGATTTTATGATCAATATTTGTACTTCCTGAATGGACAGATCCCACCTGTCACCTTCACGCTTTTCTCTTCTGACTTCAGTACAGGTAGAGACCAGTGGAATGAAGTCCACTATTAGAGTTACCAATAAGTAACTGAGGACCTCCCTACCCAGAACTACAGGCAGCAGCAGGAATATTCACTTCAGCACTTGTAGATGTGAATGTTGTTGTATCATATACAATAAATGCCCTAATGTGTGTGT
This sequence comes from Taenioides sp. WSHXM2023, assembly GCA_029959045.1. Taxonomy (NCBI): domain Eukaryota; kingdom Metazoa; phylum Chordata; class Actinopteri; order Gobiiformes; family Gobiidae; genus Taenioides; species Taenioides sp. WSHXM2023. The sequence continues at coordinate 20,086,378 of CM057094.1, forward strand.
GTTTTTTGTGTGCTGTCTTCAGTGTTTGAGCGATCATTGGTGATTATTGATTGGACAACAGTATTTTATCAACACATTGCTGTTGTATTTATTAATAGGGATGGGAAATCTCACAAGAAATTTTAATTTGTAACATAAATTTTTTTGTTTTTTGCTTGTTTCTCTTAGTGAGCTCGATTACCATGATGTGGCTGCAGTGAACCAGCGTTGTCAAAGTATTTGTGATTTGTGGGATAGACTGGGAACTCTGACTCAGAAGAGAAGAGAGGCACTTGAGGTAATATTATAACTTTTTTTCAGTTCGTAAATATTTGGGCAGCTGCCATCAAGTAAAATGTTTGCTGCGGCAACATACCACCACTAGAGTGTGTCAACGTTTCACACTCCCAGTTCTATACATTGTGTTGGTTTATGAATTTGTCTGAAGAATATATATACTATTATTAAAAAGGATCAAATTGTTTTAGATAGTAACATATGTATTTAATCCATATAGTTCTATATTACGCAAAATCGGCTCTTGTGAGCTTTAAGCCATGTTAAAATGTTGTTACCTCATTAAAAACATACCTGGAGTTGTGTTTTTTCATTCACATGTTTGAATAACACCTTATTATTAGTCTTTCTACATCTCCAAAGCTCAAAATGCTCTGTTCCACCTTGTGACGTCATCAGGTGGTAGTTTATCCAGTTGATTTTAGTGAAGAGGGAGATGGAGTTTAAAAACACAGTGGAGCACTTCCTTTATTATCACATAACATCACTAGGTGGAACAGAGCGTTAAACATGTGTGAATGAAACAAAACACAATTGCAGGTATGTTTTTGGTAAGGAAACAACATTATAACATAGATCAGAAAATAGTCTAATATGAGCCCTTTAATAAGCATTTGTGGGTTGCAACAGGTCAAATGTGTCACTTGGAGTCAAAGTGAAAGTTAAAAGTTAAAGTAAAGTAAAAGTGGTCTTCTGGAAGTTGGTAGCTGAGTATCTGCCAGGCATTTCCTATGATCTGTACTGGCCTATTCCAAACTGTAAATGTGTGAGGGCTCGGGGAAAAGAGCCAAGGCTTAGTGTGACTGACAGGGACAGACGCCTGCTTTCTGTCACTCCCAATGTCCCCTGCTGAGGTGAGGGGCCTGCACCCTGTCACCGTGCGCCCTGCCAGAATCGGGGGTTAACAAGGCCAGAACAATGGCATGCGTTGTGGGATTAGCCATCAAAACAGGTGAGAGGATGTTTGTTTTTGGATTTCAATGCGAGGTATGAAGGTTGTGTTGGTGTTGGACAGGAGCTGTGTTATGGGGAGTTTGAAGATGTAAAAATATAGATGTAACGCCTGTCATATTCCTGTTTGTCTTAGCGCACAGAGAAGCTGTTAGAGACTATTGATCAGCTGTTCCTGGAGTTTGCCAAGAGGTCAGCACCATTTAATAACTGGATGGAGGGAGCCATGGAAGATCTGCAGGATATGTTTATAGTACATACTATTGAAGAAGTTCAGGTAATGGACTCATTTTAATAACATTTTAAAAAGCAATATTCAAAGCAATAATTTAAATCGCATTTTAAAGGTGCACTATGTAACTTTTTGGTTGGAGGTCTGTCACCTGCTTTTTTCTATGGTTATTTCATTGCTCTGCCTGGAATGTTCCATAGTATAATATTAAACAGCTCTACTTTACATTAATTAAAGTAGTGGTGGTTTTATAGCACTAAAATACCAACAGGCATTCTGTTGTTCTGCTGTGAGCAGATTTGTCTTTTGATCAGATCACAGATCTGACCTGTAACTTGGTCTGCTTTGGTCTCCATGAAGATAGAAAGGTTTAATGCCATACTGTGAAACACTGCAGACAAAGCAGTAACATCTCCATAGAGAAAAACATTTGATGGACCCTCCACCAGAAAAGTTACACAATGCACCTGTAATGAACATTCATTCTTATATCCTTACCCTACCCTCTTTAATTGATCAGAGCCTAATTGCAGCTCATGAGCAGTTTAAAGCGACTTTACCTGAAGCTGATGCCGAGAGGCAGGCCATTTTAGGAATCCACAACGAGGTCCTGAAAATTTCCCAAAGCTACGGGATCAAGGCTTCTCTTGTCAATCCCTACAGCTCTATCACAACTGAAGAACTGCTTGATAAATGGGACAAGGTAAAACAAAAATATATCATTAGAAAAATATTGCAAATGTAGAAAATATATGTTACATTATAAATTCTTCTGTTTTGTAGGTGAAAAAGCTGGTCCCTCAAAGAGACAGTGCTCTCCAGGAGGAGATGGCGCGCCAGCATGCCCATGAAAGGCTGAGACGTCAGTTTGCTGCCCAGGCTAATCTCATTGCTCCTTGGATACAGACCAGAATGGAAGTCAGTTGTGGCTGAAACACACACTAACAATCCTACAGTGATGTTATTAAAACCCAATAAGGTTTTAAAAATGAATGATATTGTATAATTGTGATGATTAATGGATGGAACTAATCCAAATATGCTTTTAAATCCAATCACTGTTGAAAGGCGCTAAGAAACTTGTTTAATCACTATGTATTATATTGTACTGTAATACCAGGAAATTGGACGCTGCTCACTGGAGATAGGTGGCACCCTTGAAGACCAGATGACCCAGCTGAAACAGTGTGAGCATGTCATAGTAGCTTATAAACCCAACATTGACAAGCTGGAAGGAGACCACCAACTCATCCAAGAGTCACTGGTGTTTGACAACAAACACACAAACTACACTATGGAGGTACACAACAGTGAAAAGAGATTTGGTTTGGATAAGGTTTTTACTCACTTTTTATTTGGTGTTTGAACAGCACATTCGTGTTGGATGGGAGCTGCTTCTCACTACTATTGCTCGAACCATTAATGAGATTGAGACCCAGATCCTGACCCGTGATGCAAAGGGCATCAGTCAGCAGCAGATGAATGAGTTTAGATCTTCTTTTAACCACTTTGACCGGGTATTTGAGTCTTATTTATGCAATATAATTTTCTCATGTATGCTAATGGTTATGTATCTCCTAATGGTGCATTTCCCTGTCACTTATCCTTTGTATTTGACATGCTTCCCAATTTCAGAAGAAAAATGGTGCAATGGAAACGGATGACTTCCGCGCTTGTTTGATCTCAATGGGTTATGACTTGGTAAATTTACAGACAAATATGAGATCACATTAAATGTGACAGCTTGTTGACGCTCTAATGTTGTCTCCCACAGGGAGAGGTAGAATTTGCCCGTATAATGCTGCTTGTCGACCCTAACGGCACTGGAATCGTGTCCTTCCAGTCGTTCATTGACTTTATGACCAGAGAGACTGCCGACACAGACACCGCAGAGCAGGTCGTAGCGTCCTTCCGCATCCTGGCAGCTGACAAGGCACGTGTCCACAGTGGAGTACTGTGTGACTTATGGTATTTGGATGGATGTTTAAGAATAAATCTAATCTCTGATCTGTGATTTTACATTGCAGCCCTACATACTTGTTGAGGAGTTGAGAAGAGAGCTCCCTCCTGAGCAGGCAGAGTACTGTATCACAAGGATGCCAGCATACAAAAGCCCTGGAGCACCACCAGGCGCACTAGACTACACAGCCTTCTCCACTGCCCTCTATGGCGAGAGTGACCTTTAACCTTATGACCCCCCTTTCTCAATCCTATTATTAACCAGCCCTCCATCACGTGAGGTTGAATTATTGATAATGCAACCATGATCAGTGTTATCTGTGCTAGTTCCAGGGTGCCTTCTATTAGAAATGTTGTTACATTGTTTGTCCACATTCATGCTGTGCATTGTTCTATGTGTACTAGGCATTTTCTGTCATAATTGGTGTAATAAACATCCCCTGATTTTGAGAGATCTAAATATAATAAAAGATACAATCATGCTTTTTATAACTAAACTAAAAACAAAACAATATTGATTTTGTGCGATGGACGATTTGCCTATGTAATCAGCTAGTGTTACTTGTAACATACTTAAATTATGATTCCCCATTGACCTGACTGCAAACAAACTGCCTTCCAGTTTTTGTATCTATTAAATTGATGTATTTGCATTTTGCATTGGTTAGTTCAGTCTAAATTGTCTAATAAAGAACTATCATCACAAATGCAGAATGTGTAATGTCCTTCATCATAATCATAATAAAACTTTGTATTGCTGATTTAGTTATCGAAACATAAGTGCTGGATGTGATTAATTCACCATATTCATATTATACATATTTCATTTTCATACTGAACAACTGGAGGTTTATTAATTTTCTTGACAATCAAGTGGTGGTCACGTGACGAGACTCCCCCCACAGACAGTGGGCCTGTCACAGAGGCTCGTGCTGAACTCAGAGATAACTGGAGGCAATGCTCAAACACCTTTGGCTCAGAGGCTTCTTCAGTCTTATATTTCTCTAAATGTCCTCCGCCTTCAGTCAAAGATGAGAACATGATGGAGACTGGGGATGCAGATGAAGAATTTCAGTTTCTACGACTGGTAAGTCTTGCACTTCTTATAATTGGTAAAAAAAATGTGTCAGCTAGCATCAGCTAACTCATTAGGTGCACAGTTCTGCACAAATAGACTTTTTTTAAATAGTTTACAAACTAATTATTTCTCCAAGCTATACATTTAACGTATTAGCCAAGTTAACTGAAAAATGTATTCACATTCTGTTACTCATATATAAGTCATGAATGCAAATATCAATTGTTGTTTTCAGCATTTTTTTTTAAACTGATAAAACATAAAGCTAACTAAGCCACATAGTCTTACTGGGTTCACTAGGTCTTCACATTTATAATGATTATGCTACATTTTTAATCATACTTTAGGCTATGTTTTATAAATATACATGCCCCAGTGTCTTAAACTTTTGAGGTCGGGTCTGCATACAAATATGACTAGTGGTAATAAAGTGGAAATTTAAGTTATTCTTGAGTTTTTGTTCTTAAATAACATTCTTTTTAACATTATTAACTGTAAGTCATCCTCTGACTGCTCATTATCTCGGGGCTCTGATAAGGGCATGTCACAGAGAACAGTGTCTGGTGACTGGGCATGTGGGAATCAGGGCCCACCTGATAAAGAAACAGATCCAAATTGTCTCCGAAGCCACTCCATATAATACTATTATGCATACGGGTGAGGGGAACAGGATCTTCTATCAAAATTACTTACAGAGAAACTTTAAACTTTAAAAAATGGGGACTTGTTAACTGTTGCTATGGTACTGTATGTGTCAGTGGGAGAGAGTGTGGCCGACTGGTTCCAGAGTTTTGCTGATATGAGAGTGGACAGAAGGGTGAATTAGGGGTCAGACAGTCCACTAAATTCCCAATATGGAAGTATAGGTGAGACAAAGGAAAGTCGGTATTGAACTTTGAATTTGAATGTGACAAATGTGGAAAAAATATGAATAAGTGTGGTATATAATGTATTGTTGTTTTTGTTTTTGTTTTTTCCCCAGGGAGATGAAGTAGTTTTGCAGAGTACCTTCTCCTGTAACCCAGAACCTGTGAAGCTGTGTCTTTCAGCTGAAGGCTTTGGTAGCAGACGCTGTTCTCTTGAGTCAACTTCTAACTCTAGGGTAAAGAAGTGGTTCACTTTGACATTATTTTGTTTAAAACAGAAAATTCATTCAGTATATATTGTTTGTTTTCTCAGAATGTTCCTCCCGACGTGTCCCTGTGTGGCTTTGTGCTGTCTCAGTGTCTATCTGTCCGGGCTCTACAAGAGATGCTGGCCCACACTGAGCAAATATCAGAGAAGGTGAATATTCTACATCTTTTTATTGTATCTTGTAAACTAAGACTCATCTTATGTGATAATGATAATAATAATGATAACAAATATATAACACCTGTATAGCGCTTTTCAAGATACCCAAAGATGTTTTACATAAGGAGACAAGAATAGACAAACAGAAGATAATGTTATTAAAAGGTGGTTTGAAGAGATGGCTTTTCAGGGCTCAATAGTCCTATGTCTCTAAAGTTCAATATTATAACTAATAAAAAACTTTTAAAAATGAGATACATAGTACTTTTTATCTGTGCTACACCGTGGCCTTGAAGGTCATTGCACATATGCAGGGCACTCTAATTTTACTTTAGGTCTTTGGTTTGCAATGATCATTTTCTGTCATTTTAGATGGGTACCGATGGGAGCCATCGCACACTTCTGTACGGACAAGCTGTGTTATTCCTTCATTCATACAGTGGCATGGTAAGTGGTATGCAAAAACAATAGAGTGTCCTAGTAAATCCTAGTAAATTGTATTTATGTATTAACCATTAATTGTTTTCCAGTATCTGAGCTGCATGTTTTCATCTCAATCTTCAACGGATAAGCTGGCATTTGACGTTGGCCTCCAAGATAATAAAACGGGTAATTTAATAGGTGTAATTTAATAAGCATCTATGAACTCATTTTTTAAATTTATTTTTTTTTAAGATGAAACATGTTGGTGGATAGTGCATCCCGCATCTAGACAAAGATCAGATGGTGAGAAGGTCCGTGTTGGAGATGATGTTATAATAGTTAACATTTCATCAGAAAGGTATTTGGTAAGTATCCACTGCACTTTTCATTCATTCAATTGTTATTTTTCACAAATACTTTTCTAAATTAGGATATTCTGCTTACTTTTTTGCACATTTATTTTTCAGCATCTGTCCACTGGTGCAGTTTCTGACAACAAATATGACAACATTGTGGTGTCTGTAGCTTTCCAGCACAGTCTCTGGCGTCTTGGTCCGATCTGCTCTGGTGGAGGTGTTGCTCAAGGCAAGTTTCAGTATTATAGTTAATGCATTTTGTTTAACTTCTGAAATAGAGAGTTACAGAATGTGTATGTTTATGATGATACACCTTCAGGATTTTTAAGAGGAGGAGACACACTCCGGCTGCTACACAGCCACAGTGATGCCTGTTTGACTCTTTCCTCTGGAGAACGTGCTGAGGACTTTCAGAGGTTAGTCTGAAAGCAAGTCAGTGAAATATCTGGTTAATCTGCATTTAACATTTCTTATTTTCAGGGAATTATATTATGAAACTGGACCAGCCTCTGATCGTGCTTGCTCTCTTTGGAGACTAGAGATTCTTCAAGTTGTGTAAGTACACTTTTTCTTATCACTGTTGGTGTTCTATCATCAAAAACTGCCTAAAAACTGCCTAAATCTATCTATCTATCTATCTATTAATCTATCCTAGCTGGAGTGGTAGTCACACGCATTGGGCACAACCCTTCCGACTGTGCCATTTAACCACTGGGCGATACCTGGGTTTTACAGCAGAGATCGGTCTCCATCTGGTCAACAGAGACAATGCTGACATCAAAACAACAGCTTTTTGCTTCAGACCTACAAAGGTTTTAAAAACAGTCTTACTTTTTTGTAGATGTTATAAAATGTTATTAATGTTATGTTTAATCACTTTAGGAAAAACTTGAGCCTTGTCCAAACACAGTTGTCAGTGGCATGGGAACAGCAGAGATCAAGTATGGGGACTCGACTTGCTTTATTCAGCATGTGTATTCAGGACTGTGGCTAACGTACAGCTCTGATGCTAAGTCAGCTGGGTCACCGAGTGGTCATCGTAAGGTAAAACTATTCCAAACACATCAGAGTGAACAATGTTTCAAATATCTTCTCTTTTCAGGCTATTTTACACAGTGAGGGCCACATGGATGACGGTCTAACACTGTCTCGATCTCAGAATGAGGACTCCCATACTGCAAGACTCATACGTAGCACCGCTTTCCTTTTCACCTGCCTTAATAGGTAAGATAGGTATTTATAAATAGTTTTGTACTGTAAAAGTATTTGCTATTTGATTGCTTTTTCTACATTTCCTTTGTCAGGAAACTAGACATTCAGCATGGAAACCCATCCTCTGATATTTTTCCAATAAAGACAGTGATGTGCAGCGTTCTGGATCTAATTGAGTTTTTCAAGTCACCACCTGACGAGTTAGACATCGAAGTTAAACAGAAAATTCTGAGCGAGTTAAGAAAACGTCAGAAAATGTTCCAAGAAGAGGTACAGTTAAGTAAATAAATCTGTCATCATTACCGTGTCTTAACTGAACATATCCTATCTTTCCTCAGGGGATAATAGACCTAGTGGTTGAATGTATTGACCATTTGCATCAGTACAGTGATATGTCCTGTGATGCAGAAGCCGTGCAGAGTGAGGGCCTTAAAGAGTGGGAAGAGATCATTAAGCACTTTTATAAAATACTTGGTAAGGAACATATAACATAACAGATAAGGACATCCATGCTAACTTCTGTTTTTTGGGGGGTTTTTTGTTTTTTTTCTCAGCTGCATTGATCAGAGGAAATCGCTCCAGCTGCGCACAATTCTCAGTCTCTCTTGAATGGCTACTGAGCAAATTAGAACGCCATGAAGCCTCCTCTGGTAGGAATACTTAAAACTTAACAGGTGCACTGTGTAACATTTCTAGTGGAGGGTCCATCACCTGGTTGTCTCCATGGAAATGTTATTGCTTTGTCTGGTATGTTCCACAGTATAAATTAAATCTACATATCAAGAGGGAGACAAGCAGGTAATAGCACTACAATTACAATTCAGATCTGTGGAGCGTCGTCCCTGTTCACAGAAGGAATTATTGTATTTTTGAGCAATAGAAATAAATGCTAGATGGATACGTTTAATGTCATACCATGGAACCTGCCAGGCAAAGCAATAACATCTCCATGGAGACAAGCAGGTAACGGAACCTCCGCTAGAAAAGTTAAGCAGTGCACCTTTAATACAAGTAGATTTTAACCATTCATAAAATAGCTTTACTTTTACTGCTATTCACACAAACATTACCTAATGGATAGCATGTTAGTAATAAATACATATATTTTATTTTATTTTATTTTATTTGGTAGGAGTTTTGGAAGTTCTTCACTTTATACTTCTTGAAAGCCCTGAAGCTGTCAACATAATAAAAGAGGAGCACATTCAGTCCATTATCTATTTTCTGGACAAACACGGATACAACCACAAGGTAATAAATGATACAGCCTGCATTTTGAAACGTGTTAGAGCGGTTAGAGTGTGAATATTTTCGTCCCACATTCCATACGTCTGTACAACGCATCCCGCTGATGAATGCAAGAGGATGGACTGCTATCTTTAAATATATTTTCTGTGTTGCTATGTTTGTTTCATTGTTGCTACTGCCAAACTTTGAATCTATCTAATATAACTTGAGATTTTAATGTCCAGAACTGAACTTTACTGAATATAATAATAATATGTCTCAAATTCCATGCTACATTTGAGTTTGTTGTTTGTATATGAGATGCTGACAGTGTATCTTCCAGGTGTTGGAAGTGCTCTGCTCTCTGTGTGTGTGCCATGGTACTGCAGTGCGCTCCAATCAGAACCTTATCTCTGACAGCTTGTTGCCGTACAGAGACATGCTGCTCCAAACTCGTCTGGTTAATCAGGTCATCAGGTAAAATTTGGAAATCATCTCAGTGGATAATGTGTTTTTTCTTCATTAAATAAAAAAAAATGTTTAAATCGCTTACCCTAAATGTATTAAATTTGACTTTAGATTGTAAAATATAAAAACAAAAAACACTATCTTCTATCACTCCAGCGTAAGACCAAACATCTTTCTGTCAATGGAAGACAGCTCTGCCCAACATCGGAAGTGGTACTATGAGGTGATTATTGATCACGCTGACCACTTTGTCACACCTGAGCCCACTCACCTGCGGGTGGGCTGGGCTTCCACTCGCACTTATAAACCCAGGCCTTCAGGAGGGGAAGGCTGGGGATGCAACGGGGTTGGAGATGACCTCAGCTCCTTTGGTTTTGATGGGCTGCACTTATGGTCAGGTGTGTAGCCACAAGTGTAATACAAGTTTAAAGGGCCCATATTACGCTATTTCCCGATCTATGTTATAATGTTGTTTCCTCATCACAAACATATCTGGAGTTGTGTTTTGTTTCATTCTCACATGTTCAACACAGAAACCCTGTGTATTTAGACTGAGTTCCTCTCTCAAACAGAAAACCCTCTGTTCCACCTTGTGACATCATGTGGGAATACAAGAAGTGCTCCATTGTGTTTTTAAACCCCATACACCTTCACTAATAATTTCTGCCTTGGAATTGCCAATCTTTACTGAACTGAAGGTAAAAGGTAGCTGTTAACGTAAAAACTAACAGTATATGACATCAGAAGGTGGAACAAAGCATTTTGCACTTTGGAGAAATACACAGACTTTCTCAAACATGTGTGAATGAAACAAAACACAACTCCAGCTATGTTATTGATGAGACAACATGACTTAAAGCTCACAGGAGTCAATTTTGCGTAATATAGGACCTTTAATATTCTAATGTAATGTATTCAAGATGCTACAAACTTCATGCAGTTGTTTTCTTGGGAGGTTAATATATGTTTCATTTGCTAATACAGGTTCAGTTGGGCGCAGGGTAAACTCCCCTTTTCCTCATTTGCTCAAAGACAATGATGTAGTCAGCTGCTGTGTGGACCTCAGTGCTCCTTGCATTTCTTTCCGAGTCAATGGTCTGCCTGTTCAGGGGATGCTGGAGAACTTCAATACGGATGGGTTTCTTTTTCCTGTGGTTAGTCTCTCAGCAGGAGTCAGGTGAGTGGGATAAACTAATGGATATCACTAATGGCTACTATAGTGTGCAGACTCATTACAAATGTATTTTTTTTTACTAGGATTCGTTTTTTGTTTGGGGGGAAACACGGAGAGTTCAGGTTCCTGCCTCCACCTGGTTTTGCTCCATGTTGTGAAGCTCTTCTTCCGAAAAACAAGTTGAAGGTAGAACCATTCCCAACGTATATTTTGGACAATGAAGATGGGAAACAGCTCATCGGGCCGACTGAATTTTGCGAACCCGTTATTTTTATTCCAAACCCAGTTGACATCAGTAAGGTAATCAGTTTGATTTTTGATCAGATTAAAAATAAATACTTACACACAGGTATTCTAATCAAAATATTTACAAAACCCCTAGACTATATTGCCCCTTCAACTTGAAAACATCAGAAGAAAAATGGCAGAACATTTCCATGAACTTTGGGTCTTGGACCAAATTGAACGTGGATGGACATCTGGAACTGTAATATTATCTTGAATTACTGTACACAATATTTAATCAGTTTACTGTAATATTCTTTATTTCATAGGTAAAAGATGAGGAGAAAAAGACTGATCCCTGTCTGGTTCAGTTTTTTAATCTCACAGAACTGGAACAAAACCAAATGATTCAAATGGCAGAGGATACCCTGAAGTGAGCACTCTCCAGAATATAATGTATTGTATCATAAATTCATGTGTGCATAGTTAGAGGTCACATCTCCCCTGAAAATGATATTCCACATCTTCAAACTTCAAACTTTTCTCTTACTGGAGATGTTATTGCTTTGCCTGGAATAATCCACTGTATGGTATTAAACTTGCAGTGGTGCTTTTACTGCTAATTGTTTTCAAGGTAAATACCTTGAAAACACACATTCAGTTTAAGCAGGCAAACCAGTAACATCTCCATAAAGACAAGCAGGCTACAGACAATGCACCTTTAAATAAAATTTTGCTTTTAAAAATATTATTTTGTTTTTTTCATAAAGAACTATCCTTGCCCTTGGTTTTCACATTGGATTATCTGACGAGAAGGCTGAGGAAAGACTAAAACACATTTCTCTCTCATCCAAGTGAGTAATACCTACTGTTTTTTTTTTAACCTCAGAAATGACACATCATGAAGATATTTAAAACCAATTAACACATAACACTATATATTAAATTTTTTTCCAGGTTTGAATTGCCAAGTGGTTACAAACCTGCTCCTTTAGACCTGAGTGGTGTTTTACTCAGTCCATCTCTTGAAAAGCTGGTGGATTTGTTGGCTGAAAATGAGCACAGTGTTTGGGCCAAAGAACACATCAAGCAAGGCTGGGCCTATGGAGCTCAACAGGTAGTTATGCTAGTAGTGAATTCAGTATGGCCAAAAAATAAATAAAAAATAGAAGATGAAAGACTCATTGTGTGACTGTAAACACATTTTGCTTAAAGTAAGACAAAGCTATAAAACAAGCTACTGACTTTTGCTGGTCTATGTAGGATGTGAAAGCCAAGCGAAGCCCGTACCTTGTGCCCTACAACCAGCTGGATCAAAGAAGAAGAAGAGTGGGGAGGGAGGGGGTCAGAGAGGCTGTCTGTACCCTGCTGGTTTATGGATACAGCCTGGAGTCCTTTAAGAAAGAATGGGGTATGTGTATTTCTCGTTTTTATTACTAAGTTAGAGTCCTCTAACTTTTTTGTTTTATGTTGAATTTGTATTACAGTTCACTCTTTTTATGAACAGATGAAATTGTCTCTAAGGACATGTGAATGCAAATCCTGATCTAATATGTTTTGTTTTGTTTTTGCAGTTTCATTATCAACTCCATGTCTTGTTTCTACTGAGAAGTGCCGGGTGTTCAGACCAGATAAGTCATATGCTGTGACTGAGGGGAAGTGGTACTTTGAATATGAAATACTGACAGCTGGAAATATGAGAGTGGGCTGGGCCAGGCCTGGCTGTGCTCCAGACAGAGAGCTTGGCTCAGATGACCAGGCTTTTGTGTTCAGTGGAGTCGAGGTACACTGTACTCAGATTTTATGATATAATTAATATGCTCTTATTATTAAATGTAGTAGGACTTTAAAACAAACTCATGAATTGAAAATGATTATAGTTTAAAGAAACCATTGATCAGTTTGGTGTTGTATTAGTTGGTGCTAAGCTGTGTTTCTTTCCTGAATAGGCCCAGTGGTACCACCAGGGTGGAGTAGCACTCGGGACATTACCTTGGCAGAAAGGTGATGTGGTGGGCTGCATGTTGGACTTATCTGAACGCACTTTAAAGGTCGCTCTTAATGGAGATCTCCTGTTTAACCAAAAGGGTTCTGAACTGCTTTCCAAAGACTTTCCCATCAATGACGGTTTGTTTATTAGTTATTTACTTGGTCTGTATACATGTTTTGTGTTTTTACCATCCATGGTCAATGGTCATTATTATTTCTGTTCTTTAATGACCTTGAATGCACCATGAGAAACCAGGTGTTCCATAAGTCACTAATATTTTGCAATGCTTGGTTATTGTTGGTTATATTTGAATTGAATTGAATTGAATTGAAGTGTATAACTGTACTCACTTTATTTAATTTTGTTTTTTGTATTCATTTCAGGCTTGTTACCTGTTGTTGATCTTGGAGTGAACCAGATGGGAAAGCTTAACTTGGGTTCTGAGCCGAACTCTTTGCAGTATTTTTCTGTGTGTGGCTTGCAGGAGGGTTACAAGCCATTTGCTGTTAACATGGCCAGAGATCCTTCTTTATGGTTGACTTGGTGGCAGCCTCAGTTCGCTTCTATAAAACCTGACGACCCAAATTTAGTAGTAAGTTTGTTATATTGTAATGGGTGAGTGTCCAAGTAATTTCCTTTGTGGATCAGTAAAGTTTGTCTATGTTTGAATGGATAAACAAAATACCATATAAAATGTCCAATATTATTACTATGGCTAATTATTTTGTAGATCACAAGAATAAGTAGCTTGAAGGATTCTGTGCCAAGTTTAAGAGTTTCTCAGCGCTCATATTCCCATCAGAGTGGCACTAAGGAGATGTGTTTTTATCGTCTCAACATGTCCGTTGAATGTGCCATGATCCTCAGCAGCCCAGTTCGAACAATACCTGCTTTAGCCCCCAGCTCTTTATCACCAGGTATTTGTGCAATGAAATCAATATTTTACACAATATTTTGCATCATAAATAATGTTAATTTTATTAAAAAGAAAATTGCATTTTTATGTCAACAATAATAATAAGCATTTATGAACGGATGGTTGCTGTTTAGTGTACTATGTTCCTTGTGATGTGCTACACATAATTTCTCTCTTATCTGCAGTGAGAAAAGAGCAGGAGGAGGTGGATTCTGACTTTGAAGTGCTGATGAAATCAGCTCACAATTTTACTGGTTCAAGAGATGAGCTCAATCACCACAAGGATCACAGCCAAGAAAAAACATCAAAGCTGAAACAAAAGTTCTTATCTTAACTATACATGCTTTATAGAATACAACATGTATTGTAACACACTTACTTTGTAAAATAACCACATTGCATTTTCTGTGAAGGTTCATGCTGAAGAGGACTAAACCAGGTTTAGTCAGCAGTAATTCATCACCAAGGCTTTTAGAGGATGTGTTAGCTGACAAAGACAACATGAATCATCTTATCCAGACCTCTAAAGTAAACACTAAACATCTATGTTTTATGATTAAACTGAAAACAATGTCATATAAATAAGACAACTGTTTTTCTTTTAGTATTACTATTCAGTACGGGTTCTTCCAGGCCAAGCACCCTCCAATGTATGGGTTGGCTGGGTCACAGCTCACTTTCATCAAAGTAGTTCAGTGTTCGATATTGACAAGGTGCATACTGTTACTGTAACTCTCGGTGATGATACTGGAAAGGTCCAGGAAAGGTATTGTGAACAACCTTATTGTACACTGCACATTATTCTAAATGGCACTGTTTACACCTCACATATCTGCATTTTTCCCCAGTGCCAAGCGCTGTAACTGTTACATGATTTGTGCTGGAGAGGCCACTGGTCTGTCTCAAAGTCGCAGAAGCACAGGTTTGGAAATTGGCTGTTTAGTTGATACAGCCTCTGGGCTTCTCACATTTACCTCCAGTGGAGTTGAAATGACAACATTCTATCAGGTAGGCTACAAAATATTCATCAGATTTGTTTTTCTAAATTGCTCTTCACCTGAATTAACTTAGACAAAATATAATCAGGTAGAAGCAAGTACAAAGCTGTTCCCTGCTGTATTTGTCAAGCCAACAACAAACAACATGTTTCAGTTTGAACTGGGCAGTATTAAGGTAAAGGCCTGTGTATATCAATATATAAACAATATATAAATAGATAATCACAAAATTATACTTAAGTATTTTACACTAAACAATTCTTATACACTTTTCAGAACGTTATGCCCCTATCAGCTGGTTTGTTTCGCAGCCTCAGGAGGGACACAACACCTCAATGCCCTGATAGGCTACAAGTCCAACATCTTTGTCAAGTTACCTGGTCCCGTGTTCCTGAGAATACACTGAAAGTGCTGGTAGACCACAAAGAAAACTGTCATGGTTGGGTAGTACAATGCACAGAGTCCAGCCAAATCATGTCAATTCAGATCCCAGATGAAAACAGGTGAGACATTTAGAAATAGATATGATTTACATTATTTGTGAATTTATACCAAATAAGCAAAATCACCTGTTCTAATTCATTCATATGGCACACACAGGTGCATTGACATTTTGGAGCTGACTGAACATGATGAGCTGCTGATGTTTCACTACCACACCCTGCTCCTCTACTCCTCTCTTTGCGCTCTGGGGAACACCAGAATTTGCCATGCCCTTTGTAGCCAAGTGGACCAGTCCCAGATGTTTTATGCCCTACAGAATGCCAGCCTCCCAGGATTTCTACGCTCAGCTTTTTACCAGTTGTTTATTCAGGTAATTGCATGATAAAGAGAGAACAGTATATATATAAATATATATATATATAATATATGTAAAAATAAATAATAATCTATCTTTTAGGTTCATCTTAGTTGCCACAGCTCTGCATGTCTGATGATGAATCAGGAATATATTGTTCCTATGATGGACCCACCCTGTGCTACTTCTCTTAATCCCAACACTGTGAATGGCAGCTATATTCCAAGCACACTGGCTTCTACCCTTAAACCACATATGTGTTTTTCTACTACTGTGTTTGTGAGGACTTGTGAGGAAAGAAGTGCTGAAAGCGAATCAGGGAAAGTTTGTATTGACTCCCCTGAAATCCCTTTAGAGAGACTAAAGAATCTTACTGTGGAAATGCTCACTGCAGCTGTGAACACTGTTGATCAGCGTCTGAGAGATCCTGCAGGGGGCAGCGTGGAGCTGCTGCTGGTTCCTCTGATTCGACTGTTTTACACTGAGCTTGTGATGGGAGTATTTGAGGAAGCCGACTTGAAGCAAGTTCTCACTCTATTTTTACCGCAAACCTTTTCTGATGAAGAGGAACTCCCAAACCAAAAAGACAGTGAAGAACAAATTTTGGAGAATGACCAGAATAGTTTTTATAATGTAGGGTTGCTTCACATGAAACTACCAGAAGCTGTTAAATTTGAGGTAGATCAGTTATTTATTGTTATTAAAATATGTTTATCATGAATAACTGAACTCATTTTCATTTTCAGCTTTGTCAGGTCCTATCTTTCCTCTGTGACTGTCAAGTGCGACACAGGGTTGAAGCAGTAGTTGCATTTTCAAGCACTTTTGTCGAGCAGCTTCAAGAAAACCAAAGATTTCGATATAATGAAGTTATGCAGGCCCTCAACATGTCTGCTGCCCTCACTGCTCGCAAAACAAAGGAGTTTCGATCCCCTCCACAAGAACAGGTAAAAAAACAAAAATAAACATGTCATTTTATTATCAATATATTTATTCATCTTGTTATTTTGTACTGTAAAATGTGTACATCTTTATAGATCAACATGCTGATAGGCTTTAAAGAGACAGATGAGAAATGTGAGGATTGTCCATGCCAAGAAGAAGTTCGGAAGCTTCTGAAAGAATTCCACTATCTACTAAAGCAGCACTGTGGTTAGAACCTACACTCATTTACATTTCAGTAAAAGAAATATATTAAAAAGTAATGTTTGAATATGTGATATGTTGCAGACCCTAAATTAGACAGAGGCTTTGAATATGAGGATAATGAGGAGATGTCTATAAAAGATCTACTTAGTGGTTTGATATTTCAAGCCTGTGCAGTGAGAAAGTCGTCCATAGATGAAAAGCATTGTAATGCCACAGTCAAAAGCCCCAGTAAGCCCCAGATTATTTTTATTTGCATTGTCAAATAAATACATAATTTAACAAATATTATTTTAATATTTATATTTTGTGTAGTATCCTTTGTCAAGCTCATCTCCAAGACAATGATGCTTTGGGTGTCAGAAGCTAAAATAGATGACCCTGGTTTGGTGAAGGCCATTTTCTCCTTGTTGCATCGACAGTATCAAGGCCTCTGTGGCCAAATGGGAGAAGCCCTTTATAAAGCTTACACAATAAGCCAAGCATCAACTGAGGACACCAGAGCCCTTCTCACCTCTCTGTGCCAAATACGCTCTCTGCTTAGAGTGCGCATGGGCAAGCAGGAGGAGAAACTGATGACTGATAAACTGGGGTAGGTTATGAGGATATATTTAGTAATGAAATGTTTGCTATTTATTTCATAATGTTCACTTCATTATTTTTAATTCCACATATCACAGAGAGATCATAAACAACAAAGTTTTCTACCAACATCCAAATTTAATGAGAGCTTTGGGAATGCATGAAACTGTAATGGAGGTGATGGTAAATGTTTTGGGAGAAAGAAAAACAAATGTAAGATATGATTGTAAGATGCATATATACTGTATGTAAAAACATAAGCATTATAGCCTAAAACGTAATATATTATATGTGTCTGTGTGTGCTTGTCAATAGGAGATCATGTTTCCCAAAATGGTGGCTAGCTGTTGTCGTTTCCTCTGCTATTTTTGTCGCATCAGTCGCCAGAATCAAGGAGCGCTGTTCGACCACCTGAGCTACCTGCTGGAACACAGTCGGGTTGGACTGGGTAAGTGTGTGTGGTTTGGGGCGGAGGAGACTTTGTACCCACATAACATAGATGTACAGCTCCTGACCAAATAGACTTGATTGGCACTATTCATAACATCAATCCAATCCAAACCACTTTTTTATATAGCACATTTCATAAACAGACAGTTTCCAAAGAGCTGCACAAATACGTAGTAACAGCAGTAATATAATGATAAAATAAACACACACCATTTAATTATACTAGTCTTGAAGCAATAAAACCAGTAAAATCAAATGAGAGCAAAACCATAAAATAGCAATAAATAAATTACACCAGTTGACATCAATTAAATAATTCACATGTTACTGAAAAATACTTGATGGAATATTTCCTGTTACTACAAAATATGATTTGTTTACAATAGTTAGTGGGGGACTACCTTATTTGTCACAATAAAATACACTTGTTTGTGTTCTTTTTGAGCTTCACCATCAATGCGAGGGGCCACTCCTTTGGATGTAGCTGCCGCCTCTGTGATGGACAACTATGAACTAGCATTATCATTACAAGAATGTGAACTACAAAAGGTAACACTCTCCTCTGGATTTAAGTGTAGTTATGCTACATGTACAAATGTGGCAGACCATCAGTTTTCCATACTTCTACTTCTGCCTCTTTTGTGTTTAGGTGGTTAAATATCTTGCAAATTGTGGTGTCCAGAGCTGTCCAATGCTTGTTGCTAACGGATACCCTGACATTGCATGGAACCCCGTGGAGGGCGAGCGATACTTGGATTTTCTACGTTTTACTGTATTTTGTAATGGTAGCTATCTAATGAGTTTTTATTAAGTTGAATATGTTTGGTGTTTTGTTTGAAAATGACACTTTCATTTTCAGTTAAATACACCTGCTGTTCACATGTACCAAAATCAAAGTAAGTGATGTTTGTTAAATGTTGAACAGGTGAAAGTGTGGAGGAAAACGCATATGTCGTCTTAAAGCTGCTCATTCACCAGCCTGAATGTTTTGGGCCTGCTCTCCGCGGTGAAGGGGGACAGGGGCTTCTCTCAGCCATGGAGGAAGCCATCAGGGTCTCTCAAGACGTGTCTATGGATGGACCTTATGCAGCCAACCAGTCCAGCAAGACATTGTGAGAAGAAACAAAATATGCATTACTATTATTATTATTATTTATTTATTTTTTTCATTTAAAGGGGTGGGATGGGGGTCTGTCATCTGCTTCTTTCTATGGAGATGTCATTGCTCTGCTTTGAATGTTGGAATGTTCCACAGTATGACATTAAACAGCAGGGTTGTCTCTCCACAGATCCGTGCAGATTCGACCTGTAACTTGGTCTCCACCAGAAAAGTTACACAATGCACCTTTAATTTGACATGCTAATTGATTACTTTTTTCATTTTTCTTTGACAGTTATATTCAGGACTTGGAGGATGACCTCATTCACATGGGGCATGCTATAATGACCTTCTACTCATCCCTTATAGATCTCCTGGGCCGATGTGCTCCTGAGATGCATGCAAGTGTTCATATTTGCATAAATTCCACTAGACATTCATATATGATAATGGTTAAATGTGCTGGATCTGTTTTAGCTGATTCAAGCTGGAAAAGGAGAAGCCATTCGTGTCCGGGCCATATTAAGATCACTCATTCCACTTCAGGATCTTGAGGGCGTCATTAGTTTGCCCTTTCAAATGCCTTCAATATCTAAAGGTTCTCTAGACAGTTTGTCACAGAAAATGTGTGTTTCTGGGTTTTTACATTTTTATTTTGCTTCCAGATGGTGAGGTGGAAGAGCCTGACTTGTCTGCAGTATTCTGTCCAGATCACAAGGCCTCCATGGTTCTGTTCATGGACCGGGTTTATGGCATTGAGACCCAGTTTTTTTTCCTGCACTTACTAGAGTTTGGGTTTTTGCCTGATCTGCAAGCTGCAGTTTCACTTGACACTGTGAGTGATATACAGTATTTATTCTGAAGATATTTTATATTTTTCTTCATAAATCACAGTTGTTGTTTATATTTTTTTCACAGAATGACTTTGGATCCACTGACATGGCTCTGGCACTAAACAGATACATAGCCACTGCCATGCTTCCTATGCTTACCAAATGCTCAGCTCTTCTGTGTGATTCGGAGGAACATGCCCCACTCCTAAACTCCTTTATTCTAGCCCTGTACAGCTTTTCCAAAGCTGCAAGCTTGACCAAAGCACAGAGAGACACTACTGAACAATGTTTGTTGGCAATATGCAGGTAAATAATTTCAAGTAATTTTCCACACAGTTTTTAACTATTAACATTTACTGACATGTCAAAGCAAACAAGAAAGTAGTTCAAGTCCATGTACTTGTTTGTTTGTTTATAGTAAGCTCACACCAGTTCTAATGCAGCCGCTTCTGCAGCAGCTCATATTTGACATCGGTCAGCTCTCAGAACACAGCAAACTGGAGCTGAGGGTGGAGTGTTTATTAATTTATTTATTCTATAGCCGTCAAACAAACATTTAAACTGTAGTTTTTATTGTTGTGCTAGTTACTCACTGGACACTACGAGCAGCAGTGGAAATATTACTTACATACAGGTGGATTGGACAAAGACTTGTCTTCTGAGGAGGAGGGACACATGTCCAGAAAGTTGTTCTGGACTGTTTTTAATGTCTTGGAGAAAATGGTAATCCAACTGAGTTAACCTGAATATATGGTTTTAATTGGTAATGGTGGTTTTGTATGTTACACCATCCTAACTTTTCCTCTTTGCAGTCTTATGAACCACAGTTATATAAGCTTGGCGCTCAGTGCCTTACAACTGTTGCTAGGAGCTTGCCTCCAGACTATATGAATCCCAGTTACCCGACAGACAGAAAAGCCACAATGGACACAGATGAAAACTTTGACCCTCAGCCTCTAGATACCTCAAAGTAAGATGCTGACACTCATCAAAAGTAGTGCAACATACAGTATTATGCTGTTTATGTACAAGGCTCAAACCAGGACAGTTGCCTCGAGCTCTTGTTGAACATTGTGTTTTCTGCTCCAGTGTATCTGTGCCAGAGCGCCTGGAGTCTGTTCTCAACAAGTATGCAGAACATTCACATGAGAAGTGGTCTCTAGAGATGGTAACGTTTAGTGTCTTCATTATTGATTATTAACGGTTATTAATTTTGATGCTTATTTCCTAAATGTATATGATATGTTAATAGTTTACAGCAGGCTGGGTGCATGGGGAGCAGTTGTGTGAAAATGCCAAAGTTCATCCTCTTCTGAAACCATATAGAACTCTAGCTGAAAAGGTACGACTACAAACCACAGGTGTCAAATGTATGTTCAAACTTGTCTGCACTAATATTAATGTTATTCCAGGATAAGGAAGCATATCGCTGCTCAATAAAGGAGACACTAAAGGTGATGTTGGCTTTTGGCTGGACTATAGACAGAACTAAAGGAGGAGATGTATTTGGAAAGCGAACCTGCACTCGTAGGATTTCTCAATCTCAGGTATTTTTAATACTTGAGGATATTTGCCTAGTTCTACTTATCTAGCTGAATTGTGATCCCTGTGTTAACTTGAACTTAAAGGTCCTGTATTACGCAAAATTGACTTCTGTGAACTTTAGGCAATGTTAGAATGTTGAATGTAGAATGTACCTCCTCAAAAACAGACCTGGAGTAGTGTTTTGTTTCATCACACATGTTTGAGTAACCCTTTATTATGAATATGTCTACATTTCCAAAACTCAAAATGCTCTGTTCCACCTTTGATGTCATGAAGCAGTAGTTTTCAGGTTAACAACTACATTTCACCTTTAGTTCAGGAGAGACTGTCAATTCCAGGGCTGAAATTATTCAAATGAGTCTAGTGAAGGTGTATGGAGTTTAAAAACACAGAGGAGCACTTCCTGTATTACCACATAACACCACGAGGAAGGTGGAAAACAGTATTTTCTGTGTGCGGTAAATATGTGTGAATAAAACAAAACACGACTCAAGGTATGTTTTTGATGCGGAAACAACATTATAACTATACTTTAATAATATGGGCCCTTTAATGAACCAAATATATTGTTTTTTCTCTGTTGTGTAAAAATATAGCTTTCTATTTCTATTTATGCAATATGTCACTTGTCTTAGTTGTCCTTTGAAGGTGCATCAACATTTAGCCCAAAGCCCATGGATATGAGCAGCATCACCTTGTCTTGGGATCAGTGTGTAAGTTATTTGTTGCGTTTATTCTTAACACAAAACAACTGCACAAAGAATAGTTTGAACTTGAAAATTTCTTCTTCATTTTTACTGTAAAGGCAATGGCAGAACAACTGTCAGAAAACAACTACAATGTCTGGGCCAAGAAAAAGAAATTGCAGTTTCAAGGAAAAGGTATGACAAGAGTATCTATATTGTATTTATTTTGGCAGCATGTTTTATTATTTATCATTTATTTATTAATTTGTATTTATTTAATGAAGGAGGCAGCTCGACACTTGTCCCATACAATATGTTGTCTACCAAAGAGAAGACTCGATTCAGAGAAAGAGCACAGGATGTCCTTAAGTTCTTGCTGTTAAATGGTTACACAGTGTGGAGGTTGGTTTCATTGTGGTTTATAATGATTTATGCATTATAAAATAATAAGTGTCTTTATTTTTTTTATTTTATATCTTTATTTTACAGAGAGAAAAGGGCAACAGACACACATTTTCCAGCTACAGCCAATTGCTTCGGCTTCTCTCTTCTTCAGCATTTTGTTAATCTCATCGATGTTGCTCAAGAGAATATTTTGGAGCTGGGTAATATTGCATTGAATTGTATTTTATATTAGTTTTCATGGTGATTGTGTAGCTGGTTAATTGTTTGCACTTCACATTATTTTCTTATTCTTTTCTTTTCAGAGGTAATGCACGTCAGAGGACACATGGCAAAGGGAGACAAAGCCTCACATCTCCAGACAATACATTTTTTCCCCAAGGTTAGCTTCTCTACATTGTATTCTGTTTACAGATAATGAATTAATTGTGTTTATTTGTTTGAATAATATCATCCTTTCACCATCATCATGCACATTATTAAAACATCCTTGTGAGTATTTGGTAATGTATTAGAGTATATTACAGTATAATGTATTACAGTATATTATGGCCCTTTCTGAGAGGTGCACTGATTAAACTTCCCACGGAGTTATTCATCCATAAAGATAATTAACTTCTCATCCTTTGTATAGGAATCTTATTATAATATTAATTGTCAAAAGCATTTAAGGATATATGTTTTATCAGAATGAGTGAGTTTTTTTATTTTTAACAGGTTGTTCTCCCTCTTCTGGAAGACTATCTGAAGGATCATCATTTGTACTTCAGCTCAAGCTCTTTCTGCTCTAACACTAATGTTTATGCATCAACAAAAGAAAAAGAGATAGTTGTGAGGTATGAATCAAAAGTAATAAAAGAATAATTCACAATTAAAAATGTGTGCTCAATTATGCTTAATAGCAAATTGATTTCAGCGCATAATTTGTTCTGTTTTATCACACAGCCTTTTCTGCAAGCTTGCTGCCCTAATAAGACACAGAATCACACTTTTTGGTAACTGGGTAATTTGGTACTTCTTCTATTGGGTTTCATATTTTCTCTTATTTCTTTTCAATTATATTTTCCCAGAAAATGAAGCTTTGTCATTTACCAGCTGCCTCCAAGTGTTAGCCCAGTCTCTGGATGTGAGGTAGATGGCACTACAGTCACACATGGATACATAGATACAGTGTTAAATGTTCAGTATTGTTACTTGAATCTGTCAGAGAGTGAGATTACAACAGCTGTACATGATCTTTTACTTTAGGCAAAGACTTGATAGACAGGTTATAATTTGCTTGAACGTACTGTTGTTTTGCACTTACAATGTTGTTTGCTGTAGGACACTGATGCACGGAGCCAAAGATTTTGTCTATGAATCTCTGCATTCATTTTTGGATGCAGCAGCAGCAGACCTGGAGATGACAGTGGAAAACCTGCATGTGGCCTTGGCTCCTCTCTCTCAGAACAGGAGTCAGTCGGCCAGAGGAGTAGTGGGGATTCTCAGCCACACGACCTCAGTGCTGCTACCTGCTCTCACATCCCTCTTTAAGCATCTTGGTAACAGTAACATTGGCTCTGATATTTTAGGTAAGCCCTGTAAGTGTGAAGCCACTTCACACACGAAGTATTTATAGAAAAAATGTAATATGTAAATACATGTTCAAACATCTAGTCCAAGTGCTAGGGTGTCCTCATTATAACTTAAAGTATTTCTGTTTTAGTTTTTCATTGGAATGAAATCCTTGTTTTTGCAGTGGGGAGTATCCAGGTGACCTGTTACAGAATTCTCAACTCTCTTTATTCTCTTGGTACCAACAGCAGCACTCAGAGAGAGGGGTACTTTCTATATATTTTATAAAGGAATCTGAAATAGTAGGAGATCCTACTCGGTTTGTATAATATCAATGTAAATTTTCATTTAGGCCACAGTCAGCAGCTGGTGCGTGCCTGGCTGCCCTCTCCCAAGCCTTTCCTGTTTCTTTTCTTGAGCCCGAATTAAACCAAAACAGCCCATTTTCTATCTACACCACCATGAGTGCAACTGAAATACAAGGTGTACAAATGAACTCAGTAAACCCATACAGTACTATTTATCCTAAACTGCATTCTAATGTGATGGTCCTTTGTCAGAGCTGGGGCTGCCTGAGCAAGTGGCAGGAGTGTGTCCTCACCTGCCTTCTTTGGGGCAGGCGCTGGGAGAGGTGCAGAAGGTCGTGAAGGCGGGAGCAGCTGCTCGCCAGGCTCACTACATCAATGTGACAGAGGTGCTCCTGCCCATGTTATGTAGCTACATGTCTCACTGGAGCCAACCACACATGTCCGACTTCTCCTCTGTCACTCCTGCCCTCGTCAGTGATCTGCTCGGCCACATCCTTTGCATCATCCACAATCATGTAGGAGACAGTAGGGGTGACTGGATTAAACAACTGGCAGGTACTGATGGTGATTTTTACTACCTTGTTCAATAGCTGTTGGCAAGTAATTTTACTACAACATGTTGTAATTATGTTTCAGTTTTTTCACAGCCAATCATATGCCAAGCTAGTGCACAACTTTTAAAAATCAATTTTGTTCCATTAATGGACAAGTTACGTAAAAAAGCAGAAGCTCTGCTTCTTGAGGAGGAGAAGATCAAATCAAAAGACGATGGAGTTTGTGAGGGCCAACTCCAGATTCAGGAGAAATTCAGTGTACTTGTACAGGATCTTTATGCTTTCTATCCCATACTGATCCCATATGTGGACCATCATCGGTAAGACATGAAACTAAATGTTGTATTACTCAAAATGTGACTGACATGCTTCAAAATTCACACTTACTGTGTACAAATTTGTATAAATAGAAAATGTTTTTGTACTACAGAGCCAGCTGGCTGACAGAATTGAATCCTGATGCTGAGCAGATGTTCAGCATGGTGGCAGAGGTCTTTATCTTCTGGGCCAAATCTCATGTATGGATGAATTAGAATGATGTACCCATTTACTTTGCCTCTTCATTATATGTGACAATATCCATTGTGTAATTGTTAGAATTTCAAGTGGGAAGAACAAAACTATGTGGTTCAAAATGAAATCAACAATTTGGGATTTTTGATACAGAACATGTCAAAGGTGAGATAAACAAACTCAGTGCAAATTGTTACTTTTTACTATACCTTCATTATTGTATAGTTTGACCACGAGAAGAAGAGGGTAAAGCGAAAGGGTGATCGTTATTGCACACAAACGTCCCTCATTGTGGCCTCTGTGAAGAGACTGCTCCCTATTGGCCTCAACGTCTCTTTTTCAAATGACCATGACCTTATTAATCTGGCAAAGAATGACTTCTCACTGGTAGGTCAGCTTTAATGGCACGCTATTTAATACTCCAAAATTCTGACTGCACTAAATTATGGGCTTTGGATTCCGCTTTTGACAGAAGAACTCCAAGGATGAGATTCACAAGCGTATTTTTCAGTGCTTGTCAGGCCAGAAGAGGAAGGTAAATATAAATACTTGCAAAACAATTTAACAAGTATTATTTATGTACACCAAGATACTTAATTGCCACTAATCACTACTTTTGTATTTACAGTCCCGAGAGTTTCCAGTCAAGGAGCCCCTTTACTCAGAAAGTCCAAACACACAGGGGTCTGCATTAGACCTACAAAGAGACGCAAGCAGAATTGTTAGAGTAGCTCAAGTTCTTTATCATTTGGACCAGGTAAGACAGTACATTAGACAGTGACATACTGTATAATATTGCTGAATACTAAATATGTTTATTATAGCAATAAGATTAATGTATAGAGACTTTTGGTAATGCTCAAAGTTTTTGGATTGAGTTCAGGTTGAAAATCCTCAGCGAACCAAAAAATCTACATGGATTAAGGTCTTGTCTAAACAAAGAAAGCGAGCTGTGGTGGCCTGCTTAAGAATGACTCCACTGTACAATCTACCAAGGTATTACAACATGAGAAAACATATGAGTCTGACCTGATTAAAGGTGCACTGCGCAATTTATCTGGTGAACGGTCCGCTACCTACTGGTCTCCATGGTGATGTTCCATTTATTCATTACAGGTGTCAAAAATATAATACTTACTTTAGTTTATTGTTTTATAAAAGAAGTTAGTTTTTTTTGTATTATATCTATGTATTTATGTTGCGTTTATGTTTTATGCATTACTGTCCGAATAAACATTAATCATTTATTCATTCATAATAATTTCTTCTGAATAGGAGCGACTCTCCAAAGATCTGAATTGTAATGTAGTGTAGTGCTGTAACCTGCTTGTCTCCCTTGTGATATATAAGTTTAATCTATACTGTGGAACATTCTAGACAAAGCAGTAACATTTCCACGGAGACAAGCAGGCAGCGGACTCTTCACTAGTAATGATACGCAGTGCACCTTTAAGCTGTAAGTGACAATAAACCTGAATTTAATTTGAGCTAATATCTAACGTTCTCTAGGCACAAAGTTGTTAACCTGTTCCTTCAAGGGTACAATAAGACTTGGGTTTTAACAGAGCACAACAGCAGTGAGGAGAAGCTTGTGGAAGATTTGGCAGTGAGTATAAACCAACAGACTTATCCCTTTGTGAGATAATGAGGAAGTGAGTGAGTTGTACTTGAATTGTTGACACCTTTATATAGGCCTGTCATAACAAATAAAGTCAATATAGATGATAAACAGTAATAATGAAACTAATTTATGCCACTGACACAATAACCCAATAGCAGATTTAAACCACAAAAATGAGATGAAATTAGATTAAAATTAAATATTGTAAATGTACATATTGTGAGCTGCAATAAATAAACAGCAGAATATAAGAGTTAAGTCCGCATATGTAATGAGTCGTATAAGATGGTAATTTAAACTTTTACAGCTTAAATCTTATCATATAGCCAAAAACCAAAAATGTCCCAGTAGTGCAAAGAAAAGATAGATAGATACTTTATTCATCCTAAAGGAAATTCATTTTTTGGCAGCAGCAGCAACAACAACAACAACAACAACAACAACAACACTACTACTACTACTACTACTACTACTACTACTACTAATAATAATAATAATAATAATAATAATAATAATAATAATAATAACTAGAAAAGCACTCAGAGAGCGCAGACCTCCGCCAAGCCCCATTTAACGCAATGCTAACGAAATTTTCAGAGTGATCCAGAATCCAGGATTTCTTCTGGATCATCACCAAAATTTAATCATCTGTTGGATTTACCATTAGGAACATTTCCTCAAAATTTCATCAAGATCCGTCCATAACTTTTTGAGTTATCTTGCTAAGTAACAAACAAACAAACAAACAAACAAACAAACAGACAGACTCAGGCAAAAACATAACCTCCTTGGCGGAGGTAATAATAATAATACAGCAGTAAATAAAACAATAAAAAAATATAATAAATTTAAAAAGTACACAATAAATATTCACCCAAAATATATGCTATAATAATAATAATAATAATAATAATAATAATAATAATAATAATAATAATAATATATGAACAATAAGTAATTATTGTGACAGGCCAACCTTTATAATGTAAGTATGTGTATGACAGAGTGCGGTGACAGTGCTGGAGACTGACAGGAGAGGAAATCACACTGAACACTGTGTCACACCAGCTGACCCCCTGCAACAACTCATAACACTGTTCAGTCAAAGTGCCCTGACAGACAGGTGTGTATTTGGACAAGATTTGATTCTCGCATTGTGTAACTTTTCTGGTGGAGGGTCCGTCAAATTCTTTTTTCTGTGGAGATGTTATTGCTTTGTCTGGAATGTTTCACAGTATGATATTAAACCTTTCTATGTTCATGGAGACCAAATCAGACCAAGTTATGGGTCAGATCTGTGGAGAGGCGACCACGCTCACAGTCAGAATGCTTGTTTTTCTGGGTATTTTTGAGCTCTAAAACTACCTGAAAAGTAATAAATGTAAGGTAGAGCTTTTAATGTCATACTGTGGAACATTCCAGGCAGAGCAATGACAAATCCATACAAAACAAGCAGGTGATGGACAAAAAGTTACATAGTGCACCTTTAACTGATATTTACATTTTACTAACTGTGGAGTAGTATAGCACTATAATAACATACTGTTTATGTTCTGTTTTGTTTTTAACACAGAGATGACAGCCTTTGCAAGTCTTATTTTGCTATAATGGCTAAGGTAAAATAAAGAACACTTTCTTTGGTTATTATTGCTCTATTCACCCACTACTTTCTGCACACACACACCAGAGTTGTCACATAGCACAGGACGATGATGGAGAGCAGTCAATGCAAAGTTTTGAGGTAAGTAAATATGACTTCAGTCTATTCGTATTAGTATTCAATGATATACTGCCTGCATAGTGCCTATATTTTGTTATAATTTTCCAAAAGTAATTTAATTTGCTTTTGGCAGGAAAAAGAGATGGAAAAGCAGAAATTACTTTATCAGCAGGCACGGTTGCATCACCGCGGTGCCTCAGAGATGGTCTTGCAAACCATCAGCGCAAGTAAAGGTAAAAGAAAGAACAGCCAACATATTTCTAATGTCTTGATATGTTTTTTTATATTATACTTAAAGGTCCTACTTACACAAAATGGATTCTGTATGGATGTGACCTTTAAGCCATGTTATAATGTTAACCTCCTCAGAAACATACCTGGAGCAGTGTTTTGTTTCATTTGAGTAATTGTTTGAGTAATCCTGCATTATTAGTCTGTCTACATATCCAAACCAAAATACTCTGTTCCACCCTGTGATGTCATGGAGTGGTAATTTTCAAGTTAACAGCGGCCTTTTATTCCAGGGCTGAAATGACCCAAATGATTTTAGTGAAGGCGTATGTTAAAAGCACAGTGGAGTGCTTCCTGTGTTAGCGCGTGACATCACAAGGTGGAACATGTTTGAGAGAAAAACTCAGCCTGAATATGCAGGATTTGTGTGTTAAACGTGTGAATGAAACAAAAAAAATAACTCCAGATATTTTTCGATAGATAGATATAGATCAGAAAATGTGTAATATGTAATATTGGCCCTATAAATATTTCAAAATATATTGTATTTTTTGTTACATACAAGTCTTATATTTATGTCATCAGGACAAGTTGGCTCTCTGATTGCCCTCACGCTGAAGCTGGGAATTGCTCTGCTTAATGGAGGAAATGCTGATGTACAACAGGTGCTATGCCTTAATCACACTTTCTAATTATAGCTTTAATATATTTCAGTAAATATGTTCTCTAAAAAAAGCCAAATTATGTTACATTAGTAGCTTTACACGCGTTACATTCAGGCAGTAAGCAATAGAATTGTTACCTTTATGTTCATTAGCCTATTTTTGTTGAACAGAGAATGCTTGAATATTTGAAAGCAAAAAAAGACGTTGATTTCTTCCAGAGTATGGCTCGACTCATGTGCACGTGCAGGTTTGAAAATAACTGAAATATTGCAATAGTTTTTCTGTGCTATTTTTGTCATTGTGTATGTGTGTGTGTGTGTGTGTGTGTGTGTGTGCTTTTCTGTAATCCAGTGTTCTGGATCTGAACACTTTTGAGAGGCAGAACAAGGCAGAAGGACTAAACAGGGCGATGGACGAGCACTCAGGTACTGTTTCAAATTGAAATTACAGTGTTTGTGTGTTTAACATGTGTGAATGAAACAAGCACAACTCCAGATATGTTTGTGATGAAAAAACAACATTATAACATTGATCAGAAAGTAACATAAATTGGGCTCTTAATTCTGAGAGGTAAAAACTGAATGGAGTAAATTTAAAAGGATATAAACAAGAGGTTGAACAAATCTACAGTATATGAAATGCCCTTTTCTAAGTTAACTTTTTTCAATCTTTTAGCTGAAATTGTTGTTTTTTACTCTTTTGTTGCCAGTGGGGATTGCAATACCTGACAATGAGCTGACCTGTGACCTCTTCCGTTTCCTCCAGCTGTTATGTGAAGGGCATAACTCAGGTATTACACTGACGTGAGTGAAAAGATTTTGTACCTACTGAACTTACTATACAAATATACCGGTATTCAGATTTTCAGAATTACCTAAGAACACAGACAGGAAACAACACGACCGTCAACATCATTATATCAACTGTGGATTATTTACTGCGAGTACAGGTAATGTCATTTTTTTCTCAATAATAAAGTAATAAGGTCCATGGTGAAGGATAGAAGAGCATGGAAAAGAGCCATCCAACCTTAAATGAAAATTATGAGATGATAATTAGAATAACAAACTTTGTTTTTTACAACAGGAGTCAATCAGTGACTTTTACTGGTACTATTCTGGAAAAGATGTGATTGACGTACAAGGCCAGTACAACTTCTCACATGCAATAAAGGTGGCTAAGCAGGTCTTTAATACGCTCACTGAATACATACAGGTTAGACATGTTTTAAATGATTAGCTCTGTTCGTTCAAAGTTTTGATGATAAACACGTGCTCACTTTCAGGGTCCATGCAGTAGCAACCAACAGAGCCTGGCTCACAGTCGCCTCTGGGACGCTATTGTCGGCTTTCTTCATGTTTTTGCACACATGCAGATGAAGCTATCACAGGTAACATGATGTGGTTTTCGTTATTTTTGCATACAAAAATGTAATAATGTATTGTAATAATATATTTTAAAACAGGATTCAAGACAAATTGAACTTTTAAAAGAATTCATGGATTTACAAAAGGATATGCTTGTATTTTTGCTTTCAATGCTTGAAGGTAAGAGTTGTGTACAGTGTGTACAAAATGTGTTTTTCCACATTTAATAATAGTAATACATTTGACTTATATAGCTCGTTTTTGGACACTCACAGAAAACAAACACCTTATCTTATTTGTGTTGCTGCAGGAAATGTGGTGAATGGAACAACTGGGAAGCAGATGGTTGATATGTTGGTGGAGTCATCCACCAATGTGGAAATGATCCTCAAGTTCTTTGTCATGTTCCTCAAACTTAAAGACTTCACAACCTCAGCTGGATTCAGGGAGAATGACCCTGAGAATCGGGGCTGCATCTCCAGGAAGGACTTTCAGAGAGCCATGGAAACCTGCAACCGCTTCTCTCATGAGGAAACCCAGTTTGTTCTCTCTTGTATCGAGACAGATGAGAATGAAATCCTTGATTATGAGATATTTGTGGACCGCTTCCATGAACCAGCCAAAGACATTGGATTTAGCATTTCTGTTCTCTTCACTAACTTGTCCGAGCACATGCCTTTTGATGCAAGACTTGGTGCATTTTTGGAGTTAGCAGAATGTGTCCTTGGATATTTTCAGCCATACTTAGGACGCATTGAGATTGTAGGCAGTGGAAAGCGCGTTGAACGTGTCTACTTTGAAATAAGTGAATCCAGCCGCTTACAGTGGGACAAACCTCAAGTGAAAGAGTCCAAAAGGCAGTTCATTTTTGATGTGGTCAACGAAAGCAGAGACAAAGAGAAAATGGAGATGTTTGTCAATTTCTGTGAAGACACCATCTTTGAAATGCAACTCGCGTCAAATATTTCTTCTGAGGCCGAAGAGAGAAATTCTGAAATAAATCTACAAGAAACTGAAGAAGAGTCCATCGACAGCGACAGCTCATTTTTTGCTTTTCAGTGGGTGTTCCTGCTCTTGTCTTCATTGTCAGTCAAGAATCTCAGAATATTAATGAAAATGACCCCTACAGATATCTTCAAGTCTGTTGTCAATATTTTACACCACATTTTCTTAGCGCTATGGCAATGCTTGTATACTGCAGTCTATAGTGTGATGTACGTACTTTATGTGGTGTTCATTAGCGGTGGACTCATAGAAGCAGCCAAAACCACGAGTGTGTCTGAATTACTTGGTGGTATTGTGGAGCCAACTATTGATGAAGTTATGGATGTGTCCGAGAATGTGGACAAACAAGCCTATTCAGACCAAATCTCTGTTCGGAACGAGCCGATGGAGACTGGACGAGTGACCTGCTCTACACCTGTGCATGTAGTGTCAGATATATTCGGATTACAGGTGAAGAAGGAAGGAGGTCTGTACAGGTTTATGACTCCAGAGGGCAACGCCAGTGTTACTGATTTATTTACTTCATCCACACGAGGAACAGCCACCAAGAAATATCAGGTAATTCATGTAGTATTAGTGCAATCCTTTCATAGTAATTTGATATCTGTAGTAAAAGACAAGTTGAACTGTTTTTCTATTTTTCTTATTTCTCTCAGCAACAGAAACATGAATATACAGATGTTTCTAAATCACCTGACTTTGAAAGGTATAGTAAACTTTGCAATATTAAAGGTGCACTATGTAACTTTTCTGGTGGAGAATCCGCTTTTTGCATGACTCCAGGGAGATGTTAATTGCTTTGCCTGGAATGCTCCAATGTATGGCATTAACCTTATCTCTATCTCCACAGAGACAAGCAGGAGAAGCAATAAAAAAAAGCAGCTGAATAAATGCAAAATAGATATGTGTAATGCTATAACACTGAACATTCCAGCAAAGAAATAACATGGAAAAACCATGGAAATGAGCAGATCCCCCACCGGAAAAGCTGCACACCTTTAAAACATTTCCAGCTATCTCTCTGTTGTTGTTATTATTATTCTAAACCCACAGAGTGAAGGAGGTTGCAAAGAAGGATTTGAATGTAGTGCCTCAACGCTGTTCCACTAAGACAGAGGAAGGAGTGAAGCAGCATTCTGAGCTGTGGGACACAATAAGCACTTACAACAAGAGCGTGCTGGTAATATGCACTACAAATGTCTCTGCTTATTTTAAAACTCAGGACAACTCCACTTCAATCTATACAGTGTTTTTTTTGTTATTTTTTTAGAATTACTTTGCACGGAATTATTACAATATCCGCCTTCTTGCTCTGTTCATTACCTTTGCAATAAACTTCATCCTTCTATTCTATAAGGTAATTCACTTCTGTAAATGTGATATAGATATACACTTCAGAGTAATATAAGTCTGATCTGTATTTTGCAGGTAACACCACTGCCTCCACCACATGATAACCACATAGAAGAGAAAGAGCTCGACTCCTCTGCTGAACGTGACAATGAGGGGCTGGTTTATTTTGTGCTGCAGGAGAGCAGTGGATACATGGAGCCCTCTCTCCATTTCCTGGCTTTGGCACATACATTCATCTCTTTCTGTTGTATTATTGGATACTACTGCCTTAAGGTATTCACAAGAAACGACATACAGTACATTACAGAAAAGTAAATAGGAAGATTCTTAACATGTTTCGGAGGTAGGAAAGTAAGAGATTAAATATTTAATTGCCAGGTGCCCTTGGTGATCTTCAAGCGTGAGAAGGAAGTGGCTCGCAGACTGGAGTTCGATGGGTTGTATGTGACAGAGCAGCCGCCTGACGAGGACATCAAAGGACAGTGGGACAGGCTGGTCATTAACACTCCGTATGTTCAGACACACACACACACACATTGTAAATAATGCACAATATGTCTCCATACCACCACCATGTTTTTTTGTTTTGTTTTTTTTTTCAGATCATACCCAAGTAACTACTGGGATAAGTTTGTAAAGAGGAAGGTGAGGTTTAGACAATGCAGCTGCAACTTGTTTAAATGCAATTCTAGAGGTCTTCAGTGGAGTATTATATTACTTTTATTGATACTTTGCAACTGATGTCATCAATATTCCCTGAGGGTGTGATGTTAACGGTAAGCACTGCTCTGTCTGAGGCTTTGTTAGAATTAATCTGAGCTTTATTTTAACACAATCTGACCAGAAAAAAATGACTTATTTGAAACTACAACAGGTGAGCTGATTTGTGCTGTTAAACAAGTCTCTCACACATAAAATTATACAAATCACAAGCTAGAGAGCATTAGCCAGCGGTTTTTCAGTCACGCTCACCTTGTTTTCAAAATCAAACACCTAAAAAGGACCATGAACGTTCATATTGATCTCAGGCTCCTGAAAGCAAGTTGTTTAAATCCATTTTGTGTGCTTTCTTGAGTTTTCAGATGATCTTAAAACTTATTTGGTAGTGTTTGCTAATGTGTGTAATCAAGAGCAAGTCTTAATTTACATAATGTGTTGTAGAAATCTGTTCATAGCTACAAGTATAACTAATTTCACGTAAAGATGTAAAGATCTGTAAAGAAGGAAAAAAATGTATCATAATAATGATCTTTAAAAAATACTCGATATGATAGCATACTGTGGAACATTCCAGGCTAAACCATATCTCCATAAAGACAAGAAGAGTTTGTGTATTCCAGTCTTCACTGACACTGCTTTTGACTTTTGGATTTTTTTAGGTAGTGGAAAAATATGGAACGTTATACGGTTGTGAGAAGATCAGTGAACTTCTAGGTCTGGACAAGGCTACTTTAGACTTCAGCTCCCAAAGGAAAGAAAAGAAGCACAAAAGAGCAGCTTTGGGATCTTTGTAAGTGAGTTTTCCATACAACTATAGCCTTATTTATTTGACTAATTATATAAACAGCATCATATGAAATCTTGGAAAAAAAATTGTGTTATATTATTTATGAATGATGCCAAGTAAATGTGTCTGTTATATGTATTGCCATATAATATAAAGTTTTTTGTTTTCCCATTGTTACTGACATATTTCCCCAGAAAGAGAAAATTAAAGTGTACTTAAAGCAGGACAGTACGTTCTGTGTCCCACTCACGTAACTGTGGTTCTTTGAAAAACACATTGTTGCCACAGTCATATAATTTTTTTTTTTTTATATCACCACTGGACTATTTGACCAGATTTTTTTTTTGATTTTTTTTTTTTTTGAGTATTGTATCTTTTTTCCAGGTTTTCCTCCTTTGACATCATGTATCAAATTTGGAAACTTGGGGTCATTCTAACAGACAGAGTAAGCTATTTCATTTCTGCTCGACTTATTTTGTAATATGCGTTCAGCTTAGACTTAGACTTAACTTAGACAAACTTTATTGATCCCCAAGGGAAATAACTTGGATGCAGTAGCTCTCATATCACATTAGATTATAATAACAAAGAGTAAAAAATGTAAATGGTAATAATAAATTCTAAATAAGTTGCAAAAAATAGCAAGAGACTGGTGTCAAATAAGGCATAATTATATAAATGTATTATATATGTACAAGTAAAAATAAAATATAAAATAAGCAATAAAAAATATCTCAGCTGTATACAAGATGTCATAAGGAAAACAGTGCAAATATGATATAATGATTAACATAGGGTTATCTGTTACATAAGGTGAGTTGTACAGTTGTAGGGAGTATTATCTCTTTCTATAATATGGTGATTGTGATTAAGATCAGTAACATTTCCAGCTCTTAAAATAGCATTACATAAATTTGAATGCATTGTTCACTGGAGATCTGATACTGTTGCACTTGGGCAGAATTTGAGGTGGTCATATCCTGTAGTGCTTCTTATCTAAAGTACACGTTTGTATTTCATCTGGTCCTCTCATCTAAATTACATGTCTTCTCGCGTGCGTGCGTGTGTGTGTGCGTGCGTGTGTGTGTGTGTGTGTGTGTGTGTGTGTGTGTGTGTGCGTGTGCCTGTGTGTGTGCAGTCCTTTTTGTACCTAGGCTGGTACATGGTCGTGTCCGTTCTGGGTCACTACAACAACTTCTTTTTTGCCGTTCACCTTTTGGATGTCGCTATGGGCTTTAAGACTCTCCGCACCATCCTCTCGTCTGTCACACACAATGGAAAGCAGGTGTGTCTGTCTATTACTGCATTCTATAGGACAATATTAAAGTGCGTATGACAGGTTTGGTGAGTCTCTAATTTCTACTTAATTTGGTGCTATAGTACCTGTTGTGTATATAAATTATAGTTTTACACCAACCAAGAGGCAGTTTGTGAAGAAAAGTTGAAAAATAAGTTCAAAATTAGTGCAAAGTTAAATTTTTTTTTTTTCCCATATTCTGAATTTCCTTTGGGATAAATAAAGTATTACCTATCTATTGCTGGCATCACACTAGAGAGAATTCTCTCCAAAATGTATGCACAATTTATATTTACAACACACATTTTACTGATACTTTATGATTTCAACAAAACAAAGGGTGTTTTTTCTTATTGTATAATAATTATCTCTGTGTACCTTAGAGGACTGCCCACAACCGCCACGCAATGTTGCAGAGCTGTGGGGCAATGAGCAGGCCCACACCTGCCCGCTGCTCCCCATGGGCAACTCAAAAAAAATGGAGAGCCCAGCCCCCCTCAAGGAGTTGGGTTCCAGAGCCCAAGCTGTGCGTGGAGGTGAGGCCGACTATATCTAGTTGGTAACACTCAACCTCCCACACGAGCTCGGGCTCCCCCCCCAGCGAGGTGACATTCCATGTCCCTAGAGCTAGTCTCCATGTCCGGAGATCCGGTCATCGAGGCCTGCCTATTTCTCCCTATATTGATATCACCAATATGGAACTCTTTGAAATAGAACTTCCTCTCATTTTCAATACATTTTTCAACTTTTCTTCATAAATTGCTTCTTAATTTGTGTAAAACTATAATTTATATTTACACCAGGTATTATCCCACCAACTTAAGTAAAAATTTGAGAATCGTCACAACCTGCCATACGCACTTTAAGCGTCAAATAATGCCTCTTTGTTTGTTTTTCACATTTTTCATACAGAGACTGTTTCCATGTGCACTAAAATCTGATTAGAATCTGATTTTGTTATCAGATTATTGAAATGTCATGTAAACAGTTGACATCTGATGTGGGTAATCTGATTTTCCTGATTGCTCACATCTGTGCAGGTGTTGACACAGAACATTATGCAAAACGGGCAGACTATTGTGGCAAAGACAGAGAGAAAGAAAATGTTAAATGTCTAATTAAAGGGCCTATATCACATTATTTTCTTATCTGTTATAATTTTGTTTCCCGATCACAAACATACCTGGAGTTGTGTTTTGTTTCATTCACACATGTTTAACACACAAATCCTGCATATTTAGACTGAGTTCTTTTCTCAAACTGAAAACGCTTTGCTCCACCTTGTGATGTCATGTGGTAATACAAGAAGTGCTCCACTGTTTTGTTTTGTTTTTTTTGTTTGTTTGTTTGTTTTTATTCCTTGCACTTTCACTGGAGTCATTTGGATGATTTCAGCCTTGGAATTGTCATTCTCTACTTGACAAAAGGCTAAAGGTAGCTGTTAACTTCCAACTACCACTACATGACATCACAAGGTGGAACAGAGCATTTTGAGTTTTGGAGATGCAGACAGGATTAACTCTGGGTATGTTTTTGAGGAGGTAACAGCATTTTAACATGGTGAAAAGCTCACAAGAGTCAATTTTGCGTAATATAGGACCTTTAACTGACACATGTGACCAGGTATTTTTGATCAGATTTCTTTTGTGCATGTAAACACACACCAAAAATCAGATTTAATTATTAGGTTAGCTGATTCTTCTTGTTATCTGAATTTTACTGACCATGTAAAATAATGTACCCACCGTATTTGAATTTCCCGTGTTTTTCAGTTGGTCCTGACAGTGGGCCTGCTGGCAGTAGTGGTCTATCTCTACACTGTTGTGGCCTTCAACTTCTTCAGGAAGTTTTACAACAAGAGTGAGGATGAGGAGCGTCAGGACATGAAGTGCAATGACATGCTAAATGTAAGCTAACCAAGTCTCTGTTGTATCACTTAGTCTCTATGTTGCTTTCACCAGGTCTTTCTTTGTTACATAAACATCAGCACTTGGGTTGTGAAGTCTGGAAAGATTTTACTAGGATTCTTTGGGTGCCATCTTTTTCAGTCCCCATTCACATTATTCACAATTTACATCCACATTCTCCTGCCCAGTCTTTAACACTCTGTTCTCCAACGTCATTTAGGGACAGCAGCAGCAATTTATATTAACACAATTATTGGCACTTATTTTAACTTCACATCCACATTACCTTAATTCACTCTGTTAAGCAGTACAAAGGGTTTTCTTTACAAATATGTTTTAAGGAAAAGGTATGTGCGTGAAAAAATTGAGGACCGTGTCTATTTCAGTGCTACATGTTCCACATGTATGTGGGGGTGCGGGCAGGAGGCGGGATTGGAGATGAGATTGAGGACCCGGCTGGAGATGAATTTGAGGTGGAGCGTATCATCTTTGACATCACCTTTTTCTTCTTTGTCATAGTTATTCTGCTCGCTATTATCCAGGGTGAGTCACTGCTTGGTCTGTGCAAATGCGCATATTCATACAGGTGCACCTCCACTTGAACTACACATTTTACATACAAAGACTCAGCCACTGGAAGTCCAGTCTTTCTTGTGATAATGGTGTAACTTCTTTTCAGGTTTAATAATTGATGCCTTTGGTGAACTTCGTGACCAACAAGAGCAAGTCAAAGAGGATATGGAGGTATATTCTGGTTAACATCATGCTTACTACATTTATTGTGTAACAGGTAAAAAAAGGAGTTTAACCATAGTTGAGTGTTGTCTAAACCAAGATGCTTTGCCTTAACATTATGTCACTACTCTACACAGAAAAAAAGTTCAAAGTAAATCTTTACAGGTGCCTTGTTCCTACTAAGGTTTCAGAATACTAGTCTTGGTTGGAATGCCGTGTCACATCTTTAACTGTGTAGACTGCGTGTGGCAGTAGTAGTATGACTTTATAATATAAGGCATTTAGTTGGAAATATTGTATGAATATTTTGTAGGGGTATGAGTATGAGTATTTAAAAAGTACTAAATCGCGTGCCTGCTTTTTCTCCACAGACCAAGTGCTTCATTTGTGGAATTGGAAGTGAATACTTTGATAAAATTCCTCATGGCTTTGAGACCCACACTTTACAAGATCATAATTTGGCCAACTATCTGTGAGTAGTTCTTTTTCTGTAAGCACAATGGTGTATGTAGTATGTGAGATTTAGACGAGATGAGAAAGCTGCCGGTAACACAGTAGACCTAGAACTCACCCGGCCTCTTGGGTGTTTGAGTAATGCTTCTTCTAAAGGCAACAGTCTCTTTGTTGTTACATCAATAATGGCCATCAGCACAGGCTTTTCGAGCCTTACATTAGTATGGATACTATGAGATTTACTGGTAATCGCCTTGGTTCGATTGACTATTAACTTATGGTGAAAAAATCTTCTTTCTGTATTTGATGGCAGATTTTTCCTGAGGTACCTCATAAACAAGGATGAAACCGAGTACACAGGACAGGTATGAGCCTTGAGTTGTTTAATTTCACAAAATTGATTCTTGTGAGCTGTAATGCATGTTATAATGTTGTTACCTCATTCAAAACATACCCAGAGTTGTGTTTTGTTTCATTCACGCATGTTTGAGTAATCCTGGTTTATTAGTCTGTCTACATCTCCAAGCTCAAAATCCTCTGTTCCACCTTGTGATGTCATATAGTGGTAGTATTCAAGAAAACAGCTTCCTTTTACCTTAAGTTCAGTAGAGATTGGAAATTCCAGGACTGAAATCTTCCAAATGATTCTACTGAGGGTGTATGGAGTTTTAAAAGCAAGTGGAGCACTTCCTGTATTACCACATGACATCAGTGTTTTCACATGTGAGTGAAACAAAACATAATTCCCGATATATTTTTGGTGAGGAAACATTATAACATAGATCAGTAAAACTGTGTAATATGGGCCCTTTGAATATGCTCTAAATATTTCTCAGTCAACAGATTCTTCATTAACATCATTCTCTATGCTTGAGTTAGTGAGTTGTGTAATGCCACATACACAGTACACTCTTGGACTATTAAGGAAGGCAGTTTCACTTTACATGTCTGCTTTCAACTCTGCCAGGAATCCTATGTCTGGAAAATGTACCAGGAGCGGAGCTGGGAATTCTTTCCTGTGGGAGACTGTTTCCGTAAGCAATATGAGGATCAGCTGGGATGAAAGAAATCGGAGAGACCTTGAGATACTCGATAAGGTCCTCGAACAAGAGTCAACACAAGTCGATTGATGGAGATGGTGAACTGTCTACACCACATACAAATATTATTTATTTATGGGATTTCACCTTTACTCAAAAATGCAATAATTGTTCATTTATTTTTGTTGTACACGACACTAGTTAGTTAAGTTATCTTATTTATTCATTTATTTATCACATTTGTTTGGTAATGGGTCTATATTACACACATTTTTGAGCTATGTTATAATGTATCTTCATCAAAAACATATCTGGAGTTGCGTTTTGTTTCATTCACACATTTAAAACACAAATCCTACATGTTTAGGCTGTGTTCTCTCAAATTAGAAACACTCTGTTCCACCTTATGGTGTGATTCAGAGGTGATACAGGAAGTGCTCCTCTGTGTGTTTAAGCTCCATACACCTTCACTAGAATCATTCTGGAATTTCCTATCTCTACAAAACAAAAGGCAAAAGTAGCTGACTGTTTCATGACATCACAAGGTGGAACAGAGCATTTTGAGCAGTGGAGATGTAGACAGACTAATGATAAAGGCTCACTAAAATATGTGTGAATGAAACAAAACACAACTCCAGGTGTGTTTTTGAGGAGGCAACAACATCATAACATGGCTTAAAGAACACATGAGTCAGTTTTGCTTAATATAGGACCTTTAATCATTTATTTGTATCAATATATTTTTATGACACAGTGAGCAATTTGTGTGTGTCTGAATGTATGTAATGTAGTAAATATAAACATGATTCTGGTATGCTCTGTCTTGTGTCTCTGATGTAATCAGGGGGAAAAGCAAAAAGGCTCAGTATTATATTAATTTGCCTTGTTTTGGTACAAGAAAATCACAAGTTCTTTTGGCTCATTAGATTCACACTTATTTGGGAGTAAATCTTAATTTGCATCAATCATGTACGAAGCATGCACCCCACACATCCAACCACAACATTAAGCACATTGTGTTCCCAGCAAAATATGGAACTGACCAAAATGACCCAAGTCCAACAGTTTACAGATTGCCCCCACTGATGGCAAGATGGATGGTGGACTGCTGCTGCCAAGTATTATTTTACATGAAGTTTTCACTGACACTACACAGTCATACAAAACTATTAAATGTAATCAACCCAACCAGAGTTACTCCAACTTATCTGCTTGTAACAATATCTGTTGTTTTGTATATTCCAGACACCACAGTCATCTTAAAAATCTGTGGTGTCTGGAACGTACAAAATAGTAGTGACTTGGCCAGCATTTTCCCCAAGCCTAAAGAGGGCGTTAATTTTACTGCAATTCTCGTAGTTATACTCAAGGCCTAATGTATTGATACTTAACACTTTTAGAAGAATCTTTTAGGAGATTTATTAACCATACTAAAAGGAATGCCTGCTATTTTGTTCATTGGTCAGTTCATCCCAACAGTTCCCAATTAATTTCATATTCCACCAAGAACAACCATGTTACAATTTATTTAAAAAATTAGAAATAACTAATACGCATCTGTGCTACTTACATAGGTGATTCATAGTACTTCCTCACACTCCCTCCAGTGCATCCATCAGCCTTAAAGGTGCATTGTGTTTCTATCCTCATGGAGACCAAACCAGACCAAGTTACAAGTCAAATCTGTGGAGAGACAACCCCGCTCACAGTCAGAATGTCTGTTTTTCTCTGTATTTTTGAGCTACAAAACCACCTGTAATTGAATAAATGTAAGGAAGAGCTGTTTAAAGTCATACTGTGGAACATTCGAGGCAGATCAGTGACATATCCGTAGAAACAAGTAAGTGAGGAACCCCAAACAAAAAGTTACACCTTTAACATTTGCTGCACACTTATATAAGGGCAAAGTCTAAAACATATTCTGTGTAATACTGTAGAAAATTCTGACTACTCTGATAAGTGGGACCCCCCGGACTTCATGCTTCAAGTGGTGACATCGTCATCACAAAAAAATCTCCATCTCTCCACCTGTTTTCCATCTACGTTCATCAAGAGACTTTTAAACATGAGTAATATGAGCCCCATTTCCACCATACACAACTTCCTAAAATGGCGCAGAAACGTGTACATTTTGGGATTACTTTATTGCCCATTCCCCTCACAATACTGTCTTTATACGGTAGTAGACTCTGAAGGCATTTGGTCATACTTCTGCTATGTCTGTCAGACTCTCCTCACCTAATTTTTCCCCCTGTCTCCAGTAAGCAAGCTACAAGCAGTGAGCAGAGAATGCCCCTCTGAATTACCATTTAGATTGGACAGCATGCCAAGAGAAAGCCAATTATTCAATGAAGAAGGTAGCCACTGCACAAACACCCACCACCATGCTATAACAAAGTAGTTTATTCGCTTCAGTAGCGGCTAAACTAGTGGATTTCTTACCTCTTATTTTTTCGCAACCACGTTTAGCAACAGGTGCTGACGTTAATAATTAAAAATGGCAAATTAGATTACTCAAGCTAGAATTTGAGGAAATGACGCAATTTTCCAGCAGTGTGTGGTAGAAAATTAGGGGGACTGCTTTATTTGGCAGAGATAAGACTCCCTTTTTCAGTGTATTTTTGAACAATAAAAACACATGCAGTGGAATACATATTTGATAGATAAGTTTAATGCCATAGTGTGGAACATTTCTTGCAACTCTAACCCAGGCACAGTAATAACAATACATGCTGTAGTGTAACCTCAACCAGAAAAGTTGCGCAGTGCACCTTTAAACTGAGGCTAGTTATATTTTTCGATGAACTTAAGTCAGTAGAGTCCAGGTTGGCGTCAGATGAAAGGGAATGAGATTAAATGCGTTTGAATGTGTTTTTGTATCCACAGCTGCCTGGACATCTGCCTGCTCAGCTGTTGTGTTTGAATGGATGACAGCGGTTGGGAATTGAGATTTAGGACGATTTATAAAGTTCAGTCTAATTTCCTCGTGTTGTCAATTTTGCTATTGCTATGCTGGGTCATCTCATCAACTGACCAAACAATCACCTTTTTCTGATGTCTCAAGTTTGGTTGAAAACTGTTTAATCCCATGCCCTCAAGCTGATTATTAGTTTAATTTATATTGTTTATTTTACAGGGAACATGAACAGGAGCCTTATTATGCTCTTAGACTCTTGTGAGCTTTAATCCACGTTACAATGCTGTTACTTCATCAAAACGTACAGTACCTGGAATCGTGTTTTGTTTCATTCACACATGTTTGAGTAACAACATCACTAATTATTAGTCTGTCGACA
This sequence comes from Taenioides sp. WSHXM2023, assembly GCA_029959045.1. Lineage (NCBI taxonomy): Eukaryota > Metazoa > Chordata > Actinopteri > Gobiiformes > Gobiidae > Taenioides > Taenioides sp. WSHXM2023. Next base: position 20,129,824 of record CM057094.1, read on the forward strand.
TGAAATGTCGACAGACATGAAATGTCTGTCGACATGAAATGTCTGTCCACTACATTACATGTAGTGGAAGTTTTCAAGTTAGCAGCTACCTTTTACCTTTTGTTCAGTAGAGATTGGTAACTCCAGGGTTGAAAGTGTTCTAGTGAAGGTGCATGGAGTTTAAAAACACAGTGGAGCACTTCCTGTATAACCACATTTGAGAGAAGAACTCAAATGCAGGATTTGTGTGTTAAACGTGTGAATGAAACAAAACATTAGGAATGTTTTGATGAGGAAACAACATTATAACATAGATGAGAAAATAGAGTACGGTAATATGGGCCCTTTAATTAAAGAAACATTGAATAGATGCTTTGTACCAAACTATAGCTCCAGAAGCTAATTTCCATCCAACATACAACGCAAAGAATGCACAAAACAATGCAATCAATATACACAAACAGCACAATGATTTCATGATAAAAATACAGTGACATTAAAAAGCTCTATTCCCTTCTGTAGTCTACACCCTCTTTGCTCTTAATCTGATATAAATGACTTAAGTTGTTTGGAAACACAACAGCTTCACTAATGTTGGCACTCGTGTGCTGTTAAAAATGTTTTCTAAATTCTGCACGAACTTTTTGAGGTCTTTGCATAACTTTTAATGTGTTGGTAGTTTGTTCCATTTTGTTCTAGTTTTAAAAGAGAATGTGGATTGGCCTTGTGCTGTTTTTCTTTGATAATGTGAATAAAAACAGAACCTAAAACAAAATAAAAATAAACTGAGGTGTAACATTTAAGACAAAGAAATACGTTTGAACACATTTAGACAAGTACACTTCCGAGGCAAATGTAAAGGATGAAGTAATGAATCAGTCACTACTTCATCCATTTGATTGATTGAATAAATGAAAGCCAATTTATCTTGGGCAGAGTGCTACAGAGTTGCAATAGACAAAACATTAAAAGATACAGACTAGACAACAACTAAAACACACTTATGTGCAAGTAAAGTTATGACGAGCTTTGAGAGTTGAGCAGACTGATCCTGGGGGAGTTTCTATGCTAATTTTCTTACATGCTTATTGTATGTTTTGTACTTCTTTTATTTGATATTTAAAAAATATCAAATATTTAAAAAAAAAACAATACTGAGCTTTAGAAAATAAAATTTCTAAAGCTCAGAATGCTCTGTTCCACCTTGTGATGACATGTAGTGGAAGTTTTCAAGTTAGCAGCTACCTTTTACCTTTTGTTCAGTAGAGATTGGTAACTCCAGGGTTGAAAGTGTTCTAGTGAAGGTGTATGGAGTTTAAAAACACAGTGGAGCATTTCCTATATAACCACAGGACATCACAAAGTGGACAGAATGTTTAGAACTCAGCCTAAATATGCAGGGTTTGTGTGTTAAACATGTGTGAATGAAACAAAACTCCAGGTCTGTTTGTGATGAGGAAACAACTTTATTACATAGATCAGAAAATAGTGTAATATGGGCCCTTTAAGCAACCATTTTAGCCTTTACCGTATTACCACACACACATTTTCAGGTAGGTACTTGAGCATGAAGACGCATCCCAGTGGTTTAGGGCTCCATCTGCCAAGAGTGATGGGACTGGATTATTTGACTGCCACCAAAACCCTTTCAAGAGCAATAAAAATAGATTGTGTGAGAAATTGAGGCACTGCCATTGTGAATACTGACTAAGAGCATCGGCCTGATATCAAACTAAAGTCAATACCCTCATTATTTGCTGCATATGAAAACCTGGTCACTGCTTTTACCTCCCCTGCTTACAATCTAAAGCTATTACCCTACCTGTCAGTGCAGATGAATGGGCCCATATTACGCTACTTTCTGATCTATGTTATAATGTTGCTTCCTCATTCAAAACATGGTGTTGTGTTTTTGTTTCATTCACACATGTTTAACACTATGTTTAATCCTATGTATTTAGGCTGAGTTCTTCTCTCAAACGGAAAACAGTGTCCCACCTTGTGATGTCATATGGTAATACCATAAAATCTTTTATTATAGATCCATGGGTATTACAGGAAGTGCTCCACTGTGTTTTTAAATTCCATACACCTTCACTAGAATCATTTGGATGATTTCAGCCCTGGAATTGCCAGAACAAAAGTTAAAAGGTAGCTGTAACTTGAAAACTACCACTTCATGACATCACAAAGTGGAACATAGCAATTTGAGCTTTGGAGATGCAGACAGACTAAAAATAAAGTACTCAAACATGTATGAATAGAACAAAACACAACTCCAGATATGTTTTTGAGGAGATGACAACATTCTAACATGGCTTAAAGCTCACAACAGTCAGTTCTGCGTAATATAGAACCTTTAAGAACCATTGCCTGGTTGCACACAAAAGTCAATACCCTCATTATTTGCTGCATATGAAAAACCTGGTCACTGCTTTTCCCCTGCTTACAATCTAAAGTTATTACCCTACCTGTCAGTGCAGATTAAAGATATGATTTATTTCTCAGAAGAGCACAATGCACATTTGAAAAACAGAGGCTCCTTTGCTGTCTGGGGTGTATGATAAGCACTCACCTGGACATGGCCAATAGCACAGCAGATGGTTTGGCTTGGCTCTGCGGAGAAGGAGACAGCGGGCTTCAGTGGACCCACCACGACTGGCAAATTGACTCCTGTTTAGTGAAAATGACCACAGTATCAACACCTGAAACACGCCAATGAAGCCAAGATTAGCATGCCGAAGAAAATAATGGTTTCCAGCAGCAAGGCCAAATATTGCAAAAATCCAAAATTGCTAATGAGAAAAAATATTGTATAAATTACACAGTGAATGCTTGTGATTTTATTAATGGTTTTGTGATACAGGTCTGTGAATCCATATTTAACCTGTTTTACTATAATGCCATATCTGTCCAAATTAGAAATGAGAGATCTCTCCTTCACTGTGGTTCTCCTACAGGTTTCTCTTTTTCCCACTGGGTTTTTTCAGTTTTTCCTTTCCAAGAAAGAGCAATAACATGTGATGGGAATTTATATTGTGGAAAAATTTATCTCTGTGTAAATAATCTGTCTTTGTGTAAATAAATGTGATTTCTACCTTAGATCAGATCAGTCATTAACATGTGTAAAGGCTCAGCAGACACAACTGTCTCCACTCTCTCCCTTTGTTGTACTACCTGTCCTCAAATGTAAGTTGTTGAAGTCTGTGAAACTCTGCTTTGATATGTATGGAATTTGTATTTCTGTATAAATACTCAGAGCGCAGATGCTCTGGAGGAGATGCTCCGGGGAGATGCTCAGGGGGTGATGGAGAGAAGGGAGGACTGGAGAGAGGAGACTCAGGAGAGGCTGTTGGTCTCTGACCAGGGCAGGCGTAGGCCCTGTCCATATCTGCTGTAACAACAAGAATAAACCTTTGTTTCCACAACACATGTTTATTGAAAAAAACAATTAGAGGAAAAAATATAATTTAGCATTAGTAAAGACTTGACAAGTAAGAGCTATTGTAGCTATTGCTATTATATACTTGCAATACTTACACAGCTGTGCTGGCTGATTGTTCTACTTGCACAAATGTCTAAAGGCCTTAACCTATAAACCATTATAATTTTCTCACATTCAAATTGTATATAAAATCAAGATATTTTTCCATGCAGAAGTAGCTCTGATTTGGATAAAAAGTAGCCGAATGAAAAGAGAGTCGCAAGCAGCCACATATGTAATGAAATGTGAAGGTCGAGCTGCCAGAATAACTCAAGGTTATCACACAGATATGATCCACTCTGTTACTCACACTTCTCCAGTTCAGTGCCTTAGGACTCTGCTTTCATGGGCAGAAACCTGAGACATATTTACTATCAGCAAACGAAGAAACAAATGATCTGCTATTACAGACACTACACTGGGGGTCAGATTACGTCCCAGTGAAATAGAGGCACTGAAGGTACTGCAAACCGCAATCAAGTGCAATTTTTGAAGAAGCACTTTGTTCACAGTGAGTTTAGCCTGGGGAGCTTTACGCAAAATAAACAGTCATTGTTTTGCCCTGGCCCGTCCATCCAGCTTATCTCTGCCATTATATTCCCATCATTAAACTTCTTCCAGGACGGTGCTGCTGCTGCTGAGTCTGATTGATAACTGTTCATCACACAGAATATATTACGAGGCTAGTGCAGGTACTTTCTTCTTTAACCCCATCAGTAATCACAGACAGACAGAATTCTTGCCCCCAATATTATTATTAATTATTCAATCCACATGATCATTTGCAGCGGTTATAAAAGCGGATTTGAGATTTAATGTTCAGTAGTTCAGGAACTAGCGGCCATGGCAATCCTTTTAAACACTATAGGCTTAATGTCTCTTCATGAAGAAGAGCTGAACTTGCTCTTTGCAAACAGGGAGGGCAAGGGAAGGTACAGGTGGATCAAATACAGACATCAGCATGTTTTGAAAGACAGGACAATAGCAATCGCACTTGTACTCAGGGGCGGACTAGGACCAAAAAACGGCACTGGACTTTTCCTCCCACAAGTCGGCCCACGGTGGAAATTGAGGACCGAGTTTAGTTCTGGTCTGGTCCAGGTTTAGTGTTGGGTTTATTATAGAAGTCCTTGTTTTGATGTGTTGGTGTGAAATGTGAATGCATTAAAAAAAAAAAAAAAAAAAAAAAAAAAATATATATATATATATATATATATATATATATATATATATATATATATATATATATATATATATATATATATATATATATATATATATATATATATATATATATATATATATATAAAATTAAATTATTTTAAATTTCATAAATATGACGTATATGTATGTCGCCAGTTTAAATCAAATAGGGCTTTTACTGATATCAATATCGGTAATGCTGATTTCTAATAAAAAAAATAATAATAACAAATTTTGATTTTTATGTTATAATTTGATGTTTTGTTTTTCAAAACGATTATCAGAGTGCAGAATAACCCTGACATGAACCTCTCATTTGGGTTTGTGTTAAAATCCACCTGGTTTAAACCTAAAATGCCTCTCTCTGATCTGGTCACTCCCTAAAGCCCAACACCTTCAGTCAATCATGACGCAGTGCTAGTGCAGCCTCTGCAGCTCAGGAAGTGAATTCTGGAGGGTCTGAGCTTTCACATGAGGCATGGCCATATATTGAGTTCTATGTGTTCTCTCTATGTAAATTAAGACATCATCATTTTTTAAACCAGTAGTACCTGTAGTATTTTATTTATTATTTTATGTGTATTAGGGTCTTGTTCTCTCAGTATGCCTCACTCCTTGACTCCTTGGTTTACCTAAAACATCTTCTGAATCTTGTGAATGCCAATAGCATCATGTTCTGTGAGTTGTTTTGACGGCACAGCTATTTTAAAGCCAAGTCAAATATATACTTGTAATTTTAGATCAACATTTCAACAAGTATTTTCCCCAAAACTTGCTCCCATTTGTAATAAAGTCATAAAATGAATTAATAGACTGTAAAGACTTCCTTTGACAAAACTATTTTTCAACTGAAGACTGCTCACTGCCATTGTAGAGCTGAACTTACACGCCTTAAGCTTTTCTTTTTTAATATTTGGACTTGAGTGAGGATTTGGAAGTTATGAAGAGGGGCTCACTAATACTTTTTGGAAGAGATTCTTTTGCATTGCTTTTTGCTTTTTGCCTATGGCTCAGTTTTGTGGAGCGTTTCATGATGCCCCAACTAGAAGAACATTCTGTGGTTAAGATAAGAATGTATTGCACTGATTGTTCCCACAAAACCACTGGCCATGTCCAGTGTGTGTGTCCTGTCTCAGTCTACTCCTCAGGTACACAAATCACAAAAAGCCAAAGTTATTATGAAACAACACAGAGACAGAAACAGTGAGTGTGTGCCAGACTCACGCGCCGGGACACTGCTCTCCAGTCTGTTTGTCTGCATAGATTAAAAGAGACACTGCAGAATGCCCCATTTGTATTCTGGGCACTTCACCTCATTTTGTCCAATTGAACCAAGCAGGGTCAAAGGCTAACGCTGTACTTCTAGATAGAAGTGGCAATAAAAATGAGAATTCATTCACTATGACTGTAGCAAAGCAGCTTGAACAATACTTGAAACATGATGACAAGAGTTCTGTCATATAGTTTCAGTGTATTGTCCTTCTGAGAAACGTATTATATTCATATGTAAGGATTCATAAGTATAAAATGTGTAATTTACTTTTATGTTGGTGTGATCATTTATAATAAACGTAGCTATAGAAGTTACTTTCTGGAGGTGGCATGTCACCTGCATGATTCCAGGGAAATGGCTCTCCACCAGAGCCAGTAAAAGTCAGGTTTGTGGAGATGCAAGCCAGCTCATAGTAAGGACGTATTTTTGTGCAGTAAAAACATGCTTTTATTATTATTATTTTTTAAAATGTTAATAAATAGATTACTTTATAAAGAGCAACCCAAACAAATGCTTTGGATCAACATGAATCAGAAAAAGATGACATAATATATTTCTTTAAAGCCAATATTTTACTTTATTTAATTAACAGTGTCACCATTTCTATTCTCCATTGACAATAATTTTATATGTATCATGTATCATGATGAACATAATGAAAAGGCCCCATAAACAATGACATTTAATCTGTTAGTGACAAATAGACAGTTTATTAGCGGTCTGTGGTCTGAATATAAAAGGGTGGTTCTCAAACTCCTCAGACAAAACACAAATGAACGATTCAGGACACAGTGGTTCACTTTAGAACATAAATGCTTTAGTTAGCACTCCCACCTTACATCACCCGCTCTCATGCGCCACAGGCTCGCAATATTCATATTTTATTCATACATAATAAAGTTCCATGCAAGTCACATTTTTACTTCAGCGCACGCATCCAGAATTAAGCCTGCAAATAATACATTTTGCAGACACAGTCTTATCAGTTTCTAGTGGTGGAAGAAGTAGTCAACTGTCTTAAGTAAAAGTACCTATTCTGGAGCAAAAAAATACTCAAGTAAAAGTAAAAGTATTAAAGTACCCATTTCAAAATGTACTTAAAGACTAAAAAGTAAAAGTATTTCACACAGATTTTGAGATCTAATGAAGCTTCAAATGTAGTGATTTTGATACAGATTTGTGCAGAATTTGTCCAATAGAAACAGTTGAATTGATCGCATTTCCTTCCTGTATATATTATTATTATATTTTTGCTTGCTCAGACTTTGAACATGTTAAAAATAAACACAAAGCCTTTTCAGCAGGTCATAAAAAATACTTTAAATTTCCAGTCCAGTTAAAAAATGTAGAGGAGAAAGTGCAGATATCTACTCTCAAATGTAGTGAAGTAAAAGTAAAAATAATCCACTTTAAACTTTAAGTACAGATACCTAAAATTTGTTTATGTTTCACCGCTGTCAGTTTCTACAAAGAGCAATATCTTGACATGACAACATAAAACATAGCAGGAGAAAATACAAATGGGCTTTTATATGTATTTAAAAGAAAAACATTAATATAACATACAAAGTTATATCAATAAGGTACAGGGGGTCTACTACTTCCTCTGTTCTAGACCAGCACATTTTTCTACTTCAGAGAGGCATTTAAAATAGATAAGACACAAGCCATTACAAAAAGCAACTATCCTTTTGGTTATATCTGCAGTACCTTGGGCTACTGCAAAATCCATTTAAATCCTAGACGACAGCCCAGAGTTGATTCACTTTTCCAGCAGCAGCAGAAGAATGCCATTTAAATCACTTTTTTCTTTTTAACTCTCTGTGACATTTTAAAACTTACTCTTGAAATGCGATAACTGATTTCATAGGATTTGGGGACAGCTGTAGTAGTCCTTTTGATGGATTCTAACTCCTCACTCCAGTATTTGAGGTACACTGATCCACCTTATCAGCGACCAACACTTTACATTGTGTTGGATTACCATTCTAATAGGATCCACCTCTGCTCTGTGCCTTTATCACTTGGGTAAACTCGCACCCACACACACGCACACACACACACACACACACACACACACACACACACACACACACATGTACGTTCACACATCTAGTTCACGAGAGCTTATCCAGACACTTTATCCAGTGTAAATAAGCTTCACACAGCCTGTTACCTGCTATTGAGAGCAGCAGATTGTTCACTTACTGACCTGTGGCCCATATTACAATGCAGCTATTGAGCTCCTTTCCGTTAGGCATTGCTTCTTACCACACAGCATTGATACTTTGCAGCTGATGCCATCAACATTCCCTGGGGTGTGAAGCTAACTGAAAGCACTACTCTGTTAGACACTCTGTTACACAAGTTCGACTTAAAGGGCCCATATTACGCTATTTTTTGATCCATGATAAAATGTTGTTTCCTCATCACAAACACACCTGGAGTTGTGTTTTGTTTCATTCACACATGTTTAACACACAATTCCTGCATGTTTAGGCATCACAAGGTGGAAAACCACTCTTTTCCACCTTGTACTGCCATGTGGTAATATAGGAAGTGCTCCACTGTGTTTTTAAACTTCATACACCTTCATTAGAATGATTTGGATAATTTCAATCCAGGAATTGATTATCTCTACAAAACTAAAGGTAAAAGGAGCTGTTAACTTGAAAACTACCACTACATGACATCACAAGGTGGAACAGAGCATTTTGAGCTTTAGAGATGTTAACAGACTAATAATAAAGTGTTACTCAAACATGTGTGAATGAAACAAAAAACAACACTGTATGTTTTTGATAAGGTAACAACATGGTTTAAATCTACATTTTGTGTAATATAGGACCTTTAACCTGAGCTTTATTTTAACACAAGTCTTCAAGTCTAGTTAGCAGTTTTTCATTTGTCACTCTTATCTTTTTTGTTCAAAATCAAACTCCTAAACAGGACCATGTATTGATCACAGGCTCCTGAAAAAGTGCTGTTTAAATCCATTTTTTGTTTTACTTTTCAGACTATTGTGTTTGCTAATTTGTGTGTTGTGTCACCATGGTAACTGTTGAACATTCCACCAGTAAAGAGACATGTAGAACACCCCCAACATGATGTCACTGGATAGGATATCAATGAGTTACCTTTGTGAATAATCAATAGTTTTTGTAATGAAATGAAGCGTCAGAAACATATAATGCAGATATTCCAAACATTTAACATAGAAAGTACCGATCTGGATGACCGATGGTGTTCATTTGATCAAAGATTTTATTTCAATGTGATCAATAAGCAAGTATGTGGCGTGCATGTACATTCATTGAGTTTGATCTTAAAGGGCCCATATTACGCTATTTTCTGATCTACGTTATAATGTCGTTTGCTCATCAAAAACATACCCGGAGTTGCCTTTTGTTTCATTCACACAAACCCTGTTCCACCTTGTGATGTCATTTGGTAATACAGGAAGTGCTCCATTCTGTTTTTAAACTCAATACAGCTTCGCTAAAATCATATAGAATCATTTCAGATCTGGAATTATTGATGTCTACTGAACAAATGGGAAAAGGTAGATGCTAACTTGAAAACCACGCTTCATCACAAAGCGGAAGAGAGCATTTTGAGCTTTTGAGAAGTGTTAAAAGTGCAAAAATTGAAAAAAACGATGAAAACTGTAATTCATTTGCTTAGAAAAAGTAAACTAATGAAAATGGCGAGTGGGCGAAGGTGCATCGATGTGGAGATCTGCAGCCAGACTCTGTTGGACTGATTTGCCTTCCAACTAGAAGGTAGCACATAGTCACATGGTCACGTAGTCTTTCTCTCCGTCTCCATCATTATGAAAGTTGCTACTACTTGACTGTACCAACCGCAGTAGAAAAGGCATCAATCAAAAGAAGGGTATTCCAATTGTTCTTGTGACTTTTATAACTGGATATTATCACTAAGCACTATAGAGTTCCCAGGTAATACAATTTTACACGGTTTGCATAGTCTCTTGAGACCAATGTGAGCGAGTAGTGAACCTAGTTTCTGTTTTTAGTCACTTTGTCTGTCTAAATAGGGCTTAATTTGTCAGCTGAAATTGTGTTATGATGATTGGCACAGTGGGGGATGAGATTTTAACTGTTGTACGCAGCACTAATTGGCCACTCACCCGCTCTAATTTAAAGGAACGCGCCACAAGACTTCCCCTCTCTCTGTAATAAGGAGCACAAACATTTCACTCACACTGTCTATAGCATTTGTTTGTTTAAAGGTGCACCATGTAACTTTTTGGTTGGGGCTCCGTCACCTGCTTGTTTCTAGGGATATGTCATTACTTTGCCTGGAATGTTCCACAGTATGCCATTAAACAGCTCTTCCTTACATTTATTAAATCACAGGTGGTTTTATAGCTCAAAAATACCTAGAAAAACAGGCATTCTGATTGTAAGCAGGGGTTGCCTCTCCACAGATCTGACCTGTAACTTGACCTGGTTTGGTCTCCATGAACATACAAGGTTTAATTAGGTTTAATACCATACTGTGAAACATTCCAGACAAAGCAGTAACATCTCCAGAAAAGTTTTTGACAGACTCTCCATCAGAAAAGTTACACAATGCACCTTTAAAGCTTCAACAGGAAACTTTGGTAGAGTTTCCCCTTTTAGAAACATTATTATTGTTGTTGTTTTTGAATCCAGGGACATAGTCTGCAGAAATACATTTAATGAATTTGTGTCAATCATGAACTATGCGCAGAAATACAGGTCCTCACTTCCTTACCTACTGCATTTATTTTTAGCATTATGCATCTTGTTCAAGTATTTTAGAGTTTCCCAACTATGAAAGCATGCCTGGGTGTATTCACTAATCCGTAGCATAATTAGGGCGTATTTATTGTCAATATGAATGAAAATACAAGCACAAAGGTGGCGATCAAAAGAGCAGGTGTAATCAAAAGCTTCATAAACCTAAATGCCAAATGAAAGGGGTTCAAAGCTATAAAACAGGAGGACATGGACAAAAAGACAAAAATGATAAACAAGAAAGTACGCAATGGAGCTTCTGATGCTGACAAGTTTGTTTCAGTTCAATACAGCAAGGTGGTCTATACGTATTGATAAAAAGGAATTGTGAACGTCTGGAAGGCAGGAGCATTCTTCAGCTGAGAACTGCAAATGTCTCTTATTATGCCATCTTTTTAAGTTGTTCCCCAGAATTGCCCAGTTCCACTGTTTTAATTTTTAAGAGTTTGCATTTCTTGGTCTATTATGAATCTATATCTCAACCCTGGAAGTAGCACTGCACCTTTAGCATGTCAGGTGAGGATTATTTTGCACTTTTGGCCTCTGTTTTGCTTTGTGAAAGCTACAAACCCAGCCCCAATGGTGAGAAATTGGGATGTTAAATTATGCAAAATGTATTTTTTTGAGCTTTTACCCTGTTATAATGTTGTTCTCTCATCAAAAACATGCCTGAAGAGGTTTTAGATGACATCCATGCATGTTTAAGTATTTTAGAGATCTCCTGGGCCCTATTCGAACCCTTTTACGGTCAGCTGTAAGATTCTGTGCAATGCTCAGCCCAAAAACCCAAGTCATCCATGTTCCTACACGCCAATTCTTCATAAATAGAAAAGCAGGATACAAAACTGTACAAAACAACTTGCAAAACCTGATGTGATGTGCAGTAGTTTCATTAGTGAGATGCAAGATGAGTATGTTGGAACTGTGTAGTCTGAAGGGAGAGTGACTTAGTGATCAAATCTACAAGACTTAACTTAAAATCTACCAATGGAAGATTTAGATTTAGTTTCTTATTTTAAAGAGTTGTTATTTTTCTTATTCTTAATGTAACAATGCATTTCATATTTACAAGTACAAAAAAATCTTGTTCCACTGGTAGATAATTTTACTTGTCATGTGAAATTTAATTTTAACCTGGACAGATTTTACTTTTTGCAGTGAGGGGAGACTGAGCATTTTGCATAGCGTCCCATAAAGCTTAAAACAGCCCCCTGAGAACAATAGCATGAAAGGATGTCCAGTACAAAGCAGAATTGATGGCAGATTTGAAGAACACGCTGACTCAAAGTGAAAGAACATGAGCAGATGAAAAGATGAAACCATGAATGCTTTGATCATCTCATGTGAAAAGTGGATGTCAGCTGATGGCCGGCTGGTAATCCGGCTCTGATGTTTTATGTCAATTCAAGCAAAAAGAACAACTCTGACGGATTAACACCGTTGGAGTTTAAGAAAACCTGTTTGTATAACTTAACAACACATTCAGTTCAAATCACACAAAACTGTCACAACACGTAGTAATAATTTAACTGCCGTGAAAGTTATGACATGATTTTGGTCAAGCTATTCCAAACTGTGGGTGGTCATGTTGCTGTGTGGCCTTTGCTGATTTAAATGGACTCAGTGAGTGGTTTATAATATGATAAGAAATCAACTCAAGATTAACCTCATGATATGAAATTTATGTGAAAATGTTGGGACTTCAAACTACTGCCAAAATTCAACTTTTGTGCAATAATTATGGTCACATTTCAAATTAAAGGGCTCACATTGCCCTATTTTCTAATCTATGTTATATATATATATATATATATATATATATATATATATATATATATATATATATATATATATATATATATATATATATATATATATATATATACACTAATGGTGTTTCCTGATCCAAAACATAGTTAGAGTTTTGTTTCATACACACATGTTTAACACATGAATACTGCATATTTAGGTTGAGAAACAGAAACACTCTGTTTCACTTTGTGATGTCATGTAGTAATACAATAATACAGGAAGTGCCCCACTGTGTTTTTAAACTCCATACATCTTCACTAGAATCATTATGATAATTTCAGCCCTGGAATAGCCCATCTCTAATCAAGGCTAAAAGGTAGCTGTTAACTTGAAAACTACCATTTTATGACATCACAAGGTGGAACAATGTATTTTGAGCTTTGGAGATGCAGACAGACTAATAATAAAGGATTACTCAAACGTGTGAATGAAACAAAATATAACCTCAGGTATATTATTGAAGAGATAAACAACATTCTAACATGGCTAAAAGATCACAAGAGTCAATTTGTGTAATATAGTACCATCAAAATGTTTACAATTGCAGTGGGCCTAATTCTCTTATGCTAGTTGCACTGAAAATGAGTGAAGGGTTCATTCACTTTTTTTTCTACCATTCCACTGTAACAAAAATACAACTCTGGGCCTAGGAACGCACCATTGGAAAAGTAAATTAGAATACTGTAAATGCTTTTGCAATGAGACTAATGAATTCACCCAATTGTGTACACTTACTTCAGCTCCCTCCATGCCCACCTGCCGCTTCTGCATATGCTGCTCTGGTGAGCTCTACGTCTGCTCCCAGATGTGAGCAGCATCTGCACATCCTCCCTCTTTGTGTGCCCAGGTGCTAGCGCCTTGGCAACGTTCGGCACCAAGTCAATAATACGGAGGAACCATTGTAAACACTAGGCTCTATGCTGTGTGAATGGGCTATTGTTCATTGTTATACACAGATATATATACATACAAATACTCTGGAGTTCTGGGGGCCCACACGGTACAACTCAAAAGTTTTTGACGCTTATACAACAAATTCAAAGAGCAACCGACAAAACCAGGTTTTCAGGAAGAGAGTTCACATTGTCAACAGAAAGTGCAACTGAGGTTATGAAAGTTACAATTGTCTGTTTATTTAGCATAACCACAAATGCATGGGTGTTTATTTGCTTACATAGAAGTACTATTTTCTGCTTGAATTAGCATGTAGCAAGGACTGAACATTACTTTTTACACATTTTATTGTGTGATCAAACCATTACCAAAAATTGCAATACTGTGGCAATGCCTGCTACCATTGGGCACTGCAGTTTTCTAACACAGAAGTCAGTGGATTTCTTTCATCTTTTTCTTTTATTAAGATGTTTTAAATTTAAAATGTGCAAATGATAATGTAATGATCCCCAGGTGTCATAGATTATGCCTATATAGCAGAAAAAGCAGAATATGTGTTTAATGTTTGTATTGTAGTTTTTCTATAGCTCATAAATAATAATAAGTGTACTTGACTTGAGCTAACCCTGAACTGTTTTGCTTCATAACAACAACACAATCTACAAAGGCCTTACAAAGAGTTCATAGCTCAGTCAATTTACTTTTTTAATTAACTTCGGATAGAGCAATCTGTAAATTACATCCATATCTGAAGGGTATTTACTGATCAGGAAAACTCACTATGAGAAAGATCTTATATTTAGCGGAGCTCCACAGTAATGAGATATTGATGGAACTGGGTGCCGCTGGCTTTTCTCTCTGTTTGGAGTTAAAGTTAGTGTACACATTATAGGAATCAAAGTTTTCTGACGATGAACTTCTAAAAAAAAAAAAAAAAATTAAAAAAATAAAAATAAAAATAGGGCGCTAGGGAGGTTTAGGCTGCTATTGTTAAAAGTAATATCCAAATATCCAAAAGAGAAATCCTCAAATGTTGAACCCATGGCTAAATGTTCTTTCTGCTGACAAGAATCACACCTTTTGAGTTGAATAATGGCAACATTTGCTGAGGCAAGTAAATAAAAGAAAATAAAAAAGTGTAACCCATTTAAATATATGGTTACAACTATTTTATCGCCCGAAAACCCTCATTTCGAACGCCCCTTGAACGCATCACTCTTTTCCTAGGTCCCCTTGAATGTATCATATGAGAGCACGTGAACTAAACACAGTGAGTCAAACGATGTGAAAAGTTTAAAAATGCTCTTTAAACAAGTTCTGACTTAAGGTTATGTACTTTAGTACTTTACAGAGCTTTTAGACTGCCCTACTCCCAAATCTAACTGAATGGATTGTGTTTGTTTTTTGGAGAACTGAGGTGAGTTACCAATAGTAGATAAGCTAGCAGGATACTCTTTTGCTAAAAACTGTACTATATGTATTTAAAAAAAAAAAAAAAAACTAAACTAAAACCAGTTTTGAACCCAAAGGATACTGAGTACTAAAGTGACTGTCTTTTTATTTTTTATGGTTTATATCTGAAGCACTTTTACAAATGCACTATAAATATTTGAATATACACTTTTATTGTATGTAAAATCCCTCAGTCGTCCAGGTAGAATCCATGGCAAAAAAGGAGAAAATTTAATTTGTCAACTGGACAGAGTTTATTTGGTCGAATACGTTTCGCAGCTCATCCAAGCTGCTTCAGTTCTGGTCAGATGCTGGTGGACACTGCTTTATATCTGCCTGAAGGGAGGAGCTTAATTACAATGAAAATTACTCTGAGACAACACATATTTAAATACAGTTTCAGTTGATCAGGTGATACAATATGGAGTTGTTAACAACAGAGTAATTTTCATTGTAATTAAGCTCCTCCCTTCAGGCAGATATAAAGCAGTGTCCGCCAGCATCTGACCAGAACTGAGGAAGCAGCTTGGATGAGCTGCGAAACGTATTCAACCAAATAAACTATGTCCAGTTGACAAATTAAATTTTCTCCTTTTTTTGCCATACACTTTTATTTTAATTTACATTTTATGTAGTGCTATAAGGACTTTCTAATTCATTTATGGATGAATTCATAAGTAAACCTTTGTTAGAAATCATTTAAAATAGTTAAAAACATGGATTAATTTAATTTTTAAAGCCTCAAAAAGGGAGCACAGATAATTGGTTTTATGTAATGCTGTGTAGCATTTCATGTTGAACTAGAAAATCACTCAGAGAGCGCAGACCTCCGCCAAGCAGCTCAGTTTTCAAAGTGATCCAGAATCCAGGATTTCTTCTGGATCATCACCAAAATCTAATCATCTGTTGGATTTACCATTAGGAACATTTCCTGAAAATTTCATCAAGATCCGTCCATAACTTTTTGAGTTATCTTGCTAACTAACAAACAAACAAACAAACTCAGGCGAAAACATAACCTCCTTGGCGGAGGTAATTAACTGAAGCAAATCAATGTAAACAACAATGTAACTGATTCAGAACATTTTACAAGATCTAATTTTATTTAGAAACTACTGTTGAAATTGGTTTTATTCATTGTTCTGTACTGTATGTGCTGTTTTTTTTTTATTGGTCCTGGAACTGATCTTGGGGTTGCATGCTGACGTTGCTGGAGTGCCAGATCCAGTGAGAACTCTTGACGAATCCTGGAGCGCTGTGGCTGCTCGGGGTTCTGTCACAGATCTTCAGACCTGATCACTTCAAATCTTTGGATCCTAGATAAGAAACAACCAATACACAATGTCTCAAACGGATCACATTTTGGACACTTTCAAACCGTTCCAAATTGTGCTATTAAAACTCCAGGTATGTTTTCTGATGAGGAAACAACATTATAACAGATCAGAAAATGTTGTAATATGGGCCACTATAGGTATTGTAGTATGTTGTGATGTCATGGGAACCCAGCCTATAAGATCTCATTCTACTCCACTTGTAGTCATCTTGCTCTTGTTTTCATGACAATTTTCCCAAAGGGTTATGGTACACTGACTGTCAATTTTCATCTATAGAAATTAGCTGTGTTTATTGTGTTAAGTGCTTGTCACTGTTAGCTTAAATAGACCGCTTGGCGCAGCTCAGCCATGACATCTAATTTTGGTAAGTCACTCACTTTGATGCATGTTTGTTGACTCTCTCATTTGTTAGTACTGTAAAAAAACGTAAGTCTGCTTTGAAATGATGCTACAGCTACAAATCCATTACTGACATTGTTGTATTAGCTTTTGAAAGACCAACAGGAGGAGATCTTGTCCTTTTTGGTAACTTCATACATGTTTATACAATTACTGAATAACTGTTGAAGAAAAACAGCACAAGGAGCAGTGGAATTCAATATTCATCTTTTGGCTTCAGTGCAAAAATATAGGTCGACTCAAACACACAAAAACAACAGAACAAAGAAATCTGTGTCTGATTCTTGACATACATTTTTAAACCTGTAATACTCTGTCCTAAAAGGGTTATCTCTTGTGTTGTTTGTCTGTTAAAGGGTCTCACTCTGTACCCTTTTTCGTGTAATGAAATGAAAAATTGTAGTGTCCAATACGGATATAAGCTAAGGTAAAAACGGCTTTCAGGATGCTATCTGCATCTAATTAAAAAGCATTTCTATTCACAATAAACAAGGAAGTAGTAGTGGTGTGTTGTTAACATGCTAGTTGTTGTTAGCACTAGCATGACAGCCTGGGTATGGTGACTAGAGACCAGTTATCCAGGACAGTCCCGTTTTTGAGCCCTGTGTCCCTTGTCCCAGCAGATTTATCCAAAACCAGTGATTTGTTCCAGTTTTATACAAGAAATGTCCCTGGTGTCCTTATTTTTGAAAAACAGCAAAGAGGGGAATACACTAGTATTGTCATATTTCATTTCTAAAATAAGAAAACTGTGCTTGAAAATGATTATAAAGTGAAAAAATGTACTCTGTTGCACTGACAGAAGTCCCCCAGATTGTATGCACAAGTGAGTCGAGAATGGACAATGTTGCAAACTTTCTTCAGCTTTATTCATACCAACCATCCCAAACTGAGCGTGTCGCAGGTTTTTAATTTTGAAAATCTAGTCACCCTGGGCCTGGGGAAGTTGGGAAATGCACTTATAAACTTATTGCAGTGAATAATTACGAAGTGAGGAATGCGTTGAGAAAGTAACGCGCAAGCTTGGACCGCTGCAAAACATTTAAAATGGACTTGTTCTGTTTATCACATTTTTATGACAGTATAAATCATGTATCATCCTTTAAACAGTGAGCAAGCTAACTAAAAAGTAGCATGGAATGTGACTTAAGGTTAGTACTAGACTAAGAATTAAGGTAACCTGACTTTAAAAAAATGTAGTGTTAAATATACGAACAATGTCTTTCTTATTGTGAGATAGGTTGCCAAACCAATAAACTTCCACCACAGGGAGTCAGTGAAGAGCCAAATAATTGACATTTTAGTTGACATCTAGAGGTGAAAGACTGCTTGACTTTTGCAAATAATCTATGCTTTATCTTAATGTGAAGCAATAAAATGAAGATTAAAAAAATATATATATGTATATATAAATACGAATTAAAAAAACTCACGTTGGAGGGGAAAATCTTTGTCAATAAACTCATGAGTGGAAATCTCACTGTTCATACGAGGCCTCTGTTTAGTACGCATGCTAATATCATTCATTATGCCGCACTGCTTATTTAGTTTCCCATGTGCCTGGGGGCTGTGAAAAGGGGGTGATCATAAAAGCTAGCATTTACGGCTAACCTGAGGGCAAGTGAGAGTCATCTATTTATCTATCCACACTTTTCTCCAGGCCATAGGAGGAGAAATTAAACAACTACAGCACCACAGCCTTGACAACCAGACAAAAAGGAAAAAAAAAAGTCATGAAGTTAGGGCTGCAGAATTTTTGGGCAAAAAAAATGAATAGCGTTTTGTTTCTTTTTTTTTTTTTGTTACTATTAGATTTGTGATATTTGTTTAAAGCTGGATTGAGAGGAGCATTAACATTTGAGAGAAAACTGAAATATGAACTGATACACTACTAAATGAATCCCATGCATTTCAGAATATGTTTGTAGAGGTCTTAACTAGATTAGAACAACACAATTTTCTATAATGAGACATGATATATTCTGTTCTTTACAGAGGACTTTCTGTTATCTAAATAATTGCAGCATTTGCGATTTGATGATTCGATTTCAATATATTGTACAGCCCTGCATATGCCTGTCACGATAACAAATTTTGAAGAACGATATATATTGCTACAGAGATATACTGCGATTAACAACAATATTGAAACTACTTTATGTACTTTATGCTACAATAACGATAAAGCACAATAATCCCTGTAAACCATTTTTAAATAGACAATCTCATTAATAGCAAAATGAACCAATAAAAATTATGCCAAATGATGGTAGTAGGTTAGATATTGGAGTTTCTCATGTGTAAATAGTCCATATAATTTGATATAAAAATGTCTGAACAGTGCAAAAGAAAGCTCATTATGTTAAATTAGAAGATGGGAGTGCGATTAAATACATTTTTCTTCCTCCCATTCCTTTTTGGGCAATATTTTTGTTGTTGTTCTTCTGTTGTAATGACCGCAATGATGCCAGTATGGATGTTATGTTCTATTAGTAAAATAAAATAAAATAAATAAATAGATAAATAAATAAATAAAGATACAGTAATTATTATGACAGGCCTAGGCTTACATCATGTTCAGAATTGTGCAGAACTTTGCTCAGAGCTTCAACCAGATCATAGCCATGAGGACTTACTTAGACAGCTCCATGCGTGTATCGCTGCTTGCTTTTGTATGACTGTGTAAATATTTAACATACAGATTTAGAGACTTGCTTAGAACTACGTATTGCTTGCGGCATTTTTTACAGCTTAAACGGCATATGCGAGGGGCCTCAGGTGTTGCTCCTTGTATGCCATTGTTTTGACTGGCATTTTTGGTCAGCGTGTAAGCTAGATAAATGACATTCTGTTGATTTAACCTTATTCACAGGTAGAGTAGCTACTGTTGGGGTGATGAGACAAGATGAGGTTTGGTGGAGGTCCTTGTATGAGTCTATCAAAATGGTATGATCCTGTATTATCCAGTATAAGATTGAAATGGATGCCTCTGATTAGTTGTGCATGAAAGGCTAATATGACTTTAACAATCAAGACCAGATGTGCTCGCTCTTCTGAAGGACTGAGAAATGTACCAGCCCTTGACCTGATTGTAGAGCTTAGAGCAACACAAGTGTATGGATGGGCTTAAAGGAAGACCTGCAGACAGACACAGCTCTTTTGGACGTCCTAAAGTGTTTTGACATTGCATTTCTGTATTTATCTTTTCTTATCACGATTTTTCTTGCCCATCACCTAGCTCTCTCGGGGATCTGTGCACATCTGGAAGTCTGCAATGTCCATGTATTCCAAAGCCAAGAATCTGTTCACGAGACAAAAAAGATGAGCAGCTCCTTTTTGGTGTTGAGCTCCGGTTCGGGACATATAAGGGTTCCCGACTTTGAAAAGGCCCTCAATTCAATCCATTCTTCCACCTCACTTGTTTTCGCACTGTCACAGTTCCATTCCTTATCAAACACATGCATGCACCCCGCCCTATTCTGAACTGACGAAAACCCCAGTTGGTCTTTCTGCAGTGACAAATTCTATGTTTTTTTTCTTTTTATTTGGTCAGGATTTTTTAGCACAGTTTGTTAAGAAGTTACCAGACCTGGGAGCAAGACAAAATGACATGTGTGCTAGCATTTTGTGCACGGCATACTGATCCAAATAGGGAGACTCAGTGGTTGCATGTTATTGTGAGAAAATCCCTGTTTTGGGGATGCAATTGAGGAATTAGTCCAGCTGGGCCTGGTGGGGCTTTGAGCCATGTTGCGAAGTTATTTGAAGCATGGAGAAGCTCTACTCTATCCCCTGTGTGTGCTAAGACAATGAATGAATAAGAATTGCCAGCAAAATTGACCCATTTGTGGAATATTTACAATGTCTCAGAGTGAGCTTGTTGTGCCCTTAAGCAAGGAAAGAGGTCAGACAGATAACGCTTTATCTAACTGCTTGTTCTATAACACTGATAGCAATAATTAATTAGCTAATGCCTTTTGGGTAATTAAAAGACTTGATAATCTGACTGTTATTATGAATGAATAGTTGATGACAATAGTGACAGAAGGGACAGAGGCGAAACTGGGTGAAATGAAAATCTGGGGAGAGTGACTTTGCTAACTTGTTGAATAGCTTCTCATTAAATACATATTTTTTCATTGTTTACCACTTTCTACATTTTAGATACATACGGAAGATATAAAATATATGACGCAAGATATACAGAATTATCTAGCAAAGAAAAAAAGTTAAATAACTAACTAAAATTAAAATATATGTATATTTTAGATTCAAATTCCTCAAGACAAGACGAGACAAGATTAGATTTTCACATAATCTATAATTTAAAAAATGTGTTTCCCATTTGCAGTTTTGGTTAATTTTTGTATTGAATTTTTTGTTGTAATTGTAGACCTGCTTTTTGAAACCACAGTTATGTAAGAGATGCAATTTAACAGCCTTTAAGTCTTTTTTGTCCAATCTAAATGTAAACTACAGTAAATGGGGGAAAAAAATCTCACAAGATCATTTTTCTCATGTGTGTACAATTTTATGGGAATATTATCTCTTGTACAATGAGATCTTGTCCCGAGCCTTAGTTGACAGCGCTGCAAACCCTTGGCCTTCTCTCAGTGAGTTTCTTGACAGCTGTGCCTTGTCAGAGTCAAGAATTGCCAAGAGTGCAAAGGAGTGATCAAAGCAAAGGGTGGCTATTTTAAAAAATCGAAAATGTAAAACAAGTTTGAGTTATTTTGAGTTTATTGTTTGGACATGTATGGAATGTAGTATTCATAGTTCTGATGCCTTCAGTGAGAATCTATAATGTAAAAAGTCATGAAAATAAAGAGAAACATAATTGAAAAAGTGTGCCCAACCTTTGGTGCACTATGTAACTTTTTGGTTGGGGGTCTGTCACCTGCTCGTTTCTATGGATATGACATTGTGCTGCCTGAACTGTTCCACAGTATGACATTAAACAGCTTTAAATTACATTAAAAAAAATTGCAGGTGGTTTTATAGCTGAAAAATGCCTAGAAAAACAGACATTCTTGGCCTGGTTTGGTCACTACGATGACAGAAAGGTTTAATGCATACTGTGAAACATTCCAGACAAAGCAAGATAACGAATCCATGGAGAAAAAGGTGGCGGATCTTCTACCAGAAAAAGTTTCACAATGCACCTTTTAAATGTATATTTTATCATATTACACTTTGTGTTCATGTGTTCACAAAGAGTTTTTAAAATGATAATAATCGCTGATAATCAATACATCTTGTCATGTAAAAAACAAGAGTAAAAGTGCTATTGTCAGCAAAAACTAGGAAGAAATTGATTATTCTATGTAGCAGGTTTAGTGTTGAAGACATCCATTTTCTCCCTCTATTACAGCTCTGTCAATAACCTGCACTGTTTACATTGGGTCTCGTGTAACTTCATTAGAGTCAACATGAGCTCACAGATGATTCGGCATTGTCTTTGTTGTAAACACTCCCAAGAGATTAGAATGATTCAATTTGACCAGTATTCAGACTTTAATACTAGAAAATTAAAAGAACTACAATTAACTATGAAAAAAGACAAAAGAAGGTAAGAAGGTAAGGTAAGTTCTCTATCCACAAAATTTCCTTACATTTTAACCTACTAGTCTCTACATTAACTATACTATTCTCTTTGACAGTGAAAACGTTCATCAATCAGGTATGTTGTTTTTCTTTTTAAACACCAAGGAAATCTATACTATTGATTTAACAACAATTACTGGTGCTTGAAAGTGGAGTATGTGTGAAAACAACACATTTTATGCTCAATCAAGGTTTAAAATACAATTGAAGAATTGAAAGAACATTTATTTAACTTTATATTGCTTCAAGAAGACATATTATGGTACCCCACAGCTCCCTAAGTAGAAACGCCTCCTCCCGCCTCCTCCTTACGCTTACGCTACTTGTTTATAGCCGGTGTGCGTTCAGAATTGCTGTTGCTGCTGTAACTATACTGTACGTTTTTAGATGATAAGCAGAAGTTACCTGAAGTAATTTAGCGACCAACGCGTCAGTTTTTAGACCCTCTGCTTCAGTGCACGCCATCGCTGGAAGGAATCTCCAAGAATCACCTTAGTTTAGCTTTGCTCCTTTTCCCCTTGTCTTTTTCTTTCAGCGACCTTAAAAATGGGCTTTCTTTTGTGGCTAACTGGTAGTGGATTCTTGTCTGCCATTGCAACAAACTTAATGCTAACTGCGAGGAAACTACAGTTGGAAAAAGCCGCTAAGAACCGCTGCGTTGGTCGAGTAAACAGTGTCTTGCGTCTGTGGAATGCATAAGAGGCATACGTAAACCACGTAATCCCAGTGCACCGGCAAATCAGTTACGCTAGAAGCGTAGGGAGTTTGATTAACAACCTAACAGCCAATGGATAACGAGGTAGCCTCGTTCTTTTTTGGCTAATGTTGAATGTTTATTAATATATATATTTTTTTGGTTATCATAATTACAAGGCCGCTGCATCTCCACAGTGCTATCATTGACAATTTGAAACAAAAATCCTCCATACAACCTATAATATGATTAAAAGCTAATTAAGTAAATTTTGCATAATATGTCCCCTTTAATGTACTCACTATTTGTACACTCTAATTTGACAGTATGACCTCTCTATCCACTGACTGTAAGAAAAATAAATATCTTTTGTTTATAGTATTTATAAACTCGCAACATGCAACCCTCCACTGACCTTTTTTTTTTTTTTCCATTAAAAAGGAGTATTGACGTTGGCACATCTCTATCTACCGTCATCTGATTGTTTAAGTCTAACCTTAATACAATTTATATTTATAAGCAAAAAATACAAGCATCAAATATGTTTTTCTCCCAACAAACTGAAGCTGAGATACGAGTCTGAATCAAAGAATTGCATTGAGGTTTCTTCACCCTGAACAGTAATCTAGTGAGCTTTGAGTATATCCCTTCTCTTTCTCATTTCAGACACGTCTTGAATCTAATACAGGCTCATTTGGATCTCGCTTTCTATCCTTAGTTTTAATTATAGGCCAGCATCGACGGCCATCGTGGAGCTAAGTGGAACATAGTCTGGCTATTCATCCTCTGCTCTGTGAACGCCGCACACTGTCCCTCTACTTAAGCCCATTTGACTGCGATTACTTTTTGTCACACAACATGGCCGCCTCTCTCACCACAGGCAGCTGACCTCTTGAATGATTGCTGCCTGATCAACCTTCACACATCTCCTATATGCCAAAGCTCCAATCCAAACCTCAGCACATTTGGAAAGATTTGGACACACTCAACAATTGCTGATGTTTTTTCATCCTCTTGTTAATGAGAACTTCACAGCCAGCAGTCGATACCGGTATTTCTCTGTATAAATCACGACCAGGCCTGTCACGATAACAAGTAATTATAGGCAATAAATGATTATATTGAAACCAACTCATAAAGCAGCTCCTCCCCCCCAAAAAAATAAAAATTAAAATTAAAAAAATAGGCACTGGAATAAATTATTCTCTATCAGTCACAGCTAGGCTTGTCACGAGGGGGCACTAGTCTCCCCTAGAATGGCCAATGGTCCCCCGTAGCTCCCCCTAAAGATATTTTGCCCCATTTTCATAGGGCATTCAGTCTTGACTATAAATGTTCGAATGAAAACCACAAAGAGCTCAAAATGAGACTACATTAAAAAAAAAAAAAAAAAGCCCCTGGTAAGTTTGTGTCTATAATGAATCATAGAAGTTCCTAATTCAGTCCTCCTCAGCTCAAATCTCACCATAATACAGAAATTTTTTCCACTAGTCCAAAGAAAACGTATACTGATCCCAAAAAATTACTGTTCCATCTATCTTGTATTGAAGAATAAGTCAATATAGTAATTATTGTGACAGGCCTAATCATGACTTCGAAATCCTTCGCCGTCTCAAGCCAAAAAGCCCAAAAGTCCTGGTGACAGGCCTTATGCCACATGTTGGAGACACCACAGTGCAAGTCCTTTTTATATATTCTGCAAACAGCTTGCAAAAGTCTGAGAAGCGACAGCAGGTATGACAGGTCGCGCTGTGATCAAGGTCAACGCTAAAATGGCTATGAAACGTGGGATTTTGCTGGAGAGGATTTACTCCATTTATTCGACTGAAGAGAAGAGATGAGGGCCTGCCTATATAAGGGAAAACAGCAGCGCTTGAAGTTTAAAGTTGAGGTGGGAGGAAAGAGAACAATTGAACACAAAAAACAATAATAATTCCACATAATTGAAATTCAGTCAGTAATGTCCTCACATGTCAATGGAAGGACACGCTCAAGAGTCACACACAAGCAGCAATTGCCCTAGGGTTATTAGTTCTAATTATTTTTGAGAAGAAAAAGGTTGAAAATTGAAAACCCCTCAGAAAATCAAATGAGTCTATGCGCCGTGTCACTGCGCTGCAACCCTGCTATTGAATCTTCATTCCTTTTCATATTATCGCCTGGCTGCTTTGGCTTGTATTAGACCCATTTTTACACATGCTAACCGTGCCCAAATGTATTTTTTGTATTCAACTTGTGCGTTCAACAAAAATATTTCCATAACTCGTGTTTCAAAGGCTGTAATCGTTGCTAAAAATGACTTCAAATCAGGATGGGAATATCTTCTGGATTCCACCACAGTTCCGATTCCATGATTTGGCGCAGCGGTGCAGGGAGACTTCACGTAGAGCCCTGACACTTGTGCGTGACTACTTTTTCTATTGCTTTTTCAGTGAAACTTTGGGTCCAAATCTTAGACAAAGAATAAAACTGCTTCTTTGCCTGACACGTTGGCTGCTCCCGTGCACTGTGCATATAGACAGCACTTGAGCCCTCTTTTGGGTGGTAGTAGAGACATTCTTCTTAAAGGTGCATTGTGTAATTTTTCCGGATTGTATGATTGTATGGATATATCATTGCTCTGCCTGGAATGTACCACAGTATGACATTAAACAGCTTTACATTACATTACAGCTAAAAATAACTAGAAAAACAGGCATTCTGACTGAGCAAGGTTGCCTCGCCACAGATCTGACCTGTAACTTGGTCTGGTTTGGTCTTCATGACGATAGAAAGGTTTAATACCATACTGTGAAACATTCCAGACAAACCAATAACATTTCCATGGATTAAAGCATTTGACAGACCCTCCACCAGAAAAGTTACACAATGTACCTTTAAAAATCCACTACTTACTTTTACGCCCAAAGCATGCACAAAAATAGTCTTAAATTTCAGGGGGAGTTGCAACTTTGTTCTTCTATTGTCATACTCCACTGATCAAACAAATTGTGCTTTCATGCTAAACAAATTTCCTTCATGACACAAATCCCCCAATACTTCTTAAAATTTTTACGGTGTTACTGGGGCTTTGTAATTAATTTTAAATTGTAGTTTTAAAAATTCATAAGTGAACTGTAGTCTTGCTCTCTTCTGGCTCTCATACATTATATATCGATGTCATGTTCTGCAAATTGCAAAGGACTGGTGAGGAATTCATTTCTAACTGGCACTGTAATCATGCTGTTTGGCTGTTACTCCAGAGATGCCACAGGATTTAAAGGTTGTTATTAAGTGAAAGGTGTCTGTGTGGGCCAGTAGGCTATAGCGGCTCAGTTATCGTCGTGTTCATGCACTTCTCCACGAGTCAGACACTGTGAAATTGCAGAAAGGTGAATGCCTGACAGCGAATGTGTATTTATCGGGAGGCAGCTCAACTGGATACCCACTTATCCTCAACTTTTTATTATTTATAATCAGAAATATAAAATCCTACACCATGTTATTTATTTTTTAAACACTTTTTTCTCACGCCGTTTCATTTTGTTGGCATCAGTTTAAAGAGAAAACAAAAAAATTCTGATAATTAACAGAAATACATGTGCCAACCATTATATGCCTATGCCTTTCACAGATCATTAAAGGTGCACTGTGTAACTTTGAGGTGGAGGGTCACCTACCTGCTTGCCTTCATAGAAATTGCATAGTTTTGCTTTGGAATGTTCCACAATATTAACTATTAAGCTTATCTCCATGGAGACAGACATGTGATGCCAGCAAGTTTTATCTTGCATTTATTCAATTACAGGTGATTTTATTTCTCCAAAATACTAAAACAAACCAACCCTCAGATTTTACTTTTAACTTGCTTTGCACATGTCTGTCTCAAAGGAGATAGATAAGGTTAACGCCATACTGTGGAACGTTCCAGACAATTACCGTATTTTCCGGACTATAAGCCGCTACTTTTTTCTCACACTTTGGACCCTGCAGTTTATACACCGATGCGGCTCATATATGGACGGATTATTCGTCTATGAACACAGCGGATGCGCGCGCAGCTTGAGTGCAGAAAGCGCCGCTGTCTGTGCGGTGAACATGGGTTAGGGTTAGTTAGAACACTCGCTAGCGCTGTTGTCAGCACTAAAACAGTTTATCGCTGCGTGATAAAATAAGTTGCTGCTAAATGAACATTAGTGAGTGGGATACGTCTTAATGACCCGTATGTGTTAAATGCAGGTGAGGCGTAAATGACGAGACGAAACGTCTCAAACTTCAGTAGCTGGACATCCACTCATACATGATCGATACAACTAACCCCGACCCCCGGGAGAGCCTGAAATCTGCTGAAATCCTACAAGACACTGACATGATACAAGACACTGACATGATACAAGACACTGACATGATACAAGACACTGACATGATCCCAGACAGGACAGCGGCTCTTTCTGCTCGAGACATGCGCAGTAGAGCGCCAGAGCGACTCTCGCGCGTGACGAACTGACTCAATGTAAAAAGACGACAAAAGCTTTAGAGGCAATACAAGCAGATGCTCGGAACTTGAAAACTTCTTGAAGACGTGGACACCTGCGGCTTATAGACAGGTGCGGCCTATATATGTACAAAAATAAAATTCTTTGAAAATTTAGTTGATGCGGCTTATATTCAGGTGCGCTCAATAGTCCGGAAAATACGGTAATAATATTCCATATAGACAAGCAAGTGGCCGTCCCTCCACCAGCAAAATTGCACAATGCATTAACATTTGTCAATAGTAATTATTATTTATAATCTGAAATATAAAATTTTACACCATGCTAGCATAGATGTGTGTCATTTTAAAAGGTTTCTGTGTTATTCACCCCTGACCATGCTGTTTACTGTACAAAACACATAATACTGGTGGTTTGCCCCAGAGTCCCAAACATCATTTCCAAGCTTAATTTACACTGTTTGCTCAATCGGCATATCCCCATTAAAAATAAATTGGATTTCATGTCAATATTTGCCGTTTTCTACCTTGATTTATCTGCGTCACCTTTGTATCAATGCTACCTTTGCACATTGTTATTATAGCCTAGATTAGCTGATACAGCACCACCAATAAAATCTCTGTGACCTAGGAAATAAATCAGCAATTGCCTACGTTTTCTCAGCATACAACAAAACCTAATTGTACTAGCATCATTATGTAAACTATATACAGATCTCGATAACACTTGCAGAAAGATGAAGCATTTACCCCTTAAACACAGGATATCAGCCAGTTTCTAATTGGGCAACACACGCAGATGCATTGTCAAACAGGCTGGTAGGCATTAAGCTGATGAGAATGCTATAAATGTCAGAGGAAGGCAGGCGACATCCTATTTCTGTCGATGAGTGCTCCATATTTTCATAGATGTTCTATAAAGGTGTAGAGGAAATGTGGCTGCTGGATGGCCTGCACTGAGCCTGCACAGGAAGCTACTGCACTCCACAAGTCCCTCCTGCTAACTGTAACTGGCTTAGACATTACACCAAGGATTACCACTCATTCCTTATTTGTGTTGATAAAAATGTATTAAAAGATTTGATTTGGCTCACCAAATCACATTGAGGCAAGTGTCAAAACAGCTTGTATTAGCTTGCATGTTTGATCTGCAAAATAATTTTCTCAAATGTTGAGTCAGTTTGGCCCAGATTCTCATGGTCTATTTTTAATGGGGTATTAAGGTCGGGTTTTGTTTTTAAAAGTATAAAAAGAGCTTATTATACCATGAATTAATTAATCTTATAGCCTACACCTACATCAATAATTGTTTGATTTTATTGTAAGGGTGGGCAACATACTGAAAAATTGATAATATTGCACTTGTTCCATCCATCCATTTTCTTCTGCTTATCCATGGCCGGGTTGGGGGGCAGCAGTCTAAGCAGGGTCTCCCAGACTTTCCTCACCCCAGACACTTCCTCCAGCTCCTCCAATGGAACCCCGAGTAATTCCGAGGCCAGCTGAGAGACCTGAGTCTTCCCCAGGGCCTCCTCCCAGTGGGATGTGAACACATCTGGAACAGTCTCAGCAGGCTCTTCTCGACGTGGAAGAGAAGTGGCTCTACTCCAAGCTCCTCCCGTTTTACTTGTTCTTTACAACAACAGACAAATACTGTTGGCTACAAACATAATGTAATCTCCTAAACAAGGGTAAAGTGCCATTTGCCCTTTTTGTGTTTCATTTTATGGTCCTTTCACGTTTTGTGCAATACTTGATCCTCAAGCAAGACATTTACAAGTACATTTTAGTACATTCCTGATGCACTATTAAAATGTCTGTCTGAATATAGTGATCAATATAATGCAAAAAATACATTAAGATATTCTTTTTTTTTTGTGTCAATATCGCCCCGTTTTATAGCCTATTATAATTATTATCCAAAAACATGTTGAAACAATTTAATCACCGCGATGTGAAAAGAACTGGTCTTCCCTCCTTTGATTAACAGTTTTACAATAGGCAAATGGCAACAAAACACGTGGTTTAGTTTGTGGCCTTGAGTTTCTTGACCCACTGCCTGGGCGTGGTCTTTATATAACTCGCAATTTGCCATATAACTTTTTAACGCCAAAAACTAATTAGTTTTGCTCGTGTAATTTGTCTATATTAACTATAACTATAACCGATCATTTTCACCTGTTTACTTTTCCGAAATAAGATGAGACACCAGACAGTGTAGCCTAAAGCCATTAAAGCATAAGGTAAGTCCCGCTAATTATTTTTAGAGGAAGCTTTAGGTCCAAAAATCTTATTTTAAGGACCGCAGCTGTCGAGAGATAATTAAGACATCCCTCTTGCCAAATGAGCGTCTCAATCCAGTGTGCCAAAACTAAACAGCTTGATATCTTATAGTTAGTGCAAGTCATTATTAAAACGGAAAAGCCGCATGTGTTAAGTCTGCAGGGAGAGGGGCGCAAAGCGCGACAACAGGATGTCGTCAGGCAGAAAACCTGCTATCATTACGACAGTTTTTGGTCTTGTATGACTTTTCTGTAAGTCCCTTCGCCCCCTCTGGCAGTTACGTTGAATGAATCGCCTCTTTAATACAGCGGGTGTGCCACCTGCCGGTGCGTCACCGTGCTCTGGCCAATAGTGACGCACGGACTCGGATGCGCCCTTGGAGATCCCGCTGTGCCTCGTACCCAGCGCTGTTCAATCTGCTGCTCGCTGGCGGCAGAAGGTAGTGGACCTCGTTAGCTACACACCACTAAAGCGTTTTACATTTGACAGAATGGAGTTCTTCGCTGCTGTGCCAAACACGGACCCGTGACAAGTTGGGAGTGGATTGCTCCGTTGTATCATTCTACTTTGAGACGGCTCCTGACCTACGTATCTCCAGATGTCAAGGTAAGAAAATTATATAAAGTTTTTATTCGTCTGTTGAATCAACTCTTTCCACTGCCCATATCCAGCACTTTTACTTTACGCACTTCATTTACGCACTGAAATAAATAACTCCTTCCTGTTATTTGAAATTAGACTTCAAGTAGATATAGGAAGTTGCTTTATTCTTGGTTTGAAACATCTGCTGCTTTCATCGCAACACGGAATTTATCGCCAGCATTCGGGGCAGGAGTGGTGCTGGGGTTTCCCTCAGCATCACCTTTCACAGCCGGCTTCTGTCTGCACCGCGCTCCCTGACTGCTCCACAGCGCTGT
The DNA here is from genome assembly GCA_029959045.1 of Taenioides sp. WSHXM2023. Classification (NCBI taxonomy): domain Eukaryota; kingdom Metazoa; phylum Chordata; class Actinopteri; order Gobiiformes; family Gobiidae; genus Taenioides; species Taenioides sp. WSHXM2023. The sequence goes on from CM057094.1 coordinate 20,160,413, forward strand.
GTGCACCTCTGTCAAATCCGGATTGCATCTTATAGTTAATTAAAATCGATAATGTCTCTCTCATGAATAACCAAATCAAAAAGTTAATTTAGCGAAAAGGAAAAAAACAAACGCATTTGTCAAAGCGGCAGCGCACTTCTCCGTCTCTTTGTGATTATTTGGGTGACCAGATATTAAGTGTTTGTTTGTCACTGTTGCAGGCAGACAGAGGAAATTAAGAGTGGCCATACATGGCAGTGTCGTGTTGTCATGAATGGGGAATAGTGATTATTTATGAAGTCCCTAGAAGGCTATGCAAAGGAATGCTCCCTCTCTGTGACCTGGGGGTACTTTGACATTGTGCTGGATAATGAGTTAAAGCAGAGCAAATGCCACTTGTGCCATGGTGCAGATATGTTGTTTAGTTTGTGACCAGTTATTCATCAGTCAACAAGTTTTGCAAATACACAGCGTGATATAGTTCCTCTATTACAGAAAGAAGCACTCAGGTTTAACATTTGGGTTTGTATTTCAATAATATTTTAATATCAATATATAAACAGCCTCGCCACAGTAATTACTACCGTATATTGACTTATCATTCAATATATGAAAGCTGGAACAAAATATTTTGGGACTCAGTATTTATGGGTACTTTTTCTTTGCAATAGTGGGGAGATTTTTGCCATTTTAATGTAGTAACGCAAGATTTGAGCTGTAAAGGATAGAATAAATAACTTCTATGGCTAATTATTGGTTCATTCTGACATGTATTTGTTGAAGCTCAGCCTTTTTAATGATACTGTCTATTTAAAATTTGGTTTACTGGGATTATCTTGCTTTGTGTTAATGGCATAAAGTAGTTTTGATTGATTGATTTATCGCAGTATTTCTCTGTAGCGATATATTGTGCTTTAAAATGTGATATTGTGATAGTCAGAGCAATGAAGCTATTGTAGTGCTGGAGCAAATGGGAGCAGTGTCATGGTGTGAATGCACAGTCTAAAAGGTGAGCACGAGTGTTGATAAAGGATTAAAAAAAATGTGTACACCAGCTCCTCTACCACTCACATTCACCATTGGTATGTGCTAAAGTAAATCTCTGTTCTCCGGTGAGCAGGAGTGTGTTAAGATGATTATGAAGTTCTTTCTCTGGTTTTCTCAGCGGGGCGGACATCCAAGCAGAAGCAGAGACACAAGGAGAAAGGTGAACCAAAGCCTACCCTTGAGTGTGATGTATTGTTTTAGCTCCAGTCAATATCGCTTGAGTAATGTTTTACTTCATGTTTTTCCTCGCATGATAGATGGCCGTGTTGTGCGTGATGCTGTCCCCTTATTGATCATCGTTATGACTTTTCCAAATGGGCCGGGGGCGGAGGGCACTGGGCTGTTTGACCACTGCAGATGCCAGATACAAAAAGTTCAATGTAAATATACTGTTCTCTGTCAACACGCTGTCTTGGTTCTCGCACTTGTTATTACGCAGTTCAGTTTCTTACTACTACTCGTAAAAGATTATTTCTATGTTGCAAAATTATCCAGATGGCTGAAATCAAAACTGCTCAAGGCAATTTTCATTTCTTATCAAATTGTCTCTTTTGGTCTTGATAATAAGTGACAGATGTTTTGGGATTACATGAGACAAAACAATAACTTAGATTATTGCAGTTTTACTCACTGTTTCTCAAGTTTATACACTTAAAGCATCATTTTACTTCAGTTAACAGTTATTCTTCCACATTAGCTTAATTTGACTTTGTTACACATTTGCACATCTTGTTTATCTCACTTCCTAGCCTCAAAGTTTGAAGATAAATGGGTACTTGACATGATGTTCATTTGTTAGGTTATCAGTTTAGATTATAAAATTCAACTCAACAGTTTTAGAATAAAGTTGTGTTTGACTTTTTGGTATTTTTAGCCAAAAACACTAAAATGTCCAGTGTATCATTTGTGTCAGAAACGGGTAGGACAGGTGTTGGCATAATTATAAGTATACATTCTTTACAAGAACAACAGGTTTATCTCTTTAAATCTACAATAAAAGATACAGGGAATTAAATTTTCTTGTGGTGCGACATGAAAAATCACATATTTAAAAAGATACACCAAACCCAGTAGCTCATATGTTATTTATGCAACAGAGAAATCTCTAAATAAGGTTTTAAGATAAAAGAAAAAAGAAGCTAAAAGAACTAACTATTATATTCTTATTTTTGTAAAATGAAACTTTTTCAGAAAAACTTTGAACAAATGCAGCAGTTTAATGTCTTACGGTGTGATAGAAAAAGAAAAATACAACTCAGTGATTCAGTTGTTAAAACAATATCCTTTAAGATGGGACGGTTATATAATTATTAATCACTATAGACTATAAAAACAGACACAAGTCATTTATAATATTTTTATCATAGCAAATTTGTAGTGAATGTTCTGTCACTCTGCATGTTAAAATATCTAAAAGGAAGATACACACAAAATGATGTAATGCTTGTGAAAACCTTCTTTACAGTTGGTGTATTTTTGTATTTTGCTACAAATGCGTGTTACACCTCCAAATGTACCCAAATCCATAAATCATTTCTTAACAAACAAACAGCTGCTAAAAGAAAACACGGAGCCTGCAGTAACTGAACGAGAGTTGTTTTACGACCCGAGCCCCTAGGCCAGCAGCGCGCATAGGCAGGCTCTATCGGGTTACTTTTAGTGCGGGCAATAGGAGACATGGATAGGTATTTTACGGGAGTCAGCTGGCCAAACAGACGGGCTAACTCCTCCATTGGGTTTCATTAAAGATCGTCTTGATGTTTAAAGCTAGTTTAATCCACTTTCACAGCCATGCAGACCACATGAGAAGAAAGCAGCCCCCATCTATCTTTAGCCAACCATGTGGGCTAGAACTTTTCCATTCAGGTTCAATGATTAAAACAACAACACCATTTCCCTGTTGTCGGCCTTGAACTGTCTCATGTTAAACTCTCTTCCCATGCAGAGCGGTGTGTGCCGGTAATGCCTACATCAGATAGAACCATGTCAATTAGTGTCAGGCGAGTTGACTCACTGCCGCACCAGTGCATTTCAGGCTGAATTTGATTTAAGCCCACTGCCTGAGGTGCGATTACAGTAAAGTCTTATGAGGTGAGTGCCTTGGCTGCCTGTCACTGTCTCCCCCTGTGCTGTTATTGCTAGTGGTGATGTTCTTCATCCGTAGCATCTGCTTAGCTTCACTGACGGTGCGGGGAAAGACACTGACAAACCCCATTTACCTCATAAACAGCTTGGATACATTGAGAAAAACTTTTTTATGCACTTGTTGTTAGACTATACAGAAGTAGCTCTGTGTAACTTTTCTGGTCTAAAGTCTGGTCATTGCTTTTCTCCATGGAGATGTTATTGCTTTGCTTGGAATGTGCCGCAATATGGTACATTCCAAGCTATTTACATAAAAACAAGCTTGCAACACCATCAAGCTAAGTTACAGGCCAGATCTACGGAGAGGTGACCACACTCATAGCAAGAATGCGTGTTTTTCAAGGTATTTTTGAGCTATAAAAACCATTTTAATTGAATGAATGCAAGATGGATATGTTTAATGCATACTGTGGAATATTCTAAACAAACCAATAATGTCATCACATAGACAAGCAGGTGATGGACCCTTCCTATGAAAGTCACACAGAGCACCTTTAAGAATATTTATTGGAGCTCTTATGCAAATTGCTATTGACTTAGTTACAATTTGTTGCCCCTGTGTTTTACTGTGGGTTGTTGTGGTGTCCTGTGGAGGCAATGAAGGCCTTTTTACAGCCAAAATCACGTGTGAGTAAAACCTACAGTCATCAGTCATTGACCTTTTCCGTGTCAGTTTGCCTGGGAGCTGTCTCTTATTGGTGGCAATAAGGTGTCCACCATTTGCTCCAGTGTGTGTTTGCCTTAGGATATTGTGTATGTCCAGCACACAACCGTGCAGACACACGCACTCGCAGGAATCAAGATAATGTGGCTAAGTGAGCTATAGTTTAAAGGTCGTGCAATGGGCAGGGAAGGAGAGGTGATTTGGAGCCTGTGGGAGGTCAGTGGTGATAACTACAAAGGTTCAGACCAGGCAATGTGTCAGCTGTTTTACTAGCCTGCAGGCCTGCCAACAATACTGTATAAATCTACATTCTTTGTGTATATATTGCGTGTCCTGCAATTTTTGTGATCTTGGCTTGTCATTACAACTTCAGAAATGTGCTTGAATTTTTGATCACTGTTTCTTTGTCATACAGTATCAATAGGCTGACAATATTTGTACTTTTGAAGGACGCTCATTGCTTCTATATGAATGCTTTTATGTTGGAGCTCTGTCAGTTCTTAGCAGGTAAATCAATAACAAGTTGCCCTCTCATCCTCTCTAGACGTCCTCTGGGAGTGTTTCAAGGTAAAGGAGAGAGATGCTGTCCAGGGGGAAGGAAAGACACATTCTGAAAGTGATAGTGTGGGCTTCTGAAATATGTATTCTCTCTTCAAGTCAAAGACCAAACTACACAAGAAAGAAAGTGAATCTGCACCATTTTATTTCTGCAGATCTGAAAGAAAAAAAAAAAACACACCCACAAATTTGGTCAGAAGTTTTAAGAACACAGATTATGCAATAAACACTTTTTTTAGCTGTTAATCATGTTATACTGAATATACCTGGAGTTGTATTTTTGCTTTAAGCTCATTTCATAAATCCATTAAACCAAAGTCATCTTTTCTGAGCAGTCAAAAATGCACTATTTGTAATTTGTCCAATTAGTGTGTGAAAGATAAAACTCTGGACTGGAAGTCCATAAACCATCACCGGACTCATTCTACAGTCAAATAGTGTTCACAATGAACGCATGGCTCTGTGAACATAGCATTCACAGAGATAAAGACTTCATTTGTTTATTTCCTGGTTGTTCATTTCTGTTGCTAACATCAGAGAGCTCCAATGCCTAAATGCCCCATTGGAAATGAGAAGTGTCAATTAGTTATTTAAAGGTGCACTATGTAATTTTTTGTTTGGGGGTCATCTGCTTGTTTGTATGGATATGTCGTTGCTCTGCCTGGAATGTTCCACAGTAACAACATAACATAACAACATTTACATTTATTAAAATGTAAATTTTATTACATGTTAGGTGTTTTTATAGTTTCAAAATACAGGTGTTTAAAAAACAGGCATTATGACAGTGAGTGGGGTTGCTTCTCTACAGATCTGACTTGTAGCTTGGTCTGGTTTGGCTTCCATGAAGATAAAGTGTATACTGTGTATATACACAGTGTATACTGTGAAACATTCCAGACAAAGCAATAACATCTCCAGGGAGAAAAGCATTTGATGAACCCTCCCCCAGAAAAGTTACACAATGCACCCAAGTATATTTTACAAATGCAGACTAGCTTTAAGTTAGAAAATGTAAAATACTCACAGCAGAAGCATGTTTTAAAGGGAATAAAGTCACAAGAATGCATAATATGTGTTCTTGAACATTAGCTGTGTGCAAATAATTATAGTTTTCATTCATTAGTGTATACCATAGTTACGTACATACAGTATTGACTCTGTAAATATCACTTGGGAAATTAACCACTTGACATAGTGATTCATCATGCCTTTACATCTTCTACTTAATCATACCAATTTCTTGTTTCATTTCAGACATCTCAATCATGAAAGTTGGGTGAACAGTAGTCAAAAATGATGGGATTTTCAGCATTTTTCTTTTGCACTTTCAGACTCCCCTGACACATTTTATCATCTCCTTCTGTTGCTCCTGGCCCAGGTGCTTTCACTTAGCCTGTCCGATTACACCTAAGCCTCGTGTAAAACGGCTGGAGGAGGGCTCTCTTTCTTAAACCTATGTAAACTACCATGTATTATAACATATTGAAACTATGCATTTGGGAAACAGACCCCAAATTGCTGTGAGAACAAGCAACTGGCACATCTGGCCTATATATCATTGCATTGTTAAAAAGTAATCCTCAATATAAAGAGAAATATATGCCTTTAGATATGGATTTGCATGGTCGTATACTGTCCACAGGGGATCAGATGGGACCTAAAATCACATTGGCTCTCACTGTGCTGTAGTATGCATTTTCATAATGACATAGAGGGGTTGACAGTGACACTCATAGATTAGTGCAATACCGCCAAGGTGATATCCTGCATGCTTTGAATACAATATCATTACTTCCAGGCAATCCCTATGCATGATGGAAAATTGTTTTTGCCTTTAGGATAATATAGGCATTTGCAAGCTTGCCTCCAAAGGTGCAAAATGGACATTTTCTGATGATGGAAGGTCTGACGTTAAACTTATCTCTCTCAACTGAGACAAGGAAGTGACCCCACCAAGCAGAGTTACAGGTCAAATCAGTGGAAAGGCGATCCCACTCACAATCATACTACATTATTTTCAATTTGTTTTAGAGCAATGGAGACCTGTAATTGAATAAATGTTAGAACAATACCTTTAATGCCATGTGGTGGAGCATTCCAGGCTAAGAAACAACATCTCCATGGAGACAAGTAAGCAGTGGACCCCCCCATCACCACCAGAAAAGTTACACAGTGCCCCTTTAACTGCACAGGTGCTAGTAAATGCCTGGGATTGCTTAAGTATACTCACTCATTACAAAAGCTCACAAGTGGTGAATCATACTCCCTTAATATTACTACAAGCGCTTCCTAATTTAAATCTTAAATGGCAACTGTCTGAAGTCCATTCACTGTGATATCCCCACTGATTAGCAACTACTGTGTGATTATAGCCCTGTCATAATGGCTTTCTCAGATTTGCCAGCATGCTACTTCTTCTTTTAAACTCATGTTGCTCAATGTTTGGCTCATTGCAACTGAAAGATGTCTCTCGCCTCTTTTTGATCACTGTTTGCTCCAGCCTGTCGACTTCTCCCATTTCAAAAGTCTCTCATCAAGTACATTTCAAAGCCAGGTGATTGTCTTTTAAGCTTGCACGCTATAGGAAGCTTTCTTACTTCTATTTCTGTAACCTTGTACCACTAACTCGGGTCAACAGTCTCTCAAAAGCTGCTCTCTCTTTGTCTGCCAATTTCATAACAGTTTGATTTTTTTTTTTTTTTTTTTTGTCAGATTTTGTTAACAGGATCATTTTGGGTGTACAGGAGAAGGTGAGGTAGGGTTTCTATGCCACTTAGAGGTGTTGATTAGCTGCTGTGCAAACCTGTTGAAGTAATTTCAGCGCGGAGTTACTGCCAGCTGGGTTTTTGATAAGATTTGGCCTAAGCTTCTGTACAAAAACCCCACTTTGTATAAAGCGAGTATAAGATCTAACCTACATGCTGTGTCGACTGTGTCTACAGAGAGAAGTCTGGCAATTTACATAAAAGAGCTGATGTCTTGTGGCAAGATGGATTGATTTCATGACTGTGACTGACTCCAGTGATCAGTAAATGAATGTGCTACTCATTTACATTTATTCATGTTTGCACGCCGCACTGGGGAATGTTCACACTGGCAACTTCACTCTTACAGGTCTATCACTCCGGCGATGGTGTCTAGCCAGTTGTGAATGTAAATATGTTTTGGTAATTTGTCATTAGTTTGAATGCTAGCTATTAAAGATGCACTGTGCAACATTTCTAGTGGAGGGTCCACCGCCTGCTTGTCTCCTTGGAAATGTTATTGCTTTATCTATAATGTTCCACATTATAGATTAACCTTGTCTATTACGAGGTAGACGAGCAGGTTACAGCACTACACTACATTACAATTCAGATCTGTGATGAGGCGTCCCTTTTCACAGAAGGAATTATGGCATTAATCATATCTATTTCATTTAGGCCTGACACGATAACACATTTTGAAGCATTATATATTGATACAGAGAAATATTGCAATAAATGATAATATTGAAAATACTTTATGCCTTTGACACAAAGCAAGATAATGAACAAATAAACCAATTTTTAAATACACTATCATTAAAAAGCCTGAGCTGCAACCAACAAATGGCTGAATGAACAAATAATTGTCTGACAGAAGTTATTTATTCTACTCTACTTCACAATTTAAATGACATTATTACATAAAAATGCAAAAATCTTCTTATTATTGCAAAGAAAAAGTACAAACAATAAATACTGATCTCTGATATGTTGTTCCAGTTATCATATATTGTGAAATGAATTGGAGCCAGAGTCGATGGAGTGGGAAGCGCTCCCGTGCTCACTTACTATTTGGAACATGGCGGCTAGCAGGTTAGCTATGTCGATATATGACTGTATATATGTTATATATACAGTCTATGGTTTGATATCTCCACAACCATCAACTTTATTGTGAGACTTGTATGCTAACAATTGTGCGCATATACGCGTTTAAAAAAAACAACAACAAAAACATCTATTTATTAATGTCCACAGTGACTCAAAACGAAATAGCTATAGTTTGCAGTGTTTGCTGTCAGCGAGTTGGCAGTTATGGAAACGGAAAATAATTAAACTAATGACTTCCTGAACTGCAGTGCAATTTTATTTCCCACCAAAACAAACTCATTAATACAGTGCTTTTTGAGTTGTTTAATGCTATTAAAAATATGTTCAGACAAATTTGTTCATTTTGCTTCAACTGTGCGTATAAGTATGCTGTCAACTCTGCCATTTATTCACAAAATATACAATATGCAATGAGCTGTTTACAAAGATGCTGATCATAAATGCAAATTGTGTATGCATATTACATTAGATTCTTATGGGAATTGCTTTCATGACATACAGTATAGTGCAATCAGCTATACTGGGAGCAGTTATTTTACCCAGTGATCACATCATCTTCGAATGCACTGCCTCTAAGATATTTCGGCCCCAAACACAAAAATGGTTGATAGAGAAGAATGTACAGGTAAAACTAAATTTGATGACAGACATTTGATATGGAATTGCGCTTGAGAACAAAATTGATTGCTTGTTGGTTAAAGGTGCATTGTGTAACTTTTCTGGGGCCCGTCAAATGCTTTTCTCCATGGAGATGTTATTGTTTTGTCTGGAATGTTTCACAGTATAGGATTAAACCTTTCAATCTTCATGGAGATCACAACAGACCAAGTTGCAGGTCAGATCTGTGGAGAGGCAATCAGAATACCTGTTTTTCTAGGTATTTTTGAGCTATCAAAACCACCTGTAATTGAATAAATGTAAAGTAGAGCTGTTTAATGTCATACTGTGGAACATTCCAGGCAGAGCAATGACATTTCCATAGAAACAAGATCCCCATTAGCTACTGATATTTCAGTAGCTAATGACAGTGAGCCCGCTGCAGAAGATAGATTAAAGCATCATCCACACTAATGTGGGCCTGATAGGCAAATTGTAGAGGATCCAGGGATGGTGCCACCAGGGGTCTGAACTGAGCCAGAACAAGTCTCTCAAACACTTTCATGACATGATGTCAAAGCAACTGGTCTGAAGTCATTAAGTCCAGATGGGATAGGCTTCTTGGGCACTGGCACAATGCAGGAGGTCTTCCATAGCACCGGTATCCTTTCAAGCTTCAGGCCCAGTGTGAAGAGAAAGTGCAGGATCCCAGTGAGCTGTGCTGCACATGTCCTCAGCACGCGGGGGCTGACTTGGTCTGGTCCAGGAGACTTGTTTTGGTGAACTTTCTCCAACTGCCTTTTCACCTGCGCAGGTGACAAAGACACTGAGCTGGGTTCCTCCGTGGGGATGGGACTAGGTGTGGGAGCAGAGGTGACGGGCTGATGATACCTGTAAGTTATAATCCTTTATTAAACTCAGAACATCATTAACTTTATTCCTTAAACTGCACACATTCAAAGGGTCAATTTTAAACCCCTTTTTATCCAACATAAACATCATGAAATATTCTTGCCATCATTATTTTACTTTTAATATTACATTGAGCGTTCTTAACATATAGACACTGACAATGATACATACATTCATCCAGACACACACCCACAAATATCTTCAACATGTAATGAAATAACGACACAATGTCCCCTGAGCTACGCCTGCTTTGCATCAGTGTGCTAAACAGATTTCACTGGGGCATGTGCCCCAGTATAAATTTCACCAGTAAAAAAAAAATCACTTTAGAGTTTTGTCTACATGGCATAATGTACAGAATGTGCACATAGATACTTAATATGGCAACTCATTGCTACTTTATTCACTCCATACCATATTAAATTAGCCATGTTAAGTACCATATTAGCCATGTTAAGTAGTTTATTCACACAACTTTGGCTGTGATTGGGGTCCTACTCCGGGACATAAGGTCTAACAACGGTGTCTGAGCGCACCTGTTTCCACCTGTCTTACAGGTTAGTACCGGGTAAACTGCCCATCATTGTTGTTTGTTTTTACCTCTGTGTTGCCATTTCTATGTGGATTTAAATGTTATAACTTTACTTTTTACGTTTAATGTATGAGGCAGCTAGCTGAGGTAAACTTTCAGCTGCTGTCTTGCGAGCTAGCTCTGGCTGTAAATTGAAGTGTAGCCTACTGCAGACATTAGCTGCTGTCTTTTAGCCTAGCACTGTGAGCTCCCAAACTCGGATTCTGGAGATTGCTATCTTACATCTACAATGTTTGATGAGCATATTTAAGGTTAAAACACGGGCTTTGTATAAACAGATAATCGGGCTCATTGAGTATTCTGGTCACGAGACACTGGGGAGCACAAATGAGAGTATAAAAGTTTTGATGAAGGTTTAAAGATACGGTATACAAGAGTGAATACACAGTTTTAAAGAAACATTTTGTTAATAGTAAAAATACACTGATTAAAACATATATAAGATTCAGTTTAATGATTGCAGTTATTGATACCTTGATGAAATGGTTTATTTGAATTACACAATGAATGTTTAGCCTATAATGAATACTGCAATGAAAATGAAATGTAATTTGAATATGAGTCAGTTGCCGGTGATTTAGCCTTGATAGAAACTGTGTTGATATGGTAATGTTTGGTCTGTTTTCATCTGTGTATGTTTGTATGGTATGGATAATTTAGTGTTGCGGTCTGCCAGGCAGCCAGACTTGCAGTTTATATTTAGATTAATGGAAGAGTTATTTAATGTTGTACAGCTCTTTTGTGGTCTTTTGGAGGCATTTTATTATATGTTACCTCGGTCCCTGTGACTGGGACCTGTAACATAATGTATTATTTTGATTTCGATTTGACTCAAACTGCATTCTTGTAGATTTGTATCAGAAAGTTATTCGCTCAGTGGTTGCTGAAGTAAATATTTCATGACGATTCATAGTGCTTCCTTTTTTTTCATGTAGGCCAAATGCATCAGTTCAGTTCAGCTGGTTATTCAAAGATCCAGACAACAAAATCTGATATGATTTGTATAGTTTGAAGCACTATTTATGTTTTTTATGATAAATAAGTGCTAAATTTTTTTTTGCTAGGGCGCTTCGCCCGCTTGCATTAATTGTCTGTGCCCCAGTACAGTAATAGGTCTAGTGATGCCCTTGCTGCTCTGAATGTTTTTCTTTTCAATAAATGTAGGTCTTCCCAAATAAAGTTTGATTGTTTTCCTCAACAAAAATAAGTTTTTGGCCAATAGTCAATATTTTTAATGCAACCAAAAATAGGCCAAGTGCCTTCTGCGGTATTCGTTATGAGAATGCACAATAGGCCTAGGCCTATTAGTCCAATATGATTCGACATTCCCCTATGAACAGTATACAATCAGGGACCGTCAAGGAATTCCTCCCTCCTGTGGGCTCACCACCTGCAGAGGGGTTCATAGGGGTCTGGGTCTGGTGCACAGAGTAATGGGCAGCGTGCTGCCCCCGCGACCCAGCCGGATTAAGTGGGAGAAGATGGATGGATGGATTCGACATGTATCCTTCCAGCTTGTCATTCGTTCATGTTAAATGTTTATCCAATGTGCTTTAACCCTGGCTCGATTATGTTTTTTACAGCCACACTGCACTCTGTGAACTTTTTAGTCTCACCTTTAAATGTTATTATCAGTGTGGCTGGATACAGGATCCCATACCTCACTCCGGTGTCTTGCAGTTTGGTCCTGATCTCCTGAAAACTGGCCCTTTGCCATCTCTGTGGTCAGATCTGGGAAAATCCTCAGTTTCATTCCTTGAACTCGTAGCACCCCCTCCTTCTTTGTGATTTTTAGGATCTCCTCTCTTGTTGTCCTCTTCTGTAGGCGCACAATCATGGCCCTTTCACTAGCTTTTCCAGCTGCCCCGATCCGGTGCGCTATTTCTACTTCTGGCTCTGACTGCAATTTCTCCTCAAATAATTCCTTAAACAACTTGGACATGTATTTGGTCGGATTGCCCTTTTCGATGTCCTCCGCCAGGCCAAATACGTGCACAATATGTTTCCGACTGTGCATTTCCAACCGTTCGGCTTTCTCCTTCAGCTCCAAGTTGCTTTATGCAGCTCCTCGCACGCCATCTCCAACCTCGTAATCCGCTCCTCCATAGTCGATAAGGTTTTGTCCACTTCAACAAGCTTTTGTGTGCAACAGGGATGTCATCCTTGATGGTATTAAGTTGAGATACCACCACACTTATCTCTTCTCTCTATATAGCAAAAGGAGAAATTTAATTTGTCAACTGGACAAAAGTTTATTTTGGTCGAATACGTTTCGCAGCTCATCCAAGCTGCTTCTTCAGTTCTAGTCAGATGCTGGTGGACACTGCTTTATATCTGCTTGAAGGGAGGAGCTTAATTACAATGAAAATTACTCTGAGACAACACATATTTGCATATTTACATGTCCTGGCTAGTCCCATTGGTGTCCAGAGGTGTGAAAACACCCATCATGGCCCTGAATGGTTCTGCTAACTACTCCCCCACTCCCACTCCATATTGAATAGACACACCTAACTAACAGAAACTGTAAACAAATATGTGTTGTCTCAGAGTAATTTCATTGTAATTAAGCTCCTCCCTTCAAGCAGATATAAAGCAGTGTCCACCAGCATCTGACCAGAACTGAAGAAGCAGCTCGGATGAGCTGCGAAACGTATTCGACCAAATAAACTCTGTCCAGTTGACAAATTGAATTTCTCTTTTTGCTATGGATTCTACCTGGATGACTGAGGGATTCTACACACTCTTCTCTCTATAGTTTGTATCAAATCTGCCAGTTCATTTGAACTGTTTTGCACACCTGTCACTGTGTCATGCGCTCCGTCTTGTTGAGTTCTGACTTCTTCTGCTTCGTTTGGTTTAGAGTGGAGTTTTGTCTTTTTGGCCAGCATGATGCTGAGCCAAAAACTTTAAGGCACTTTATATCAATTAAGAACCTCAATTTTACCAATTTATCAGAGCTTGGCGTTCTCGCCGTATTCTCAGCCGCTGCGCATGCTCAGACGGACTGAAAATGTCAACCCCCAACCAAAAAGTTGTCAAAACATTGTGTACGTAAATCCAGTTTTGCTTAAGCTTTTTACAATTAATTCAAAGTAACTATAAAATTATATTGAACATTACAAATTGATTGACCTTGACCCATAGAAATGCACTAATGTTATTATTTATCAATTTATTTATTATTTTTATCAGTTTGTTTATTACATTTCACTGTTTTTTTTGTTACATTTTTTGTTGCGTACATGTTGTCTACCCAGTACTAGTATGTTAAAAATGCTTGAATTTCTATGTGCCTTTTTTTCCCTTTTTTACAAAACAATATTTCCCAAGCTGTGCTTCATTATAGTTTGATTCACGTGTTATATTTGTGTCTTTTGTTGCATGTTTACTTTACACCTCTCTTGGTAAATCCCCTCTTTGCACCTCTCTCAACATTGTAACTATATCACATACACAGTGTCAAACACCAAGGTGAGATGAAACCTTATGTTTAGGATTGATCCAAGCAAAACAATTTCAATGTTTCTTTTCCGTGAGCAGGTGCATGGGTGACAGGGAGAGTCCATCAAAAATTAAACCTCTCTATCGTCATGGAGAACAAACAAGGCTGAGTTACAGGTCAGATCTGTGCAGAGCTATAAAACTACCTGTAATTTAACACATGTAAAGTAGAGCTATTTAATGTCATACTGTAGAACATTCCAGGCAGAGCAATGACATGTCTATAGAAACAAGCAGGTGACGGACCCCCCAACCGAAAAGGTACATAGCGCACCTTTAAAGCAGCACCTGTCTTTGAATATTTCCTTCTTTTTCCATAGTGATTGACATTTGAGAAGGAGACAGAAAGTGGTGTAACTTGTACTACACCACAACGTAATGTAGAAGTCCTCCCTCTGGCAAAACTCTGAAGAAGAAAATTAATCCAAGTCACTAAGGCACAGAGCTGGGGGCTGGGAGTCAGGTTGCTCCTCTGACATCAACATGGCAGCAGATAAGGCAGCTCAAACGCGATGGAAATGAGAGTTTGCACCAATTTGCAATCCTGGCTGCAAACCTACAAACAAGAGACGGGTTCATTACTTTGGATGTGTATCAGCCCAGGTTCAAATCCGAAACAGAGGCAGACGCTCCTCTTGGGTTTTTGGGATATTTCCAAATTGGGACTATAGCAAACACGGCTAGACAACAATAAGACAGTGACAAAGAAGGTACTGTATGTGTGTCAGAAATGGAATTGAATCAGCAGGTTTTTCAAATGATAATGATTCACAGCCTGTACAGTAGTGGGTTCATTATTACACTTCCATTTCCATTCAGTGAAAGATAACAGGGGAGCATATAAATCGATTACAAAACAGAACATTTTGAACATTTGCATTTGTGATTAGCAAAACTTTTAGCCTGTTGGCCTTGGTGGTTTATAATTTGTTTAAAATGACCAGCTGAGATTTATTTGAACAAAGAGAGCACTGTGCAAAATGTGATGTCTCATAGGATTGTAGTAAAACAAGGGAGTGGAGGTCCAAACGTGTGATATTCACTGCCCAGACGTTCATTGCGGGCACCCCCCGCTGTCTCTCACTTTTTATTTTCCTGGGGGACCCCCCGACTCCCGGTTTTATGCGGGTTGTTGGGGTCCTCAGCTCAGGGAGTTAGTGTGTTTGCTGCTTTTGGATATCAGCTTTCAAATATCAGTTATTCCCTGGATGGACATATAAATTGATGTTATAAAATGATTTACTCATCATAGATGGCCCTGAAAGTCTCATAATGTTTGAATGTTTATTTATACAAACTAGTCCTGTTGTTACTTGAGAGATAAACAGCTACATAACACATATGGATCAGTTTTGTCGTATTTGAGGTTTGTTTAAAAGAAATAAATCTATTTTTAAGTATCGGTTGATATCGGGTAACGGCAGATACTTACTGTAAAGCTATAGTATTGAAATCATATCAGAACTGAAAAAGCTGGATCGTGTATCCCTCTTATTGAGTTTACAGCAATTACATTATGGAATATAGCTCAAACTGTCAATCTTTAACAGTAATTAATTGCCACTAGTTAAAGCAAATCATCCAAGCACATCATGTCTTTCTGTCCCTGTACTGGACCTTCCATCCTCACAGCCCTCTCCAATCACGCCAGCTGTGGGTGGGAGAGGAAGGACCACAAATGACAACCAGTGACTCAGAATACAAGAGGCAGCCAATCAATGAAGGTTCACAGTTTGATAAGTGATAAGAATGTAACCACATGTAGAATTACACACAGAATGAACAAAATACACCATTGAGCCCCTATTTTTAATTTTGAATTGCCATATATTGCTGAAGTAAATATAAATTATAAACGATAATATTGAAACAAATTTATGCCACTGACACAATAACCCAAGAGCAGATTTAAACCACAAAAAAATTCTAAAACTTCAATATTGTTTTAAAAAAAAAAAAACAGCTTCAATTAGACAAATAGCAGAATGAAACACTTTAGTGCTTAGTTTACATCTGTAATGAGTCATAGAAATAATTAATTGAACCTTCTAATGGCTCAGATCGTATTGTATTGCCAAGTAATAACCAAACATTTCCCAGCAGTGCAAATGAAATGTACACACGATAAATACTCCTCCCTAAAAATATTGTTCCATCTTTCATATATTGAACGACAAGTCAATATATTAATTATTGTGGTTGTTAGTTACTTATCCAATAGATACAAAATCCAGTATTTAACTTTATCTAAGTACAACATTCTAATTTAAAACCACTCCAGAGCATCCCATCAAAACAAACTGTAATTCCTGGACTCACACCTTCTCCTCTTTGGCATCTGGCCTGAAGTGTTTGGGAATGAATGGTGTACGCGCTAACAGTTCCCAAGACATTAATTCCATTTAGCTGAGTGATAATCATCTGGAGCTCATCTCAGTATGTATGTGTGTAAAGTGTGGCTTAGAAAAAAAGAATAAAAAAGAAAAGTTTGGAGTACAAAACCATGAATGATCCGAGGTAGATTTTGGGTCCGATCCCGTGTGTTTTTCTCCTTATCAGCTGGGCAAGCCTGCAAAAACAAACAGCAGGCACAAGCCTTATCGCGGCGGCTTCTCAACAGGAAAGTTGTACAAGCGCTTCTGTAGCTTTGCATTCACTTTTAAATCAACGGATTGCGAGGTATTACAGAAATGGGAGAAAGGGTGGAGTGGCTAGAGTCTTAAGCGCAGACCAGAAAAAGAAAGATGAATGTCTGGCAATTCTCCATATAAAAGTTTTTGGCAGGAGAATGCTAGTCCGAAAGGAAACTGTTTATTGAATCTTGTCTCTGTTCTATTGAAATGTAACACAACCTATACTAGACATATTTATTACATATACATCCAAATTGCTGGTCAGGGAAGCTTGTTGTTTAAGTATTGTAATCTGCAGTGTAAACTTACAAAATTCAAGGGCTGATTTATGCGGTCTAAATCACTGGCATAAAAGAAAGTGGCAAACAAAGCATACCCCTAGCCATGTCTGTTTTTTAGCAGTAGCGACACTGGCAGGGGCTCTGGAGGGAGGCTCCATGTTAGCCGTGCTAGTGCTTGTTTAGGATCTTCTTTAAACAAAACTTTGGAGAAGTGGCACAGCTGATGATGTGTTTACACAGACTGCGAGGTGCAGTTTGCTCTTTCACGGTTCGAGCTACACCATCTAAGCTAAAGGTACAGAAAGTTACACGATTGACAAACGTGCATATTTCTTTGTGCCTAATGTTTGATTCTTGGGTTTATTTTGGGAGATTTTTGGCTCCTGTTGGGAGTTGTTAGAGGTGGAGGGACCATCACCTGCTTGTTTCTATGTCATTGCTCTGCAGTCCATAGTATGACATTAAACAGTCTACTTAACAGCTATTCTGACTGTGTGCGGAGTTGTCTCTCCACAGATCTGACCTGTAAATTGGTCTGGTTTGGTCTACATGAAGATTGAAAGGTTTAATACCATACTGTGAAACATTCTAGACAAAGCAATAACATCTCCGTGGGGAAAAGCATTTGATGGATCCTCAACCAGAAACATTACACAATGCTGAAGTCAGTTCCACCACATTCTTATTTTCGTTATTTTCCATCAAAACTCAAATGAACCAAATGCTAATATATGTAAATTCTAGCATTTCTACATCTAAATTGCCAGATACTTGCTGTATAACAAACAATGATGGAACATGTACAATAATATATGTTCTCTTAAATTTAAATTAAACAAAAAAGTCAGTAGTATTCCATTTGCACTTTAAGCATTGATTAACAAAATAGTGAATATGCACTGGTGACTTGATAACTTGTATACCACAATACAATTTTAATTTAATCTTTTTTTTTTTTTTTTTTACATTTCAATTCAGTTCTGAAAGATTCACTGACATTGACATTTCCTGGTTTACCTACAGGCTCTCTCTGTGCTCTATAATATCCCCATAGGCCTATATACATTGCATGATCAGCACAAAAGAACATCAGAAATGACAGGGGCCTCAACCTTCACATGTCATATACTGTAGTACTGTAAAAAAACACAGAAATAGCATTTTTGTCAATATAGAGGGATTATCAGACTGCATCATTTCGCACTCTACTGTGCATGTCTTCTGCAGATGGGCGCTATCCCATCTTGCATCATGTCAGTGTCTTTTAGGATTTCAGCAGATTTCAGGCGCTCCTGGGAGGCGAGGCTAGTTGTATCGATCGGGTATGAGTGGATGCCCAGCTACTTAAGTTTGAGCCATTTCTTCTCATCATTTACGCACCCACCTGCATTTAACGCATATGGGTTATTAAGTCATATCCCACTCACTAATGTTAATTTAGCATCATGCGCGTGCATCCGCTGTGTTGATAAACAAATAATCTGTCTATAAAACCAGACTATTGAGTAGCCTTGCCTATCTCACATACATGGTCTTCTTGACGTTAATGAGCAGCAGTTTTCGATATTTTCTCCTCTGTGGTGAAAGCATGCCCTGATTGATTTCAGAATGCATTGAGGTCCACAGATGAAATTGACCTACATCTACACCAGTCACACACGCTTGTTTCTGGTAATATTCTAAGTTACTCCAGTCTCTCTCATGGATGACCCTGAATAAGCTCTGACATAGCCTTTCCTCTCTATTCTTTGACCTTTTTGTTCATCCATATTAATTTAACTAAAGCTTCTTACAATAATCTCATTTAATAGATACCATGTTTCATCTCTCTGATGAAGCCATTCAAAATAGGCTTAATCCTTGGCTTCCGGAAAAAGCTTGAGTCGAACTGGATAACCCTGTGGTGACCTCTTTGCTGCTTTGTTATGTTTTATTCGTACTGTTACTATATAGCTCTTAAAGGTCCTATATTACGCAAAATTGACTCTTCACATTCACACATCTTTGAGTAACACTTTATTATTAGTCTGTCCACATCTCCAAAGCTCAAAATGCTCTGTTCCACCTTGTGATGCCTTTTAGTGGTAGTTTTCAAATTATCTTTTATCTTTAGTTCAGTAGAG
The DNA here is from genome assembly GCA_029959045.1 of Taenioides sp. WSHXM2023. Lineage (NCBI taxonomy): Eukaryota > Metazoa > Chordata > Actinopteri > Gobiiformes > Gobiidae > Taenioides > Taenioides sp. WSHXM2023. Next base: position 20,179,308 of record CM057094.1, read on the forward strand.
ATTGGCAATTCCAGGGCTGAAGTGAAACAAATGATTCTAATGAAAGTGTCTGGAGTTTAAAAACACAGTGGATCACTTCCTCTATTACAACATGACATCACAAGGTGGAACAGAGTGTTTTCAGTTAGAGAGAAGAACTCAGCCTAAATATGCAGGATGTGTGGGTGCGAGTGAAACAAAACATAACCCTAGGTATGTTTTTGATGAGGAAACAACATTATAACAGATAAGAAAATACCTTTACATGGGCCCTTTAAGATATATAACGATCACTTTGAGAGACTCCATGCTTTTATATAGACTCTTTTATTTTGGCAGTGCACTTGAGAACACCACTTTTTGGCCATACATCATAATCAGGATGTGACAAACTTAAGGTTATTTACATTGTTCACAAGCCAGCGTTTGAGCTTCAAGTTTCCAAGTCGTCTCACTAATGTGCAGGAGACTAATTTGGTTCAAGTGTTTAAAGGGATAAGTTAAAACAGCGTGTCACTAAAGAAGTAAGAGGCTGGGAATATTTGAGAACTTCCAGAGACATATTTGGGGATAACTAGCTGACATGTTTTGACTCCTTTGACCTGTGGGTTGGGAATTGGTACTTATTTGCATACGTGAAATGTGCTAGCGAGTCGCAGAGGAGAAAAATACAAAAATCTGGTGGATTTTGTGGCTGTGTTCTAATCAGTTAATTTATGGTGAACACATTTCGAGTGCAGATGCAGTCTCTGATGCAGCTGTTTACCAGATACACTTTGCCTGCCTCAGGATGTGCTGATTGAAGCAGAATTAGAGTTTTTTTCTGTACAGGATGCTGTCAGGATGCTTTCAGCTTTTCTGACCATCTACAGCACTGAGAAACTAGGTCAAATTTTAAGGATACCAAGATGCTGAGAAATACAAAATCTGCACTGGAGTTAGAGCTCGCTGTTTATCACAATAGACTCAAAAGCACAATTTGAGTTTGTCCAATTATCAAATCGCATTTGAATTTTGAACAAAATCTGACTCCTGTGAGCTTTAAGTCCTGTTAGAATGTTGTTACCTCATCAAAAATACATCTCCAAAGCTCTCAAGTGCTCAGTTGCACCTTGTGATGTCATGAAGTGGTAAATATTATTCAAGTACCTTACTATGACTATTTCTGCTGGTATTCTAACCCACACAAACATTTCACCAAGTGCTCAGAAAAGTTTGAGTGTTCCTTTGTCCATCAAATTAGCTGAGTAAAATAAACTTGGTACTTTCCACCTCTTTCAAAGTACTACTAAGTGGTTTACACAATTTAATACACTAGAGCTCACAGAAAAGCTTTTATACTTTGGCTTGGAGAATAACAAATCCATTCGTATTTGTGTGAAATGGTCCAAAGAGGCATAAAGAAAATGAAATGACAAATCTGCAGATGGCTGCTTCCTTTCAAGGTGTTGTGCACTGGATTTGTACTTCAGCACTCTTTTGTTTTTCTGAATAGATTTAACATTACTGCTGCCAAAGCCTGAATACCGTGAGTCTGTTCCATATTGTTTAACCAACAATTAAATTCCTTTTAGAAAATAAGGGCTTTAATAATCATAGTTGCAGTAATGTCATCCTTTGTTTACTATGCAGTCATTACTGGAAGATTTTAGCAAAGTCAAAAAGATGCTATTATTGTTATTCAGTCAGGTTTGACATTGGGGTCGCTATTATTAGATTTTGCTGTTGTTCCTCTTTAGTAAATCTCCCACTCGCTTTTTTGATTTATCTCTGTTGTGACTTGTACAGTCTTTGGAGGTCTGGATGTCTGAGAGAAAATCAATTTCCTTATGGTAACATCATCGGGAGGCGAGCCATGGGGAAGCCAAATTCCCCCTTGCCAACATGCTCAGAATTTATTTAGATGTTCAGTGAAAAAATGTTTGGTAATGTAGTGCGACCACTGACAACATCTAGGCCTGTCACGAGAATAACTATCGACTTATGGTTCAATATATGAACGCTGGAATAATATTTTTAGGGTCAATATTCATCATGTGTATTTTGTCTTTACAATAGTGGGACATTTTTGGTAATTTTTTTGGCTATATGATAAGATTTAAGACATAAAGGTTTGAATTAATAACTTGATGATTGCAGATGCTACTGAACTAACTGCTTAAAGGTGCATAGTGTAACTTTTCTGGTAGAGGTTCTGTCAGATGCTTTTCTCTGTGGAGATGTTATTGCTTTGTCTGGAATGTTTCACAGTTCAAAAATACGTAGAAAAACAGGCGTTCTGACTATAAGCTGTATTGCCTCTCCACAGATCTAACCTGTAACTTGGTCTAATTTGGTCTCCATGAAGAAAGGTTTATACCATACTGTGAAACATTCCAGACAAAGCAATGAGAAAAGCATTTGACAGGCCCTCTACTAGAAAAGCTACACAATGCACCTTTAAATCTGATCTTGGGTTATTGTGTCAGTGTACATTAGTTTAAATATTATTGTTTATCTTCTATATTTACTTCAGCAATATACTGTACTTCAAAATTTGTTATCGTGACAAGCCTAACAACATCATCCATTTTTCTTTTGTGACGTACTCTAAAACCCATGGCACCTTTGCGTTGATTTGGATGGATGCTTCCTAAAGTGAAATGCCAGAATCCTTCAGTGCCATTATCGAAGGTGCATCACTGGGCATGCTCTGGTTCAATGCGACCATCATTCAGCAGTCGTGACAGGGATTGGGCCTGACCTAACGCATGGCTTGTCTAAACAGGGAGGTCACTCAATCCCGCTCCTGGCTCATCCATCAGGGAGACGTATGCAGATGGGACGCCCCTGTACCTCCAGTCAGGCCTCGCCCTCCCCTTTTAACCTCTTCATAATCTGTCACTATCATGCCACCTTCATACATATTCACGAGGGATGAGTTTCTGCCAAAGCAAAAATCTCAAAAGGGAATGTTTAAGTTTCAGGTTTAGGTCAATATTGGTTTCGAAACCACCACAGATGCATATGTTAGTAGATAAAAATTCAGAATTTTTATTTATTGAATACTTTACACAATAAAAACCCTTTTCGCTCAAAAGGGTTTGTTGTTGAACGAAATTTGCATGCATTTTTAAATTGAATCTTGGCTAGCCCTTTGTAAAGTTGGAGAAAGTTGCAAAGAAGCGAGCTGTGTCTTAATATTACAGGCTTTAAAAACTATGAGAAATGAAAGGAGAGGCTCTGGCCAGGCAGTCCTCTTTTCCCCTTAACTGAGCTGAATTTTAATTAAATAATTTACACGCGCCTTGTCTCCAGGTCGTGACAAAGGCAGAGAGGGAGGTAGAGCTGGGAAGAAGAAGAATTAGGTGGTAGGAGGGAGACTGTGATATAACATTTGAGAACTCCAAAAACACTTGCCTGAAAATAGAAGCTCAAGAAGTGAACGAGTAATCTGCAAAGCTTGGTTGAGTACACAGCCCGGAGGTGAACCGCAGACACTGAAGATTAAGGCGTTTATACATTTATATGTAGCAGTTTTCTGGAGAAAAGTACTGAGTATAGACTATAAAGGGACAGAGGAGCTCACTCTCAAACAGGCTCCTACAGCTCCGCTCAGACTGTGAAAGATGCAGGACTACATTTGTTTGTTTATTTATTTCGAAATGCATAGGGAAAAAAGCATCAAGTGTCAAAGTGTCAAGAAAGACATGACAAAAGCATAAGAAAACCAACCAATAATGAGGATACATAATCCTTATATACAAGTTATATACATGTTCAAAAAGGAGGGGGTGAAAGTATAAATGTATTTATTCCCACCCCTTTTCCTTCAGTGTTAAATCATTTATTTTATGCATTCCTTTTCCTTATAATTTGATCAAGTTATGTACAGTTCACTTTTTTACATCTTCTATTGAAACATTCATACAATATTATTACCCTTTTGCATTATCTCTTTTATATCTAATTGTTATTCTTTTTGAACTGCTTTATATGTACACTTTTAATTCCACTGTCAAACTGTTCTAATTCCACATACTGTAACGCAAAAGCTTTTCTTAGTTGTCTGTACGCTCAATGATTTGAAGTTTGTTTTGCCTCACAAATTATAAATCCCTTCCCTCTCAATCAACATTCATACTCCATACAACTGTACAAAAACTCACCCTTTATGTAACAGATAACCCTATGTCAATCACTATTTAATCTTTGCACTCTTTCTCCTTACGACCTCATGTACACAGCCATATAGTTATTATATTTACTATAGTTTTATTTTTACTTGTACATATACAATACTTATGCCTTATTTGACCCCAGTCTCTTGCTATTTTTGCTACTTATTTTGAATTTATTATTACCATTTATATTTTTGCTCTGTGTTATTTATTGTGATGTGCTATTGTGTCCAAATAATTTCCCTTGTGCATCAATAAATAAATAAATTTAAACTCCAGGATCATGTAGAGCAGGTTCATAGAAACATTTTAAGACCGAAATGATGAGCATCACTGCAGCAGTTACAGAGAGAGAGGTGACCGTTTTCCAATGTAAAGTCAGTTGGAGTCGAAACAGCCGGAAGCGTCCCCATGAACACTTCCTATTTGGAACTCGGTGGCTAGCAAGTTGGCTATGTCCATTTATGTATACGGTCTATGGTCCAAGAAAAAAAATGACCCCAGAGACCACTGTGTTCCTAGATCAGCATGTTTCATTCCAAACTGTTTAATTCTGCTGTAGTTCATGGAAATTCTGTACCCGGGTCAGTGATGTGATGTAGGCATTTTTGTGTCCAGAAACCACAACTTCTCTAGTTATTAATATATAAAGGTTTAAACTGTTTAAATGTTTTATGTCACTTTAGTTGTATCTATACGCATTTGGAAGAAGAAACCAAATTTGAAAGAATATTATAGGTTTAAAGTCTTAAAATGTTAAAATCAGTGATAACATTTGCTTGCAAAAATTATAAAAATTGACAAAATCATAAACTTTTCTCTGTGGCATAATTTTAGAAGCCTTGGTATGAACATATAAAACTATTTTTAAAATTAACACTAAAGAACTACTTTTAATGTCGTAAATAAAATTGTCCCCAAAAGCCGATTTCATCAATGTCATTCGGTATCACGAAGTTAAAGAGACACTTTGAACAATAATCTGAGATCTTTCCTCATGTATCACATGATGACATCACTCTGTGGACCCCGCAGGACTCTGAAGTGGAAACAAGATTCAGATTTGCCCTCTTAGTTTCAGCTTCATGCCGTGAAACGCTGATATTACAGTTTAATGTATCAGAAAAAGTTTGTTTTGACATAAAAATATATTTTTACATAAGAACTTAAATTTAAAGAGGGAAAGTGCTAACATGCTTTGGTTTTATCCAATTTTGAGGTGTTTTACTCAAGTTAATGCCGTATTAGGGCAAATTGTGAAATTCTTCAAAACTTTATTTGTGGATCTCAGTTTGTGTTTTTCATCATTTTCATTACGATAAGTTATTTTAAATTTTATTTAATTTTAACAATATGTCCGTTGCACCGAATGACATTTTTAAGAGGTCCCCAGCTTATATTTATATTTTATCATGAAATGATAAAATATAAATATAAGATGGGGATATTTAATATACCAAAAAATGTACACATTTTGTATGCCATTATATTTTTATTTTTTGAGCATTTGAAAACTGCAAAATGTCACTGACCCACTCTTGCAGAACTAAGCACCCATTTAAAGCTCATGTTGGACATAAGGTGAGGAGTGCATGCACTAAAGAGACTGGTACAGTAACAAGGCAAAATGGAAAATTCATTTAGCAGAGAGCCCCGGGCCTGAGCTAGCAATACATCACATCTATAATGAATGATTATAAATGTTGTAAGTATTTTTTAAGAGTTTGAGGTTTCCAGAGATGTATGCCTCACAAATGCACCTGGAAGTGAGTAGGACTTTTGGCACGGCCCCTGCTTCCTCTGAAGGTATCTGGTTTTGCATTTCTTTAATTGCGGTGGAGATGTCATGGTTGGCACTAGTTGTGTGTAAATTCATTTTCATCTGTCAGTGACTTTCTGTTGCTTACACTGGGCATAATGAATCATTAATTCAGTGCTGTCATTTTTAGCCCTCAGTCACTGGGAGGAGAATTAACTGATCCAGGAGAGGAACAACAAAAGAAGTGGTGAAGGATTAGAACAGAAAACTTCCCCTGTGTCTGTAGGCAGAGATGAGGCTACGCTACTCAGACTCTTACACTTCATTCTCGGTTGCGTCTGGTTTTGATTGCTTTTTGTCTTTGTGTAATTTCATTTCCTCGTGTTATTGTGTATGCGTCAGATATGATAATAAACTTGAATGGGCTACAAAATGTGGTAAAAATGAAAGTTCTTGTAATTCGACAATGGAAGGCTTTTTAATTATGTTATGTTGAAACGCGCTGGAGGAAATCAGCTTTTAGTTTAGGGGTAAATGTGTAATATTCTTGGCACAAAGCATTATCTGTGTTTTATGTACTCTAAAAACAAAAATGTCTTTAGAAACTTACAGAAATACTAACACTACTTGACAAACATGACTTCAAAGCTCAAAATGCTCTGTTCCACCTTGTGAGGTCATGTAGTGGTAGTTTTCAAGTTAGCAGCTACCTTTTATCTTTTGTTCAGTAGAGATTGGGAATTCCAGGGTTGAAATGATCCAAATGACTCTAGTGAAGGTGGTTGGAGGTTTCAAACACAGCGGAGCACTTTCTGTCTTCAGTGTTTTCTGTTTGAGAGAAGAACTTAACCTAAATATGCAGGATTTTTGTTTTCAAAGTGTGAATGAAACAAAACGCCAGGTATGTTTGTGATGAAGAAACAATATTATAATATAGATCAAAAATGAGTGATATGGGCCCTTTAAGCACCATTGTTGACCTTATTGCCTTTCTCTTTGTGGGGACAACGCACTGTGAATACCTGCATGTGACAAAGCCAACGTACTGTTACAAAAACTTGACACTCTTTGTAATTTGTATGAGAACAGCTACATTTTTCATTACTGTACGGCAAGCAGCTCTGCAGTGTATGAAATTGTGATTCTTCAAATATTGGACTCCTTGTTCATTTTGGTTTTGGCCTTTAGAAATGCCGGTAGCCTCTCTCTGCTGACTGCCCTGTCACGCTAATGTTGTGTACACTGTCACACCTATGAAAGCTTGGAGTCTTGACCGCTTCATTTAATACCAGACAAAATGCAGGTCTAGGCCTTGATTGCTCCCAACTATTTTTCCTTTCAATTTTTATGTTTTTTTATTTTTTATTTTTTTCTTGAAAGCTGCCGAAAGCTAACTTTGTGAACCTTTTTGCGTCAACATACTTGAGCCCACTTTCCTCTTGTTTTTGTTTATCCCCCTGTGGACCTAGCTTGTCCCTGTCTGCTCCATCACCTGTGGCAGAGGCAGGATTTGAGTTCGCAATTTCGTTCACGTAGAAGGAGTAAAGTCTAATTGAGAACAAGCAGGGCCCTCCTAAAGGCTTATTGCTCCTTCAAAAGCCCCACAGTTGAATTAAACACATCTCTGCATGTCTGTGGAGCGCAGGATCACAGCTATTCCTCTGCCTCTACAAAATGCAAAGGGGTTCATTCTCGGCCTCTTGCATTTGATCTCATATAAAAACGAATCAGTGGAAATTGACTTGGGCGCTAAAGGTTTTTTGGCAAAGTAGGCAACCAAATTCTGGCAAGAAAATGAGAATGTGGCGCAATTTCCTGCCCCATTTTGGCGAAACTGTTTCATTTGGAAAAGGCTTAAGACAAGAAGTGAGGAACAAAATAGTCTTGCAATTGAAGGAAAAAAAGTGAAATGTCTGCTTTAGCAACATGCGCTCCGTTTGCTGTGCACTCAGTATTTTTCATCTATTTTTATTTTTATTTACACAAAATTCAAACCTGAACCTCTTAAGTTGCACTTCACTGTACCTGAAGATACTGAAGATAGATGTTTCATGTTGATTAGGGATTGCACAAATGCCTAACAATGGCCCTATCTTGCAATGTATAAGATGTAGCACAATTTATCTAATTGTGATTTTTAAACAAGCATTGCAGTTTAGACATAGACTTAGACAAACTTTATTGATCTACAAGGGAAATGATTTGGACACAGTGGCTCACACATCACAATATATTATAATAAGAGCAAAAATATAAGATAAGATAAGATAATCCTTTATTTGTCCCACAAAATAAATAGTAATAAATTCAAGTAGCAATAGTATCAAGGGACTGGTGTCAAATAAGGCATAAGTATTGTATATGTACAAGAAAAAAAAATAAAAATACAGTAAATATATCTTGGCTATAAACAAGAGGTCATAAGGAGAAACAGTTCAATGTTTAACTATTACATAAGAGTGAGTTTATGTTTTAATAATAGGATTCTATTGAAAGTTCACATTTTAATTGCGTTCAGAATTGGTGACAAAAACACTGAAACTGACAAATGAATACAACTTCAGAGTTGTTTTGCGGAGAATAAGGCCAGAGGTAGAGGTAGAGAATAAGGCCAGAGGTAGAGGTAGAGGTAGAGGACCCTCATCCAGCTCGGGTCCTCTACTAGAGGCCTGGGAGCTTGAGAGTTCTGTGCAGTATCTTTGCTGTTCCTAGTACTGCACTTTTCTGGACTGAGATCTTCTGATGTTTTTCCTGGTATCTGCTGTAACCACTCCTCCAGTTTAAGGGTTACAGCCCCAAGTGCTCCGATCACCACGGGCACCAATGATGCCTTCTGGTATTGCGATGTCCACCACCACCAATGTCCATCAGCATATATATATATATATATATATATATATATATATATATATATATATATATATATATATATATATATATATATAAAATCACACATCAATCAGAACATGAAACAATGAATCATAGCATGAGACAGTGAAACATTTGATTAAAGATATAAAAGTGTTAAAAGCATGTGCACTGATACTGTAAAACAGAAAAGTAGACGGAGGTAAATGAGAAGTTTTAAAGTCTGTTGTAGGTGGTTCCGTATATCACTGTCAAGAGACATTTTACTACCTTTGGCTTGTTCACCCAGCTGGACTTCTGTTTGAGATGTTGCATATAGTTCATAAAATGAGTTAGCACGCAAACAAATTCTTTACACCTTATGAGTAAAGTTTTAAATAACAACGGATGCAATTAATTCTCTCCTTGACTTACAACAGGCCTTTCCATAAAATTAAATGACCACTTTCTAACCTTGCTATCAAACAAAGCAACAAATCAATGCAATTGAAAACAAAAGCTTACTGCTAGAGTTGGAACTGTATTTGGTCTCAGGAGTTTAATCCGAGCGTTTCAGTGCAAGAAATCAAGGCCTTGAAGGTACACTGTGTAACTTTTTGGTTAGGGGTTCATCACCTGCTTGTTTCTATCCATTGCTATGTCATTGCTCTGCCTGGAATGTTCCACAATATGACATTAAACAGCTCTATTTGTTAAATTACAGATAGTTTTATGGCTCAAAAATACCTAAAAAAAAACACAAAAAAAAAACAGGCATTCTGTCTGAGTGCGGTTGTCTCTCCTCAGATCTGACCTGTAACTTGGTCTGGTTTGGTCTTCATGAAGATATAAAGTTCTTTTTCTAACGCTGTTCGGTGTTTCACTATGGGAATCGCCTCGGGTGTGATGGAAGCTCCAATGGCACCACGTCAGTCTTTGACAGACAGGATGACTGTATCTTGGGTTCCGCCCCCTCTCCTGATACAGTCAGCCTCCTCCTAACGCAATCATGCTCCCTTTCTTCCCACATGGAAGCCACAACTCAAGCTCCCTCAGTGTTACGGGCCAGCTAGCTAGCTTCTGTTTAACAGTTCACAAATGAGCCATAAAGGATATCGTTGACATGCACAGTTGCCGGCTTTAGCTCGTACGCTGGATAAGTTCTCGTGAACTTGTTACTAGCTAACAATGTTAGGGCAGTGACCGCGGCAAGTTGCTGCTATTCAACCCCCATGGACAGCAACCTGTATGACATGTGTAAACGTGCAGCCGCCAGGCTTAAAGTGGCCTGACCTGCAGCTGTGGACACAGATGGTGGGGAGAGGGACCTGTATGATGGCAAGCGGTAGAGATTTAATACCATACTGTGAAACATTCCAGACAAAGCAATAACATCTCCATGGAGAAAAGCCTTTGACGGACCCTCCACCAGAAATGTTACACAATGCACCCTTAACAACTATTTCATTAGCAGTAACCATTATCTAGTACTTTGATCCAGCTATGATTTCCAGCATTTTCCAAGGCACAGTAAAGACTCAGTAGCCCTGCTGTTTAGAAGTTCTTGTTTGTGCAGTATTAAAAGGTCAAACTGAACAAATAACTTGTGGTGAAGACAAACAAGTGGCCTAAGAAGCTGTTCCCATGGTTTCTGGTATCCCTCATGCACACATACACTCCCTAGCATATGCATGTCCAAACGCTTCCACAGTGTCATCCAAGTGTGAGAAAGATTGTCATCTTCTGTTTCTATTTGTTTGTCCAAGTCCTTTTCAATAGTTATCTTATCTTTCAAACTAAACGCTGCAAAAACTAATCTCTAGCCAAGTTAAAGAGCCCATATTTTGATCTATGTTATAATGTTGTTTCCTCATCACCAACATATCCAACATAAGATGAGTTCTTAGAACTGAGTTCTCAAACTGTAAACACTGTGTTCCACTTTATGATATCATGACTTTCCTTCGTGATAAATAAAGTATTATCTATCTATCTATCTATCTATCTATCTATGTCATGTGGTAATACAATAAGTGCTCCATTGTGTTTAAATGTCATCCACCTTAACTAGAATCATTTTGATGATTTCAGATCTCCAATTGCCAATTGTTTTTGATAAGGTAACAACATTATAATATGGATTAAAGTTCGCGACTCAATTTAGCATAATATAGGACCTTTAAGATTTCTTCTTAATTAAGATTAATTAAGAAAGTTTTATCATGATTTGAGTAAATTTCACTTGACAAGTAAAATTATCTAACAGTGGAACAAGACTTTTTGTACTTCAAATATGAAAATACATCTTTGATACACTTCACTCTCTTTGCACTTAAAATAAACAAAATCTAATGTTGCTTGAATTAAGAGAAATACACGTATTCCATTGGTAGATAATTTTACTTGGCAAGTTGAACTCAAATAAAGTAAAATATTTTTAATTTAAGTAATTTTAACTTGCCTAGATATTATTTTTTGCAGTGAGTGATTACGGCTTTATTATCAGTTTGCACTTGTGAAGCTGTAGCCTTGAACTTTTGCCTGGATTTTGTACTTTTTGGACAACAGGAAGCATTTCACGGCTGTTGCGGCTTTAGGGGATGACTGTTCGAAATAGCTCTTATATCCTGATGGAAGATTTGAAAAGCGAGAAGATCTTTTTGTTGGTACTGGCAGCTGGGACAATGCCACTGAAATCCTTCATGCATGGATAGTTTATTACACTTGTTTAATAATAAAGGAGTCTTGTATTATTTTCATATTCCGTGCTTTTGAGCAGGATGCAATTGGAAAAAGGAAAAGTCAGTTTTCTCATGTTTCTGATGACCGATGACCGCGGCAAGATGTAAGGGCTAATGTAAAAAAGCGGCTCTGGCTCTTCCTCTCCTGTTTCCTCACCTCGTCTGTACTGCACCTACTCATGATCACTAAAAGGTAGCTCTGAGGTTTTTACTGGAAGCCTATAGATGCATTACTCTAAGACATATACCAGGAGTTGATGTTAATTTGAAAACTACCACTATGACATCACAAGGTGGAACGGAGCATTTTGAGCTTTGGAGAGGTAAACAGACTAATTAAAGGGTTACTCACACTTGTGTGAATGAAATAAAACACAACTCCAGGTATGTTTTTGATGAGGTGACACCATTATAGCATGACTTAAAGCTCACAAGAATCAATTTTGTGTAATATTGGACCTACTAGTTCAATGAGCACCTGTCCAGAGAAGCACACTACACACATTTTTCCTTTGCTGCCCTCGTAGGGACAAGAGTTGGTTTCTTAAAATTGCAAAGTGTAACAGATAAAAATATATATTTATAAAGTATATAAAACTGGATGTAGGCAATGTTCCACATGGCTATTTATGGGTGCCAATGATTCTTGGCCAAAAGATATGAATCTTCTCATGTCTGGGTGGTTTTCTTCCTAGCATTGCCTAGCTCATTATCTGGACTTGGTCCCAGGGTTTTGCTTTGTGGCTGCCCTAAGCTCCAGGGACATTGAAGGATGCAAATTTGTATCAATAAAGAGACCAACAAAATGTACTCCAATTCACAAAGGCATACCAAAGTTTGTCTAGCAGCTGTGTCCTTATAAATGCATAAATTCACACACAAAACATATTCCAAGGACTCCCTTCTGTTATCCCCTCTCTACCTTTCTCCTGAGGTGCAACTTGCATCATACGGGAGAAAAAAAAAATCGTAAAGTTTTGGCCAAGTGCACAAACACCTCCATCTTATGGAACTGTATTATGCTCTTTTTTATACACACTGACAAAGCTGTTGGATTGCAGCTTGGTAAATGGGCTAAGGAAATTCACTGTGTGCAGCAAGGATACACGTCATTTGTCAAGCACTGCACTTCAGTTATTTATCAATACGAGCCATTAACAGGAACTTGTGTGAGAGTCTATTTGTACACCAGTAGGATATCACGCATTCAGGGCTGGAGGTGGTTGAGGCTAGTTCTAATTGAGTTCTCTGCTTCTCCTGATCCCCCTCTAACAATGAAAATGCAGTTAGCTGTTCTTTTCACTTTGGTTGAGGAGTTTGGAGCGCGTCTTCTAACACCAGTTTGATCATTTTCGCTCATCCCTGTGTGTTGTTCGCGCCTTCGCCTCCGTCTCCTCCTCTCGCTGTCTGCTCACATTCAGAGGAGCTATAATTGAGTTTTTGGACAGCTGACCCAGACTCGGGAACGCTTCACGGGAGATAAAAGAATTTTAGCATTAGAACATCAAAGAAGGGAGAACCCACACATCCACCTACCTACTGCCCCGACCCCCGATCACTTCCACGCTCAACCAAACTGAAGATCAAATGAACAGCAAAGGTCATTATTGCTCCGAAGGGTTAATGATGCAAAAAGCATGTTCTGGTTTTTAATGCGTACTCCTCCGTCGACAACAATTCATGGTCTAATCACTGATGACACATGACCTTTGAACTTCTCTCAACAAGCTGTTTATTTAAGGCATTGTCTATGAGCATATTTGAGTATAATTTGAGGTGACTCCCCCATAGATCTCTCATTATCTGACACTGTCTTCTCCACTCAGATCAATAGGCTGATAATGGCAGCTGGCACCAGGCAGACAGTGAGTTTAAATCAAGTCACCACCTTTGGGCTGCTGGAGGCGACTGTGCTGTAAAACATGGATTTCTTTGTTTGGGCTTTGGCATTTTAAAGAAGGCTTGATTTAGGTTCTTTCAGCCATCTGTTAACTTGTACATTTAACATTATAAAGATGCTTTCTGTGTGATAAGGGGCTGTCTTAGTGCATATTTAAAGGTGCAGTGTGTAACTTTTCTGGTAGAGGGTCCTAAACCTGCTTGAGTCCATGCAGATGATGTTTTTTTCCTGGAATGTTCTACAGTATGGCATAATTTAAATATCTCCATAGAGCCAAGTACGCCACATCACCAGGTCAAGTTACAGGTCAGATCTGTGGAGAAGCTCATGTTGTTAATGTGTGCTTTGAGAAATAAAAACACCCATAAATGAATAAATACAAGACATATTTATTCAGTGCCATACTGCGGAATATCCCAGGCAAAGCAATAACATCACCATGAAGACGAACAGATGGCAAACCCTCCACCAGAAAGGTTGCACAGTGCTGTTTAAGTTAACGGCTGCACAGTATATAAAATCAAAATCAGATCACAGGATGCAAATGTTAAGATTGTTAATTGTTAATAAAATGTCTTCTGCAAGCAAGAAAATATTCTATTTTATAAAAGAATCTTGTTGTACCTGTAGTTTAGACCTCTGAAACATGTTCGTAAATATGAAAATACACATGTATCGCCATATCATGATAATATCGTATTGTGAGCCATGTATTGTGTGTCGATTCGTGAGGGACCCTGTGATTCCCAGTCCTATTCATAAAAACATGGGATAGTTAATTGTTCATATTTCTTAATATAGTCATAATAGTGCAGCTTTTGCATTTGCATTTACCGATACAATTCTTTTCAATATGTACCATTCCCATTTTGACTTGTGAAAAAAACCTCCACATCTCTTCAATCAAAAAAAGTATATTGATTTTTAACAGCTGTGTCAGTTGCAGCTAGAATGTAATATTGGGCACAGCATCTCAAAGTTTTACCACTTGATGATTGCAATACATTCCCATTTTTATTCTTCTTATTTTCCTATAGCTTGATGTAAACCAGCCCTGATATCAGTTCCCACAAAGCTGCCCTCTTTAAATATCCCCAAATAAGAAGCTAATGCAATGGAAGATTTCCCTATATTTTTTACCCTCTGTGGTGCATACAGAATGTCTATTAAAGGTAATACTTAGTGAGCCTTGGTGCCGATTGCACTTTTATGTATTTGTGTTTGATTCCCCAGTTGGCTGTTTATTTGATTATACGACGGCTATACTAATAATCAATCTGTGTTATATTGCGATGAGCTATGTTTCACTCTTCAGACCGGAGGGACTTTTGGGATACTGTGGTGTAGTCTGTCAGCATATACAGATTTATGTGGCGACTCCCTCAGACAGAAGCAGAATAATGGAAATTTCCTGACTCTGACTATGTGAGGTCAGCCCAAGTAACAAAATGAGCATGCTGTGCCTGATGTAGAACTGATGTAGTATTTGATTATAGAAAAAAATACTGTTATACTTTGTACAAGAATATATGTATGTTATTTGTATAATGCTGTTACCCCCTCAAAACATACTGTACCTGGATTTAGCCTGTCTACATCTCCAAAGCTCAAAATGCTCTGTTCCACCTTGTGATATCATAAAGCCAAGGTTTTCAAGTTAGTAACTACCTTTTACCTTTAGTTCAGTAGAAAATGACAATTCTAAGTCATCTAAATATTTCTAGTGAAGGTGTATGGAGTTAAGGAGTTAAAAACTCGGTGGAGCACGTCCTTTATTCCTGAACAGTGTGAGTGTTTTCTGAATGAAATAAGAACTCCTAAATCTGCAGGGTTTGTGTGTTAAACATGTGTGAATGAATCAAAACGCAGGTATGTTTTTGACGAGGAAACAGCATTAGAATAGATCAGAAAATAGTGCAATGTGGGTAATATAAAAGTTGCTGTTAGTGGCTAGTGCTTTCTTGTTATTTTTACTTGTAACATTCCTTGCTACTGCTATTGTACCACATACAGTACTTCTCAGATTGCAGTTTCTCAAAATCGTGACGTTAAATTATAAGCATACACATTTTAACAATAGGAACAGACAACTTATAGTCAGTTATGATCAGATTAAATGGAAGATAAGTGCGATTTTCCAACTGTCATTTTCCTTAAGGGCTATTGAAAACTGCACTCAACCCGTGGCACCAAAAATATTGTATTCCTGCTGAGACTGAAAATCAACATAATGAAAACAGTTTGCATATATATTTAATACCACCATACATTTTCTTTGAAGGTAATCCACACACACATAATTACACACCTTGGTGGTTTTATATGGCAGACATTACCATTTGTGCCTATGTGCCGCTACTGTCAGCATTACTGTTAGGAAGATAAGAAGCCACATGGAATTTTACATCCGAAGCTAATGAGGGGGAAGCTAAACCCTATAGATATATTTTCTATAATGTTCACAACAAACTATATTTTCTGTAAGTTTTCCAAGTGCTAATAATATGGGTACATTTCTCACTTTTTAATTGTAAGTTTCCATTGCTACTTTTCATCATGCACTGAAAAAATACCACCTTCTTCAAAAAACCGTAGCTTTTAGAATATCTATTTGAATAGCTATTTGAAAAGGGAGTGCTGTCTAGAAATGATCAAGTGACCCTTCTGCTTGTTTACTCTCCCTAGCTGCAAACTAAAATACTTGGCCTGGGAGGCATCTGCATAGCTCTCGCGCTAACTGTTCTTGGGTCACTCAGACCTTTTGGTGCCAGAAGTGCGAATGAATTCAAAACATTATATTACAGTGAGGGATAGGCTGACTGTGCCAGAGCATACAGTGTCTTAGAAAGAGGATATTTAACAAATGTGGGAGTCCAGAGAAGATCTGTACGAATTTGGCCAAATATCAAGACTCCCTGTTTCCTCTTGTCTCGTTAGGTGGAAACATTTCTTCAGAATGTGCTCATAGTTTTATTATTTGTTAAGTTGCTTGTCAACACTCATTGCCAACACTCAAAAAATGTCAATAATGAGCAATGGATTACTATTACTTATTCATTTTTGCCGTGTAGGGAGGGGGGTTTGCCGTGGGAGGGTTTTATTTTTGATTTATTTATCTTTTTTTTCTCTATTTTTTTTGTTTTTGTTTTATATAATGTTAAAATCAGTAAAAAGTAAAAATACCAACCATACCTAATTTAGCTTATAAGGATTAAATTGCATGATAGGGCAAAAAGTAATAAAGCTGACCAATATTCAGATACTACTCCAGTTGAATAATTTAAAATACATAAGTAGACAGTATAAAATTGTTATTAGTAAAATATTTTTATTCACACTATTTTTAAGAACATATCAGTGTACTGAAAATATGTATTCTGAACACTAATTTTGGGTAACTGTGTTACAGTTCTGTTACTTTTTCAATCGATGGTATTCAGAAAACAGTTACTTAAATTAAAAGGAATGCATGGCGGTGCTTGATCACAGTTTTGGCTTTTGTAATGTGTGTGCATGTGATTTTTCTTTCTCTACATATAAGTTAATGCAAAACAAAAAAATCAAGCCGTTTGTAATTACTACTATATCATCATGTTTTTTTACACCATAATTTACATGCAACTCGGTGTAATAGTATTCTAAGCATTAGGAATACAGTACTCTGATCGCCCTATGTATAAGAATACGTTACAAAATATATTTTAATTTGGGTATTCAGTATTCTGTAACTAAATAAATGATTTAAGTATTCTTCCCATCACTGCATATCACTCATGTTATGGTGCAATTGTAAAAGCTTTATAGGACAATAGAACTCTAAAATATTGGTTGTTCTGTTGTCCTTGTATTTCTATTTAAAACTTCCACAATATCTTTTATAACCCATAAACCACAGACTGTTGTCATGTAGTTATTATGTCATGTGTTTCAGAGCTCTGTTTCCATCTTGACTTCCTTCCTTCGCAGCCTTGCGTGTGCTTACACTGGCTGCCTCTCTCCCATCTGCTCCTCAATCAATTTGCTCTCATTTCCTGCCAATTGGTCCACCTCCATGGGCTAAGGCTCATTTCACAGGAAGCATTGCATGTTCAGATCATCAGCTGTAGTTATGGTGATAACACTGTGGAGCCCTACGCAACCTACGCACAGTAGTCCATCAGATTTAGGCCATTTGTTCTGAATTTAAGGTCTTATATCACGCAAAATTGACTCTTGTGAGCTTTAAGCCATGCTAAAATGTTGTTACAGCCTCAAAAACATATGTGAAGTTGTGTTTTGTTTCATTCACACATGTTTGAATAACCCTTTATTATTAGACTTTCTAGAGCTCCAAAGCTCAAAATGCTCCTTTCTACCTTGTGATGTCATGAAGCTGTACTTTAACTGCTAGATTTTACCTTTTGTTCAGTAGAGTTTGGAAATCCCAAAGCTGAAATCATTGGAGCACTTCCTGTATTACCACATGACATCACAAAGTGGAACAGAGTGCATTCTGTTTGAGAGAAGAAGTCAGCCTAAATATGCAGGGTTTGTGTGTTAAAAATGTGTTCATGAAACAAACCATAACTCCAGGTTTTGATGAGGAAACCATATCATAACATAAATCAGAAAATAGCGTAATATGGGCCCTCTAAGGTGACGGAATATAGAGGGAGCAGTGATGGAGCAGATGGCAGGAGACGCATTGTGCTGTTATTAGCTGTGTGAAAGTTTAGACAAGCACAGTGAGGGTCCAGTCATGCTGTTTTGTTCATGGGGGTTTTTGTAAGATTAATAACATCTAATTATGCAAGACCAGGTTTATGCACCAGGCAGACAGAATATCATGAACCCAGGCAATTGAAGTGAAAAACAGAAAAATGGGCTGTAATTTAATTTAAGTTTGTGCTCAAAGTGTAAATACCCAAGACAAGCTGGTGGTGGACCATCTACTAGCAATGTTACTCAGTGCACCTTTAAGCAGAACATGGTGCAAAACAAAGGCTAACTGATATTCTGAGTGGTAAGCAATTTTCAAATATTTTCCAAGAGAGGATGTGGTGAAACAGACACATTTGAAGTATAGCAGGAAATGTGATAATTGACTGGTGGTCGTAATGATTTGGCCTGTTACAATGGCACCTGCAAGCATACTCCTGCCAGACAGTTTAACAAAATTTGAGCGGCTGAGCTAAAGGAAAACAGAACTCCCTTGTCTGGGTTATAATTTCTACAGAAGTCAGCTCATAAATTCCTTTCATTTAGCTCTTGGTGTAAATCTGTTAAAGGGTCTGCTTCACGTTTGTTCAGGTGCACAGAGACGGTATCAGATAGAACATTCAAAGAAGCTAGCGCCTTCAGTAGAAGCTACATTGACCAAGTTAAAGTTCAGTTGTAAAATATGGCTAAAATAATATGATTTTGCTTGGTCCTTTAAGATTATTGAGAAGTGTTAGGGCTGAATATAGTAGCTGGTCCAGTTACAGTGGTCATGGGAAAGAGTGAGAGTGTGGGGGTCTGTTTTGTCATATGGTTAATTGCCTGGCCTTAATTTCATGAGTTGTTAAAATGCGCATTTTATTTTATTGGTGTTGTAAAGGGTAAAGAGTTTGTTAAAGGTGCACTGTGTAACTTTTCTAGTAGAGGGTACGAAACCTGTTTGAGTCCAT
Source organism: Taenioides sp. WSHXM2023 (assembly GCA_029959045.1). Lineage (NCBI taxonomy): Eukaryota > Metazoa > Chordata > Actinopteri > Gobiiformes > Gobiidae > Taenioides > Taenioides sp. WSHXM2023. The sequence goes on from CM057094.1 coordinate 20,198,342, forward strand.
GTAGATGTTTTTTTTTCCTGGAATGTTCTACAGTATTAGCTATCTCCATGACGACAAGTAGGCCACATCACCAGGCCAAGTTACAGGTCAGATGTGTGGAGAAGGGAGCCAGCTGACGTTATTAATGTATGTTTTTCTGTAGTTTTGAGAAATAAAAACACCTGTAATCACATAAATACAAGATGTTTTTGTTTAATGTCATACTCAGCCAAAGCAATAACATCGCCATGGAGACGAGCAAACGGCAGATCCACACGCCAGAAAAGTTACACAGTGCCCCTTTAAGGGTTGCAACAAATGATTATTTTGCTGAGCAATTAGTCTAGGGATTATTCTTTTGATTAATTGGTTAGTTGTTTAGATTGCAAAAGGTAAAGGTGTAGTAAAGTAAATCCTACTTTGCTTTCTGTTTTTAAGTCTTTGTATAGTTGATTAAAACCTGAAAAAGGGTAGCTGTTGGATATCAAATACAGAGGATATAGTACAAATTTGATAGATTATTTTTTGCCCTGGATGAAAAAAACTGAAGGCAAATTTTTATGCATTTAATATTTCAAGGAATGCTTGTACAGTATTTAAAAGTACATCAATGTTGTATAAAGTTGTGTCCTTGGCTGTGAAAAATAAATAAAAAATGTCATTCCATCTGAAACCGAAACTGCATAAAACTGTATTGAACTTTTTGGAAAACTTCACTGCCCATTACCCAACCATAAACAAAACTAAAGTGACTCACCCCAGTGTACAGATGTAAGTTTGTCTTCTCTCATCTGAGAAGCGCTCAAATATTGCAGATACATTTTCAAACCCAATGTTCATTCGACTCCGTTGCTACATCAGCCTGTTTATCTCAGTGATCCATGTTTGTTGTAACTTATAAATAATTTTGCACTCCGCTGGGACTGCAAATGTTGATGGTTCCTACTTCCAGTGAGGGAGGTGCGCCATTAAAAGTCATCCCCCTTTTACGAAGACTTCTCCAGGGGACGACGTGGGCTTTGGGCACGTCTCTGATTAAAGCTTATATCGGTCAAGCTGCTCCCAGGCTGCTTTGCTCGTTCCCTAGCCTACATGTGTAAACCAATTAACAGAGCGTGCCTCTCCATCACGAGGCTTTCAGGGACCTCGGGAGAAAAATTAGCTGCAATATAACTGTAAATATGATAGAGGCCTTTGACTATAGCTATACATAACAAGTGTGGAGTCAGTATAGAATTCAAATTATGCATTACAAATCATCTCTTAAAATTGATTTCAGATGCAAATTGTGTGTTTTTGTTTTTAATAAAGTGAGGAAGCAATTTGGGATTAACTGGCATTCAATAACAATCAGTGCTGGGAATTTAAAAAAAAAAAAAAAGGGAAAAAAAGCTGTTATTACTGAAATTACTGTTTTTTCCCTTTATGTAACATACAAGCATCAACTGTTTTATTTTTTTTATTCAACCTTGCAAACCTGCAAGCTATGTTATAATGTTATTTCCTGAAGTTGTATTTTGTTTCATTCACACATGTTTAACACACAAACCCCTGCATATTTAGACTGAGTTCTTCTCACAGACAGAAAACACTCTGTTCTCATGTAATAATACAGGAAGTGCTCCACTGTGTTTTTAAACGCCATACAGCTTCACTAGATTTTCAGCCCTGGAATTGCCACTCTCTACTAAACAAAAGGTAAAAGGTAGCGGTTGTAAACTACTGCTTTGTGACATCACAAGGTGGAACAGAGCATTTTGAGCTTTGGGCATGCAGACCTAATAATGCAGGATTACAAAAACGTGTGAGAATAAAACAAAACACAACTCCAGTATGTTTATAATGAGGTAACAACATTCTAACATGGCTTAAACCTCACAACAAGCAATTTTGTGTAATATAAGACCTTTAACCAGGCACTTTGTAGCTCAGTGACTTTACAACCACATAAGAAGACATTGTTAATAATAATAATAGACAATCCATGTTGCTTTCATTTTGATCCCTTTTAATTTTTTTCATTTATCATATCTGTTCTACCTTTTTATTTTGAATACTATTTTGGGCTTCATTAAATCAACATTTATATGGCGTACAAACCAAAATATAGGAGTTTTGAATGTATTATAATTCATTCAGACAAGCTGACCCATATTCTGGTCAGCCGATACTTGCCTGAAAATCCTTAAAATCAAGCTGAAATCCATCTGCATTATATAAGAGAAAATTAACTGGAACTGAGCTGTTGGAGTTCTTATAGCAATCTTTACATTCACTCCCCAGTCTTTGAAAGGGCATACATGAAGTGAAATGATCTGAGGCGGTCTTAATGTTTCTTAATAGTCACACAGTATTCCCAGACAATGGCGTGTCTCCTCTGGCCGCGAAGTGTCCGGAGTCTTATCAGCAACCACAGATGGAGAACGTCCAAGTGAGTGCCTCCATGCCTAATGTAGGTCTCCAATAAGAGGATGAATTTGGCTCTCAAAGGCAACCCAGCCATTGTATATACACACACACACACACACACACAATGTCTTTTTGGGGTCTCACTCTACACTCCTATGTCCTGCTTGCCTGCACGCGCACGCACACACACACAATGTCCTTTTGGGGTCTCACTGTATACGCCTATCTGTCCTGTTTACCTGCACACACACTCACACACGTACGCACACTCCTACACATCCTGGTATGCCGTAACGCAGCTGGAGACAATATAGCCATCCAATCTGTTCATCAGGAAAAAGCCATCCAGGAGACAATTCCTGGAGACATGAAGAGGCACTCGTGAAGCCCTTACAAGCAGGTGGCTAAACGCGGAGTTGTCATTTCTAACCATTTATGATCATGGAACATTTTCTGTCAAACAAGGATAGCTCACAAAATGGAATCTAAAACAGTAAACATCGCATCTGCCCTTTCACCTTAACGGCTATGTATTTTTACCCCATTTAAAACACGTTACATAAATCCGCCACACGCATTAGTCCCATCAGTTTTATGGTTGCTCTCACTTACATGGCCTTCATAGGAAAGAAGGATGACGATATCAACCCATTCTCTGTAGGCGATTTATGCGACAGCCCTAAGGAGCGGGGTAAATCGAGAAGATGGATGGTTAGCGGAGAGATTTTTGCAGTGCTTTATGTCTGATCTTTATAATCTACCCTATCAAACTTGAGTGTAACCAGCACGTCCGTGGTAGATTGTATCTTTTAGCGCGCTGTGGGGTGGCAAGACTCCCCTATGGCTTCTCCACTGTGTGTAAATATATGGCTATGATAGCTTCCCTGACACCCGCAGGTTTATAGACAGGCCGTGAGTCCATAAGCAGCTGTATGGATCATTGCGTTTGGTACATTTATGCGTAAACAAGAAAACAGGGCGTGTGGGGAAGAGGAAACTTTGCTAAGTGGGTTACAAAGATGATTGCTTGGTGTTTTGAAAGTACAGTACAACATTGAAAAAAGACAAAACATAAAATGAAAACAGAGGCAGGTCAGGTAGGGTCAGACTTAAAGGTGCGTTGTGTAACATTTTGGTGGAAGATCCATCAAATGCTTTTCTCGATGGAGATGTTATTGCTTTCTCTGGAATGTTTCACAGTATGGTATTAAACGTTTCTATCTTCATGGAGACCAAACCAGATCAAGTTACAGGTCAGATCTGTGGAGAAGCAACACAGCTCACAGTCATGCCTGTTTTTCTAGATATTTTTGAACTATAAAACCCCTAATTGAATAAATGTGAAGTACAGCTGTTTAATGTCATACTGTGGAACATTCCAGGCAGAGCAATGACATATCCATAGAAATAAGCAGGTGACGGAACTCCAACCAAAAAATTACATAGTGCATTTCAAGAGGTATGTTAGATATCTAATAGTATTGCGAAGTAACAAAGTACTTTTTGCTGAAATTTATAGACACATCTACAAATGTTTCCTTTCGGTTAAGTGTCATTTAGAACTACATTTCCATAGTTTTGTGTGATTTTAGACCTGGTTTAGTCTAATTTTAGGCAATATAGAGTTTGGATTTAGGTCTAGTAGTACATCTGAAAGCCAGATATTGTCATATGAAAAGCTTGAGAACCACTGATCTACAGCAAGTAACCTTTTACCTTGGTTGACATAGGATTATGTGTATTAGTAGCAGACAAATATTGAGTGCTTGCTGTGATAGTGAAGTAGCAGTAGTAGTAGTAGGCCAGTACATTTAAAATTACACAAAATTCAATTCATTTCAATTAGTAGAGTACCAGTAGAGGAACAATGTCATAAAAATTACTATTTTTACTTTAAGCAACAAATTTTTACTCGCATGAGTAACTGCATATTGTGTGTATATAAAATCCCTCAGTCGTCCAGGTAGACTCCATGGCAAAGGAGAAATTCAGTTTGTCAACTGGCCAAACACCTGAAGACCATTCTGGCCCCTTAGTGGGTAACACGGAGCACCATATTGGGAATACGGCAGAATTTGTGAACAAAATCAAACATCTACAGTTTGACCTGGATGAGACAATGGTTTCCTTTGACGTGACCTCTCTTTTCACTTGTATCCCTACATCAGTAGTGGTGGAGGCAGCAAAGAGAAGACTACTGCAGGATTCCAAGCTAGAAGAGAGAACAAAACTTTCACCTAACCAAATCTGCCAACTGCTGGAAATTTGTTTAAATACCACCTATTTCTAGTTTAGAGGAAACTTCTACAGGCAAATCCACGCCTGTGCAATGGGCTCACCAGTTCCCCTATCATTGCTAACTTATACATGGATCAGTTTGAACAGAGTGCATTAACAGCCACAAGAGGATGTACCAACACAGACGAGAGAGCAATAGTGGACCTCAGTTTGCCGTACATCTCCACCTAAAAGCCATGGGCCACTCCTTTGAGGACAGTGAGGTACAGATCTTAGCCAGAGAAGAGAGTTAAAGAGGCCTCAGACATCATCTGTCTCCCATTTACAACTACATCCTCAGACCACACCCATCATGGGCCTGAATGATTATGCTAATATGACCCCACACTCAGTGCAGTTCAATAGACCTAGCTAACAAGCAGAAACTATAAACAAGTAGGTGTGTTAGTTTCAGTGTAGTTTGCTCCTGCCTGCAGGCAGATATAAGGCCGTGTCCACCAGCGTCTGACCAGAACTGAAGAAGCAGCTTGGATGAGCTGTGAAACATATTTGACCAAAATAAACTTTTGTCCAGTTGACAAACTGAATTTCTTCTTTGCCATATTGTGTGTAATAACTTCACCTATTTAGTAGTATACAATGCCTCTCTTTTGTGTACCACCACTGTTGCCTGTACAAGTGGTGCTGATTAACCATGAATACTTTCCCCTCTCACCAGTTTGCTTTGTGCTTGAGACTTTTGTTATTGCACAAACCATATTTTTGTGAACAAAGGCTCATACATTATGCTAACTGCTAACCCAATCAGCTCTTCTACAGCACTGCCATGGGTTTGCAGATTGGTAATGAGCTATTATACTTTCAGACTCACAGTCGGAAGAATTGCCATTTTATATGATTGTGGGAAAGACCCTCTCATTCTTTCATACAGTATGCAAATGGGAGCTCTTATCTGGCATCGTCACAGATTTTGAGAGGAAACTTAAAAATGCTAATTGTCTCATTGGGGCTGCGTTTATAGCCCACTTGAGGAGGCCCTGCAGACTCAGCTGAAGCTCAGAGCACTGAGGTCATTGGTATTAGGATGAAGTGTTCCTTCCTGTCTAAAAAAGTCTAAAGTCTAAAGAAACCTCTCACAAACCATGACAGGCAAACTGGCGGATTCTTTTTCACTCGTACATAATACATTTGAATGTGAAAGCACAGTCTGGAGAAGACAGAGAAAATGTCAATGTTGAGAAATGTAGCTGCGCTGACTGCTGTGGATCGGAAATGTCAAACAAGTTCCCATTAGAAGTAAAATATAGTTTCAAATGGCCTTTGGAATATATGTTCTGTACTTAAAGTCTACTGTCTGTAGTGCTACGGACTTGGAGCTCAGTGAGCTCATTATCTCACTGTTCTCATAGAACCTTCCAAAGCATAGGTTTTTAAATAGTCTCTTTTCTTCTTCTGGAAACCGCTCCTTTACTTTTGATTATTTTTAATAGCAGTCCATTTTGTATAATGCATTCATATTTGTCTCTGTAGATTTAAAGACTCATCTAATGAGTTCTCATAAGGTCTGCTTCCGTAGCCCTTTGCCTGATCCAGTTTGCTGCAGCAGCTTGTACTAGACCAGGACTATATAAGGCATGAAGACTTCCCTAGACATGAAGACATGCCATTCTTCCCTTTGACAGATGTTCTCCAGCCGGGGAGCGGTGGCTAACCTCTTCACACTGCACTCCTCTGATTCACATGTGTAAAACAGGGAGTTGGAACCTGATTACCTTGATTACTGAAAACATTTTTGACACTCCAAGTATGAATAATGTACAAATTAATGAGCTACAACTTATGTGAAAGTAAGATTGTAGGATTTCTACTTTCTCACAATGCCACAAAATGCATTTCCTTCCTAATTTAGCTGTACTGTTTTCAACCATTCGTGCTCTGACCTGCTGTTTTGCCCTCACAGTGACCATGGTTAAGCCAACGCTGGACAAGAGCTCCACCCCAGCAGATGACATGGACACCACACAATCCCGCTCCACTGAAAGGTGACCTCCAGACATACTCCCCACAACATTTGGTGAGTCCACAACCCCACCCACTGTCACAAATGGAAACAAATCTACAAGCTATTTTACCACATGTTGCACTAAAACTAGAGATGCAACAAACCAATACTAGATATCGGCGTTGATACTGAAAATTTAGCTGGATTGGATATCGGCTTCCAAATATCGGTTCAGCTGATATCCTGGTTGGATGCAATAAGAATATTTACTGGTCATACTTGTTCCAGAAAGTCTCATAATGTTTGAACTTTTATTTACACAAAGTAGTTCTGTACTTACTTGAGAGATAAATAACAAGTACATGACACATTTGGATCAGTTTTGTCTTATTTTAATTTTCTTTTAAAAAATAAATATTGTTTTCATTCTCTGCACTAGTATCTGGATCAGTGCATCCTTAACTAAAACATTATTCAAGACCAACTAGAGGCCAGTGTTAGAGCTTGAATTGATTAACTGTCCCTATTTGAGCATATATTTTTAATTTGTTGATGTTAGAATGATTCATTGTAATACTATCACGCTATTTATCTATGTGAAACAAAATTGCAGTTTCAAGTTGTAATGTGTCACCTGCATTTCCTCAAATGTGGGTTCACCTAACAGTTAAATCATTAGGTTTGTGGATGAAATTACAGTTGAGACGTTTGTCTTATACCCGCTCGAGCGATCAGGCAAAGGAACGCAACATAATCTCTAAGTATTTTACACTGTGTCCACGGAGGTCAATTAACCAACCATGTCTAATTGGGCAGTAAGAAGAAATGAATGTGAGTTAGTGCCCATAGTAGGTATACATGCATCTAATGAGCTGCAAGATTGTAAGATTGGTAAGATTGTAAGCAATTTATATTAAAAGGCCCATGTTAAACCATTTTTGATCTATGTTATAATATTGTTTCCTCATCACAAACATACTGTAACTGGACTTGTGTTTTGTTTCATTCACACATGTTTAACACACAAGCCCTGCGTATATATAGGAGTTTTTCTCTCAAACAGAAAACACTCTGTTCCACCTTGTGTTGTCATGTGGCAATACAGGAAATGCTCCACTGTGTTTTTAAACTCCATATAACTTCACTAGAATCATTTGGATCATCTGGAATTGCCAACTGAACAAAGGGTAAATAGGTAGCTATTTAAAAGGCAGCTGTTAACTTGAAAACTACCACTACATGACATCACAGTGTGGAATGGAGAATATTGAGCTTTGGAGATGAAGACAGACTAATAATAAAGAGTTACTCAAATGTGTGAATGCAACAAAACACAACTCAGGATATATTTTTGTTGAGGTAACAACATTTTAACATGACTTAAAGCTCATAAGAGTACATTTGATTGATTGATTCATATTTATTTCAAGTTTGTGCCAAGAGAGAAATGGAAGTCATATACATAATATATATGTTGTAAACAACAGAAAAGCGCATTTCTCGAAAAGGAGTGGGAAGAATTTTACATAGTATATGATCTGTCATTTATTTTTGTCTATATAATGGACTAAACTTCTCTTATGTAATCCAGCCATATGGTAATACACACACAATTTAAAATATAACTAAACAGTGCAGACAACACAAGAACTCCACTGCATCCCAAAATGGAAATGTACCATCGGACCGCGTCTGCTCAGATCCTAATCATGGCGATGTTTATTAATGTGTGGTGTAATTACTCAACTCAGATGAGAAGTAGATAGTGAGGAAATATGAGGAAATGCACGCACAAACACAGAGCATAGGTAGACTTTTTGATTAAACTGGGGGGGTGATATAAAAGAAGCAACCCGAAAATGTCATTGGATCCACAGCATTAGCGTGACAGGAGGGGTTAGGCACTGTTCCTAAGCAACCACAGTGGCTATGTGCATAATTGGAATTTAGTTTGGAGGGGGCTAATTGTCATTTATACCCTAGCAACAATAGTGAGTACCCTGGTAATTGCAGACGTGTAGAGGACCAAATGTCTAAGTGTCAATTTGGGCATAGTTGTAAGCTTGTCTCAGATTTCAGGTAGGTGTAGTCTTGCATGGGAATGAGAAAAACGTATGAAGGGTCCTATATTATGCCAAATTAAATTAGGCATTTGAGCTTCTAGCCATTTTAGAATGCTGTTATCTCATCAAAAACATACCTGGAGTTGTATTCTGTTTCATTCACACATTTGCGTAACCCTTTATTATTAGTCTGTCTACATCTCCAAAGCTCAAAATGCTCTGTTCCACATTGTGATGTCATGAAGCTGTAGTTTTCACATGAACAGTTACCTTTTACAATTTGTTTTTAGTAAATTATGAAAATTATTGTAGGGAAAGTACATGAAGTTTAAAAACACAGTGGAGAACTTCCTGTATCACCGCAGAGTATTTTCTGTTTGAGATGAGGAAGCATTATAACATAGATCAGAAAATAACGTAACATGGGCTCTTTAAAGTGAATTCATTACATCAGCATCCAAAAGTAATAATGTTTCAACCCAAACGTGGTCATTTCAGAAAGCCCATGTCCCATTATCTATGCATTGAATGGCCTGCTGAGTATAACTGGTCACGACGCACATCAATAGATCAGTGGGAGAGGTTCCAAGCACTAGAGAAATCAGTGTTTAATTTGGGTTTGCGGTAACATAAAGTTGGAGGCGTGGTGGTATTTAGATGCATGTTGTGTCTGGTGAAGGAGCTCTTCTTAATGCAGAGATAAACCACTTGTGTCATCTCATTTCTTCAAATGTGATTACCTGTCTGGCCCAATGCATTCAGTCTCCCTCATCTGATTTACTTACATGGGAAGAGTTTGTTGTGGCGGACAATTTTAACAGTGAGACACAATATCAGATTTTGAGATATTTGTGCATATGAACTTGGAGTGGACAACATAAAACAGTTTATAGAACAGTCTGCTTTGTTTAAAGGAACCATATATTGTTGGTTCGTCATCACAAACATACGTGGAGTTGTGTTTTGTTTCATTCACACAAATCCTATATATTTAGTCTGAGTTCTCTTCTCAAACAGAAAACATATTGTTCTACTTTGTGATATCATGTGGTGCACTGTGTTTTTAAACTCCATACACCTTCTCTTGAATCATGTGGATGATTTCAGCTCTGGAATTGCCCATCTCTACTGAACTAAAAGTAAAAGGTAGCTGTTTTAAAACTACCACTACCTGACATCACAAGGTGGAACAGAGCATTTTGAGACTGGATTTGTAGACAGACTAAATGATTACTCAAACATGTGTGAATGAAACGAAACACAACTCCTGGTATGTTTTTTGATGAGGTAACAGCATCATATACCTTACTCTTTGTGCAAGTGCCAAATCTGAACAAATGCAGAAGATGAAATTCAGAAATAAAGTTTTGTAAAAGATCAAATCTACCTGAATCTCGGCAGTTCAAATCCAGGTCAAATGAGTACATAATACGGTTGTATCCTTGGACAAGACCTTGGCTGCATTGCGCTGGTGTGTAAATGGGAGTGTGTTTTTATGAGAGCAAATGCAGGATAACAGATGAAAATGAACCCATGGCTACAAACCACAGCATGTTAATGTATGATTATTAACTGTCCATAAACCAAATCCCTCCCCTAGGATTTGTTGTAGCCAAGAACCACCAATTTATTATTTTTTGATAATTTGCTATCACACATAACCCCTCTCCCATTTTTATTTGTATTTGAAAAATTATCTGGAAAAAAATGCAAATTTGAACATTTATTTTTCTTCCAAATTCCTGCCCTCTAATCATTCCTGTTACACTACATGCTGTTATTGCTCCCCTTTCATTCCTGCTTGTGCTTGTGCATATCCTGGTGATTACAGGGGCAGATCTGCATCTCCGTATTATAAATCATCAGAGACAATGGCAGACTGAGGCTTTTGTTGTAGCTGTCTTTTATTTTCTTTTTTGTGGGTAAACCAGCAGCAGTCAGAGCTGGTTAATTGGCTTATTAACATAAACTGCATGAGCCTGTTACATTCATGATGAAAGGTTAGCCTGACACTTATGTAGAGATGCGTGTCTTCAGATTAAGCTCAAGAACATGGCATTTTCATGGTAAAGGGAGCTCTGCTGTTAAAGACCAAGAGGACCACACTTTTATACTTTACTTATTTGCTATATTTGCTGTTTGCATAATGCATACATTGTGTGACATTTTATAGAGTGTCATTTCACGGTTTGTTGCATTATTCATTTATTGCTTGGTCCCACCTGGCAGCTCAAACTACTACTTACAGAATTTACAGAACTATAGATGTGTGCTCTATTTCTTTAAGGTACACTTTACTGATCCCTGTGGGGAATCTGTTACCTGCATTCGACCCATCTCTCAATGCAGCCGGTGCGACGTACCAGGGCCCACAGCACTTACGTGGGTATGCCACTGTCTCTGTCACTGGGGCAATCTGTTAGACGCAGTGGGCAAATACTATACAGTGCCCGGGGACCCATCTCCCGATCCTGAGCTCTGCTTGGTCAGGAAGAGTTTGACTATTGTGCATGGTTTAATTTGGTCGGGGAAACTGGAGTACCATTGCATGATAGGGCCGTTGGGTCAACCTGTTTTATGGCTGCTTTGTCCCATTTTCATTTCAGTGTAGTTGAACTTTTAACCACCTGCTCTCTTTCTATTAGCATGTGGCACAGAGCAGGCTCATTCCCTCAACTCGTTGCCCTGACTGTCATGAATAATATACAGTGTTTGTGGAGACTAAAGGTGGGTTACAGTAAAAACACTCCAGTCTACAGGGGCGTCATTAGACACAGAGCTTCTGTGTGCTAATGCCTTATAAAAATCTATTTGCTATTCAGCCTGTTTCTCTTGCATGCATACTTTCAATTACTCTATAATCTTTGCTAAAGATGGGAAATCTCCAGCCTAACGTGTCTATTAATACAAACATCGTGGTCTTATCCAGATACGGAGGACTTAACAAGTTTGTTTTCACCCTCAGAATAGTGTGACTCATGTTAACACTTCTAACAGCTACAGGCTAATCATTGGAGTAGTCTGTCTTGGCTGCAAAACCCACTTAAATCTTTTATATTGAATATGTGTTTAACCCATACACTGCAGGGCCATACTACTCATGTAGATACTGTATTTCACTGAATTTTCATATATAATTTTTTTTTAATTATTTTTATTTATTTTTTCTGACTTAGACAAACTTTGATCCACAAGGGAAATTATTTGGACACAGTAGCTCACACATCACAATGTATTATAATAACAAACAGCAAAAATCTAAATGGTGATAATAAATTCCAAACAAATAGCAAAAATAGGCATAATTATATAAATGTATATGTACAAATGCTTAGAGGTTTGTAGATGGTGATTCTGCTTGCACATGAGTTCATATCTTATATGTTAATTACACTGGTACAGCACTCTGCTTTATATAAGTGCTATAAAGCTTTCAAACAATCCATCATTCTAGTAATAGTCTTAAACTCATTTCATACAATCATCGTCCCATTTGTTTTCTAAAGTGATGGCATCATACAGCGAGAGACTTGAGGGCCAGCTGTGATCCTCTCTGCTCTGAGGTACTGGGGCTAGAGTATGCACCCCCTGAGGACAGTCTGAAGATACATCGACTGTTAATATTACTATAAAGAAAAACAGCCCAGTCGCATTGGCGCACAGCTGTGACACTTGTGACTTTTTGTTCTCCCGTGGGTGCCCTGAGGTGCTGTCACCCAGGCAGACAGGCAGGGCTCTAGCTCTGTGCAGATCCCATTAAGGTATACACAGGCACATATGCTGCATAGTAATGACATCTCTTCACATGTGTCATCATTATGAGCGTGTTTGGCTCAATAACGCGCATCCCCTGCCACATTAACTGTCAAAATCAGCTGATTTTTCATTTGATCAGTATTTGCATTTTTAATACAGCGGCCATCACATGATATTTGATTAATGCTTTTTGCTCTGTCACTCATTTGGGCGACCACCTGACTGTAGAACCAGACACAGGGCTAAAACAATCTTGAAATAGCACTTATGTTAGTGGGATTTTATTGGTCTATGAGCCTGCAGATTTGGACCTGCTGTTGGATACTTCTGATAATTTAGTCATTATTAGCTTGATAATGATAATAATTTAAATACAGTAGGGATGCCCCGATAAAAAAACTGGTATTGGATATCGGTGCCAGTATTGAAAATGTTGGTGGATCGGATATTGGTCCAGTTGATATCCAATTTGAGTATATAAATAGTGTAATAAAAGACGATTTATTTACCAATATTGGCCCACAATGCTTTTCAAAGCTATTCTTTAAATTATAATAGTTACAAAACACATTTGGATAATTGTTTCCCATAAACCATTTGTGTTTAAAGAAAATGAATCATATTTTCAGTTTTTGTCCTGGTACTGATATCGGTGATTGGCAGATACTAAAAGCCATAGTATCGATATCGGTATGGGAACATATAAAGCTGCATCGGTCCATCCCTAAAATATAGCTATCAATTCTGTATGCACTGTTTTCTATGTAAGTTAATAGCCTAACAGTAATTACAGTGGTCATGATAACGATATAATTGAATGAATGCAACAGATGCTTTACTGTATTATTTTACTGTGTGTAGCAATGATGACTAAAAAGGCATGACATGTGGACCGTATAATGAGTTTTGGTTTACAGCCACATTCTGTGCCCATCTGCTCCAAACACCATTGAATGAGAGGAAACCATCAATCCCACTACTACAGTTCTAGCCTCACATTGGCTTCTACAGGTCTGTTCTCCTCCACTGTAATCCCATGTGCCTTTGGTGTTCCTGTTCACGGATGTCAAAGCTCTTATTGTAGCTCTGAGCTGCATCTTTTCAATGTAATTCTCACTGCCATGTCCCCGTGCGTCATGCCTTCACAGATGGAAGTTACATAAGGTCGCCTCAAAGTGATTTCAGCAGCAAAAACAAATGAAGTTGTAAGTAGAAAACAGTCCTTGGGGCCGTGTCTGAGGTAATACGCAAACTTAGAATGACCTTCTGAAATAAGAGGGGCACAGTATCACTGCATCTACCTCACTTATCTGCAAAACATAATCCATACAAGAGCATCTAAATCATATTTCTTTAATCCTGTTTTAATTAAACTTTATATTAAACAAGGAATTTCAGATGTGAAGATAATTATTCAAAATCTATATTTTCTTTCTTGTTATGAGTACTACATATAGTGAACATTACCATTTGAAAAACAAAAAAACAAACAAAAATTCTGTTCAAATGCTGGGTCTGGGCCTAGCTCCACAGTGCATCCAAAAAACATAGATTATTTTGTCAATTTTTAGAGCATATCTCTCAAATTTAGTATTTTCTTGAGAATTTATGTATTTATTTAAGGATCCCCATCCCAGTCTCTGCAAGTGCACAGACTACTTTTACTGGGGTTCACTCTTCAAAATAAAAGCGTAACACATTAAGAGTAAATCACATTAACAATCAATACATGACAGCAACAGCAACTATAGAAATTTTATTACTTTTAATTATTTAAATATGATTTTAGTCTAAATATACAGAACCTGTAGCATTTGAAATTTTGCTCAAAGATACACCAGATAATGTTGATAGATTATATGATCACCCCATTAGAATGTGTACAGACAAATAACCCTGGTTTGTTTTTCTTGTATTTAAGTGAGATTCACCCTATTTTCACGATGACTGTCTGTGCAGTGTAAAGACCAGAGCTCAGTCTAAATGTCGGTGCACACTGTAGATAAGAAGATGGCACTCCAGTATTTGTCTCCCCCCCTGTCCCTCCCTGAACACGACTGCTGTGTTTTATGGTCCTTCCAGAACACACAGTCCCATAGCTGCTCCAGACAGAGTCCAGATGTATCAGCCTGTCTTTTCTCTATGGCATAAATACACTTTTATGTGCTGGTGTTTCCTCACTCCGCAGATAGGCATGTTTTCTTTGCGAGGGGGAATGCATCACTGAAGCTCAAGTCTAGTCTCACCTTTGTCCAGACTTGAAATATTTAACACCTCACAAAATATAAAGCCCTAAAGAAATGTGTTTTTCTTTTCTGACAGCAAAGGAATATGCAAGTAAGATTAACAATGCACTATGTAACTTTACGGATAGAGGGTCTGCCACCTACGTACTTATCTGTAATGTTCCACAGTATGTCATTAAATCAGGCCAGGCAACGCAGTTACATCACCATGGAGACAAGCAGATGGCGGACACTCCACCAGAAAAGTTACACAGCACACCTTTAAGTTAGCCTAGTTAACTAGTTGACACAAAAAAATTCAGGCTTTAAACAACTTTTGTATCTTGACCCACTATGAACCAACTTAAACTATCAAAACAAATGACAAACTTAAAAAAAACCCTGACATAACTGTGCTTAATTGCGGCACAGGTAAGTAGAACAAGTCCTTTTAATGTCAGTAATGTCGTAATGTTGTAATCAGAACAGTTTCACTTTTATTAGCTCTGAAAAACACCGTTACTCTAAACCTGTTGTTGTAGTGCTTAAAGTTACTGACTGGAACACGCCAGTACGAGCTGGTCCAGGAGAGGAGTGAGGTTGCCAGACTCCTGCCTACAACCTGAGCTTTCATTTCACTTCTCCCAAATGAAAGTACACTTCTCATCTCCTTTTTGCATTTATATTGTGAGATATTGTGTTTTAATATTTGCAGATCATTGCTTTCCATCTTCATTTGTTGTTACTTTTGTACAGTTTTGAAATGGCTTCTCATTTCCACAAACACTTTTACTAAACAGCGCATTAGTATTCAAATAGTGTTCAAGACAACGGCCCAAGAATCTCAGGTTGTCCATTAATAACACCTGGGTTAGCACTATTTGGAGGAAGTAATTAAATGGCTTGTGCTAATGGCCTTAATGCTAATTCATTTGCATTTTTGAGTGTAATCCCCATCTTCAGGCTCCTTTTCGCTTAGCTGTATTTGTCAAATCTTCACCTTTCAGCCATATTTAAGATTCAAGGTTGAAATTAATGTTATCCACCCTTAATGACAAATTTGTTTTTAAATAATGACGAGATAAAACACAGCGACGTGAGTTATAAATTGGACAAGAGGTACGATGGTAAGGTAAATGGGAAATCAGTAAAATATGGATGAGGACATATGTATTCAGGAGAGACGAACAGCTATTAAGCATCTAAGTCGTGTCCTCCAAACGTGTGCTTTCGTAAACGTATACGACAAGGATACCACAAACTACTACAAAATATTATGGAGAAAAAAACTGTATTTGATATGTTTCTTTTTTTTTTTTTTCATCATTTGTTGTTTTCCAATGTTTAGAATATGAAATAGAATATGGCCGATAAAGTCTGACGATATTTTTTGGCAGATTTCCATTATTTTCCCCAAATGATGTTATTAAAATTTACTCAAAACTCCTCCATAGCCCTTTTTCCACCACAAACCTTTAAGAGAGCAGTGTAGTCATGTTTTGTGTAATTATTTCTTCACATTAACATCGACCAATACAAAATCTCGGCCTGTCCTGGAGAGGGAACCAAACACTGCTGCTTGTTTTGCATGAAGCTCAATGGTCTGTCCTGGTACTAATGATGTTGTTTTGACTACTTTAATATGGCTAACCAGGCAACTGCAAAAGAAACATGTTTCTTGCAGTTTGAAAAATACAGCTCAGTCAAGGCCTCAGAGATAAAAGCTATACAAACAAAAACTTGAAAAATAAAAAATGTCAAAGTTTGAAATTACCCAAGTAAGTTTTTCATCTCATTCAGACCATGCTGCTTGTTTGGTGTCATTGGTACAGAAAACCTTGGGCAATTATGCTATGAGTGTAACAAAATGTAAAATATTACCTACATTTCCGTGTTCATGTTTTGTTAAAGCTACCATCTGTAATTAGACTGGTGGACCCCTTGTGGTATTCTCACATATCACCACACAAACTTATGGCAGCTTTAAAATTTGGCTTGATGAAAAAATGTGCATTGTGTAACGTTTCTGGTGGAGGGTCCGTCAAATACTTTTCTCCATTAAATCTCCATGTTATTGTTTTGCCTGGAATGTTTCACACTGCTATTAAACCATTCTATCTTCATGGAGACCAAACCAGACCAAGTTACAGGTCAGATCTGTGGAGAGGCAACTCTGCTCACAGTCAGAATGTCTGTTTTTAAAGGTATTTTTGAGCTATAAAGCAGCCTGTAATTGAATAAATGTAAGGTAGGGCTGTTTAATGTCATTTCTCTTTTGGCTTTTTATTAGAACCCTTTTCTACTTTTGATTGGAAATTAGTATATTAAAAGTATTCTCAACTTGCTCTTGAATAATGCATTAAGATAAGTGGTCATCACAAGCTAATTATCTATGAAATCGATATGGTAGTGGTGACTTTTCATACTTTCATTGCTGTAGCGCTCAAGGCACAACTCTTCAGAGAATAGCCATCTGTACAGGAAGTGTTTATAATAAAGAATTAAATCAATACAAGACCTTGATGTTGTTTTGCTCCGTGTGTTAAAGGACCACAATGGATCCAGACACACCTGCCACATTCATAATACTTCAAGGCTTTCTTTTGTTCAGCCTCGGTATTATCATACAAGAGTGTTCTTACAGTGAACTTACATAGTTTTCACATTCAGAACATGCTATCCTACTTGCATGTCTTTAAATTACTCACCACTTGAATGAAATGCAGATTATTCTTGTTCCGATTGTTCCATTTTAGTTTACACAACCTCTCTGGAATCCAGCGTTGAAAGAAGATGCTCCTCACTTGATGAATCCATATCTTCAGATCTGCAACATCAATGTGACGAATGAATGGAGATTTACCAGAGCACAGATAAACGCACTGAAGCCTCTTAAGACTTCTGAGCTAGCGTGCTAATTTTTCAACACAAACATTTGTTTCATGCCTTCGCAAAGGTTTTTCAAACACTTTTGGACTTGAAATATATATGTACCTATTGTCACGAGCTAGCAAGTATGTTAATTTCTTCAACTTTCTATTCTCTGCTTTATAAGCTTTGAATGGTTCCTTAAAGATGCTTTCTGTAACTTTTTGGTTGGGGAACGTCACCTGCTTGTTTCTATGGATATGTGATTGCGCTGTCTGGAATGTTCCACAGTATGACATTAAACAGCTCTACCTTACATTTATTCAATTACAGGTGGTTTTATAGCACAAAAATAGTCAAAGTCAAATGAAATAGTTTTGAATTATATCCAGATAATCCTGTTTTCCCTTCACTGCTGTCTGTTTGAAACATGGTTACAGTAGCGGTGTCCTTTACTACACTCTTCTGGTCACTGAGCAAACATCAACAAAGCGGTTCCGAACGTCCCATTTACTTGTGTTGTTTTGCCTTTCTACGGGGGCCTGGAGGAGAGCGCGGCTTTCTTCATGCCCTCACACAACCGCAGAGGCCAGCCAGTTGTTTTAGAGGTTTGCGCATGCATACTGAGGACCACAGCCGGCTCAAACAGCGCTGAATAAGCCCGCATCATCCACGGGAACTGGAGATATGTGGCGATTTCTAGTAAATGTGCATGTGCGGCAGGAGACAACAACAGCAGCGCTAACTAACTAAAAATAACCAGCTTTTAGTCATAAGTCACTCTTTGTTTTTAATGATTAGATGTTAGTTAGAAATACAGGCCGTCATTTAATAAAACAGTGACCTAGTTTCAGGGCTATTTTGTGTGAAATGGAGGATCCGGACGGAGCAGTGGAGTTAGAGCAGCTGGGGCAGTGAGGAGCCTGTCTCGTCTGTGTGTTTATGAAGGAGCGACAGTGTCAGTGGAATAACAGCACTATTACACACGTATGGAAGAACGTGTGCGTTCTGGACCTGCTCCACTTCAGGGAAATACAGGGCGTTTCTTCAGGAAAGACGTAGATTTGCATCAAGTGAGTGAGGGGCTGTGTTTAAGGGTTTTATAATAAGTGCACCTGTCTGACCAGTGCACTGTTGTTGTTGTTGTTGTTGTTGTTGTTGTTGTTGTTGTTGTTGTTGTTGTTGTTGTTGTTGTTGTTGTTGTTGTTGTTGTTGTTGTTGTATCGCTTCATGATCTTCATAAATTTACATGTTGTTTAGTAAGTGCATTACACTTCTGTAGAACTGTCATAAGTCATTTATGTGGTTTCTTGATGTATAATAATAAATACATAGATAACAATAGTACTGAAGGTTCAGCTGCATAAATAAGGTGTAGGAGTAGAAACAAACAGCCCACAAATAGCCCTGTTTGTACAAAGAAGGTGTCAAATACAGTCCAATATATACACGTATTCATAAACTCTGTGGTCTAGGCTCTATGGTTCTCTAATTTGACTCCAGAATGGCTCAGTATACATGCAATTAATGTGAGTAAAATATGTAGTTTGCATAAAAAGTGGCGTTACTGAATTGTTATCGACTAAATATTGATGTCCACCCCAAGTCTGCTTGCCTACTAATAAAAGTCACTGCACGCTACTGCTGTGAAACATTCCAGATAAATCAATAACATCTCCACGGAAAAGAAACATTTGATGGACCCTTCACAAGAAAAGTTACACAATGCGCCTTTAATGCGCCTTGTGAATAGTTGGAATCTGATCGCCTTTTTTTTTTTTTTTTTTTTTTTTTTTTAAAGAACCAAATCTTTTTCTTTCAAATGTTTATAAATTTTTACAGTAACCAACACCATGAATCTGAACAAAAGCAGAGTAGGCAATATGACTGACAGCTTTTTACTATCACTTTGAACCATTTCTTAGCCTTGGTCATTTCTATCTGATTAGTTTGTTGTTAAAATTAATACTCACAATGGCATCTCATATAAATAAATATTAAAAGAGCCAGTGTTTTGAACGGCTCTTTGAAATGAATGGCTCCAAAAGATTTGAATCCCATAAAAGACCCTAAAATCCCATCACTAGTTGAGGCTATGCCAGGTAATTCCTATTGCACATTGCCTGCATTGAGACAAACATATCCTCTTATCTCACAGACCAGGACCCTCCTCATTTGTTTGTTGTCCTACACTACATTCGTCTATCTCTCCAGCTTCACCCGCCCCTGCCCTATTCTTTCCAATGCAGTTTTCCTCCACCAAACCATTCATTTTGGTCAACCATGTGTTATTGGGAAGGAGAGAAGCGGGCATGGCGTAATTCTGTGATATGTTTTCAGTGAGATAAAGTGGGTATATAGAAGGAGCCTCCACCAGGGACTTTGTTGATTCCAAACATGAATGCAACATGTGGTCAATGTGTGGAGTGTCTGAAAGGGACTTTGACGATGAGACTCCAATGACGTCTGAGCAGTAATAGTCCTGTTCAGTTTAAAGGTGCACTATGTAATTTTTTGGTTGGGGATCCCTCACCTGCTTGTTTCTATGGATATGTCATTGCTCTGCCTGGAATGTTCCGTAAAAAGACAGGCATTGTTACTTTGAGCAGGGCTTCCTCTCCACAGATCTGACCTGTAACTTGGCCTGGTTTGGTCTCCATGATGATAAACGTTAAATACCATACTGTGAAGCATTCCAGACAACGCAATGTCTCCATGGAGAAAAGCATTTGATGGACCCTCCACCAGAAAAGTTACACAATGCACCGTTATGGAGTTATTTAGGCTTTTGGTTAAACTCAAAATATTTTTAAAAACTTGTATTTGCTTGAATATAGAAACATATTGCAACAGATCTCCAACAGCAGATGAAAGAAAAGTCTATGGCCACATTTAGCTCTATTGTTCTCTTGCGTGTTTTCAATTTTTATATTTTTCCTTCTTCGCTACCTGATGGATGGAACAGATGGAGAGAAAAGTAACATAAACCTTTTATACAATCTGACAATATGTGAATTTTTAATAGAAATCACCTTCTCACATGACTTTAAATGAGAGGAAAAATACAAAAATACAAATTGAGTTATTTTGAGGTCAGAGCTGGACACAAACCAATAACTGTTAATTTTGAGACAAAGTGCACCCAAGAGAAGCCCTATCTTGCAATATTCTGTACAAGGATTCAGGCAAGTCCATATGTAAAAAAAAAAAAAAAGTAAGAGATCAAAAAGTAACTGACAATCATTAATCTTTAAATAATAATGTTTACTTTAAAGATGCATTCTGTAACTTTTCTGATGGAGGGTCTGTCAACTGCTTTTCTCCATGGAGATGTTATTGCTTTGTCTGGAATATTTCAAGTATGGTATTAAACCTTTCTATGTTCATGGAGACCAAACCAGACCAAGGTACAGGTCAGATCTGTGGAGAGGGAACTCACAGTCAGAATGCCTGTTTTTAGGTATTTTTGAGCTATAAAACCATCTCTAATTGAATAAATGTAAAGTAGAGCTGTTTAATGTCATATTGGGGAACATTCCAGGAAGCAATAACATATCCATAGAAACAAGCAGGTGATGGACTCCCAACCAAAAAGTTACATAGTGCACCGTTTAAAGCAGCACCTATTTCTGAGCTAAAAAGGCACACAGTGAGACTTTTTTTTACTCCTTTCCTCCTTGTTAATCTGTAACATTTTCTTTCAGCTTATCTCATAAACAAAATGGGCTAACAGAACAAAATAGACCCCAACATGAATAGGCTGATGCAGGTTCATTGAGGGTAACACGTCCTTCCTTTGAGGCATAATGGTGGAACAAGCACATGCTGTATTGGGTGCAGGTGGTCAAGTCAGATGAAAATTGACTACAAAAATGATTTAATAGGTGCTGGTATCATGTGTATTTATGATGTATTTTTGTACGACTAACATTTGGTCCCCTTCCAACTTTAGCTTGCGTCGGCGTGGAGCTGTCTTCCGAAGATGTGAATTGATGATTCTGGCTTTAATTAGTATAGCCTGTTTTAGTGATATCAGCAATTCTTTACAGGCTATGCTAATCTGTGCCAGAATCAGCAATGCAATTTGGGAGAGGATTTTTTCTTCTACAACCAAAGCTAGTTATTACCGGCGCTCTTTGGGAATCAACACAGCGACATCTCCAATTCACTTTCAATTTTTTTCCCACCAGGATGCTTTGTCATTGGGGCTCTTCAATGACAATTACGCCTCAGACAAATACCAGTGTAGCAATCAATTGCGTTTTCCAGAGAAGATGGTACAACCGTTCAATGAGTTGAAATGTCAGCAATGATGTCAGTTTTCTCATCATCACCTTGCGTTATCATTTCACCTCTGTTGTCAGGCGTTGGGGATCGTTGGAGTGAAAAACTACAACCCCCAAACCCCCACCACCACCACCAACCACCAGCTCTGGTTTGGCCCCCGTCTCTTTTCCGCGGGTGTGCTGTTCATTAACCTGCCATGTTAAAGGGACCTCACCCCTGGGCACTTAATTTAGCGCCATGCCAGTCCTTAAAGAAAAGCCATTATCTCCTCCGCAGCTAATTCAACCTCTATAGAGATAAAAGTCTAACATTTCATCTTTCTGCAGACACATACAGAGATCACACCCCCCATGGAAATGCATAATAATCCTCTTTTCTATTGATTTGTCAGGATTTAAACGTAATCTGCTTAAAGGGTCTTAGCGTTGACATTTAAGAATTGGCTACTATCCTAATTGTGCGCAGGTCTAACTGTCACCAAGCAGAACTGCAGGATAATTTCACTCTTCATTTTACTATTGAGGTTAAATGGACTGTGATGTAAAATTATGGCAAAAAGTAAAATGAACAGGGGGGTATAATAAATATGGTTCTTCCTCTAAAGATAGGGGGGCATAGCCTCTATCTGTCTCATTGTTGTTTCTCTGTTACTCCAAAGCAGCTGAAGCACTACTAAACTGATCAATGCTCAAGCTTCAGTATTCATATATAGACACATCGCCATGATACGTGTAGTATCAGGGTAAGGGTTGGAAACATAAAATATATCAGTGATATTCAGACGATATTTGGTAGAGGTTCAATTATTCATGTTTGGGAGGACACTGGATATATCTGTCTTTTTGAGTTTTTATTTTTTAATTATATTCACTATAGATTTAATATTCTACTTTATAGAATATAAAGTAGAATATTAAATGGCATATCCCCAAAACAACAATTGAGATATTAGCCATTTTTCAATACCTCTCCCATATTACAACAGTATCTGCATTGCAGACAAATCCTTTCTAAAAAACATTTGGAAACATAACAAGTTTAAACTTTGGTGGCAAGCCCAACCATCAAAACTAATATCTTTTGAGAGCCTTATTGCCCTAAATGTTTTACAAACCTGATCTTTTATGTAAAGCACCAGTAAAAGCTCCACTGGCACCGGAGAGTGTCTCTGATATCTGTGTAGACTGCCGCTGGGGGAATAGCTTCTGCTGTGCTCACTTTGATTGGCAGGGGAGTAAATGGCAGCGGCATCTGCAGGCATCAGGACCAGAAACTGATCTGAAATGCAGACAGGAGCGCACTGTGGCGGAGATGGACAGAATAACACATGTGCATGGCGAGATACACAGAAGCCTCACAAACCCTACAGCCATGTTTGTCCCAAAAATCAAAGCACCTCTCCCTCTGTTCCCTGTAAGCAGTAAGAAATCTCCCCATTCCTCAAGGGCTGCATATTGATATGATTTTAAAGCACCTGTATCAGTTGTATGATTACATGGAAATAGAAAGTATAAGCCATACACCATGGAGATTGTTTTATGCTATGATGTTGGAATATTATAGCCAAAAAACAACATGAATTTTTACACTAACCAACACCAAACAACCAGGCCAAATATTATTTGGCCTGGATTCCCATCTCCAGGCCAAATAAAAGTCAGGTGTTTTTCAGAGCATTAAATAACACCCCAAAACACACAAAAAACATATTTTTATTTTAGTATTTTTTTGGATTAAAGGTTACATGGTGGGGTTTTAAGAAAATTCCTAAATCTACATTAAACACTTTAGAACAGAAATCAATTTCCTATTTATTGGTATTTATTTTTTGTTTTAGAGCACTTCCTGTATTATCACATGACATCTGTATGTTAAACACAACTACAGGTATATTTTGATGAGGAAACAACATTATAACATAAATCAGAAAATAGCGTAATATAGGCCCTTTAAAGAAATGTCCGCTCCATGCCGTTGTTTGCTAAGAAATATATCAGTTCAGTGTCTGTGAATCTTTAATTATTGTAAGTTTACAAGCTATATTAAATACTTGATATAGTAAAATGAATTGCACATTGCCATAAAAATGATTTATTTTTGCAATAGAACACAAAGAGTCTCCATCCATTTGCTATTTTTCATATGCAAGAAAATCAAGAAGCGCCTCTGTCTGTATTGGCTACTTGTTGTTTCTTGTAAGACACACAACCCAGATGCTATGATGAAAACAAGATGCTAATATTTGCATGGCTCCAGCCCCGCGTTAGATGAACTGTTACAGCTCCAACATGTGAATACAGAACATGCAAATGACGTGATGGATTTCCCTCGTGTTATGCGACCCATCTGCTTTGATAAAGGACCTGTCTTTGAGGCTAATAGCTATTAACTGGCATTAGTTAAGACTTCATCCATCTTGGCCAGTTGTGCTTAAATCCTCTAATGTGGCTGTTTAAAACGGAGTCAGCCAGAACAGAAAGCCAATGATTGCATTAGGTTCTCCTCCCCTTTACATCAACATGAGCCCAATAAACTTAATGCTCTTAATTAGCTATTCCCTAGTCAGGCTTTTATTCAGTACTACGCCTGGCTTTCTCTCCATCACTTCAATGGAAATAAAGCAGAGGTTTTTCTAATTATGTTAACAGAAGTACAGTTGGAGTTCTTATTTCATTGCATTCTATTGTAATCTTGTGTATTCTGTATAAGACCGGTGTAGTGAGTGGATTTAGACATTTACCAGCAGGTGGATGAATGACGCCTCACTGTCTGGACACTCCCTTCACTGTCTGCGATGTCGTGTAAAATCAATCCTCATAATGTCACTCGAAACTAGTCTGTTAGTGAAATGGTCTTGCTTCATCAATTATTGAAAAATTCTGAACATTCATTTTAATTGGTCGTGACCCTATTGAAATTAGTCAAGCCGATATTGATTGAAATTCTGTCATTGCAATTAAAGGTCCTGTATTGACTGTGGCAAAATTGACTCTCGTCTTGTGGACTTTAATGTAGAATGTTGTTAACTCATCAAAAATACAGTTTTGTTTCATTCACACATACTTGAGTAATCCTTAATTATTAGTCAGTCTACATTTCCAAAGCTCAAAATGCTCCGTTCCACCTTGTGATGTCATGACGCGGTAGTTTTCAGGTTAACAGCTACATTTTACCCTTAAATCAGTAGAGACTGGCAATTCCAGGGCTGAAATTATCCATATGATTCAAGAGTAGTTGTAGTTAAAAACAGCACTTCCTGTATTGACATCACAAGGTGGAACAGAGTGCTTTCTATTTGAGAGAAGAACACAGCCTAAATATGCAGGATTTGTGGGTTAAATGTGTGAATGAAACAAAACACGACTCCAGGAATGTTTGTGATGAGGAACCAACGTTATAACAGATCAGAAAATAGCGTAATATGGGCCCTTTAAGAAATGTCAAAAGTTTCATGCTGTTGATTATTTACTAAGAAATATATCAGTTGAATGTCTGTGAAATTTTACCCATTGCAAGTTTACAAGCTATATTAAAAACTTGATATAGTAAAATAAATTGGATTTTGCCATTAAAATGATTTATATTTGCAATAGAATAGAAAGCCTCTCCTCATACTCTGACCACATTGCCACTTATGGAGATGGGAGAGAGTCCAGAGGTCAAAGCAGGAAGTACTTGTCATAATGCATTCATTGACTGGACTCATTTGGAAAACACAAAGTGGCCGGGCCTTTGACGTATACCACAGCTGTGTGTTTGGGGGCAGTCCAGATGCTCTGGCCATCTTTAGAGTCTCTGCCAAAACCTGTGCTTTGGCCAAAAATTAATTCAACCTGGCATATCTATTTTCTACAGTCCACCGTCCAAATTTAAATATAAACACAGTGGCCAAAGCGCACATCTACATTTGTGATTGTCTCATATGAAATAAACTTTTCATTGTATATCATAAGGTGGAATGGGATGTTTTCTGTTTGAGAGAATGCAGCCTAAACTTGCAGGGTTTGTGTGTTAAACATTTTTGAATGAAACAAAACACAACACCAGGTATGGCAAAAGGAGAAATTCAATCTGTCAACTGGACAAAAGTTTATTTGGTCGAATACGTTTCACAGCTTATCCAAGCTGCTTCTTCAGTCGACAAATTGAATTTCTCCTTTTGCCATGAATTCTACCTGGACGACTGAGGAATTCTACACAAACTCCAGGTCTGTTTTTGATGAGGAAACATTATAACATAGATCTGAAAATACTGTAATATGGGCCCTTTAATAAAAAATTAGAAGATGCCTATGCACTACGTGACGCACAGTGTACAGTAACATATCTGGTGATTGGAACGCCACCTTTCTCCATGAAGAAGTTATTGCTTTTCCTGGAATGTTCCACAGTATGGCTTTAAACATATCTTTTTCAATTAAGACAAGCAGATACACCAGGCCAAGTGTCAGGTTAGATCTATGGAAAGGCAAGCCAACTCACAGTAACAGTGCATGTTTTTTTTAGCAATGAAAACACCTGAAATTGAGTAAATGCTAGATAGATTTAATGTCATACGGTGGAAAATAACAGACAAAGCAGCAGCATCTCCATGGAGACGATCAGGCTATACCTTTAACTGCTCAAAATTAGTTAGTAAGTTAGTTCTCCATAAATGGATTGGTTGCCAGATTTGCAAAGGATCCAAAATGTTAATATTCTACAGACATCTTTTTTGGTACTTCTTCTTCTTCTTTTTAACCAGTTGAAATAATCTCGCTGACTTTGGCTCATCACTAAACACAGGCAAGCTGGGTGAAGTGCAGGGGCCTCATGGGTCACCAATGCCGTGTTATAGTCCAGAGCTCCAGGCCTCTCCATTAATAACAGTCATTACCTTCTCTTCCACACAGTATGCATGGGAAATGTTAGCGCGAGAGCTAACGTTTCATAGGTTGACTACTTTATGACATGTGGGTACAGGGGAGACTGAACATGCTGAGTTATGCTTCCACAGTTACACAAATATTTGATAAGAAGCTCTGAATAAGGCCTTTGTATCAGGGCATGTGGTGTGAAAATAAACAAACTATCATGCATGTTTCACTTTTCATTTGCAGTAAATCGAGACACCAGCACACCATAGGTAATTGGAATCGTAATTTGCCAGCGCAGCATGGAAAAACTAGTTACGGAGACAGGCGTGCTGGGCTCTGCTTTATGCAACTGTTGAACTTTGCATGTCCAATGATGTAGATGTGGGAAAACACTATATTGTCAAGACCTGGCGTAATGAGTACTTTTTAAGTCCAAAAACATTCGAATTTGTTAGTCTAGTGATAGTAACCACAGTTGTAGTTGCTACAGAAGTTGGTATCACAGTTTGTTTTTGTTCTGTACTAAAACAAAGCTGTCAGGAATTACACAGTTTAAAGAGGGGATATAATGCAAAATACATTTTTACCATGTTATAACGTTCCCTCATCAAAAACATGCCTGAAGAGGTTTTAGATGTCATCCATGCATGTTTCAGTAATTTAGTGATCTCTCCCGGGCTCTATTTGAATCCTCCTTATGGTTAGCTATAAGAGTCTGTCCCATGCTCAGCCCATAATCCCACGTCATCCTTGCTCCCACACAACAATTCTCCATAGACATACAAAAGCATGATACAAAACTATACACAACAACTTCACAAACCTGAAGTGATGCGCAGTAGTTTCATTAGTGGGATTCACACTTATTGTGCTGTGATGTCTGAAGGCGGCAATCTAAATATATTATGTGTAACCAGTTAATACCCCATAGAAGTAAAATCCCTCTCTTTAGATGCAATTAGATAAGACTTGCCAATCAGAACGACATAATGTTTGCAATTTGAGAAAAAAAATACACAAAACACAATGATTTTCTTATTTAGATGATTCATTGGTAGAATTTCACATACTGTCAGAACTTGAACAGGAAAAGTTGTAGAATTTCTAATGTGGTTTTAAAATATTGCGGTCTGCCATATTTGACTGTGACTGATTTTATTTCTCCACCTACTGCATCACTCTGAGCATTATCATGAGTCACATATTTATACCATGTTAAAATGGATGGATTTGCCCCCATTTTGTTTTTCCTGAAGCCTGCGAAAAAACACATGTAAAACAGAACACCATTTGCAAAGAGCATTATAATTTACACAGAGATTCACTTTTGAACACATACAATTTTGTAACATTCAAGGCTGGCTGCTTTTTCTTTGTCCGAAAGAGCGATTTGTAGATGTTACAGCAATGTTAAAGGTGCACTACATAACTTTTTGGTTGGGGGGTCCGTCACCTGCTTGTGTCTATGGGTATTTCATTGCTCTGCTTAGAATGTTTCACAGTATGACATTAAAGCGGTCTACCTTACATGTATTAAATTGAATAGTTTTATAGCATAGGATAACAGGCTGTGACTGTGAGCGTGGTTGCCTCTCCACAGATCTGACCTATAACTTGGTCTTGTTTGGTCTCCGTAAAGATAAAAAGGTGTAATACCATATTGTGAAACATTCCAGACAAAGCAATAACATCTCCACGGAGAAAACCATTTGATGGACCCTCCCTCCAGAAAAGTTGCACAATGCACCTTTAACTGAAATGACCCCATAACGCATGATTCACTAAACTTCTCATTTGCATTAGCTCATTTACTTGCAGAAGCTTAACGTTGTGGTAAAGTTGGATTTTACGCCCAGTGAGACATGTCAGCTTTTAACATCTCACTTCACCCAGATATAATTATCCTTTATCAGTTCAAATGCATTTATTGTTTTTTTCCGCCACATTTCAATTAAAACTCAATATGATGCAATCAGAAAAGGAATTGAACACTTTACACACCAAACTATCTTTCGCTTCACTGGAGTTGGGTATGACATCTCAAAATACCTCTGTTATTGTAGAAATGGCAGCTGGTTACGGGAGAAAAATCATCTACCTCTCATGCTTTTTGAATTCCCCTGCCTTGACTGTCTGCCTGCCTATCCCGAGTTCAACCAAGCGCAGTTAGATGGTCTATTTAAGCACTAAAAACCCCAAACCAGACACACACTGTATTCATAGGACTAGCAGATGGCACATACTAGTAATACCCCGATCTCCATTTTGCAGGACTCCTACTGGTCAGTATCCAACTGACATTGAACCTGCAGAGATGCAAAAGTCTGAGAGCTTTTTCTGTGCTTTGGGAGAGCGTAAAGCAGTTTTGGACTGGCTTAGACATGAATTTTGAGGGTGGTGGAGTTGATACATTTAGCATAAAAGATTCAGGTGAATGAAGCACAAATGGATTCTCTGCACCCTGGTGACCTCAGAGGCCTGGAAGGTGACCGGTCCAGTGCGCATAGGGAGCAGAGCTGGTCCAGACATGGTTTATACGACTATAGTCAATGCTATGGGGGATGTGTGCAATAAAAATGTAATACAAGAATGGAGAAGTACTTGCAAGATGGCAGCTTTAAATTCTTGTATTTTTTGGCATTGGGATTTCTTGTACCCAATGGATGTGAGTTATTTATTCAACTTTCTACCACTCAAATCTAATCATAGAACAAAAAAAACAAAACAAAAAAATGTCCGACTAGTACAAAGAAAAAATATATTGATTCCCAAAAATTATTGTTCCATCTATCATATATTGAACGATAAATCGATATACTGTTGTAATTATCGAGACAGGCCTAGTATGTGTGCAACAGAAATGTAATACAAGAATGAAGAAGTACTTGCAAGATGGCAGCTTTAAATTCTTGTATTTTTTGACAATGGGATTTCTAGTACCCAATGGATGAGATTCCTTTATACCTCCTTCCATTTGAGCTCATATGGCCGAACATGGTGAAACACATTATGTTACTAATGCAGTGTTCATTATTGTTTGACTAATATCCTGTCCTATATCACATCAGATTGACTCTTGTGAGCGCAAAGTCATGTTGTAATGCTGTTACCTCATCAGAAATATACCTGGAGTTGTGTTTTGTTTCATTCACACATGTTGGAGTAATCCTGGTTTATTAGTCTGTCTTCACCTACAAAACTCAAAATGCTCTGTTCCACCTTGTGATGTCATGTAGTGGTAGGTTTCAAGTTAACAGCTACCTTCTACCTTTAGTTCAATAGAGATTGGCAATTCAAGGGCTGAAATTATCCAAATGATTCTAGTGAAGGTGTATGGAGTTTAAAAACACAGTGGAGCACTTACTGTATTGCCACTTGACATCACAAGGGGGAACAGAGTGTTTTCTGTTTGGGAGAAGACCTCTAGAAGTCTGAATAAGCAGGGTTTGTGTGTTAAACATGTGTGAATCAAACAAAACAAACTCCAGATATGTTTTTGATGACAAAACAACATTATAAAATGGATCAGAAAATAGCATAATATGGGCCCTTTACTCTTGTATATTTTGGCCATGGGATTTCTAGTACCCAGTGGGTGCGACCCTTTAATAGCAGCTCCTTCCATTCAAGCTCATATGCCAAACCTGGTGAAACACATGAGGTTACTAATGCATTGGTCATTATTGTTTGACTGTTACATTTTATGGGTAATATTACTTTCCCCAAAATGTTTTTAGAAGCATTTTTCCAGTATCTTGCTTGGTTTGTACGTGCCTTAGTCATCAGCATATTTTGCACTTTCATACGAGTGTGATGGAACTGGAGTGATCTCTAAGCTTTGTTTTTCATGTTTCAGATGCTTGGCACATAATCGGTCAAATATACTGAAGAAAAGCTTTCCCATTACTGATTTTTTTAAACTTGGTAACAACTTCAAATAAACTTTGCACTGATTTTGTATAAATAATCTCCCTATAAGCTTTCTGCTAAATCCAAGCTGTACCCGTACCAAATGTCCTTGCTGTGATCTGAACTGACCTATGATAATTGAAAAAAACACTCCCAAATGACCTGGAAAATTGTGACAAGAAAAAAAGAAAAAAAATGTGACTCTTGAAGTTTGTTGAATCCTTTGCCAAGTCCTAGGGCCTCCTGCTAGAAACTCATTAGTGCACCAAATGAGTATTAATCTACCACCAGTGACTGCAAATGCTCTGTTTACCCTTGTTTGGGAATGGTGGGATTCTGGCTGCCGGGCCCCGCTGTTCCGAGGACTCTTCCTTCTGAACTCAAAGCACAAATGAATGCATATGGTTTACGTTGTGAGATGGATGTAATGGGGTTTGAGAGCCAGAGAATACTTATCAGGCTGGAGAATATGAGAATGGACGGTTTTGTGTTTTGGATTTATTCATAGTCTCAAAAGTGTGGGAAAGTGCGTCTGTGAAAATCCTATTGTCCTCAGAAAAACCTATGAATTTCAAGAGATGAAACAAAAAAGAAGTTTAATGGTCTTTCATTTTTTAATAAGAACTGCATATACACTTCTTCCAAGATGTTGGCCCGGTATTGCAACCTAAATATTTATTGCCCAGACCCACACTTTAAAATACACTGTGTATGTTGTTGCTGCTGTGATGATAAACTGAAATCCAAAAACTCTTTAATGGGGCAAGTGAAGTTTCTCAGTGTACTTTTGAATCATAAATGAACTGCCCCATATTACGGTACATTATTTTCTGAACAATGTTATAATATTGTTTCTTCATCAAAAACATATGTGGAGTTGTTTTGTTTTATTCACACATGTTTAACACACAAACACTGCATATTTAGGCTTTAGTTCTTCTCTCAAACAGAAAATACTCTGTTCCACCTTGTGATGTCATATGGTAATACAGGACGTGCTCTACTGTGTTTTTAAACTCCATACACTGTCACTAGAATAATTTAGATGATTTCAGCCCTAAAATTGACAATCTCTGCTGAACTAAGGGTAAAAGGTAGCTGTTAACTACAGCTTCATGACATCACAAGGTGGAATAGAGCATTGGAGCTTTGGAGATGTAGACAGACGAATAAACCAGCATTGCTCAAACATGTGTGAACAAAACAAAACACAACTTCAGGTATGTTTTTGATGAGGTAATAGCATTATAACATGAACAAAGATATACTAGTACATTGACAGACCTTGCATGCCCTTACAAAGTTCCAGGATGCATTTAATTTTGAGATGTCCTCCCACTTATCGTATCTGACAAACTGTGCCTCTAAAGGTTCCCTTTATGTTTTAATTTCCTATTTCATGAGTCACTAATGAAATTAAATTCTACACTTTTAGTCTGGAACTATATAACTATTTGTTTGCCACACCATCAACAAATGAAGTCCTTTGCGTCCTTTACTCCTTTGTTATTTTCCCACCTTTCTCTTCAAATTCACCCACACATACATCAAAGAAGCTAACCTATTCCCTAACTTGTATTGTTCTGTTTGTCCGTTTGTCTCGAATCCAATGAAAAACATCTCTTTTTTCGGAAAGCGGCTCTGCTCCTGCACCTGCTTCCGATGAGAGACTAAAAAGGAAAGACAATGAGCTTTTTATCTGGTGAATTCTGATGTCCACCTTTGCAAGTTGCCATTGACAGACCAACAGCCCCAGTGACACAGTGTTAATGGCTACACCGGGAGGACATAATGCAAAAGCCAATGCCACGGGAACAATATGAGTCTGTCCTTGAGAGCAAATCAAAGGCCCTTCTTTAGTCCTGCATTTTGAGTCATCAAGTGGTCACAATGTTTAGAAGTGTTAATTAAATGTATTCTCCTGAGGGGGTATTATAACAGGTTTGAGGTCTTTTGGGAGTCTTTCTTATAATGTGTATTATAATGAAAGTTACAGAAGCACTAGGGGACATTTTAGATTCTGTGAATGTTGTGATAGATTGTAGTCTAGTGCTGAGCAATTTGGGAAAGAAATGGAATTGTAATTTGTAGCTAAAGTTCTGGCATTAATGTTTGAGGGAAGACAGAAACCAACTGAACAAGAATCCCATGCTCTTTACCATTACGAGGGTTTATAGGTTTTGCACATACGACCACATAGGGACAAGGTAGGCTCATAGACTGTATAAAAAGGTGGACTAAGGGAGTGTGACGTCACCCATAGCATTTGGCTCTAGTCAAATGAAGCTCACAATGCTAGCAGTTAGAGGAACGAATTTGGTCCATATTAGGGATAGTAATTTATTTACAAAAATAGCAAAATAAAAACACCAGAGTGGATTAATACAAACATTTTAAGACCAAAATGACAAGGCTCAGGCAGCAGTTACAGAGAGAGCGGTGACAATTTTCCAATGTAAAGTGAATTGGAGTCAGAGTAGATGGAGCCGGGAGCGACAGCTCGCGGTTTAGGTATGTCCATTCATATATACAGTCTATGGGTAGGCTGAAAAAGAGGTGATGTAACCTAACTTATTTCTCATTTGCTAATTGCAATCATTCAAATTGTAATTTCAATTCATGTGCAGCTAAAATAGTGATGCACTCAAAAGTTATAAGACAAAAGACTGAAAGAAAGCCCTCTAAAATACAGTGTCAGAAGATAAAACAAAACTCAAAAAGTCCATGTAGACTACCTATACATTTTGCACTCCTCGTAAGTCCCTAAAACTATGCCATGACTTGACAGTCAGTCTGACGTTTGCCCACAGAATTTTAATTAAACGCATTATAACAAATTGTTATACCTTCATTTTATCTTCAAATTTGTTATGTCTCCTTATACCTTCTAAGCATGAGAGCTTCATCTCCCATAAAATAAACCACTATTTCACATACATGTGCAGACTATAAAAGGCAGCGACAGAATGGGGATGTGGAAAAGCACGCAGAGATCAAGAGTGAACTAAACTTAAGAAAGACAGACAGTGTAGAGAAGAATGTAGTCACTCAGGTTCACCAGAGGAGCCATAAGAACTAGACTGAACTATACTTTACCGTGCTGTCCGGCTAGACTCCACTCTCCTCTCCACTAGGATAAATGACACAGCAGGAGTTTGTTTGTGTGATCCGCCTCCAGAAGTCCAGGTCAAATCCTTCAACATAATCCATAATAGCCCCGGTGTGACCTAAAGCGCAGCGTGAAATTTCCTGTAACTTTGCCAGAATTTAAATGAGCCTCTATTATTTACAGAAGTGACCCATAGTGTGCTGTTTGGCCTGTTGAATAAGACAGGATCTGAGCTCTGCGTTTAACCATATTAAGAAGTTGTGCAGTTCATTTGGGGCTATTTAGGAATTAAATAACGTGAAATCAATATTCTCCTCTGGGATTTGACTCATTATGGGGGTATTTGTTTAAAGTGAGTTTGATTATGAGTTTGTAATTAGTTTATGTAGGCTCTAGTCTTCATAGCAGTTGGCACACCTCGGCTTAGCCCTCACGAACGGGACGTGACGTCTGAGCAGACGGTAGAAGCATACCTCACCAAGATGATTTATGTTAACCTGTTTCTATTCTTTTTTTTTTTTTTAAAGAAAAATAAGATTTATACCAATTACTGAAAAATATATATTAGCAAATTTAGTCAGAGATGTCCAGCAGATGATTCTCTAAAGGGATCGCAGACCATCTTGGGAAGGCTGTAATTAAAAAATAAATGAAGAATTAAAATAAAAAAATTCAAAACCAAAATAAATAGAAAGTTTACCTGCAAAAATGTATCAGAATAGCACGTTCATTATTCTGTATGTGGAGCTCAGTGTACAGACCAGTGTCCACTGTCCACACAGCTGACGTAGCACTTTGCATGTTCTTTTTAGTTGGCCACCTCTTGTCATCACTTGGTCATGATTGAGGCGACAAGTGTTTCATAACAAAGTGCTGTGCGCTCGGAGCCCTCTGGGGAGATTAGGATCAGTGTCCGGGCCATGTCGCACTGTTAGCTAACAAAATTATAGGAGGAAGAGGCTGTGGTAAAAGCAACACTGGACCTGGTCGCCAGAAATAGCCGCCCATTTGTTTGTCCGCAAACCCAATATATGTCACATGTGCTGCGTAATATCACCAAACTCAATTCTCCACAGTGTGGAAGTGCAGGGGAAGGCTATAAAACATGTCCTACTCACACAGGCCGGAAATCTGACTTCCAAATGGCCCCATGGATAATTTAGAGTTCACAGCAATAAATGTCTGACGCAGTCGTATTTCATTAGACGAGGTGCTTGGGTTATAAAACGCTTACTTGATTCTGTTGTCTCACCTCCCACAGTTAAAACACTATTTCATTCTTTACATAGCTTCTTATCTGTGCCTGTCCTCCACACCTTATATGCACACTCTGCCTTTTAAAATCAATCAACACAAAAAGCTTCTTCATAGCAGCCACCTGCCGAGCAGCAGCCTGCCTGCCAATGTGATTAGAAGTCATGTGCATAAAGGCCTAAAGCAAATGTAATATAAACTGTTATGTGCGACTCACTCATGACTGATGCCACCTCAGATACGAACACTGAGTGAGTGAGGAACACTCACTGACTTAATGGATTTTCTCTTTCATAAAAGAGCCATTCACAGAGCGGGAACAGTCTGTTTGAATGTGAAGTAGCTCCATGTTGACTCTGTTTTTAAGTAGTCTTCTCTTCTTGTTATCCTTTGGTATTTGGTATATGCACAAGTGCAGTGTGAAAGTGGCAAGCGCTTCACGACTGAGGCGTTTTGTGGAAAGATAACCTGTTTGCCAAGTCCCTGAGAAACTCTTTGAGCCATCAAAGGAAAAGTGTCTGTAGGTTGACAGGTGTTACTGCAGTGACGCTAGTTATCGGTGCCTTCTGAAGCACTGCAGACTGAAGGGATGGGGCAGATTTATTGGCATGTGTCTCCACTGACACTAGATGCTTTGTAAAGGCTTCTTCTCTTACACAATACACGTCCTTAAGTAGAAATACAAGCTGCTGTATAGACTCAACATTATCACCACAGACAGGTGAAGAGGATCACTCAGATTATTGATTATCCATGGCACCTGTCAGGGAGGGGTTGAATGTAACATCTTGGACTGTGATATTAACTATAAAATCTTCCTCTGCCTCATGGCATGTATACAGTGTGCTTGTTTATTAAGTGTGAAATAAACTTTAAAAAAAAAAAAAAAAGTCCAATTGATTTGTAATTAGATATTTTTAAAAAATATTTTGGATTATCATCAGATGATTTCCATTATCAATTTGACAATGGCTGAATTTGTAAGGCTTGATGAATATTTGTGGAGCTCTTGTTGATATTTTCTCACTGTCTGCAATAGTCAGTAAAGTATCTATGGTCTTTCTAATGATGAACAGATGCTCATAGTTCTAATCATCATCGTTTAATCTGTACTATAAAACTGAACAGGTTGGACTAATTTTTACTAAAACTCAGTTAAGATCATTGTATTTAAGATTTTTGCAAAAACATTCACCCTCATCTTGACCATTTCTTTAGGTTTAAATTTTTACTTCCTGGTTGGAAATCGTGACATCGCACTAGGGAATTACAACTGTTACCTAGCAGAACTCCACTAATGTTCACAGAAATTATCTGAGAAATAAAAATATGAGAAAACATCTTTATATTATATAGAAAATTGTTTCTTACGTGTGAAATGTGCTTAACTTGTGGATAGTGTGATGTCATCATCATGAACTGCAGTTTTCAACATATTTTTCAAATGTTCTCCCCAAATTGCTTCTTGATTTGGGCAAAACTTCAGTTCATATTTACAATAGTTATAATCTCACCAAATTAAGTCCAATTTATAGAATCTTGAATCTCTGTCATACGCACTTTAAAGGTG
The DNA here is from genome assembly GCA_029959045.1 of Taenioides sp. WSHXM2023. NCBI lineage: Eukaryota > Metazoa > Chordata > Actinopteri > Gobiiformes > Gobiidae > Taenioides > Taenioides sp. WSHXM2023. The sequence continues at coordinate 20,234,867 of CM057094.1, forward strand.
CACCACGTAACTTTCTGGTGGAGGATCCGCCATCTGCTTGTCTTCATGGAAGTATCTCACGATATGGCACTAAACTTATCTATTTCCGTGGAGACAAGCCCACAATACCTCCACACCAATTTACAGGCCAGATCTGTGGAAAGGTGAGCTCACTCATTGCAGGAATGCACGTTTTTCGTACTATTATTGAGCAATAAAACCTGTAATCGAATAAATGCAGCCTAGATGAATTCAATGCCATACTGTGACACCTTTCAGGCAACGCAATAATATCTCCATGGAAACAAGTTTGTGGCTGGGCCTCTACCAGAAAAGTTGCACAGTGCACCTTTAAAAGCCTATCTCTCCTCACCGCTCCCACTCACTCACCCTCACTTAATCCACCTAGTCACTCACAACTGTCATATCAGCCAATAAGTTGATCATTTTGACACCCGTTGCCAATTGCAACATGCCCGGCGCATTTTGATTTACGCTTGTCATTCACGAGCGGTGGCAGCGGCTTCCATAGACAGGCAAAACAAACCACGCTCCTGCTAATGAGCCCACAACAGACACCATAATGGCATCAAGGGGTTGATCAGTTTGGAGTGTCATCCCCCGTTGCGCAATTAGGCTCAAAGTCTAAGAATAATAAGCGATTGTAAGTAGTAATTATGTGGCGCTGGCTTTTTTACATGGATAGGTGCCAGTGTTTTGCTCTTATCCAAATGGCTCGGCAGGATTCAGTGTTTTATTTGCTGTTGTTAAATGTGATAATGGCTGGAGTGTCTATTGGGATTTGGGAGGTCACAGCCTGAGTATTTTTGTGATGTTGACACCAGTTGGTTTTAAACGTTTTCGGCGAGTTATGCCTGATGAAAATACAGGATTTATGTGACAAAAATATTGTATGTAAGTATTTGCTATGGACAAGAGATACAGGACTACATTTATACCATATGCCCTGCTACTGTACAGCAACTCACCCTTATGTAATAGATGACCTTCTGTCATGTCAATCACTATTTCATTTTTGCACCGTTTCTCCTTATGACCATTTGTATAGCTGAGAGATATATTTGTATTACTATATATTTTTTTTATATTTTTTACTTGTACACATTTTTTACTTGTACATATACATTGATATAATTATGCCTTATTTTTGCTACTTATTTTGAATTTATTATTAGCATTTATATTTTTGCTCTTTGTTTTATAATGTTCTATGAGCAACTGTGGCCAAATAATTTCCCTTGTGGATCAATAAAGTTTAAACTCTAAGTCTTTATTATGAAATACAATTTGGTGAAAATGTATTAAAAATGAAAGCTTTGACTTTATGCATTACCGCTGGGCAGGTTGTTGGACTCTCATATGGATACAAGGAAGAGGAAATAGTGAGAGGTTGTATTTAACAGTCTAAAGACGGCTCCACAGCCCAGTTTTTAATGTGATTTGGGCATTGGGGCTTGTAATGCAATGTTTTCTCCTCAGTGAGTGAGCACCTTGTTATGAAACATTTTGGGTGAAACTTTCAAGAGTTTTTAATTCAAACATTGTCCTGAACTATTCACATTAACATTACTTCTGAGCAAGTTGGGTTTTCAGTACATTTCTTTAGATGCCAGAGAAAACATGTTTAGTATTAGTTTTCTTAGTTTCCATTGTATTGTTTTCATTGATGGGAAGAATACTCTAGTCACAGAATACTGAATACCTGCATTAAAATGTATTTTGTAATGTATTTCGATACATACAAGAGTATTCTGAATACTTAGAATACACTGAGTTGCATTTATATTATAGTGTAGAAAACGCAACAAAGTATTAAAACTGCTTTGTATTTGTGTCACTGGTTTTAAAGCATTTCCTGTCGCTGGAGATGAAAAAATCACACATGCACTCACCACAAAGCAGCGCAGTGCAGTGTCTTTTTTTCTCACTGATTCTGTACAGTTTGAAGCCTAAATTACATGATCAAATACTGTAATGTATTCCTTTGATTTTAGAAAAGTAACTGTATTCTGAATATCACCAAATGAAAAAGGAACTGTACCATAATTACTCAAAATTAATATTTGGAATACATATTGCTGGTTCATTTACTTCCCAAAACTAACTGTATTTATTTTTTTAATATTTTTGCAACATAGAAGAAAGTATGTTGCCTTTAATTTCAGATAACCTGATGGGCCACGATTATTATTATTTTTTTTTTTTTTTATTCATTGGCAAGGATTAAAAAACAAAACAAAAAAAACTGTGCATATCTCACTCCCTGTTTCACTTTCTTAATATAAAAATGTTTATATTTATCTTTCAGAAGTTTTGGGGCTGAATTAGTCTGAGTGACAGTTTCTGAATGACTTCTGGGGGTAACGGCGTGAGAAAACCACCAAGGGCTGCACTGAAAATGTGCCTCTTGATGAAATGAACCTGCTTGTATTATTCACAGTGTGTCTATCATTATTTTAACACAAGAATAGTGGCTTTCTTTAATGGCAACCGGAGATGGCTGTGACTGGTGATTTACTGTGACGTGCCTTTGCTGGATTCGCCTTAGATCTCGGTGAAATGATCCAACTCTATTTTAGATTTTGCACACCACACTGCAGTCTGGTTAGGGGGATGCCTCTTATAATGACGGCCGGATGAAGTATGTTACCAGTTTGGGTAGAAGATCAAGAAGCCCTTTGTATCTAATGACAGTGATTTATTCCATTAAATTTAATAAAATTCCTCAAGATGGCGAAGAAGATAGAGTGATAATGGGTAGGACTGGGGAGGAAAATTGAGATGATAATGTCCATGGATACACTGTGGATACCAATTAAGGCTTGTTTTCTTTTCTCATCTCTGAATCTGGGCAGAAGTTGGTGATATTGTGGTCCCGCTCTGGAAGGGGACAGAGGAGGATAGCCAGACGGAACCAGTTGTAATTAGACAAGAAAAATGATGGACACGCAAAACAGTCACACACGATTTAGTTTGGACGAGGAGATGCACTCACTGGCTTTTTGTGTCTTGATAAGCTCACTACAGAAGAAATAACAACCTCAAGATCATAGCAGAAGCTGTGTTGAGCTGTTAAAGTAGTGTATTACTTATCATTTACCTTGGCGTGTCTGTTGGTGTCACTCATAAAGAGCTGATTTGCAGAGAGGCAGGGAGCAGGGTAGGGAGGGAAAAGGATAACGAATCTGTTAGAATAATATACCAGTATAAAATATATATTTGTTTTGGAATAGCCTGTAAACAGTAACATGGCAGCATGGTGCTGACTGGTTAGTGCTCATGCTCATGTTAGTTTCAGACCGTATTTTGACTATATGGGGGTCTGTGTTTGGGTGAATTCCACTCAGGAAAACACTCACACTAATCAGTCCCAATCCAAACAAGGTACTCCTGACCATAAATCTACCTCGAGACCTGGAGACCCAGGCTTTGCAGGGTTGACCGTTTGTCCCAATACCAGTGATGTTAGAATTTGAAAATTTCTCAAAGTTGCACTATAGCTCTAAAAAAAGAAATCTATGGTGTTGTGGTTCTGCAATTTCCCCATTGTGGGACAAATAAAGGATTATCTTATCTTATCTTATCTTATCTTATCTTATCTTTAAGACAGTGGTCTCCAGCCTGTAGCTCAGGAGCTACCAGTAGCTCTCCACCCCCTTCCAATTAGCTTGCCAAGGGATTTCTGAATTACTCAAATTTGATGAATTAACAGCCTATTGCCATTGTAAATGCATCATTGTGATGTCTAACTTTGTGCACTAATAAATGGATAATGGTTTATGTTTTATAGGCATCTAACTACCCCGTCTAAGGCTGTGGCTTTTATATTTACTCAGTTTCTTGTAACCATGAAAATTAATAGTTCTCTGGCATTTCTGTTTTGTAAAGGTAGCTCACCGGACAAAAAAGGTTGGCGACCCCAAATGTCTCTCTCCTCATTTTGTACTATGACTATTCTGTCCAGTAAGGCCTTCAAACTTTAAAAAGAAAGTATTGAAAACTTGTGGATGAGAGCAGCAAGAATTGCTTTTCTTCTTGTAACAAAATGTATAACTGCTAGATTTCAGACCCAATTTACAAAGTAAACACAAAAATCAACTTACATAACTGTAGTGAAGAGAACAAACACCAGCACTGTCTGTTTTTCTTTGTAATATTTGACTTGTGACTATCGTCCATCACCCATCAGTGCGTCAGTCTCCCACGGCGACATTGGTTTAAATCCGCTTGGCCTCGTCCGATTATTCCTTGTGATAATGGCTACTTTCATTTTGCTCATACTGCCTCTCCGCACCGCCGCTGTTTTTCCCGTTCGAACGCTGCCTTTTCACATTTTTAACTGTCTGCCCATCCATCACACACGCTGCCTGTTTGTCTGTCTGTGGGCTAGGGCTGATTTATTATTCAATGGGAAATTACTGCACTGATGCCTTCGCTCGGTTAAAAAGAAAACACTCTAAACTGAACAACTCTATGGAAAACAGATTGAGAATTTCGGAATCCACTCTGCCAAGATTTTTCAAATAGATTTTTGTTTCCTATTTTTTTTTAGCCATGACTGTGTGTAATCTGCAGGCTAAATTATTATTGCATCTACATTTCATCATCACATTATTTCTTTCATATCCATAACTATGGCTGTTAGTATTTAGCAGATGTGTTGTATTAACAGAGACAATGTAATGTGCCTCCATTCTCTCTGGTGCACATGTGCAATAATCCCAAAGATCTTTGACCAATCCAATACACTGTTTGGTAATAACACTGGCCCATAATGGCGCCGCAATAAAGCTAGAATAAATGCCAAAATCGATGAGAGGCAATAAGGGCAGAGCTGAGTCTAAACACTGGTTCAGATGGTGATGCCCAGATCTGCTGATTAGACCATTTATATCAAGGGCATTATTAAGAAGCCTAATATGGTTGTGTAGAAAGTCATTTGGTTACCTCGCTCTAAACTGTTTGTGCGCGAAAGGTACACAGTATTTGAGTGAGTTTGTAAAACATATACCAGATTACAATTTGTCAAACCAAGTGTTATTCTCTGGTTAAATTGTCAATACTTCAAAAAGTGTAGTTGGAAATCGTGTTAAAACATTTCTTAATGTGCATGGGAGCCTAGTGGTCTCAGCTATACAGGTCAGGCTCTCTGTGGGCTTCAGCAGCGTGATATTGATTACAAAAATTTGCTGAATGTCTCTCTCCCACTTTTAACCAAGCTTGCACCTAAAAACATACTTAGCAAAGTTTGGGACAACGGATGAGATCACACACCACATTAAAATGGGCACTTAAATGGACTATATCTGGACCCCCACCTGCCCAGAAATGTAAAAAAAAAAAAAAAAAATCCCAGATATATAAATCAATATTGAAACTAATATCAAAACTATCTAAATTAAACTCACATTATAACAAATTTGATGCAATGGAAAATTAATAACTGACTCTTGCTAGCTTTAATCCATATTAGAATGCTGTTACTTCTAAAACATTCCTACATGTTTGAGTAATCCTGCATTATTAGTCTGTCTCCAAAGCTCAAAATACTCTGTTCTTCCTTGTCATGAATCAGTAGTTTTCAAGTTGATTCTAGTGAAGGTGTCACACAAACATCAATATAAAATCAATTACACTGTGCACATGAGCCTTTATGGACCATGCATTCAGTATTTAAGGTTTACACAGTGCTGGGGGCTGTAGTTAATGAAATCTAACATCGCTATTTAAAACTTGAGCACATCAGTCTCTTGAAGCCTCCTGGATTCGTTTCCATGGTGTGAACCCTGTCTGCTTAGTATTGCTATTATTATGGGCTAGTGGGACACAATGGAGAGAAGATTGCAGAGGTCATTACGCTGGTGCTCTTGATAAAGTCAGAATAATGAGGAGAAGATAGAGGGCTGTGTTGAGCCAGCTTGTATAACGTATGGGACAAAGCGCAGTAGCTCCGTCTGCATTACTGCTCACGGGCTAATTAAAGATTCTACATTGCACAAAATTTAAGTCATGTTATAATGTTGTTGCCTCCTCAAAAACATATCCAGAGTTGTGTTTTGTTTCATTCACACATGTTTGAGCAATCCTTTATTATTAGTCTCTCTACATCTCCAAAGCTCAAAATGCTCTGTTCCACCTTGTGATGTCATGTAGCAGTAGTTTTCAAGATAACAGCTACCGTTTAGCTTTAGTTCAGTACAGAGAGGCAATTCCAGGGCTGAAATCATCCAAATCATTCTAGTGAAGGTGTATGGAGTTTAAATGAGGCACTTCCAGTATTGCCACATGACATCACAACGTGGTACGGAGTGTTTTCTGTTCGAGAGAATAAATATGCTCCCTTTACCAGAACGTATTGACTTTTCTTCATGTGATGCGAGAGGAGAGTATTTTATGCTTTTTGGCAGGTCTGTTATGCATCTGTGTGTCTGTATGTGTGTACCGGAGTGTGACAAAGACAGAAAAAACCTCCAGTTCTGACCATTCAAACCCAAATCTTTTAAAAGTAGTTTTTTCAAAGCCGCCAGCAACCATCAAAGTTAGCGTTTGAAAGAGCGGCTCAGTGGATAAAGGTCAACACAAGATAGATCTGCATTCTGTTGGGTGGAAGGCTTTGTAGAATTTTTGGCCAAGCAAAAATAAAATGAGTAAAGTTCAGTAGAAAATACAGTGTCTTTTGGCAATCCAGTATTTATTTTACAAGATTTTATTGCCTGGAATATTCCACTGTGTAGCATTAAACTCACCCATTTTGCTTCTGTTCAATTAGTCCTGTTTTAATGCTCAGAAATTCCTTAAAAAAACATGCATTCTTACTGTGAATGTGGTCGCCTCTCCACAGATCTGACTTCTAACTTGGCCTAGGGCAATACTGTGGAACATTCTTGATAAAGCAATAACATATCCATGGAGACAACCCAGCCCCTCCACTAGAAAAGTGACTTTTAAAATTTGGTGATAAGCCTTTGGGATACGCAAAGTAAAATTGTGTTAATGTAATCCAAAATCAGCTTGCGTCATGCAGTCCAGTGCAAATATCTCATTTGTACTGTATGTGGTTTTATTATACTAGTATGCATTTACTCCTCAAAAGCAAATGTTAAAGTTAGTATGCACAAACATATCACATTTTCAAAACAAAACAGAAAAAAACATCCCACACTAGGCCTTTTGAAACGGTAGGAGAAATAATTTGCATATCTTTTTTTGTAAACATTGTAGGTGTCCCTTTGGTGCTCCAGTTGCTGCCTGAGTGCAACATAAAAAACAGGCTTTTCCCCGTGGGACATGTGCTCCCCTGAAACACAAAATGGTAATCCCAGTGGGGCTCCTCAAGCAAAACAAAAGGTTGAGTATAAATGTCATCTTTTGAGTGAGTGGCGACAAAAACTCTTTAAAATGCCAAAATGGGTGAAATGTAAGAGACTGACTGTCAAAATGTTTGAGAAATACAAAGATGAATTCCTTTGATTTTTGCTCCTTATCTGCCCCTTGTCTTCAGTGGTGTTTAAATATTTGGTAAGGTTTATTGTGATTTATCCATTTTTTAATACTGCAGCACCCATGGACATTTCTATAAATTTTGATCTAGATCTAATGGAGTATAAGATGAGTACCTAACTGGAGGATGAGCCTATTGTGTTTGTTTTTAGATTGACGGGAGAAACCAGGGTACGCACCTTTTCCATTTAGAGTTGTATTTAGAGCATTGCACAAACATATCAAAAAGCACTCCGTTTTGTTACTAAAAAGTAGAGATACCACAGCGAAAAAATATTCAAGTAAAAGTATCCCATGAAAAATCTACTTAAGTAAAAGTATTAAAGTACTAATTAAAAATGTACTGAAAGAGTAAAGAGTAAAAATATTGTGTGCAGTTTGTTCAACAGAAACATTTTAATCTACCGTTTATTCCTAGCTGTTTTTATTTGTACATTTTTGTTTCCTTAAACCATGAACATGTTAAAAATAAACCCTCAGCCTTTTCAGCAGGTTTCACACAATAATAAAAAATACTTTTCCTTTTCAGTTCAGTTCAAAAATGTAATGGAGCAGAAAGTACAGATACCTCCCCTCAAATGTCAAAGTAGATATTATCCACTTTAAAATCTACTTAAGTAAAGAACAAATACTTAAAATTTATACTTAAAGTACTTTACTACTTGTAATGTTTATTCCCCTGGATTCGCCATTGCTCTGAAAAGTTCCATTTCCCCCTATCTCCTATATACAGCCTTTAACTGCCTTTATACATTCTCCTTTTATTTTCCTTAAACCGTGATACACGTAGGATTCAGCAGAGTCGCGTAGCTGTTGTAGCGATCCACAGACGGAGCTGTCATGGTCTGGCAGATTGGCACTTTGTTGTGATGAGACAAAAGCATAATATGTTTTTGTAAAGTTTGTTTGGGATGTCAGACTTGAAACCTGATTTGTTTAAAAATGTATCTCTGTTCTGTTTTTCTGGCTAAATCAAGTAAAGGAGTTTTGAAAATTAAAAGGAACATATGGTATTTTCTGATCTATGTTATAGTGTTGTTTTCTCATCAAAAACATACCTGGAGCTGTGTTTTGTTTCATTCACACATGCTTAACACACAAATATTTAGACTGAGTTCTTCTTTTAAACAGAAAATACTCCGTACCACCTTGTGATGTAATGTGGTAACACAGGAAGTGCCCCTCTGTGTTTTTCAAACTCCATACACTTTCACTAGAATCGCTCTGATGATTTCAGCCCTGGAATTGGCTATCTTTACTGAACTAAATGGTAAATGGTAGCTTTGTTAACTTGGTTAACTTGAAACCTATCGCTTCATGACATCACAAGGTGGAACAGAGCGTTTTCAGCATTGAAGATGAAGGTAAACTAATAATGCAGGGTTACTCAAACGTGCATGAATGAAACACAACATAACTCCGTATGTTTTAATGAGGTACCACCATTACAACATGTCTTAAAGCTCACAAGAATCCGTAGGACCTTTAATCCCTCTAAACGTCGCACAACATCTGCTCTTACTTAAATCTGTAATGAAACATATTGCAAAAATATACCACCGTAGACACTTCACCCCGATTTCATGAAAAATTGAGTTGAGGCGTACAATAAAACTCCTCTCCACTGGAAGCCACAGCACAAAAGAAGTCTAAAATTGGATTTGGGGGATCAGCTCTCTTTTTGCAGTCTGTGCTTCCAGGGGCGAGCGCTCGGTGGTCCATTGACTTCTCCAGAGCTGTGCGGCTGATGCGGAGGGGATGAGGTCAACTGGAAAGGGCTCCATCAGGCGTGACAAAAATCCAGTACAGGAAGCAAACCTGGCAACCCACATTGATTGGCGAGGATAAACAAGACAATGATGCCAGTGATTGAGTGGTGAAGTCCCAGTGGAATTGTCTGCGGTCACATCTTTCTTACTTAGCGTTTCTCATTTCATTTGCTGGTTGGGTCAGTGGAAGTTAATTCATTTTGCTGCATATAATTTTTTTCACTCAGCGACGCGAGGATGGATTTCAGTTGCTTTTTTGAAATACCTACACGTGTTTTATCTCACCTGAATTATATTTTGTTTCAAAGACTTCACAGAGCCTTTAATGAGTGAAAACTTTAGTAATTACTGCTTTATCATAATCAAATCATCAGCTTTCTGACATTCATATAAGGAGTCTAACTTTTTTTTAATATATATAAATATATTATTGAGTTAGAAGAGCTCAGCCCATTGCCCCGATCAAAGGGACCAACTCCTCTCATCAATACAATCCCATCCCAGCGTGTCCGTCCTCCCTATTCTCCTGGTGAAGCACTGATCTGATACCACAAAGGCCCCAAAGGAAGAAAAACCCAAAGTGGAGCCACAAAAAAACTAAATCTGTCCTTAAAATGCTTCGTAGAAAAGAAGTTTGCCCAAATAACTGAGCGGTAAGGTTACTATCTGTAATTAGGGGATATGCATTAATAATTGACTGCAGAATCGTACTGTATTTCATGGTAAGACAAAGGAGAGACGGAGAGGAGGAATGTAAAAATGGTAGGGCTTTTGTTGCAGTGATGAATAATTCTCTCAAATATGTCTCTTTGAACTCTTTAAACCTGTTTTTGCACATTTTTAAGTGATGTTAAATATTAATGTTTTTTTATCATTTGGAATTTTGAAAACAAAAGTAGACAAATCATTTTAAAAGCTATGTATCCAAGAACATAACAAATATACAACACTCTTTAATCTAGAAGATAATAAAATCCACTATCTTACAGGTCCTATGTGAGTTTTAAGCAATGTTATAATTTTACTTCATCAAAAACATACCTAGAGTTCACACAAGCTTGAGTCAAAATGCTTTGTTCCACCTTGTGATGTCATAAAGCAATAGTTTTCAAATTAACAGATACCTTTTACCTTTTGTTTAGTAGAGATTGGCAATTCCAAGGCTGAAATTATCCAAATGACTCTAGTGAAGGTGTATGGAGTCTAAAAACACAGTGGAGCACTTCCTGTATCACCACATGACATCACAAGGTGGAGTGTTTTCAGTTTGAGAGAAGAACTAAGCCTATATAAGCTGGGTTTGTTTAAAACGTGTGAATTAAATAAAATACAACTCCAGTTATGTTTTTGATGAGGAAACAACATTATAACATAAATCAGAAAATAGAATAATATGGGCCCTTTAAAGGTGTTTTGTGTAACTTTTTTCCTGCTGTCTCCATGGAAATATTATTGCTGTGTCCAGAATGTACCAGAGTATGGAAGATGATTTTCAAGTTTGTTTTTTCTTAGCAATAAAACTCCCAGTATTAGAAATTGCAAGATAGGTTTAATTTCATACTAAGGAAGCAATAGGTCAGTGGACATGGCATTTACCCCAGAACTAAGTAATACCCCAGCTCGTATTCAAATTTGAACACTGTTTCTTTTCTATGGTACAGCTAATGCCACTTGTCATTTGTTTCTGCATTTGATAGAAACTTTTCAAAATCTCTCATGTGTGTTCTGCTCCTCTGTGCTGAATCTCAAATCCAAATTAGCCAGTCTTATTAAATGTTCTGGGACCTATTAGCATTCTAATGGGAGAAACTGTGCTTTTTACTGACTGTAATTTTCCTGAGAAGTGAAAAAGTAATAAATATTAATACAGTTCAGTTATATTTGCAAATTACCCCACTGTGTTAAAATATTTCAATGATGAAAATCCTAATAGTTTTGTTAATTCTGCTGTTAGTGAATATTTTCTGGTTGATAAGGCAAGTGAGGTGAAAAATTCTTCTAATTCTTTTTATTTCCTAAAAACACAAAAAACAGATCTAGTTCATTTTAAACAATCTGCAGTGGTCCAAAGTTATTTCTCACTTAATGCATTCAGCGCATCCTAATTATTCACCATGATGAGTTTATAAAAGATCAGAGCTGATTTTTTTTTTTATGTATGTTGTGGCAGTAAAGCTAATAACAACTAGCATGCTAACGCACACTCTTTGATTAATGAACAATAAACGCTTTAATTAGTTTAATTAATTAATTGTTATTTTAGGTAGAACATTCCCTTCATGAGAAAAACAAGGTCAAAGAATACATCCAAAAAGTCTTAGAGCACAAGTAAAGTTCAGTTTTATCTTTAAATTCCCCTTGCATTTGGGCCGGAGGCTGCTGTAGCTACACACAGAGTAGGAGACCACCTGAGGCTAGCCGTTGAGTCAGTTGACCTACAATTGCATAACATGGCGTGAATCTAATGCGGTCCATCACTATTTAAGTGGCCCCATATTTCATACTGTCTGCTTGAGCTGGAGTACAGGGCCCCGGGGCTAACATAATGTTAGTGTGTGATGGACGGTTGGAGGGATCCTCAAGGGGCCCAGCAGCTCATTTGAACAGCCTCCCACCTTATACAACCAAGGGCAGGCAGCCCTATAGCATCACCACATGACAACATTATTGTGGTGAGCATTTAAGTGACAGTGTAGGTTAGGGCAATCGAAGTTTTGCTGGAAATGTTGTGAAAGTGAGTGAAAAGTGGATATATGGTGCTTTTTTCCCTGTCCGTTTCACGTTACAGAGTCAGTCACTGTTGATGGTAGCCACAGCAGTCCCAGGGCAAATTTATGGAGATGTGGCAGCTATATCATATCCAACCAGCACATTTTTCTAGTTAGGGATAAATGCTCTGCTTGTTTATCCTGTATACATATTGTATATTCTTTGTTTCTCCATTTTACCATTTTACAATGATGAAGCCTCTTGTATGCATTATTTGCCCCACACTGTTGAAAAGTAGCCACTTTTTCCTTTTCTACAACACCTTTCCTTACTTCTCTTGAAAAACCAATGATACAGGCCCCTGCCCCACACAGATGAAATAAAGAGACAGACACAGCTCTGATGGATGTGCCTGCGGTGCTTGTCCAGTTTGTTCTTGTTTGTCAGAGTTGCAGGTTGAATGTAAAAGCCGTGCCCCCCATTGTTCCTTTTTGGAGCAGACACCAGACGCCTGAGGTCACCTGTCCCTGTTTTATGTATCTGTTTGTAACAAGAAAACACAATGCTTGGTTAAAAAAAGTCTTTCAGTGAAAAACTTTCTGACACATTCTATCTCTAAAATTGTTGCACTTCAGAAAACTTAACAAAAGATGCCATGTCTCAGATCAGAGAAAAGCATGGTCAGTTTGGGTCCAAACAACCACATCAGCTCACAGGTAAAAAGAAAGAAAGGAAACAAGAAAGAAAAAAATAGAGGACTGAGAAACAGCACAGACTTCAGCAGCTTCATTTTACCACTAAACACAAACAAATAATAAATTTAATGAAAGATATTTGGATATTCAAGAGGAATATTGACAGCTGTGTCTGCATACACTGGTATATGAAAGTGTGAGTGGTTCCTTGATGTAAAGTGCCTTGAAGGTGGAAAAGCCCTATATAAAAATGTGACCATTTAACATGTGCTCTGACCAGGCTAACACTACTATAGTGTACATAAGTTGTTGTCATTACTTTAATGTAAGCTGTTGTTGTCATTATGTTTAATGTAAACTTCACATCATCTCTAAGGACTAACATCACAGCACAATGTCATTTACACACCACCTTACCAAATCATTATACTGATTAGTGATGATCATTCAAGATAATTATCATCTTAAGTACAACTTTCTCTGACTTTAACTTTTCCCTTTGAATAATTAAACATGAAAGAGACAGATTTGGCCCTGTCCCCTGTGACTAGGATAAAAGGCGCTTATCACCTAAAACATGTCTAGACCGACTTTTAAATGAAAAAGGTGAAGCATTGCATGCTGGGATATCCGTCTGGGAGTTGTGACAATCAGAGGAAACTGTGTACACTGGTGTCAGCCTCCCAAAGGCATAAGCGTAACTCTACATGTACTACATCAAACTGCTTCATTATTGTGCACTTGGAGGAGTTCCAAAAGGAGCCATGAGGGTTTTAATTATTCTGAATTAATTTAACTTGAAAAGCAGCTTTGTCATCTCGTTTACACCAGTTTGCTTCTGTCAGTGTGAGACATTCAAGCGTTTTCACAAATTACCTCAAAAGAATACCTTAAGTGAAAATCACTGCCAATTTAAAAGTTAAGGCCACACGGTGTTAAGTAAATATAGTTTACAAACTATATTTTAGGGTGAATAAGAATAAAATAACAGCTTTTAAAACAAGTACCATGCAATTTAATTATCTTTTTTTTTTTAAATTAATGCTGGCAACATTTTTTTTTTCCTGATTTTTTTTTTTTTACTAAATGTAATTGGTTTCATTAGAAAACAATTTTTTCAGAGAGATCTTGAGAGCTTGTTTGTGAGTTGCGCAGATATTTTTTTATCAGACTGTCTCCGGCCAGTGTTAGCACAATATAACTATTATTTCAACACCTAATGCCATCACTGAAAGACTGACACCAGTCACCAATAATGATACAAAACAAAAGATATGAATATGAAATCACCTATTAGAGTTGGGCATTTCTAATCGAGATTAAGTCACTGGCTTATTGTCAATGATATGCTTGGGCCTTTGAAATCACACAGCCAATCACCTGTCAATAAAAGCATTTGGTTTGAAGCAGAGTTCAGACTGGAGGAATTACACTGACTACAAGTGCGCTTCAGGACTCACGCTGGTCCCACAAGACTCACAAAGTCATTCAAATCAATCATCCTGGTTAATAAAAACCCAGTGTTAAATTGAGTTTTTTGTGTTAATGTGTCTAATTTATGAAATTAATATTGAAAGTCAATTTTATTTTCTATTTTTGTATTTTTATTTTAGACTAAATGAATGTGAATCAAAAATCATGATCATTTAGTAGTAGTAATTCATAGCTGTCTCTTAATAATTGGAAAGACATATTTAGTTAAAACTCTTCTAGCACGTGTCCCGGAGAGCAGAGAGGCGAGAAACGTGTAAACAACCACAGCATTATTGTCCTTTCACACCAGCCTACGGATCCCTCGCTTTTGCCACCAAGACAAACTGTCACCATTCCTCTTTATTGCATACACAACCTGCTGTCTTAATGTCACACGAGGCGGGTAACAAAGAACTCAAATCTCCTCTTCATCTGGGCCCTGCGCTCCGCTCGGCTGCAGTCTAAAAATGCATGCAGCAGATATATCCAGCACCTTGAACTTTTTGGAGCTAAAATAAAAATTGAGATTCAGGAGCAGTGACGTGCCCAGAATGAACTGAATGGTAAAATCTTCTGTGGCCATGTTGTCAAAGATTATATTTACCCATAATGCATACGGTGTCAAATTTTGGGCAAATTTCTTTTCACACTCTGGAACAGCAAATTGGATGATTACTGAAATGCTGACCGCTACCCCTATGGCCTGTTTTTATGTGGGAGAAAGTCAAAGTGTACCATTCCATTTGAGGTCATTTTGCCTATTCTGTAAAATGGGGTAAATATGCACTTTTTCTGTTGTCATTTTTATGTATGTGACAGAAGAAATCAAATCTGACAATTGGATGGTCAAAAAATGATGTTTGAATGTTTGAATTATAGTCAGGCAAATGGTTATCTGTTGTCAAAGTACAATAAAGAAACGGGGAAGAAGGAGATAAGTCGAAACCTGGTCATGAGCTTTGGGGAGCTACGTTAGTCCTGACCAAGATCACAGAGAGGGGTCCACCTCAGTGACATTAAGGGATGGGTCAAATGCAGGGGACAAATCTTCCCTACGGGGACAATGAAATGTCCCTTTAACTTAACCATAGGTGATTTTGACTTCTGTCCTAGATGCCTCCTGGGAAGTTTTCAAGAAAATTAAGCCTCTTTCAATAAAAAGTATTGTCAAATTCCATATTGAAAGTTTGTGACACAGCTTTGACACACAAAAATATAGGGCTGCTATGGCGAAAATCCTAATCATGGTTATTTGGCTCATAATTGAAATCACTATAATCTATTTCAAACAAATCTAATTTTACCTGTTGAGAAAGTCACAACCTAGTATAATTGAGTAGTAATGTAATGAAATTAGTTATATTTTTGATTACAACATTTCTGTAATTAAATTGAGCAATAATTGAAATCACAGTGATACATCTGCTTCATAACACAGGCTTACAAAAATATATATTTATTGACCATCCATAGAATAGTGAATTGTCTGTAATAAATTACCAAAGAAACACCACATTGTAGCATGACATTTCCAGTTAAAAATCAGACCGTTCAATATGTTTCACACTTGCAGCTATTTTAAACATATGTATTTGTGGATGGTAAACACCCCAGTGCTTGTGCTGTAAGCGTGTCCTGTTAGCTGCTTTCACAAAACAGGTGGCAAATTGCTGTATTCATTTAAAAATGAATCTGCTTAGTGTCAACATACCCAAATCACCCTACATTACCAAAATACCCCTTCCTCTGTCCGCCTCCATGTGGACGGTTTTCTTAAAAAGCTCTCATTAAATCCACCGGGCTGACAGTCATGGGGCGCTTGGCATCCTGGGTAACACAGGCCTTACTTTGGGACGATGTATGGCGTTTGAATAATTCACCAGTGGTCCTTGTTCCATCTTCCAAAGCAGGTCTCAGCATGCTGGATCTTTGTGGTGTGGTGCTGCTTTGGCATTGGATCGTGACTTCAGACATTCAGGGGTTCAGCTGGTTTCTGTATAAGTGGAGAGAGTAAACAGAACTAGAAGTGTGTATTGTAACATGCATTAAAATCCCACCTTCCCCAAGCGATGTTTAGGCTGTCTTTAAAGAATGCTAAAGGCCAAGTAATGGGGCCATGCTCACCTAATTTGTCTAGACCACCAAAGTTAGAAATGTTAAGAAATTAGTGTATTTTGTTGTACTAATGTAAATACTGTCACCAAGCTTAAAACTGTAGGAATGGAGTCCAAAAATAAATCACATAAACATAAAAAGTGTGTGTGGGTGTTCTGGTGGAGGGTTCACCATCTGATTGTCACCACAGAAATGTTATTGTGTGATCTGAAATGTTTCACAGTATGGCATTAACACAGACAAAAAGTTATAGCTCCAGGCCAAGTTACAGGTTGGTTCTGTGGAGAGGTGAACCAGCTGACATTAAGAATACAGGGTGAAAATACATTTTTATTTGAAGAAATTAAAGATGCCATGGTATGGATAAGCAACTGGAAGGCATAGTTACAAAGTGCACCTTTAATTTCTACAGTAATATCGTAATGTTTATTTTATGTAGATTTGAAATTGTAATTTTATCTACAAACATATATGGAAAGAAGCAGTGAGTGTGGAAAAAGTGATATATTAGTAATTAGGATAATAAGAGTTGTTTGAATCTCCTTTCCCCTTGTTGCTGTTGGTTACAAAACAATCTTAAATCATGATTACTTGAAAACTGATTAATTTTCACAATCAAAGAAACACCATGAAGGTTGTGAAATTTTACAGCAGCACCACGCAACTCTGAAACCCTGAATAGTGCAAGGGCAGGCTCACATTGTATCCCTTTGACTAATAAAGACACAGAGCAAATACACATTTTTCATTATGACATGTTCCGGATGCAGATGTGAACTATGGCAAGTGTGTGGTGACAAACAGCCCACTAAAGGCTACATTTATTATTAATCTGTACAGTTTAACTCGCTTACTGAGCTGGGGAAAGTTTCTTGTAACATGTACATTTTCTCCAGATTCTCACCTCAGCCGCCCTACGTTTTATCCTTGGCTTCCCATCTCGCTCTGCTCAAATATTTTTTTTTTTTTGTTTGTTTTCTTTGTGAAACCAGGCCTAAAAAATGGTAAATCCACAGGGGCCCGTTGTGGATCTTTAGAAGTTGGGAGGTTTAGCTTGGGGCAGTACTTCAGACTGGGTTACATTAAGTGTCTTTACCCATCTTGGGCAATGGTGTGCATGAGTTTACAGTCATGTGCACATACCATTGGATGAGGTTTTAGTCTTCAATAAAGGCAAGGCAAGTTTATTTTTATAGCGTACACAAAGTAATTCCAAGTGCTTTACAGAATAAGAAATACATTAAATAAACAAAACAAAACAAAACATAAATAGTCATCATAAAATTAACATTAATAAAGGATTACAAAGGGTTAAACTGTCAAATATTAATTTTTTTGTTATTTACTCCAGTGGCAATAAGCAAGGGTTAATGGCTATTTTTAATTTTCATGTAAAGAGGCTGTACCCCCTTTTTTTTTTTCTGTAATTCTGTATTAAAGTCAAATTTGTTTTACATCAGCACAGATATATTGTAAAATTTCTTGGATGCGAAAAAAACAACAACCAAACAAGCAAACAAAAAAATGGTGTGCTGTTAGCATGGTAGTGGAAAGCATTGAAACTCATGTATCACTGCAGTAAATAATTAGCACGCTAGCAAGGAATAAATCTGGACCACTGTGAACAGTTTAAAGGTCCTATACTGCACAAAATTGATTCATGTGAGCCATGTTAGAATGTTATGTCCTCGAAAACATACCTGGAGTTGTGTTTTCGTTTCATTCACCCATGTTTGAGTAATTCTGCATTATCAGGTCGTCTGCATCTCCAAAGATCAAAATGCTCTGTTCCACCTTGTGATGTCATGTAGTGGTAGTTTTCAAGTTAACAGCTACCTTTTACCTGTTTAGTAGAGATCAGAAATTTCAGGGTTGAAATTATCCAAATGATTCTAATGAAGGTGTATGGAGTTTAAAAACAGAGTGGAGCACTACCTGCATTACCACATGACATCACAAGGTGGAACAGAGTGTTTTCCGTATGACAGACGAACTCGGCCGAAATATGCAGGATTTGTGTGCTGGATGTGGGAATGAAACAAAGCATAACTCCAGGTATGTTTGTGATGAGGAAACATTTTAACAGATCAAAAACAGTCCATCAAAAGCCTAAAAAAATGATAACTGCAAAGGAAAACTGAGTTTGCGTTGAGAGATGTTTTATAAATTCCATCACGATTTGAACGCTTTTTTGAAGAAATAGTGTTCGTCTGTGGGCGTGGGTGTGACAGTGCCTATTATTATATACAGGACATTCTATTGTTTGTTTTAACAAGTTGTTTAGCAGCCCTCAATGGTGTGACATACTGCAAATACAACACAATTAACTATAATATTATCCCTTCTTTTCTTTCAGCTTTTCGCTTGAGAGGTCACCCCAGCAAAACATCATTCCCTAATCTTGCAATAATTTGATTCAGCATATTTTGCTACGTCAGATGCCCTCCCAGATGCCACCCTCTTCATTTATGTGAGCTTCGGATCAGAACAAAGAGCATCCTGACTGTGGCTCGTGATCCCTTGTGGCTGGATATTGCTGTCGTCTACAATTGACTAGGTAAATTATTTTAGTATTATTTTAAATTGCTAACAGGCTCTCTGCAGCACGCTAGCTAGCTCACTGTGTCTCAAGCTAACAGTCACTTTTATTAAAATCGTAAAACATTAAACAAACAACCTTTTAAGTTTCAAATTAATTAAAATAAAGCATACGCGTTTCTTTATATATGTAGAATACTTCAGTTTGTGGCGTCGTTGTAATATTTATTATGCCTCTTAAATTAGCATTAGTGTTAGCATTGAGACGCAAACTCTCTCTTTCTAAACACACAAGTGTCCACCTGCAGCTCCCTGTTCACTGCTTTATCTTTAAATATTTATTCATTATAGCACAACTTGACAAAAACCACATAGACATAAAACTGAGCAGGAAGTAGTGACGCTAACAGTGTGGTCGCTGGACGCTATCGTGCTCAAAGCCTATTTAAAGGTGCACTGTGTAACTTTTCAGTTGGTTGGTCCGTTTCCTTCTCGTTTGTGTTTCTATGCTTCGAATGTCCCACATTATGACATTAAACAGCTCTGCCTTACACTTATTAAATTACAGGTCGTTTTATAGCTCAATAATACCTAAAAAAAACAGACATTCTGACTGTGAGCTGGTTGCCTCTCCACAGATCTGACCTGGAACTTGGTCTGGTTTGGTCTCCGTGAAGATAGAAAGGTTTAATGCCCTACTGTGAAACATTCCATACAAAGCAATAACATCTTCATGAAGAAAAGCATTTGATGAACTCACCACCAGAAAACTTACACAATGCACCTTTAAATCTCAGTTTCACTGTAGTTCCTTTTTTTAGCTGTAACATTCTTGTCTTTGAAGTAGGTTAACTGATGCATTTGTAATCATTCACTATAGGCCTTTTCTTAATTTGGAAATGAAATTGCTTCTATGGTCGGATGTAATTTGAACACAGCCATACGGCAGGGCAGTTTGCAATGAGTGACAACCCCGTGAAACTTTAATTCCCACATAAGGTCACCCTAGAAATGACAGAGGGGGTGGTGGGGGTGTTGTAATATCAGTTGAATCTATACCACAGGGAGTTCTTCGGGATCTACTTAGAGCTGCTGTCTCAACGTCCCCAAGTCTCTCTTCTTCTCCCATACCCAATAATGCTTATCTTGTGCCCATTACAATACAGCAGATAAAAGTATGAGGCCACATGAGGAAACTGTCACGCGGGAGAGGAGATGTGTCCAGGAAAACACATGTGCTATGACAGGCCTATTTTTAACCCAGAGATATGCAGCAGTGTTGAGATCAGAATCTATGAGTATAATATATGTATAATGCGTCTTTAGGATTATAACGTTGAGTAATCAGTACCTGAGTTCATTCATAGCTGTATGGAAATAAATTGTTTCTATTTTTTTTTATTTGTATTATTATTATTTTATTTCTCATAACCATAAAAACTAGATGTGGTTTTTAAATAGCTTTAATTATCAGCATTGCCTCTTCACTTTTTTTTTTTTTTTTTTTTTTTTTTTATATATTATGCATATACATTAATATGAGAAAGGTTTATCCAAGTCTCTGTGCGACAGAGACTTTGATACTCATGTATCCATGTTTGAGGCTGGTGTAAAAATACATTTTCCTTATGATTAAGGATGCACCGATCCGATACTGGTATTGAATATCGGTGCCGAATACTGAAAGTTAGCTGGATCAGATATCAGCTTCCAAATATCCTGGTTCGGACTTATACATTGACGTAATAAGACTATTTACTGGTCGTATGTCTCAGAATGTTTTAACTTTTATTTAGGCCTATGTAAAGCTGTTCTGTGGTCACATGTGATAAATAACAGCTCCATAACACATTTGGATCAGTTTTGTCTTAATTTATTTTTGTTTAAATGAAATAAATGTTGTTTTCAGAAGCCAGTGGAGTTTTGGCACCATGGTAATGCTAACAACAACAGCATGTTCGCACAATAAAACCCTTTATTAATATATGCAGACTGTACACAGCAGTCAAGACCAATATTTTTCAAATACATTTATAATTTTTCAATCTTTTAGCAGCTTTTTGACACTTTTCTTATCAGCAGTTTAGTTTCTATTATAATTCTGCATGTTATAAAATCAACTATATTAATATTTCCTTGTAGACAATATAAAATATACTGAGACTGGGATCTCACATTTAGTGTTGAGATCTGAAATAAGCAGCTGATACCAGGCCTGGGGTGAAAAATGGTGTGTCTGATTAAAGGAGCGGTGCTTTAAACACACCACCAAACAGAGCAAGTGTT
Organism: Taenioides sp. WSHXM2023; assembly: GCA_029959045.1. NCBI lineage: Eukaryota > Metazoa > Chordata > Actinopteri > Gobiiformes > Gobiidae > Taenioides > Taenioides sp. WSHXM2023. Next base: position 20,255,952 of record CM057094.1, read on the forward strand.
TGAATATGGAAGATAATTTGTTTCATCAGATTTTCAAGCCCTCAAATTCAGAGTGTAAAATTTGCAGTGAAAAAAAATTCGCAGGAAAGATCCAAGATGCCAAGGCCCTAAGTGATCCGATCTAATTTAGTAAAAAGCAGGAAATGGCGTAGTGAACCAATCTGAATGGTCAGAATTCACCTCAACAAAACCTCATCTCTTTTATTTGTTGTAAAGTGTAAACCCCGCCCACAGATGAGAACGCCCAATAGGAAACCGCCTCTGTCCTCCTCACTCACACAGGATCGATTGCTTCTGCCTTGGCATCTTAGGATCTTTGCTGTGAAAATTTTGCACTCTGAATTTTGAATGTTGAATTCGAGGGCTTGAAAATATTTGTGCTGAATATTTAAAAGGTGAAATTTTTGTTTTGAATTTGACATATTGAAAAAGTATTCTTAAAATTTCAGCAACTAAAATTCAGAATAAAAATAATTCAAACATCTTTTGCCAGAGTTAAAAAATTCAAACTGAGAAATTCAGTGGTATTTTTATTTATTCAAAATCTAATGGAACAAATTATCTTCCATATTTGAACCCATTCAGCAGTGTACAAGGGTTATTAAAGCACAAAAGGCCCATGATTGGTCTAGTGTGTATAAGTGTTAACAACAGAGGCCCTGCTTAGGCTCTACTCTGTGGGAGAAATGATTAGGACAAACTGGAGTCCAAGAGTTCTTGATGTAGATTGCTACTATAGTACTTGAAACTGCATGTGGATGATTGGTGTACTCTTCTGATAAGTTGTGTTTTACATAATGTCTTTTTTAAAGTCCTTCAACCTGATTAGACGCGAGCAGCACCATCATTTATCATATATTTTACTGAGTCTGACTGTGTGCGCTACTACTGCTGCTTCTACTTTACTCTGGTAGCTCAGTTGAGTGTTTGTCCACTCATCTGAAAATTGCTGGTTCAAATCCCACTCTCAACATACACATCATACCGCCCACAGGTTGGCGGTGGGATTCCAGCACCCAGAGGTGAGTGCTGTCGTTGTGTCCTTTTCCTTGAAGTTGGAAAAGCACTATATGAAAATGTGACCATTCATCCTTACTATGAATACTACTATAACTATACTTCCAATTACTTCATGTTGTTAATTTCTTAGTAATAGTTTCTATTAGTATCACTACTGGAATTCAAACCTTGATATGAACTGAACATTTTATTTGTTGAGTGTTATACATTTTTTCATTCGTAGATGAAATGACCAAAGTACTTTAAAGAGAAATCTTTTTTTTTTTTTTTACAATGGATTACTCAAAGCAAAAGCAAAAAAAAAACAAAAAACAAAAAAAACGTATTGTCCTACAAGTACGAAAACAATGCTACTTCTAAAACTCTGCTACTTTAAAATCATATTAAGTTTTTACCTCCCTGACACTTGAAATGCAATAGCAGTTGGATATTAACAAAGTCATTATTTCTAGAGAAGCATAATTGGCCAATATGATTTCTTTATGGTCTCATATTGATTTTTATGACTGAACAACCCACATTATTTCAGTGCGCTTGCTCCTTATACCTACCTTCACATTATGCCAGTTCACAGTGAGTCCCTACATGGTTCTGTACTATAGTAGTGTGTAGTAGTATGTGTACTGGCTGGGAGCGCATCACTTTCCAGTCTCATAATGTATTTGTCAGTGTGGCGGATGGGGACAATTAAGCGCCATAGCTCATCCCTCAGCAGATGCAAGTGTGTTTCGTTATGCAGACAGCAGTCCATTTGTATGTCAGACTCACACTGTGACGCTAATGCTATTGTATCTCTCATGTACTGTGGTCTAATGCTGCTCTTACTGTTAGGCCTGTCAAAAATGCTTGTGTTTTGTTTTGTTTTTTTCTAGTTGTGCTACTCCAAAACACATTTTCTTTGTCTAATGTTACTACGACTTCTACACAATTTCTTTTTCTAATGTTACTACTACTACTTTTACTTCTGACAAACAACTAACTACTACTTGCTACCATTTCCACTGCTACTTAAACGTGTATTGTGCAACTATTGTGCATTTATCCATTATGGGTTTTTATTGATCCAAAATAAATCATTCTCTTGGTTGCCTCTCCACAGATCTGACCTATAATGTCGCCTGTAATTGTCTCCCTTGAGATAGATAGATTTCATCTCTACTGTGGAACAGAAAAGAAAAGTTGCGCATTGCACCTTTAAGGGTACTACTTATATCACTAAGTACTAATACTATTATTTCTTTTCCGCCTCCTTTCTGCTAACTTCTATACCACTTGTCCCTGTTCCTTTTATCACTGCAAAGCAACAACTACAACTAATAAAACTTCTTACACCAATCCAAAGGCCATAGGATTGATTCCCACTCGAATCAGTGCATACTGTTGTTGTGTCTTCAGGCAAGACATCCACCTTGCCTATATATGTGTGTGAGTGAAAGTTTAGTTGTGGTTGAAGGGGCAGATGAATGAATGAATGAATAATGTAATGTAAAAGAAAAAGGTCCATAAAGAGTTGTATAAATCAAATGCACTATTATTACCACTTCTGCTGTCTCTAAAATGACCAGTGGTGGAACGCAATGAAAAAAAAAAATAGCAAAGTACTGTACTTAAGTATACATTTTAGTTATCTGTATTTTATTTAAGTACGTTTTAAAGTGGATACTTTTTACTTCACTACATTTGTGAGCAGGTATCTGTATTTTCTACTCCACTACATTTTTGAACAGGACTGAAAAGTAAAAGTATTTTTTATTATTGTGTAAGACCTGCTAAAAAGCCTGAGAGGCTATTTTTTTTAGCACATTTGTAGGGTGAGCAAACAAAAATATTCAAATAAACTCCTTCCCTCATCTCTCCTTCCCTTTTCTCTCCTGCCTCTTCTCTCTCCCTCAGCGTTCCCTCCCTCATCTCTCCCTCCTTCTTCTCCCCCTCCCTCATCCCTCCCTCTTCATTCCCTCGCTCATCTCTCCCTCTCTCTTCACTCCCTCCCTCTTATCTCCCTTTATCTCTCCCTCTTCTCATCCTCCCTCTTCTTTCCCTCCCTCATCTCTTTTCTTCCTCCCTCTTCTCTCGCTCATCTCCCCCTCCCTCTTCTCTCCATCCCTCATCCCTCCCTGGCTCATCTCTCCTTCCCTCATCTTTCCCTCATCTCTTCTCCCTCCCTCTTCTCTCATTCTCTCTTCTCTCTTTCGCTCATCTCTCCCTCCCTCATTTCTCCCTACCTCTTATCTCGCTCGTCTCCCCCTCCCTCTTCTCTCCATCCCTCATCTCGCCCTGGCTCATCTCTCCTTCCCTCATCTTTCCCTCATCTCTTCTCCCTCCCTCTTCTCGCCCTCCCTCTTGTTTCCCTCCCTCATCTCTTTTCTCCCTCCCTCTTCTCTCGCTCGTCTCCCCCTCCCTCTTCTCTCCATCCCTCATCTTGCCCTGGCTCATCTCTCCTTCCCTCATCTTTCCCTCATCTCTTCTCCCTCCCTCTTCTCGCCCTCATCTCCACCTTCTTCATCTCTCCCTCCCTCTTCTCCCCCTCGCTCATCTCTCCCTCCCTCATCTCCGCCTCACTCACACACCCCTTCTCTCCCACCCTCTTCTCCCCCTCGCTCATCTCTCTCTCATCCCTCCCTCTTCTCTCCCTCTGTCTTGGTGTTTACCGATACACTAATAACAACAACAACTCCAGCACCAGAGCCAATTGTCAGCGCAGCCAATCCATCACCCGCCTGCCACCATTAGCATTCAGGGTTCATTAGTGAGCAAACACCCACTAAAAGCATAATTGAAGACGATAAATTCTCTCTCCTGGCTGTCTTGGAGTAGGGCTCTCCTCACTTCTGTTTTGACCTGTTTTTGCCAATAGGGCTTTAACACATCTGGGGAGAAAACACAGTATATTTATCCTTCACCATCATTTTGCAACCGGGGATAGGATTTGACAACTTTTTGCCTCTTCTCCCCCGGTGTGGGAAGCGCTGTGACATGTTCTGTGGCCATTTGTGGGTGGAAGAGTCAACTGCCGAGGTGTAAACAGAAAAAAAATTGGACAGTAGAAGAAGACACTGACAATAACGAAAAGGGAATTTCAGGTACTGTTACTGCAAAATAATACTACACAACTTGGGAATACAAAACAGAAAAACAAAAATGTAAAATTAATTGTGGAACATTTAGTATTTAAAGGTGCGCTATGTAACTTTTCCGATGGAAGGTCTGCCAGGGTTCATGGATATTTATTGCTTTGCCTGGAACTGAAGAAACTGATTGGATGAGCAGTGAAATCTATTCACTTTAAAACTTTCATCCAGTTGACAGCGCTGAACTTTTCTTTTGCTATGGATTATACCTGGACAACTGGGGGATTACTCAGACATCTTTGGCTGGAATACTCCACAGTATGGCATTAGAGTTAACCATCTCCAAGGAGACAAGAAAGTGACACCACCAGACCAAGTTATAGGTGATTTGTGGAAGCGACACTCACAGTAAGAATGGAGACAAAATGTACATAATGTAAATTACACAAAAAATATTGCTATATCTAATATCACTATAGGAGTCCACTAACTGTTCTAAAGAATATACTGTGAATATAAGTATTCTAATAAATATGTATTTTCATATGAATGCGTATGTTTTGATCAGAAGTATTCGGTTACACTAGACCTCTCTCCATATGCATGCCTAACAGTGTAGTGTGACTTTTATTATTAAACATATGCCTATATCCAGGCATATAAATTAAACATGGCATACAGAAGAGAGCAGATTGATTGAATACCTGAAGCCAACTATGACAAAGTAACCCACAGCCCTGAATAGCTCATATCACATTCAGTGTTGGCAATGACATGAAATATTAATCACAGTATTACTCCTGAAGCTCTCACTCTGTTTTGCAAAACAATCACCTTTTGTTCTTTTTTGCATTTAATGTAGACTTACTATCACTTGTGTATTCGGTGAATAAAAACTAGTGTTTTGATTTCTCTTCAGGTGCTATAGTTTTCAGAAGTTTGTGAATGCACCGCGTATAACATACAGTATATTTCAAGGATTGATTTGTTTTAACAGTATCATAACTATTAATATGCCATAGTTTATAGTGTATGTGTCGAAACAATGGATTTGAATTTAGTGTGTGGATCTTATACTTCTGCTGTCATATGCCATACAACTGTGAAGACAAAAATCATCACATCCTCCAGCATTTGTTAGAAAACATTTGAATCATTAAAATGCATGTTATAGCAGTAAAGTGTAGTTTTCACTCTTGGACTAATGCTTTCAGGATTAGTGATTAGAATAATACTTTTAAAATATATTTAGTTTCAGAATACTTGTGTATTCTGTTACAATGTTATACTTTAACATTTATTTGCATTATATTATAATGTAATAAACTAACATAGGATTGAAAGAGCTTTATGTATTTTTGCAATGCCTTTTATGTATTTATCAGTGATTAGAGTAAGAAGTGGAGTAAGTACTGTATTCCATTACAGTTACTCAAAACTTGTATTCTAATATATTTTTGTACATATATTCTTCCCAACACTGTTCAGGTAATGATAATGTTAAAAGGCCCATACAACACCATTTCCTGATCTCTGTTATAAAGTTGTTTATTCATCACAAATATATCTGGAGTTGTGTTTTGTTTCAGTCACACGTTTAACACACAATCCCTGCATATTTAGGCTGAGTTTTTCTCTCAAACAGAAAACACTGTGTTCCATCTTGTGATGTCATGTGGTAATACAGGAAGTACTGTGTTTTTAAACTCCGTACACTGAGGTCTGCGCGGGACAGAATTTTCAGTCCCGCTCCCACCCGCACCCGCATTGTGCAGTCCCGCTCCCGCCCGCAAAGAATTGTAATTTTCATTCCTGCTCCCGCCCGCAAACCCCAAAAGATGGGGAGGTTCGCTTTCTTTCTCACGAAAGGTCTTTTCATTGGCTTGGAAAAACAAAAAACAAAAAAAAACACGCGCATATTTATTGTTCAGCAATACAAAACATTAAATAGCCCTAAATTTGAGTGCCCTCTCATCTACATGACGTGACACAGTTGTTGGATGGGGCAGAATCTCTCTCACTTTGAATTTGCCTATTGTGGCTGCCGTGTCAACTAAGTGTTGGGCCAATTGAATTAATCCCTGACCAGCGATGCTGTCATATGGATGGAGGTCCACAGCAACAAAACCAACACATTTCTCCACGGTCTTTGCCTTTAGAGCATCTGTCACTTTTGTGCTGTTTCCTCTGAGCTCCAACACTTGTTGTCCTTTCAAGACAGAACAAGCATGGAGATTCAGGCCTGATGTGCCTGATTTATGGCCGTTGTATGTCAGAACCTTTTGGCACTTATCACAACATGCAAAGGGCAGCTGATTTCCCTCTGCGTCGTACGCAAGCGAAAAAGACTTCCAAATGTCTGATTTCAGGTTTCTTGATTTTTTTGATGATGAATGTACCACTCTTTAAAGAAGAACTTACTTCTGAAGCACTGTGAGATTCAGTGGAGGTGCTCTGTTCTTCTGTCATGTCTTCAAAGCTCTATCAAACAGGGAAAGGAATTGTCTTAAATGTGCGCGAGATTAGACCACTTCCGCAAGTTTAGGCTGCTTAAAATGTTTTTATTAATGCCAAATTAAATATCAAGCACAATGTATGATAGGCATAGATTAATCATTAGTATATTTTACTTTACACTCATATTTAGTTTGCGGGACTGTAGTTTATCATCCCATACGCCCGCTCCCGCATTGTGCAGTCCTGCCCACGCCCGCAATGACCTTTCAAAATGTGTCTCGCGCCACACTGTTTTGCATCAGGTCCCGCAGGACCCGCTGGAGGTCCGCAGGAGTGCAGGGCTCTACCGTACACCTTCACTAGAATTATTTGGATAATTCCAGGTAGCTGTGAAAACTACCACTACATGACATCCCAAGGTGGAACAGAGCATTTTGAGTTTTGGAGATGTAGACAGATTAACAGATTAACAGGTAACATTATAACATGGCTTAAAGATCACAAGAGTCAATTTTGCATAATATAGGGCTTTAAGCAACAGCTACGTCTCTATTACATCTTACACTACTGATGTTATTTGAAGTAGCTTTACTCATATTTCATTATCAGTTACTATTATGATAAATAACATTCTGTGGTAAAATTATAGGATTCATCTTGGGATATGATCAGCACAATCTGCATACTGAGGCAGAGTGAACCCAACCTCTTGTACCACCCACTGACTAGACTTGATTGTGAGAGCATATCCTTTCTACTCCCATCAGAACTGTCTCTGCGCCCATCTACACATCGAGGTCAACCTTATATGCGGAGGTAATCACAAAATAGGCTTTTGATATCGAGAAAGACAGATGAGACTGCTGGCATTTCCCCTGCGAATTTACAGAATCAAATTTGAAAAACCTATTTCAGGAACGCCGTGCCAGGTACAGTCACGTCACCTGGCTTGATTGGATTGGCCGAAACAGGATACACCCCTTGACGACCACAGTTAATATGTTGGCGACAGACGGTTCGACAGGAAGGGACAGGGCTGATGGGCCTGTTAAAGTGAATGAGACAGAGCAGCAGCTGAGAGATGCTCTTATTGCGTGTTATTATTATTGTCATAGAGGAGTATTATGTATTATGAAGCTTGGAGCGTGGTTTAAAAATGTGTATGTTTTGGCCAAGACTAGTGTTTGCTAAAAGGGACATGGGCAGGGTGCAAGAGGAGTTAGCGCTAGCAAAATCACTGAGCTGTTTATATAAGTGCCCATATGGGCCTGGCTTGTGTAAGTACATGTAAGAATGCTGAAACAAAACACAGCATTAGACTATGTTAAAGACAGCGATGAGGCATAACTCTAGTCAAAATGACTCTAACTCTTGTTCTCTGCTTTTGTATATTGTTTTTTGTATATCGTAATACATTTCTCTGCATGTCATCCCACTGTAAAGAACAGTTTTTTCTACGTTGCTCCTATTGTAAAAGAATGAGGAAGAGTCTCTGTGTATCTAAAACTTCGGGTTAGTATCTGAGCTGCACCCTGCGTTCGGTGACAAGCTACCCAGGGAAGCTCCAATCACCCTTGACCCCAAGCTGCAAGAAGTTGTGGTGAAACTTGTAAATATGAACTATGCTGCAGTATTTTTTGTTTGTTTTTGTAAAGTCAAACACAATCTGACCAGAAAGAGCTGACTTAGTTGGTTTGGTTAGTTGATTTGTACACCTAAACAAGTCTCTCACATATGCAATTAAAGTGTAAAACCATTTTGTATTTTTTTTCTTGAGTTTTTCAGATGATCTTAAAGCATTTTTGTCTGTGTTTGCTAACGTGTGCATCGTGTCACCAGGATAACTGATGTAGAACACTCCCAGCATATGTCACTGCAAAATATCAATATTATCAATAAATTCCCTTACGACTACATTATGGCATCATAGGAAATGCACAGTCATTACTTTAAAAAGGTCAGTAGGTCACTCAGTACTGATAAAAGCACCTTTGAGAAAGTACATTCAGTCAGTAAGTCAAGGACAGACACAGCGTCCACAGCCAGTTATTCATTAAGGGAAAATAAACAGACTGACAGACAAGGTGAAATTTGACACACATTTTAGCCATGTGGTTTATTATCTGAGAAATGTATACTAGAGATAACCAATTTGCCAGTAGGATTAGGAAAAAGTTGCATATTTTCCTTTTTTTTTCAGACTAATTTAAAGAGAGATTATATAGCTTTTCTAAATGTAGACACTATTGCTTTGCCTGAAATCTCTACAGTATGGCATTGAACTGAATAAAAACTTTAAAAAATGCATTCTTACTATGAGTGTGGTTACCTCTCCACAGATGTGACTACTACTTGTCTCAATGGTGATGTTATGGTTGGTTCAGTAGAACATTTCAAATATAAATAACATTTCCATAGAGAGAAATATTACACAGTGCACCTTTAAATTTCGACTTTGAATAGTTTGAACTTTTAAACCCGCTCACTTAGTTCTTTTGCCACTGTGCCACAGTATTGCACCATGACTTATTTCCTTGTAGTTCTCTAACCTCTGCTTACTGTTTACTCTTAGTCACTCCTGAAAATGCACCATGACAGAGAATCAATGATCTGGAATAAGTGTCTGGCAGGTGGTTTTCCATAATTCTTAGTGACATTGTGCCTGATTGTACTGAAAAGGTGACCCTGTCTGTAGATTTTGTATTAATTCATACCTGAGAAAATGCTAAGTAAAATTAATAGATTATATTTTATAGTCTCAATATTTTTCTCATTGAATGAAAGGAAAGGAGCTCATTGGTCATCTGTCATTTACAAACAAAAATACATTTCTCTCATCTCAGTTTAGTTTAGTTATTCTGCAGACATCCTCAAAGTTTTTTAGTACCTTGACATATTTTTTTCCTTTCTTTTTTCCTCGCTAGCAGCAATATTTGTTTTAGACGGACTGACTGTCTAATCCACCTGTCAATAGTGGTAGTGTGTATTCTGGATCCCAGGAAAATACAATGTTTGATCTAAAGCAGGGGTATCTAAACGTTTTTCCTTGTCAAGTCAAAATGAATACATATTAGCACACCAAGGTCCAAACCTATTTAGTTCAGTAGTGATTGAAAATTCCAGGGCTGAAATTATCCACATGATTTTAATGAAGGTGTATGGAGTTTAAAACACAGGGGAGCACTTCCTGTATTACCACATCACATGGTGGAACATTTTTTTGTTTTTTTGTTTTCTGTTTGAAAGAAGAACTCAGCCTAAATATGCAGGCTTTGTGTGTTAAACATGTAAATGAAACAAAACTCTAGGTATTATAAACCAACGTTATAACGGATTAGAAAATAGCGTAGTATGGATTCTTTACAATCAGGTACAGGCCCTTTAACTAAACCCCCAAACGCCTCCTGCAGTGAGTTACAAGCTTTAATATTGAGAACATTTTACACTGTGTATCTGCATGTGTTGCCAGTGACACCCCACAGCCTTCCAGCAGACATGCTCTTTGTCATGTAGCACAACAGGACCCCGGATGACTGCGGAGCTCCCTTCCGTGCCTCCGCCTTCTTGTAAACACCCACTCTACGCCACCACGGAGAAGACAGTGGCGAGCTAGGGTCAGTGCCTCCGTCCCCTCCTGCGTTCCAAGCACCCTTCAATATCCTCCCTACCCCCCTATGGGCCCTTCAAAGACCCCTCTCCGTCTTCCTGCTCTGGCATGTTTACATAGACTCTCCTCCAATAGGCAGATGCTCGCGCTTCCATTTAAGGATTGATTGCAATAGACTATCACTTACATGTGTGTAGTGTCTTTGTGGAGTACTATCACAGCCCCGGATCTGGAACTGGCCTTGCACGGAATGGCTTTGGTCCCAGGAGCGTGGAATTTCATAGTTTGGTTATCGGGGATTGTTAGAAATGAGCTGTCACCGAGCTAAATTTAATACTTGAGAGCTGTTCGAAGCGACATCCAAAATTTGAAGACTGGAATTTTGTTTTGTTTTAAAAGGTCTTAAGTTTACACTAGGCCCCATCCAGAAGTGACGTCATTTCACTTCATAACATTTGGAGATAAGTTCTGCGTGTAATTATTAGAATGTTTCTTACAGTACTCTGGATTCTTCGGCTATAACTAACTAACTAACTAATCATTGGATTTATATAGCGCCTTTCGAGATACCCAAAGCGCTTTACATTGCATTATGCATTCACTCCATACCCAGTGGTGGTAAAACTACTACTGTAGCCACAGCTGCCCTGGGGCAGAGTGACAGAAGTGAGGCTGCCAATCTGCTCCATCAGCCCGACCACAACCAACACATTACACCACATTCATACAAGGCAATGTGGGTGAAGCGCCTTGCCTAAGGAAGGAAGGAATTCCCAGTTGTCTTAAATTAAAAGTAAAATTTACCCTCAAAACACATTTCTACATTTGACATTTTACAATTTGCACTTTACAGCACAATAATTGGATTGATTGTTATTAAAAGTGCAGCAGGTAAACTTTTTGTGCTTTTTACTCATGAGAACATGAGTACTACTACATCTACTGTGGTTCATGGAAGTATTATTAAACTGAGCTTAGTATTAAAACAGTAAATTACAACGGAGCATACGTATTTTCTTGACATTGCATTATAAAAATGCATTTATCTTTTACCATTCTATTACCATATTTTATACTGTTACTTGAGTACAATACTTTTACTACACAACTGAAGTACTTCTCCCACCTCTGACCTCCCCTAAGTGTAAATTCCCAGACTAAGAGGTTAAGTTCAGTTCACCTCAAAGTGGCTGTGTTGACATATCCTTAAGCTTGTCTCTATTTTGCCTCTATATTCCTGTACCTGTCTGGGCCCTCCTCACAGATATACACAACACAGACTTGTCTAAGTGAGGGGAGAGTGCCATATCTAAAGAGTCCCAGCAGCAGCAGCTTGTTACGGCTCCTGTCAGTACGACCTACCACAGAGGTGAGGATGTGTGAGATCCTCCAGGCCCTGCTCCGGTCAGCACCATATCAACACAAAACTCTTTATTTCACCTAGAGGCTGTTTACTTCAATATTTTGGATACTGTTGCAAACTTAGGTGTATAATGCAATGCCTGTGTGTGTTTTTTTTTCACACTGTAAGTAAGAACTTCAAAATTATGTGAATATTTTACAGCTTTGTTATTGCACTATGACTCCTGTGCTTTAAACAATGTAATAATGTTGTTACTTCATCAAAAACATACCTGGAGTTGTGTTTTGTTTCACTCACACGTTTGAGAAATCCTGCATTATTAGTCTGTCTATATCTCCAAAGCTCAAAATGTCTTGTTCCACCTTGTGATGTCATGAAGTGGTAGTTTTAGTTAACAGATCCTTTTACCTTTTGTTAAATAGAGTTTGGCAATTCCAGAGCTGTAAATATCCAAATGATTCTAGTGGAGTTTAACACAATGGAGCACATCCTGTATTACCACATGACATCACAAGGTGAGACAGAGTGTTTCTGTTTGAGAAACGCCTAAATACGCAGGGTCATGCAACACAAAACCCAACTCCATGTATGTTTGTGATGAGGAAACAACATTATAACATAGATCAGAAAATAGTGTAATATGGTCCTGTTAAATATACTGCAAATACATTTTTTTATTTTTATTTTTTTTCATTTTATTTGAGATGAATTTTAGAGAGGGTCTGGCAGCCTCTGGCGACAGTCTTGGAGAAAACTATATTCTATTTTAAAATCTGGTTGGTGTGGGCAGATTTATGTATTTATGCACACCTATATTCATATTTGCACCATTCTGCCTATAATTTAATAATAGTAAAAATACACCGGTTTTATATTTCACAGTAACTCAAAGACGCTTTACAATAATTTAACATAAAACAAGGACTGGACAAACAAAAACAAGTACTGTGGACGCCGTCATTTGTGGGGGTTACATAAGGAAAAGTTTTGAGGTATTTTTTGAAGGTGTTTAGTGAGTCTGATGTTGGCAGAGGAGGGAGATCCAGTTCCAGAGGGTTGGAGCAGTGAATGGTGAAGGCTCAGTTCCTAAGGTCTGGTTTGATTTGACTGTCGGAGTGAGGAATCAGCTGATTAGAAGTGGGAAGCGGGATGGTGGGGCTGGAGGAGGTATGAGGTATGGAGGGGCCTGGTCATGGAGGGCTGTGTAGGTGATGAGGAGGATGGTGAAGATGATGCTTTCAAGTCATATGATCTTGTGAGCGGGTATGGGTGAGGAGGTGGGTGACAGTAGACTGTTTGAGAGGTAGGAGGTGAAGGAGGTGAACAAGGAGAGAGCTGAGCCAGTGACGCAAACGATTTTGTGTTAAATTCCTATATTCCTCAAATTGACTCTTGTGAGCTTTAAGCCTTGTTAGAATGGTGTTACCTCTTCAAAAACATACTTGGAGTTGTGTTTTGTTTCATTCACACATGTTTGAGTGACCCTGCATTATTAGTCTGTTTACATCTCCAGTGCTCAAAAGACTCTGTTCCACTTTGTGATGTCATGAAGTGGTAGTTTTCAAGTTTACAGCTACATTTTTACCTTTATCCAGTTTATTCTAGTGTATGAAGATTAAAAACACAGTAATATGGGCCATTTAATGTGTGCAAGAGGACAGTGTCTATTTTATTTAGTAACATTGCAGTGGGGCAGACTGTCAGGTTGTGGCTGCTATTTTGCGCCAGTGGCATCACATCATTTCAGGAAAGATGTTTCATGAAACAGTCTTCATATGAGGGAGTGACTATTTCTAGCAATTTTATGTTATGTTATTATGTTCAAATTCTTCAAAATGTATAAGATATTTTTGCACATTGAATACTAATTTAAATTTAAACATGCACAATGTATTTTTTTGGTGAAGGATCATCTACCTGCTTGTTTCTATGGAGATAGAATATATTGCTTTGCCTTGAATGTTCCACAGTACTGCAATAAAAGTATCTAAGTATCTTTCTGGACACAAGCAGGTGACACTACTAGGTCAGATCTGTGGAGAGGAGACACCTCTCACTGTAAGAATACACATACTGTGGAACATTCCAGGCAATGCAATGACATCTCCATGGAGACAAGCCAGTGACAAACTGCCTACTTAGAAAAGTTACATAGAGCACCTTGTCTCTTAATCGCAGAATGGAGTCATTAAAATCCTTGTAGTGTTTTGAAGGCTGGAAGCACCTGAAGGAAAAGCAGTAGGGCTCATTTCACGGTGAGTGAGGCAGTCGTCACACTTTATTATAACGTAACACTCTGTCTGTTTTAGATCCAGCTGATGATTATCTTCAAATGTCAAAAAGGCAATCAATAATTTACTCCATAGCACTCCAAGGATATGTGTCGTAAAAGGTTAAAGGAAAAAAATAACCATCTCTGCAGATTACATAACTTTACTGTGAATTTTAATGGGCCCATATGCTATTTTCTGCTCTATGTTATAATATGGTTTCCTCGTCACAAACATATATAGAGTTGGGTTTTGTTTCATTCAAAACACGCTGTTCCACCTGATGTCATGTGGTAATACAGAAAGTGCTCCACTGTGTTTTTAAACACCACACACCTTCAGAAGAACCATTTGGATAATTTCAGCCCTGGATTTGCCAAACTCTACTGAACAAAAGGTAAAATGTAGCTGTTAACTTGAAAACTAAAGCTTAAGGACATTACAAGGTGGAGCAGAGCATTTTCAGCTTTGGAGATGTAGACACACTAATAATAAAGGATTACTCAAACATGTGAATGAAGCAAAACACAACTTTGTAACATAATTATAACACAGCTTAAAGCTCACAACAGTCCATTTTGTGTAATATAAGACCTTTAAGCTTTAACGTCTAACACTTACACTTGTCTAGAATATAACAGGGCATTTTCAGTCTTAAATAGCCCTTCAGAAATGACATAATTGACTGGATTATAACATCACTCTTGGCATGTCAACAATGGGAAGGTTTAACGATTGCATCAAAATATTTATTCCCTGCTAGAATGTAAATTGGAACAAGCAGACAAAACTAACATGCTGTCTCAAGAGCCGTCAGTCTGTAGATGGATTTATTGTAGCAACAAATAAATGTTTTGGGTTTGTTTACAGAGTATTTTTCCACTAATACACAAAGGGAGGTCCTAAATAGGTATGTTGAGAAAATAAAATAGTACTTTAATGTATTTAATTTTCCTTTTCTGTTTATTGTGCAATTGGGGAAGGAGGACTGCAGTACTGTCTTTTTAAAAACGTGTGCTGAAACTTCATAAAAGCACTTTGGCATAAAAACAAACCACTGTGTCCATTATGTCTCTTCTTTGCTTTGAGCTCAAACTAATTAGTGTTCTTTATAATTGAACCTTTCACTCCAGCCCACCTGCGCTAACTCAGCTTTTTCAAACTTCTCCAGCATCACCTTCACCTCTCTCTCCTCCGCCTCTGTGTCTGCTTTCAGAGCTGTTCCGATGGGGAGTGGTTTCAGAGGCAGCGGTGCCACTCTCAAGCATGTTTAGTATCTCTGTGTAAAATACAGTACAAAATCAAGTGTATGGTATTGTGTAGGAAGAGCTGACATAAAGCTGTACATTCACTGTAGACTAAAAGTTTTAATGACCACTCAATACTGATTACTTATCATTCATGCATTTCACTGCTAGGTTGACAACTTTTTAGAGTTATTGCTATTTTTAAAAGCCCCAATGTGTTTTTAAACTCAATACACCTTCACTAGAATCATTTGGATAATTTCAGACCTGGAATTACATATCTCTATGGAAATAAAGGTAAAAACAGACTAATAATGCAGGATTACTCAAACATGTGTGAATGAAACAAAAAAACAACCCCAGGGATTTTTTGATGAGGTAATGACACGACTTAAAGCTCACGAGAGTCAATTTCATGTAATATAGGACCTTTAAATGTCCGGGAAAAAAATATGACGCAATTTATAGTGTTCATAAACACCTTTGACTTGACTTGCATGCCAGATTAGTAACAATATTATTACTTGTAAAGATCCTTCCATGAAAGCGTCACTGTTTAACACAACCCAAGGCAAACTGTTAAACATATTTTGTACACTACTGTTTTACAAGTTACTAGCCTTTACCCACACTTGAAATCCATATTAATCTCTGCCAGTTTCAGGTATTGTCTGAGTACTGCATGTAGTGGAGCCATTTTGTGTCGACTGCTTAACCTCTCAGGGCTTATTTTTCTCTTTGTGCCATTGTTATTTTATCAGTGGCAGTCGCTGTCAAACCTCCATCTGTTTGTAGCTCCTGGTGCCAGCGCAGAACTCACTGCTGGAGTTATCTGGATTGTGCAAAGAAAAAATGTCTACCTCAATAAAAGACAGAGCACTCCTGGCTGCCCGTGGCCATAAAGCAGAATAAACAAGGTTAGGGCGAATAATGCGCAGTTCTGCTTCCTGCCATTAACCGACTGACCGGACTTCTTCTTCTGTATATAGGCTCAAGTACAGCTCCTATTACCACTCGGCTCAGGTCTACACTCCCCTACAGGAAATTTGCACTATCCACATGTCCTATATAAAATAAGCATCTGTTCTTAAAAAACAATATAGTAGCCTATTAAATTTTGAACTTAACCTGTCGGACAATTTACACCAGCAGTGTCATACGCGCATCCAACGGGCGTCATTACGCTACGCGCCGCTCAAATTAGATTCTAATTTTTCAGCATCAACGGAGCGTCTCCAGGCTTTTTAGCAGGGGCAAGACAGAAAATAACCACGTGGTGTCAAAGTAAACATCTGATGCCCTTTCAAAATCTGTTCTCTAAAACCACTACAGTCGCGCAAACATGCATTGCATCCAGGAGCTCGGGGAATGACTCGTGATGACTACAAAAAAGTTTACAGCCATGAAGGATAAATTCACACACACTTTACAACATCAGACAGCGACTTTACAAGAATAACTTCTGAAGGAAAATGCTGCTACCTACTTGTCTCCATGGAGATGTTATTGCTTTGCCTGGAATGTTCCATGGTATGACATTAAACATATTCATAAAGTATTTATTCGCGTTACGTGTGTTTCTATTTCTCAAAAATAGAGTAATTTTTTCTGTGAATAGGGGCGACTCTCCACAGATCTGAACTGCTTGTCTTGTGATAGAAAGGTTTAATCTACACTGTGGAACATTCTAGACAAGTAATAACATTTCCATGGAGACGAACTTTAAGCTATAGTATCAGTAGTATTTTGCAACTGCATGTGTACTAATTTGTTGATGCAATTGTATTTTTAACATTAACAATCTTCATCTAATCTGTTCTAAACCTTGACTACTTCACTGTTGTTAATCCAAGTGAACAGCTGAGGAAACTAAACTGCATTTGTTGCGCTTGTACAGTTTAAATAAATCTTTCTACTCAACCTTCGGCCTCAAATGTTACTGCAACACCACCAATCCACTGAAAAAGAAGTGCTGAAATGTGCATTGTGGATATATTACATGAGAAGAAATGTCAGTGTTGTTGCACTTTAGTCCATCTTGTGGTGTGGGGGTATATTCTATGTTCGTACATTTCTAAATCACATGAGACTATTATAAGTACAATTTTCTTTTTCCATTTTCAAACTGATTAAATGAAGACTAGGACAATATAGAATAAAATCTGATTATAAAACTGTCCGTCTGCAAGAACTTTGTGTGCAGTGTGGTGAAATGGCTCCTACTCTGCATATGTGTGACCTTTTCATCTTGTACCTGCTTATAGATGTGACCCAAAGACTGTAGTGAATTAAGGGAGTGTGATGTCGCCCATAGCGTTCAGCTCCAGTCATATGAAGCTCACGATGCTAGCAGGTCCATACTAACAACAGGAATTTATTTACATCCAAAACAGCAAAATAAAAACACCATGTAGAGTGGTTTTCTGAACATTTTAAGAACAAAATGACGAGGCTCACTACAGCAGTTACACAGAGAGGGGTGACAGTTTTCCCGTGTAAAGTCAACTGGAATCAGAGTCGAATGAGCCGGAAGTGCCCCATGCTCACTTCCTATTTGGAACACATTAGCTAGCGGGATAGCTATGTCCATTTCTATATACAGTCTATGGTCTGCCCATATCTTATTTATTATAGAAATATTTCCTGCAGCTATTTCATTCATTCATTCATTTCATGTCTTCTAAGAGTCTTCTAAGAGTACTTTCCGTAAATGCAAAATAAATAAAAACAACAACAAAACAATCAACACGTAGCAATTACTGAAAACAGATACAAAAGAGAAGCATTGTTGTAAAAGCCTATCTACCTCCAGACTTCCTTGCATTTCTATAAGGACTCTTGGTAACCTCTGAGTAATGTATTGTATCCATTGTAGTTTGACTCCATTGAGAAGTACGCCTCACTGTAGTATCTCTTCACAGATCCTTGTGTATTTGTTCTGTGTATTTGTTCTGGAACTTCACATGTTGAGCACTTGTGAGATAAATAGTGGTTGAACATTCAGCTTGCTGTACTGTGCACCCTGTACAAGATGGTGCTTCACAAATGACAGGTATTTGCTAAGCTTATCGAGCCCTTACCTGGTGCAGAAACACAAGAGCAAGGTGACTCGGGGGTGTTAAATAAGGACATTCAAGGTACACTGTGTTTGTAGTTGGCTGGAGTGGGAGTAGTTTGTTTGGGAGGACAGCTGTAGAGATGAATATTTACCGTGGAGATGGCAGATGGCAGACGGACTTGTCCTGCTTGTTTGAATGGGGCGTCTTCAAATTTGGGAACAAAACTTCAGCGTCAAGGCAAATACAGTCGCTCTTGATGTTTCACAGTTATCAAACATATGATGCACTGGGCAAAGCAGGACAGCATGGATACTCAGATTGGGCAGTACTGAATTATGAAAAGTATTTATCTATTTATTTTATGTATTTATCAAGTTTACCTAAAATCAGTAACCAGATACAAATCAATAGTAAAACTAGTATCAAAACTAGATACCATTTGAGCAGATGGCAAAACTGAAAAGGAGTCTTACTTTATATAGAACTATAAGACTTTAGATTTTTTTTTACAATTGGTGTAGTATCAACATTGTTTTCCTTAGTGTCAAAATCAAGTTCAAAATCAAGTAAAAGAAAGGTGAGTGTCTTGTGTCTGGCCAGCTGCCTTGTTGTAACTCCAGAGTGAGGTTGAGAAGGTGAAGATGTTACAGTATGGAGAAGCCCCCATGTTGAAGGCAGCATCTGCTCTATAGCTCTTTGGTCCTCCTCCTCCACAGCTTCTGCTTTGAAGTGCAAACAACTCAAAATCTCAGTGAGCTCCCTTTGAGGTTTCTTACTCTTTAAATGTTGTTGAGATGCTGAATCTCACAGGTACAAACAGCCAATATATTTGGCTGTGTTTGGATGTGTTTTGTTTATGCCACTGAACCAGATGTTTGAGTTAAGTTTGAAAACCACAATGTGTGTTTTTTGAAGGTCGCACCTGAAATTTGATATTAGCAAAAAATTGGCCATTGTGATTAATAATGAATTAGGCAAAGTTAATAGTTTTGACTCACTACAGTGTTTCCTATTAATAGAAGAGACTACAGTGCCCCTTAGGCTAAAAACTAGCTAAAAAAAAAAAATAGTAAAACCAATTATACTTATATGCTTGTAGTGTTATCATAAACATATAGAAGAAATCATTTTAATCTGTAATCAGTGCTTTTTTGTTCAGTAAAGGCATTAAGTGACATTTATACACTAAAATATTATATTCAATAAAATGATTCAAATATGGATCGCCTGTGCCACCATAGTTATTATTATTATTATTTAAATATTATATAATAATAAATTCAAAATAAGTAGCAAACATAGCATAAGACTTGTTTCAAATAAAGCATAGTTATTTAAATGTATATATACAAGTAAAAATATAGATTTATACAAATATATCTTAGCTATATACAAGAGGTTGTAAGGAATTTATGTTTATTTTTATTATTATGTTTATTTTCCACACACAGACTGCTCACCATCTGCATGTTTGTCAGTGAATTGCACATTCTAATAGGCTGATGTGGGATTTGGGTCCGATAAGAATCTTTGAAGTTGTCCAGTTTCGCCCCAAACTTCCCCTCTGCCAAGTGGGCACTAACCACAAGTGTTGTCAGAGCTGAGCACCTGACAGATGGCCTCATGGCGTTTCTGAAACCCCTGCCACCGCTCACTGGCACCAGCGCCATCTTCAGCAGCTTGTGATAGATGGAACTCATCCTTGGCAAAGTGTAAACCGTTTAATCCAGCCATAATTCCTAGAGGTTTTTTATGATGTTCCAGAAATAGAGTTAGGTATTTGTGAGGTATTTACAACTGTGCAATAGGGCCGGGAATCACAGGGTAACTCACGGTTCGATACGATTCACGATACATGGCTCACGATACGATATTATCACTCTATAGCGATAAATGCGATAATCAATATATGGGGTACTGTCGGCAAAACATCCGCTAGGGGCGCTGCGAGCATAGCGACCGGAAGTGAGCTTCGTGTCCCTCCATTGCCATTTACTTCAATGACAAATACTTCACGGGGAAATGGCTTCAAAATATGGGTCGTGGACGTTAGTTTTATTAAAGGAGGAGTTGAAGAGAAGGGGAATGTTGGTGTCCGGCTGAAAATGCCAACTTATTGAAAGGCATGCTTATCTTTGTGTATATTTAATACTGTATATTTGTTTGCTTCTAGTACACGGGTACACACTTTGCAGACTCGAAGCACTGGACCAAATGGGAATTACAGAGGCCGATGATGAAATTGCAAGAGAATATTGGATGACACTACCAGATTTTACGACTTCCAAGATCCCGAAAATGCCAATGAGCCGTATTACATCATACCTTGAAAGAATTATTATTAGACATATTATTAGAAATTATTAGTATATGTTGAATTTAATGAAGCGTGACTGAAATTGTCTGTACAAAATCAATGGCGCATCTGTACACTTCCGGTCTCTACGCTCGCAGCGCTTCTAGCGGTATAAATTTCCTAGCCAGAACCCCATTACACGATACTCTGTGATATATTGCTTTTTTTAAAGAACTGAATACATTTTTAGCAACAGTGTTTCTTTGTTAAACCACTACTTGTGTAAATAAAAGTTAATATGAAATACTTCTATTTTAATCATCAGCACAGTGAATATGTCAAGTATATTGCATAAAATTTCCTTCCACAAAATAAGCAACAAAATTGTAGTGCGCCCACAAAATTGCTGAAAGATACTAAAAAAATACTCTTGATATACTGATGCATTTGTCACCAAATTTAGTATCACGGTATTTCGATATTTTTGCACACCCCTGCTACACAAGTGTGGTAATGTATAGATCAGACGTGACTGCTGTCAGTTGAATTAGGCTCTATAGAGGAAACACATCTAGAGTGAATATAAAATGCTGAACCCTGGCCCCTTTAATTTTCTTTTTTTTTTTTTTTTCAGAATGCAAAATGCTCTTATTTCATAAAAACTACTGCTGAAACCTATAATGCATTCATATGAGGAAACTTATGGCAACTTGTCTTGCTGTGATTGTGCAAATGTTCTTTTCACAGTTCTAGGATCTAAATATGTAATTATGATGACCAAACAATCAAAAACATTGAACAAAAACATAACAAATCAGTACACATTAGCCAATACGGGGCTAATGATTACTGACAACCTTTAATTACATCCTTTAATAGACTTGTTTTTACCATTTTCTTAACTGAACAGAAAATGCACATGCTGTTGCAGTCTTAAAGTCAGGTGCATACTGTAATTCAAAGTTGTGAGAAAGACTTTTCCTATTTTAACATGCATGTACAAAAATGTATTTATTAGACACAAGTAAAAAAAAAATTGGATTATACAGTGCCTTCTCTCACATTTGCTACTCTTTTGCCTACTTTTAATAGACATTATATAATTAGCCGCCTTTCCAATTATAAACAGCCATTATCTCAATGGTTATAAGTGATGGAAGACAGTTAGTGGGTGTTTAATAATAGTCTTGGTGAGGTTTTACGGTTGTGTTTTTCCACCCTCTCCTCTCAGGGTCATCTCGCCACAGATCTGTAATTTGGCTTGTCTATATGGAGATAGGTGTAAGGCTATTAATATGGAACATATTATAGCCTTATAATATGGATATTTGTCATTCCTTAGCTTCTTCATGTCTTTATTTTTCTTTTTAAAGGTCCTATTACACAAAATCGACTCTTGTGAGCTTTAAGCCATGTAAGAATATTGTTACCTCCTCATTGTTTCATTCACACGTTAGAGTAATCCTGGATTATTAGTCTGTCTGCATCTCCAAAGCTCAAAATGTTCTGTTCCACCTTCTGATGTCATGTAGTGGTAGTTTTCAAGTTAACAGCTACATTTTACATTTAGTTCAGTAGAGATTGGAAATTCCAGCATTGAAATTGTCCAAATGATTCTAGTGAAGATGTTGAATTTAAAAAAACATAGTGCAGCACTTCCTGTATTGCCACGTCACATCACAAAGTGTAACAGAGTGTTTTCTGTTTGAGGGAAGAACTCAGCCTAAATATGCAGGATTTGTGTGTTATACATGTGTAAATGGAACAAAACAGAACTCCACATATGTTTTTGATGAGGAAACAACATTATAACATAGATCAGAAAATACTGTAGTATGAGCCCTTTAAATATACCTGTTCTTTGAATAGCTCATCTTCCTATTGACCCATCTTTCATCGAAGTCTATCTTTAGAGTCTTCACTTTGCTTGTACACTTAATCTTACGTCACTCGGCGGTGTCATATTTGCACATGCAAGATAAAACTTGTAGGTCAAAGTTCATTACCCACAAGGCTTTTCACTCAATAGAAGCGTAATCGATCGGTGTACTGGCCCTGTTGTAGCAATGCGGTATGATCTTATTTCACCTTCACACACACTTTACCTCTAGGCTCAATATACAACCTGGAATTTATGCTCTACCTGGATCATGTATCAAGCCCATTATGTTATATAGAGTCACTACATACTCTGATGCATGTACACACAATGCTCTGAACACATCAAAGAATCTGGTCGTGCTTGTTTCGCCTGTAGATGTATGATGTCACTTCCTCATCGATATAAGGAAAAAATACTTAAAGGCGCTGTAACTTTTTCTGATGGAAGGTTTGTCATCTGCTTGTGTTCATGGAGATTTTATTGTTTTGTCTGTGATGTTCCTATACACTGTATATATAAATGGACATAGCTAGCCCACCAGCCATTGCACTTCAAATAGGAAGTGAGCATAGGTGAAAAACTGTTGCCCCTTTCTTTGTAACTGCTGCTGTCAGACTCCACATTTGTATTGTACATGATTTTTAGTTCGCTATTTTGTCCATAATTCCTACTCCTTATATGGAACTTGGCTCCTAATTCGCACCATAACTGCAAGCCTCTATGAGCTTCATTTGACTGCAGCCAAACGCTATGGGTGATGTCACACTCACTTCGTCTGCTTCTTTATACAGTCTATGGATGTTCCACAGTATGGCATTAAACTTTTCTACTTGCATTTGTTCAATTACAGTTGTTTTAATTGCTCAAAAATACCTTGAAAAACTTGCATTCTTCCTGTGAGGGGGGGTCACCTCTCCACAGATCTGGCCTGTAACTTGGCCTGGTGGCATGCACTGCTTGTGTCCATGGAGATAGATATGTTTAATGCCATACTGTGAAAAGATATGGGAACACATAGGTGGCAGACCCTCTACCAGAAAAGTTACATACTACACTTTTAAGTAAAAGTTGACTGAGAAGAATTAATGTTAACCATAGGGTTTTTCTTTTTTTACACATATTCAGTATTTTTTCCACCTCTGACTGTGTGCTGGCTTCCATAGCGCGCTCATTTACATAGAGGAGAGAGGCCAGACACTGATTGTGAAGACTGGCCTCTGCAGGATGACTAACAGCCCACATTTACCTTCTTCCTATTGTCAGCGCTGGGCAACAACGTCTGCTCCAATCATCTCTTCTATTACGGCTCGGACCAGTTCTCCACAAAGTGATTGCATCTCTTTATCTTGGCCAGAGTATTTTGTTTGTTTGTACGTCTCTCATGCACAACTTGTTTTTACTGCCATACATTCCATCCCTGAAGTGCAGTTTGGAAGGAATTTATACATGTTTAGTACCGAAAAGTTGCTAAGTCTTATTTGAATGCATGAATATTTATGAAGCAACTGAGCTGCTAGGAATTAAAAAAAAAACAGGAAACTACATCAGTAAGTCTTCAAAGCGAAGCGCATCATGTTAAAAAGGTTGTTGATGTAACTCACTTGAAATGAGAGCAAGGTGAAAGAAACATTACTGTTCACATCTGATTAAAGTTTGATTGGAAATAGAAATAGAAATAGAAAACATAAATAGTCCAATATCTGTCACTTAGCTATTCCAACAGATCCCTGGATCTTGGGTTGTACTCTCCAAACTGCTGGAACAAATGCCTCAGAACGTCAGGGAACATTGCATTGCAGCACAGTAATGAAGAATAGATAGCATAGAAGTCCTACTAACATGCTCAACAGTCAGACTTACAAACATAGTGCTATAAAAACAAAGTCTCCATGCTTAGTGCCCAAACATCTGCTTATCAGAGGGCTGGCTGGGCTACCATGTTACCCCAGAAGGATGCCATCTTTTATCTGACAGCTGACAGCTCAATCAGTTCAAGTTCAGGGTACATAAACAATTAAAGTACTATCTCTGTTGCACAGTTTGCCAAATGTTGTTGCTTTGGGATTTACAAATTTAAATTTGAAAAAGATTCAAATTTACAGCATAAGCAGGGCTCAATTGTACCATGTGTGAATGTATTTGCAGTGGTACTGTGTGGTGCATGAATAAAACATACTCAAATACAGCCAGCTTACTGTATATGCATACTTCACATGTAGTCAGGCCATTGTATTTCATAGAAGGATTCCTGACAGCCAGGGGCTTACCTGACTTATCTGGGCAGATTTAGCCTCTCTGGAGCTGTCAGACAAAAAGAGTCCGAATCTCAGCCAGTCTGACGTCTGGCTCACTTCCAGCAGGATACACGTCAAGAGTCCAGTCTCTG
Source organism: Taenioides sp. WSHXM2023 (assembly GCA_029959045.1). Taxonomy (NCBI): domain Eukaryota; kingdom Metazoa; phylum Chordata; class Actinopteri; order Gobiiformes; family Gobiidae; genus Taenioides; species Taenioides sp. WSHXM2023. The sequence goes on from CM057094.1 coordinate 20,280,607, forward strand.
AAACTAAGTGTTTGTGAGATATACAGCTTTAGATTTGTTTTTCTAATTCATTTTCACTGCTGTTTACATAAACATAAGGTAACAGATAAAAGGCTCATTTGAGGACTTTTTAGTTCTTATCTTCACATAGACACATTTTGCTCCATAAACCAATTAAAATATGTTTAACACTTATTAGCAGCAATGCACGGGGAGGTGCTGGGTCAAACTAGCTTTATAAACATTTAAAAGTACTGTGCACGTGGCTTTTATGCAGGCATAAACAGTTCTTTATGTTTGCTCTTAAAAGCATTCACCTTTATTGTGTAGTGTTCATTTACATATCCCTCTTGGAGATTTGGTTTTAATGTCTTGCTTTCTAAAATGGCAGTGCTTTATGTTTAGCACATATCTAATAAACAATGCATGTGTATATTGTTATGTGCGTATGCAGGGGACATGCCTCTATAGGAGGGGATAGAAGGATCTCTTGTTGCTGTGATGGCAGTGAGTCACTGTTGGCCATTGGGTTCTTTAGTGTCTCAGAGGGAGGGATAAGTCTCTGCCAAAGCACAGGTGCAACATTCAGCTTCAAATAGCGTTCCCTGTGAACTTGTACTAACATGTACAGCACTAACCTAGTCTTTCTTGGTCTGGTTATATCCGTTTCTACATTTGTACCTATACTATCTTCTTTCTTATCTTTCACATTACTGTTGCCATTTCACATAATTATAACTCACATATAATAATTGGCTGTTTTTTCTGATTTTGGCAGCACCGTTTTACAAGTCGACTAAATACAATCACAGTGACAATTATAGATAATTGCATACAAACCCACATAACAGGACACCCTGCTTTACAAAATATTTTCTCAAGTTCTTCCTCATTCATCACAAGTTGCTTTGGCAGACGCAGCAGGGGTTTGTGTTTTGGCTGATTTTCTTAAAACAACAAACACCATTCTATGCAGGTGATATCTTGCTTCTATGTATATAATTTATTCTTAGAAGATGATTTCTGAAAAACAGAAATGCTCCTCACTTCTGCATGGCCTTCCTTTTGTAAAACCTACTACACATTAGTACACATTAGAAAAAGTTGTTTGGCACATTCAAAATAAATTTAAACTGATTAATGCAAAGTTTGAATTTTCACACTTTTGTTGCCAACACAAAGTCAGATCATCTGCTTTCTCTGTCACTGTTGAGTATCTGTAATGGTACTCTAGCTTCCCCTACTGGTTAAATTGTGAACTATGCAGTCTGCCATGAAATTTGTATTGATGTTTTTTCTGTTTTGTGTTCTTCCCTTGCAGAATATGCCAGGACCTAACAATGAGCTCCAACAGCACAGACCCTGGCCTCTTCCTTACTGCCATCACTTTAACGCCCGCTGCAGGAGCCTACCCACAATCCAATGCTCTCTACCAAGGACAAACTGGAGGAAGCTCAGGGTTTGTTTACCCCATGAGCAGCCTGGATGACAACTCCTCTTCAGCCAACAGACTGTGGAACAACACCACACAAGTCCCCAATAGGGGCACAGACATCTTTGACCCTCTGGGGGGTCACCAGTTGTGGCAGGTGGTTTTAATCGTCCTGGTCACAGGAATGCTCTCACTTGTCACCATAATTGGCAACATCCTCGTTGTGGTGTCATTCAAGGTCAACCGTCAGCTAAAGACAGTCAATAACTACTTCCTGTTGAGTTTGGCTGTAGCTGACCTAATCATCGGGGTCATCTCTATGAACGTGTACACAGCTTTCTTGGTGATGGGCTACTGGGCCATGGGAAACTGGGCATGTGATTTATGGCTCGCTATAGACTATGTGGCCAGCAATGCCTCAGTAATGAACTTACTGGTCATCAGCTTTGACCGCTACTTCTCCATCACCAGACCTCTGACCTACCGGGCCAAACGGACCACTAAGAGGGCAGGGATTATGATCGGGTTGGCCTGGTTTGTGTCTCTGGTGCTCTGGGCACCAGCTATTCTGCTTTGGCAGTTTTTTGAGGGAGAGAGGACAGTACCCTCACATGAATGCTACATTCAGTTTTTATCTGAGCCCACAATAACGTTCTGCACAGCCATGGCAGCCTTCTATCTGCCTGTGACAATTATGAGTGTTCTGTACTGGCGGATTTACAAGGAAACTCAGAACCGCTCTAAAGAGCTTGCTGGTTTGCAAGGGTCTGTTGGACGTGGTGCCATTGGACAAAAAAGTGGGAATGGTACAGGAGAGAAGGCCCATTTTGTCCATCAAACAGGAAGTCGGCGGAGCTGTGGCAGCTATGAGCTTACCAGAATGTCCAGGAGAAAAAGTACATGCAGAGAGCTGGTTGGTCGCCTACACTGTTGGCCTGGAGTTCGATCCTGGAAACCTGGTAGCATCAGACATGGAGAGGGCGACCCGGATCAGAGCAGCAGTGACAGCTGGAACAACAATGATGCTGCCATGTCCATGGACCAGTCTGGCTCATCAGAAGAGGAGGACTGTGGAGGGAAGGAGATGCTTTCCCAGAGTCACACCATTTTCTCCATTGTCCTTAGTCTTCCAGGGATTAAGGCTGCGGTCAACTCCCAGCTCACATCATGTGAAGATTTAGATGCTGTTTCAGAAGAGGACCCCCTGAGGGGCACTGAGTACAGTCAGGACAGCCTCACGAGGGCCACAACAAACACCACGGCGTCAACCACTTCAGTTGGGGCTAACAGCACAAACAACAGCTATCACCAACGCTTCATGGCCCGTAAGATCCAGTCAATGCCCAGTATTCAAGATAATGCCAATACAAGCTTGTTAGATGGTCAAACAACCACTGCCAATGATTCCTCTACCACCAGCATGACCACCAAATCTCCCTCTGTCCCAATTTCATTCAAAGAGGCAGCTCTGGCAAAACGCTTTGCAGCCCGAGCTCGAAACCAGATCACCAAGAGGAAGCGTATGTCCCTGGTTAAAGAGAAGAAGGCTGCTCAGACACTAAGTGCCATCCTGTTTGCATTCATCATCACATGGACACCTTACAACATCATGGTGCTCATCAATGCCTTCTGTAAGGGCTGCATCCCTGGTGTGCTGTGGGCGGTGGGTTATTGGCTGTGCTACGTCAACAGCACGGTCAATCCCATGTGCTATGCTCTCTGTAACAAGACGTTTCGGACCACCTTCAAGATGATCCTCCTGTGCCAGTGGGACCAGAAGAAGAGGTGGAAGCAGCAGTTTGAGCAGAGACAGTCCGTAGTCTTCCACCGGAGGATTCCACGTGAGTCCACGTAAAGAACAGATTATTATAACGAAGGGTGAATACATTTCCCATGGGACAAGCAAACCTAAGAAGCATCCTCATGTTGTTTCTGTGGAGTTCTTTGCTTATAAATCCTTCCTGTGTTTCCGGTTGAACACAGCGCACCTATGTTAAACAAACATGTGGTGTCCCTGCCATGTTTGTGATGGTACATGTGTGCCTATAATGTGTGTGCTTGAAGTTATGTGAAGGTGGAGTCTGTCCTTCAAGAATCATTTCATGCAAGTTTTAGAATGAACTGCAAAGAGCATTCAGGAAAAGGGCTAAACTATGTGCTGGGAGAGACTTGTCTAAGTTTTGAAAAATGCATTGATATATTTCAAGTGCTATTGATTCAAATGGATAGAAGTATTGGATTTACATTTCCTTCCATTTTCTGTGGGTAGCTAGATTTGTAAGGAACAGTTTGCATTTTAAAATAAAACAATGTACTTGTGAATTGTCACTAAAAAGCCAAGATCGTAAGAGTTTGTGTTGCCATACCAACTGGCACAAAGTTTCTATCAGAACTGTGTACATTGCCTTTCTACATGGTTATAGCTTTCCTGTGTATGATGATGGGTTATAAAGCGTTCTTAATATGCGTCCTTACCGCAGTCAATACAGAGCTGTATTTTTGTGATATTGGATTTTTTTTTTTGTCTAGGTATTTACGAGATTTTGAGCCAGAAAAAGAACTGAGTTGTGGCTATGTGTGGCACCACAGTCAGTGAACTGCTGTTGTGTTCAATGTGATTGTTGTGTTTTTATGGTGGACACTAAAGTACTTGGGTTGTGTTTTATGTGCTTCAGGATTTTCTGTGAAGAGTATTGATTATTCTGTAATGATCATAAAAATATTATGTTTGTGTATATTTCAATATTTCTTCATCACATTTGGTGGCTGATCACACTCATAAATACATCAATGTATTATGATTTTGCATTTTCAAAGCTGTACTGTAAGAAGGCCAATGCACCTTTAGTATTGTAGAGCAATGGTGCCCTCTAGTGGTCAAATCAAGGTGTGACACTGTCAGTTCTGATATTGATGCACAGTCAAACTATATTTGCCAATATTTTGCAAATATAAAGGCTAGCCTCTAAAGGAAATTGCCTTTTCTTTCAGCTTGTGCAATATCACATACATCTTAAAATTGTTATTTAGCACAAGAAAAACTCAAAACTTGAGTCTTCTTTTTTTATGTTCTTACACTTTTAAGACTAATATTCAAGTGTAATTCATTTACTTTATTGATTGATGATGATTCAATGTCAGGGGCCCATGTTCCAAAAATAAATAGAAAATGTATCTATAATGACTATATATTGGACGAATGCATTGTTGAATCACCAGATTTTCAGAAGCAAATATATATTGAGAATGTAAACGGTGGGGGATAATTCTATATATTGGAGACTATATATTAGGATGAATGTGATTATAACATAAAAGGATGGCTTATGTGCTGTGTGAAAAACATTTAAAATCTCCCATCCCCATCATCAGTGGATTTTTTGTCTGCTTTATCAGTGTGCTATAGTGTGATAGTGCGTTCTTTATGAAATAAGAGATTTTTTTTGTTCTAAATATTAAGATTGTACACTATTATGATGTTGCCACAAACATTTTGTTACATTTTAAGTATGCCAAATCTATTCATATTTGTATTTTAAGTCATTAAAAGACTTTATTGACACTAAAGCTGCCTGTCTTGTCTTGTCTGGTTAATTGACATTATGCACACATTATTATAGAAAATAAAAATACATAGAATTAAAATTACTTCCCCCTAAAGTCTAATTCTCTTCTGTGGAGTCCAAAAATCAGATGGGCAGATTATCAAGAAGAAAAGCAACTACAGTGTGATGAAAAATAATTTAGGATTAAATTACTTAAGTCTTTACTCTAAAAATATATGAATTTATTATTTAATAAATATATTAGTGATGACCAGTATTGACAGAAATAAATATTTTAATATTTTTGTTTGTGTATCCTAATTATTTTTCAATAATTATTATATTCAGACAATATTATGACTCAGAAATAAAATATACCTGATAAGGTCATGATAGAGGTTCAGGTATCACACAAAAAGTGGATTGTAAATTTAATTTTCACTTTATACCCATGTTTGAATGATTACACTGCAAGTCTGTTGTTTCCTCATTTGCAACCACTTTTTAAAATAAAGACTATATTCTAACTTTGCATATCTCCAAAACAACAAATGCAATACTATGCTTTTTTTCCTCCCACCTCTCTGCATTAAATACATGTTTAAGGTCCTGTGGAGATACTCTACCTCATCATTGTTGTGTATGACTAAAACTCAAGGCCTAGTAAACCAGAGAGCACTTCTTTGCGCTCCCCTGTTCTTCCCATGATGCAGTTCGGGCTGTTTCTCAGACACTGCTAATGGAGATAGCTAAGGAAGAGCAGACATGTGATGAGGGAAATACCAGCTTCATGTGACCCAGGCTAAGGAGCGGCTCTCAGCTTAAGACAAACCCGAGTCTGTCTCCCCTCTCAGTCAGTCTGGAACCACTGAGGAGAGTCCATCCAACAGGCAAGTACACCATTCAAACTACACTATAGGGACTACATAATATAATGATGTGTTTTGAACAGTCTCTTCTTAATTGGACTTGTGGCGACTCTGCATACTTTATGGAGTTTATGGGATGCAGTCTTCTTGGTGTAACAAAACATTTGCTCACAATGTTTCAAATTTGGAGGTACATTATTAAATAAACACTGATTATACCAGCAAACCTTACACAGTTGGAAATATCTTTTAAATTTCTTAATTGGTTGAGCGCACAGATCAAAATCTTTATAGTTTGTGATGTTTTTTCTAGAATTTTACTAAATCTAAATTCAATATATAGCACATTTGTGGCTGACCAATGTGCTTCATATAAAAGTCAATAGCACGACAGACACAAACAGCACCAAGAGGAGAGCATTTTGAGAATATGGTAATTTACTTACATGTTCTCTTAACTACTTAATTGCAAGAATGCAGTGCACTACTGATATTGCATAACAGCAGTCCATAAATAAGAAAGATAAACTGATGTGTGTAAATGATTATGTTGCTGTAAAGATGTTATGATGTTAGAACTAAAGGCATGTCATGTCAATCCCTGAATCCTGCGAGAATAACATTCTCTGTTACATACATACTTCTTGTGTAGAATCCCTCAGTCGTCCAGGTAGAATCCATAGCAAAAGGAGAAATTTAATTTGTCAACTGGACAGAGTTTATTTGGTCGAATACGTTTCGCAGCTCATCCAAGCTGCTTCCTTCTTGTAACATAGTTAAAGGTGCATTATGTAACTTCTCTGGTGAGGGTCAGCCATCTCCTTATCTCCCTGGAAATGTTATGGCATTGACTGGAATGTTCCATGGTATGATGTTAAAATCTATTAGGAATGAATGATTTGTAAAAATAGCTAATTTAATTTTTCTAATAAGCATTGTGATTGCGTTTAGATTTATGATTTGTTTTAATAATAGATTTCTTTCTAGTTCACTTTTTAAAAGTGTCCTGAAGAATTGACAGAAATACTGAAATATGAACTGACAAACTAATACAAGAATCACATTTCAGAACATGTATGTACAGATCTAAACTACAGGGTTAGCATTTTTTATGTGGAATACGACAAATTGCGATTTCAATGTCATAATAATTAATTGTGCAGCCCTATCTTGCATTTAGTCAATGACAAGTGTTTTTATTGCTCAAATACAACTTGGAAAACAAGAATTGTTACTGTAAACAGACTCCCCTCTTCACAGATATGACCTGCAACTTGGCCTGCCTGTATACATGAAGATAGATACGTTTAATGCCATACAGTGGGACATTCAGGTGGCAAACTCTGCACCAGAAAACATGGAGTTGTATTTTGTTTCATTCACTCATGTTTAACACAAAAATCCTGCATATTTAGGCTGTATTTTCTCTCAAACAGAAAACACTCTGTTCCACCTTGTGATATCATGTGGTAATATGGAAAGTGTTTGTGAACTCCATACACCTTCACTAGAATCATTTGGATGAGCTCTGGAACTGCCAATCTCTACTGAACTAAAGGTAAAAGGTTCCTGTTAACTTGATAACAGAGCATTTTGAGCTTTGGAGATGTAGACAGACTAATAATAAAGGGTTATTCAGACGTGTGAATGAAACAAAACACAACTTCAGGTATGTTTTTGAGGAGGTAACAATATTATAACAAGTCAAAAAGCTCACATGAGTCAATTTTGTGTAAAATACTTTCAGTGATAATGTTTTACTATAACCAATGACATGTCTTTCCCCTGTAGATCTCAAAATGCAGACTATCAAGACGGTGGAGACACAAGTGCCATTTCTCAAAGAGAGTTTATTCACCTCCACATTTAAAGGGAGGCGTAAGAGCAGCGTGACCAACATCCTCCACAGACAGCAGCACACGCTCCAGCTCCAACAACAGCAATGCATCTTAGAACACAAACACCCAACTGCACAGCAAATCATTTCCCCTTCAGAGCCTTCCCAGCATCTGTCCCTAACACGCTCCAACAGCAGCCCATTATGCAAGGGAGGGGAGGGGCCAAAACAAGCCCACGAGAGAGTGAGTAAGCCGGGCAGCAGGGGGGTGAACGGTAGTGCCAGCGCGAGTCTCCTCCCACTGCCCGTAGCATCCCCAGCATCAGCATCACATCTGAGTGAGTTGGCACGGCAGCAGGGATTAAGCTGCGCGGACAGATCGGAGCGAAAGAACAGCCGGGGAGGAGCAGCAGTAGCCCAGGAAAAAGACCAGAATGCCCCGCCACGAGCACAGCACCACAGCCTGTTAGCCAAGGGGGTGCGCCTGTTCAGGAATATGGGCAATCAAGAGGGAAAACAGAAGAAAGCGAGTGGAGGAGCAGCGGGGGATACCCAGTGTGACGGAGATGATGATAGAGAAGTGGACAAGAAATCGAAAAAGTCGCACAACAAAGCGGAGAGCAAGAAGAAAGCAAAGTCAGATTCAAAAACTTCTGTATTTTCCAACATGAAGATCAAAAAGGCTAAAAGATCGTCCAAAGAAGATATCTTGGAAGAACAGAAAATGGAGGCGAGCCGATCTGTGGTTGATTTTGGATTGTTGTCAGATTATGAAGGAGAGCCAAACTATTTAGTGTCAAACGGGGAGCAGTCTGGAGAGAATGGACACAAAACAAGCTCAAGCTCAGACGCTGACCTCTACAGCTATCACTCTGCAGCGATGGACAATGAAGACCTTTTAAAAGACATCCAAATGAGCATAAGACAGCAGTGTGTCGAAACCGAGGAGTTGCTACAGCTAATGGTCAGTCAGTACTCCCAAAGGTCAACCGCTGAGGGTAAAGTCATGAATAGCAAGAATAAGCAAGCTTTAACTCCCACAAGTTCAGCAAAGACCATAGAAAATGCAAACCAGGATATTCTAATGTCTAGAGATTCCTCTGGTGAAAGTGGACAGTTGGCAGAGCTAAGCAATAGTAGCTTTTTCCCCAAAACAAACAGCACATATAGTTTTCCAGATACTACAGGCACCACAATGTCCTTTGAGAGTGCGGAGGAACCTCAGGATGAGCTGGAGAGCCCGGTTCCACTCAGTCCAGACCTGCAGAGCAAAATGCGTGTTCCAAATATTTACCTGGATGCTGGTGCTGTAGCAGGTGCAGGGCCTCTGTGTGGTCAGAAGAGTGTAAGCAGCACCGATTTGTCAATGGAGAGAGAGGAGGAGGAGGAACTTAGAAAACAAAACTTCCTGTCACTCCAAAGGAAGAAGAGTAGTATGTCGTCCAATCAGCTAAACATAGATTCACAGACAAGAAGAAGAAGCTCTACAGTCAAACTCTACCCTCCTGTGCACCCCTCTTATGTGAAGACCACCACCAGACAGCTCACCTCTCCCATAGGTTCTCCTTTAACTAGCCCCAATGTGCCCAGGAAGGAACCCACAGCCCAGGACTCAAGTGCAGGGTCGTCGGGGTTCCAAAAGAGGAAGCAGAGGTCTTCTTCCATCGCTGGGCCCTTGAGTGGTGCAGAATGGGAAGCAGACCTAGAGTTGGACATCAAGCCTAAGAGTGAAGTCAAAGGAGAAGAGAAGGAGACACAAGACAAGGTTTTTACAGCTGGGACCTACTGGACTCTGGGATCCAGGAGAGCACACTATGTTCGGCAGGCCTCCAACACCCCAACTCCCTACCTGGATGTCTTCTCTGGTGAGTCAAAACTCTGTAACAAAGTATGAGGGAAAACTACATTACACAATAGGGGTTTAAAATTTATTGAATACAATTATATCATGTAGTCTACAACAATTACACTTTGCCCTTAATCATTTAAGAGCCACAGTGTTTAGTATAATCTTCTGTAGTTATGGTGCTGTTAATGTGGCCCTATTTGATTATGTCTTTTTGAGCAGAATGATTTGGCAAAAACATAGCCTATATATAGTCTGCCGTCTATTTCTGTAGGCTACTTTAAGCCTACATTAGCCCTGGTCTGAAGCTATAATTAGGCCTAACTGCAGTGTAGGATTTCAATAATTCATATCTGATCACTGATCATATCGGCCACAATCACGTTTTGACCCCGTTTTAGCTCAAAACAACAAACATTATCAGCAAACCTGTAGATCCCTCCTCTCCTGCTCTGGGTATGTAGCCTCTAGGCCTTCATCAGGTTGTCATTATTTCCCAAACCTGAGCTACGACTGGGGTAATGTAACGTTTTTACAGTTTTATTGTCTTTGAAGTGAGACTTCTGCACAAATAATGCATTAGCAAAGAGGCTACAAAACATTAGCATCTCCACGTGGTCAGTAAACTCAGGTGTTAATGAAATGTTATAAACATCAAATGTAAAAAACAAACAAAACAAAAAACAAAACATAAAATAAAACTATTGTAAGTGAGGAATTGGTCATTGAAGCACATAGGGTGAGCCTAAACTAGTTTCATGTTTGTTTAATCAAATGATGTGAGTAGGTTAGATTAGTTTACTAGCCTATTGTTTGACATTAGACAGCCTTTGTTAGAATTTTTGACCATGCATGAAACTGGAATAACTACACTGCATATTACTATTTAATTTCTACAATTATGAATCAAGTTTGCACTGATGCTTGGATTACAGGCCTATTTGAGTTGAGCTGGTGATTCACTTTCCATAAAATGACTGAAATGTATAAAATTCTATTGTAATTGCCTTGTGATCTTTCTCTGGTTTATTCAGTCTTTCTGAGTGATCATAGCCATCTAAACTGTAGGCTTTCACCTGCTTGTAGAAATCTCACTTGTGCCATCATTTGTCTGCTGGAGTTCAGTACTGTATTTCAGATTGGGTCATTATGCAATGAGATAATGTTTGGTGATTAGTGTAACTGCATGTTGATTTCTCTCATAATGAACTCACATTGTCATATTGTACAAATGATCTCAGCAGGGGTGAAGGCTGTGATGAAAGGCCTGATGACACACTGGAGTTATAGTGGTATGTGTAGAACAAAAGCATCCCCTGAACTGTGGCTCTGTGTGGTCTGCTCTGTGGTGACTGCAGGGCTCAGCTGTTCTGCCTGAGCTCATAAAGCACAATGACAATGACAACAGAGGCTCTGGGCTCATCCACAGGCTCCACACACACACACACACACACGCACGCACACGCACACACACACACACACACACACACCCACGTTAACCATAGTCACTACTTAGTATTTACCTTACCTGAATCTAAACCCTGACCTATTTTAACCCATATTCTACTTCATGTTGTTGATCTAATTATAAAGGATCTGCATTAGGGGACCTGATTTTTTCCCCATCCAGAAGGTATGAGTATGTACACAGATTTTTGTCCCCACAGAGTGATCAATGAAAACCCCCTGTCTACCCTGTGTGCAGTTTTAGATGCTAAATCCTCATGGCAGTTTATCTGCTTGATACAAATGAGTCATGAGTTGACATCCATTTGAATCTTGTCTAGTCGACCTTGTGACAGCAGAGCAGAGATTTCATAATGCATCAGATTGATCTTCAAGTGTTATTTAATCTAAATGATAACACTGATTTAGAGATGTAAATTGTAGTTCTCAAAAGGATCAAAGTACCATAACTTGATACTCATTTGAACAAGTATCAATACTAAAAAAGTCACATTCACAGGACAGAGATGAACCTTTCCCGAATAGCTTTAGAATGATCTTGAGCTGGATCAGAGCAAGTATAAGACCACATATACTAGAATACACCCATGGACAGAATCAGCATCGGTACTGACAACACTAAACTGTAGTAGTAGTGGTGGTAATAAGAATTATAAGGTAATAGTTATTGTTGCAATATAAATAGTGGTAGAGCTAGCAATTGTAGTGGAAGTAGAAATCTCAGCTATTAGTGGTTTATGGTTAACTAATACTTATTAATGACATATAATAATAGTAGTGATCCAACCAATATTTCTCACCTTTACATTTTAAAGTTCATTATAATTAACACAACTCTGCTACACCTTCCCTTTGCACTACTGTAACTTTGACACTGCCTAATTAACACCACATCTCCTGACAATTCGTGTACATGTGAATAAGGAGTAGGTGTTTAATTATCACATCCCAAACACGTTTATTTAAAGAGAGTGGCGAAACAGACACGGCATGCACCTTTAACACAAAAGTAGAACTCAAAGCTATACAACAAAAAAGTTCAATGTTGTCATCACTAGGCCAATTTTCTAAGTACAATATATTGGTGAAGAAAATATAGATTAAACCTGTCTATCATGATACAAGCAGGTCACAGCACTACGCTACATTACATTTCAGATCTGTGGAGAGTTGCCCCTCTTCACAGAAGGAATTATTGTGCTTTTGAGCAATAGAAATATCCATAATAAATAAATGCTAGATATTGACCCCCTAAAATGATTCATCTAACACATACTGAATGATACAGATATAGATAGATAACTGAATATAGTATTTATCGTAACAGGCCTCGTTGTCACTGTGTTACTTACTATGATGCATCTCTGTGTTTTTCTCAGGTCAGACCTTGCTGGAGAGGGTGAGTTTGCAGCAGGGAGAGGGCTGCACGGGCCAAGAAGCAAAGGACCTATGTCAGAAAATGGTGGCTATGGGCTTACTCCACCCTTTCAGTGATAGCAACGGAGACTCCAACCACGGCGCCACAACTCCAACTTCTCCTCTCTTCTATGTAAGATTCACTTCACTTTTACACCCATTTTAGACATTTGAGTGGTTGTAATGTAGGTTAGCCGAGGTTTAAAAATTCACCTGCTTTCAAGCTCACTACACAAAAAGCAGGGATGTAGGCGGACAGCTCTGAAAGATTCATGTGGTCCACTCCACTAATGTGCTGCTCTGGCCTTAAGCATGCGTTAGGACATTCACTACATGAACATTTGTGAAGCAGATACAAGCATTCATGTGAAAATTAACAATATTATCTATAGTGCAGTATAGTTGTATAGTACATAATGTGAATATTGTGTGTGCATTTGTAATAATATTGCAAATCTATATGTGAATGAAAGCATTGAATTAAAAGGCCTATATTACACAATTTTCTGATCTGTGTTATATATAATGTTTCCTCGTCACAAACATACCTGGACTTGATGATGTCATGTAATACAATAAGTGCTCCGCTGTGTTTTTAAACTCCATGCACCTTCACTAGAACCATTTGGATAATTTCACCCCTGGAATTACCAGTTTTTACTGAACAAAAGGTGAAAGGTAGCTGTTAACTTGAAAATTACAGCTTAATGGTGGTGGAACAGAGCATTTTGAGGTTTGGAGGCATAGACAGTCTAATAATGCATTGTTACTCAAACATGTGTGAATGAAACAAAACACCACTCCAGTTATGTTTTTGATGAGGAAACAGCATTCTAACATGGCTTAAAGCTCACAAGAGTCCATTTTGTGTAATACAGGACCTTTACACCATTTCTAGTAAAGGATCTGGCACCTATATATGTCCATGGAGATACTATTGCTTTGGAGATAGAATCCATGGTGGCAAGCAGGTGAATCCGCCAGGCCAAGTTACGAGTCATCTCAGTGGAAAGGCGATGGAATTTTCAAGACAAAGCAGTAATAGTATCATCTCAACTAGAATCTTCACAGGATTCCATAACATACACATTCATAATATACAAACTGACCTTCTGGTATTTTGATATTTCTGATATTTCACTGTAATTTACCAATACTGTGTTTGTATTCACACTGTTGTTGGGTCAGTCCATGATATTAAACTGATGTAACAAACACCCTAAAGCACAGACCAAGCAACCAAGCACACACACACAAAGCACACATACATGGACAATCATACACACATGAGTGATTGCGTAGACCATCTGCTGACCGAGTTATGTAACAGCTCCACGTGCCTTGTGCTCCGGCTGCTCTTCTCCAGCTCTGAGCTCTCCCTGACTCCATTGGACACACTATCAGAGCCGCTTTTTCTGTCCTTGCTGCAGCCCAGCAAGGCCTGGAGGACTCTATTACTCATTCTGACCAGATATAATCTTTGTAGTCGCCATTTAAAGTATACACCTATATGCTATTGTATCTTCTATCTACCTTGAATGTAAATAATTTCAGTTTATTAGATTAGACTGTCTCTGCTGCTCTTCTGTATTTAATAATTCATGAATGCTGTGTCCTTATACAGTCATATATTTATGTAAAATGAATGACCTCACTTTATATTGTCATCTATGTATTTCTTCAACAGTACATATAATATCTATATAAGCAACAGATGCATTAGGTTACATTACATTGGAATATTTGGTTTGATTCATTAGACAAGCACTGGAAGATGCTCTGACTCAGATTTCTCTGAAGACCTATGCTGTAATGCACTACAGCACTAGGTGGGAGTATTGTACCCACTGGGTATGAACCATTCTAAGTGAAGCTCACAACACACCCAATCCAATCAAATCCAGTTCAATAGCGGTCACACATTTGAGATTCTTTTGGTCAAATAATTCCATTTTGAATGTTCTGTTTAATGATAGAAAATAACACAAACTAGTGATGTAAGATACACAAATAACATAACAAGAAGATAACAATTCTAAGACATTTTAAACTGTTATCTCTTTGTGTGTTTATAGGAGGAGCAGCTGTACACCTGGGCCTCTCTGGGGCTGCCTGTGTCCTCTCACATATGGGAGTTGTACGGAGGTAAAAGCAATGGCAGAGTCACTAATGCCAGACGCGCTCTGCACCAGACATCACCTGTCAAACCTTCATCAGCTCTGCCCTCTCCGGTGAGACACTGTCCGCTCTGAACTGGAACGGGCTGATCTTTGTTAAGGACTTAGGTGACCTTTGACATTACAAAATCTAGTGTTCCTAAAATAATAATGAATTCTATATTAGATAATGCCTTGATTGCTTTTTGTTGCAATCATAAATTAGCATAACCCTTTAATGCGTGTACAAGGTGTAAAGTCCCTTTTGTCCAGCAGAGGTCAGACTTGTCCTGACTTAGCATTTCAAGTGGAACCCTTCACTTCTTGAACAAAATAAATAAACTAGTGAAACCATAGTGAGCACTGTAAGACTCAAAGATGTGACCACTATATGTGGATGTATGTTTACAGACCCTCCTCGTGTGAGGCCCAGCCAGACTCAGTGTCTCGGGGTCAAATCTCTCAGTATCCTCTCATCCTGATGTAACCAGTCTGGAGCCAGCGCTCTGACGAGTCTAGACACAGTGCACTGTGTTCACCCCAATGCAGATCTCTGGCCTGTCCCTCAGTTGTGGCTCTTTTACTGTTGTGTTATAACATGTAGTTTATAGAAGATATATGATGTGGCTGTGACCTTATAGCCTGCTCAAATGTCTTCAGCTCACAAGAAGAAGTTGAGTTGTTTAAATGTAGATTTGGACACATACATACAGGTTATTAAAAAGATTTTTTAAATATATATGTTTTTTTTTCCTGACAGACAGAATCCAGCAGGTTGAAATTAGGACAGTCTTCCTCAGAGGATGAAGGCCTTCTGGTGCCTCAGCTGGAGCGCACCATCAGTGACTTGCGGATTAAGATTGATGCGCTGCAGGGCCAGCAGGGCAGCTCCACTAAAGAGACAGAGAAGTCTGGTGACACTTCAGGGGCTGGTATTCTGCACAGGACCTCACAGGTGACAAGCAGAGCAGTGGGGAAAAGACAAGATGTGTGTGTCCAGACTTCCCCCACCAAAGAGCAACTAAGTGCTGACAGTGTGCCTTTGAGCCAGACATCAGCTGGGAAATCTACTCCTAGTTCAGCTTCAGACGGCCCTGTGTGCAGTATCTGCCAGAAGAAGCAACAAAGTGATGTTAAAGCCCCACCTCCTCCACCTGCAACGGGACCCCTATGTGCTCCCCCACCTCCACCCCCTCCTCCTCCTCCTGGTATGGGACCACCACCTCCACCCCCTCCCCCTCCTCCTCCTCCTGGTTTGGGGCCACCAGCTGCTCCGCCACCTCCTCCCCCTCCTTTTGGTATGGGACCACCCCCGCCACCCCCACCTCCTGGTTGTGGACCACCACCCCCACCCCCACCGCCTGGTTGTGGACCTCCTCCGCCACCTCCTCCACCCGGGATGGGCCCTCCTCTACCCCCACCTCCAGGCTTTGGTTCTCCGCCTCCACCAGGGTCCATGCCCTCCATGGTCGTCCAGGAAGCAGCTCCTGCCAAGGCCGTAATTGAGCCCCCCAAGCCCATGAAGCCGCTGTACTGGACACGCATCCAGCTGCATGCTAAAAAGTAAGGGCCGATAGACACGCATCATTTGTGCACAGGTATGAGCAGACAGCGGAGAAAGCAGAGTTAAGATCAGGCGTGTGCTGTGACGGCAGTAGAGATACTTAACCTTGTGGAAAATGAAAGTGATGTAGTCCAGGCTTTGTGGTGGGCAATGGATTGACTTGAACCAGGTTTTTCTTTTCCTTAATAAGGCTTGGAAAATTACAGCCCAACATGCAGCTACAAATAGATTGCTTGATTTACTCTCAAGTGGGGAACTTGATACTGCAATCTAAATATAATTTGTAGGCTAAGAGATTTGTCAAGTGCTGAGCATTTTATTAAGAATTATGATATTTGAGTACTCATAAACAAGCACAAATCGCAAAATATCATTAACTCTTACGGTAGAATAACACCATCAGTTTCATTATGAAAGTATCCTTTGTATTTTTAAAAGTAACTGCTGGCAGTTTGAAGTGCTATGTGTTTTAAATATCACCTTCTTTATTTATCTCCAGGCAAAATGACAAGTTGGTGTGGGAAAAAATTGAAGAACCATCTGTGGATTTTGATGAATTTGTGGAGCTCTTTTCTAAAAGTGCTGTAAAAGAAAAGAAAAAGCCAATTTCAGACACCATCAGCAAGACCAAAGCCAAACAGGTATGTTCTATGACATTGTAACATGCAGCATATTATCTCTCTGCTTCAGAAGATTCCCCCATCCTCTGTAGTTTTTACATCCAGTTTGTGTGAGTGACAGGAGGAACAGTTAGAGCCAGACAGTTATTATGTGGTGTGAGCTCTGGCTCCCGCCCGACTCCCCTGGGACTCTGTGGGCACTGAGCCAACAGCTCGCGTGCGGTGAGGAAACCTCATGATGGTGATGAGTGTGGAGAGGGCAGAGAGGAGACCAGGCCTGGAGCTGTGTTGCATACAGTGGTTTGTCCCATTGTGCTTTCCGTATGACTTACTTTTATAGTCCCACTGTTTTCCTCTATAATAGCCTTTATGTCACTCCATCAATCTGCATGTCAAACATCTGATCTACAATGTACATGTTAAAACTTTTCCAGTCCAAAACATTTCTGCTGATGTGCTTTTGGCACGAGTTATGTTTCTAAATCACAAATGATGTTGCACCAGGGAAGAGTGTTTCCCCTTTTAATTAAAACCCAGTGGACTCAGTGTATAGCATTTCCTGACACAAAATGTGACTATTGGGCACACACGCTGATGGGAAAGCCTCCTCAGCAGTGATCCCAAATCCAAGACCAACATTTATGAAAATATATGTGAACTGTGAAAGCCCTACATGTACGATGGTGATACTTCATTTCACATTTTATATGGGCCAAAGTCTTTATTATGCAGAAAAGATGACCACAGCAGTATGCATCACAGTAAGAGCTGACATTGTCCTTATACAACAGGCTACTGCAAATTCAGGCATCTAATCTTTGTACCTAGTTGGAATTTGAGCAATATTTACCTACTTCATGAGGTGAATCATTATGGATTGTCAAGGCTTGCATTACACATACTGTATAGTACAAAAGTAGTTTGTCAGAGATGGATTGCATTTGATTCTTGGAGCTGCCCTCTTTGTGCCATGAGAGAGTGAGGTAATGTCGCTGTATCATTAAAAATGCCGTACAGACTGTCCTTGACTCTGACGTTGAGATTAGTAAAAGACGCAAGTGTTGGTGCAGTTACTAAGTTGTTACTTGGACAAACTATTTTCTCACACCATCTGGACTCTATAACTCGCTTCTTTGTTCATTTTTATTGGACTTTTGCATTTGAGGTAGTGTAATATGACTACACAATTCACAGCATTCAGTCACTGTGGGGACATGAACTAACAGGACATAGAGGAAATCCATAATTCACCCATCCATCTCCTTATGTTAATATTAGGGTGAGATATTGGCTGGGTGGACTCTGTTGTACATTTTATTCCCTCATCAAAACATTGTGAGTTTTGAGTAGTGTTTTTTTTTTTTTTTTTTTTTTTTTTAATTATTATTTTTTATTGTTAAAGTGAATCCTGCATATTGACTTCATTGGCACTTGCTCTGAAAAAAACAAAACAAAAACAAAAGCAACCAAAAAACTAGAAAAGCACTCAGAGAGCGCAGACCTCCGCCAAGCAGCTCAGTTTTCAAAGTGATCCAGAATCCAGGATTTCTTCTGGATCATCACCAGAATTTAATCATCTGTTGGATTTACCATTAGGAACATTTCCTGAAAATTTCATCAAGATCCGTCCATAACTTTTTGAGTTATCTTGCTAACAAACAAACAAACAAACAAACAAACAAACAAACAAACAAACAAACAAACAAACAAACAAACAAACAAACAAACAAACTAACAAACTAACAAACAAACAGACAGACGCAGGCGAAAACATAACCTCCTTGGCGGAGGTAAATATATCTGACCATTAACTTCATTGTGATCCCCTCCACCAGAAAAGTTACACAGTGCACCTTTAAGCCAATCCATGAAGCTCCCCTGCGTTTTTAAAATCCTTACACATTTACAAGACACATATAGGTACAATTCCTGCACGTCTGCCAGCAGATGGAGTTACGGTCTCTTCTAGAATTTTGAATTGAACATAGCAAACTTTCTAGCCGCCGCATTCCAAATAGGAAGTGAGCATGGGGTCTCTTCTGGCTCCATCCACTCTGGTTCCATCTGGTCTCTTTCTCTAACTGCTATAGTTAGCCATGTTATTTTGGTCTTAAAATGTTTGTATTAACTCTCTCTACATGATCCCGGTGTTTTTCTTTCGCTATTTTGTAAATGAATTCTTATTTCTAATGTGGAACTGGCTCCAAATTCTCGCCTTTAACAGCTAGCCTCATAAGCTTCATTTGACTGGAGCTGATGGGCAATTTCACACTCCCTTAAGTCCACTTCTTTATACAGTCTATGGTTATTGTTAAGGAATCTGCCATTGTACTGAATGAGTGAAATTCAAACATTTTCTCATATATCTTTGTCTTTTGTTTCATTAAATCCAAACTGTACATAACTGACTCTACCAAACAGCATAGAATTAATGTGACGGAGTATTTCCATAAACCATAAACTGAAGACACATGCTTGTATAACTCTTCGAAAAACACTTTATGATGGAACTTCCTCTTATTTTCTTGAAAGGCTTCCCTTGAAACTGTCCATCACAAAAAATAATAACTAGCGGTCTACGAATCCATCTGTGTTTTGTTTTCTCTCGGTGACTACTGAGGAATTTTAAATGTGTATAAATGGACTGTAAAGTACACAGAGCAGTGCTATCAGGAGCCGTGGTGGCCAGATAACACGCGAATTGCCAGTCTCCTTGCATCACATTTCAAGAGTACGCTGAAGTTGTGGTTGGAGAAAGCGTACTATTTTTGAGGAGGAGGGGGGCTTTGGTGATATAACTTCCTGTATGTTGGGGAGACTTGTGGTTGATGTGATCTGGTTTGGATGGAAGATTTCTGTCTGGATTGCAGCAGACCAGGGTTTTCCTGTCCTTTCTCTCCCCCGATGTTAAAACTAGCTGCTTACTCAGCCAGGCTGCGGTTTCTAATGGTCCCCTCATTCGGATGCCAACTAACAACACTGGCCTCATATCAACTGCTGGAACTTCCTTTTATAACTCAAATTTTAAAGGGCCCGTGTTACACTATTTTCTGATCTAT
This sequence comes from Taenioides sp. WSHXM2023, assembly GCA_029959045.1. Lineage (NCBI taxonomy): Eukaryota > Metazoa > Chordata > Actinopteri > Gobiiformes > Gobiidae > Taenioides > Taenioides sp. WSHXM2023. Next base: position 20,300,397 of record CM057094.1, read on the forward strand.
GTTATAATGTTCTTTCCTCATTAAAAACATACCTGGAGTGTTTTGTTTCATTCACACAGGTTTGACACATAAAACCTGCATATTTAGGCTGAGTTCTTCTCTTAAACAGAAAACACTCTTTTCCACCTTGTGGTAATACAGGAAGTGCTCCACTGTGTTTTTAAACTTCATACACCTTCACTAGAATCATTTGGATGATTTCAGCCCTGAATTGCCAGTCTTTACTAAAAGAAAAAACAAAAAAAAAAAAACGTGAAAGGTAGTTGAAAAGTACCGCTTCATGACATCATAAGGCTGAACAAAGCATTTGGAGTTTTGGAGATGTGAACAGACCAGTAATGCAGGTTTACTCAAACATGTGTGAATGAAACAAAACACAACTCCGGGTCTGTTTTTGATGTGGTCACAACATGGTTTAAAGCTCACATGAGTCAACTTTGCGTAAAAAGGCCTTTACTCATTTCAGTGCTTTGAAATGTTAGCATGCTGCTGAATACTACAGTTCCTTAATTATGTTTACCAGGTGTGACAAACCTCCAAAACAAAAAAACTGTAGCTGTTTGCAAATGTTGAAATAAACAAGTCTTTGAAAACATGTGATCAGCACTTTTTCTCCCACAAATGTGTATCCAAAAACATTATTGCTTACATAAGATGTGTCTCATCTGTGCACTTGTGTATTCTTGTTTTAATGTCCCTTTTATGTATTTTTGGATTCAGGTGGTGAAGCTGTTGAGCAACAAGCGATCTCAGGCTGTGGGCATTTTGATGTCTAGTATTCATCTGGACATGAAGGACATCCGTAATGGTGAGTCTCAGAGGGTGATGTAAATGAGCTAAAATGCTACAAAAAGATAGGTCAAGGTTATACAGTAAATAAAGGCAACACTGCCCAAAGTGCTGTACAAATTTAAAATGACTGAAAAAGCATAATAACAGAAAATAGGAAGTATAAACAACATTGCTCAGTTTGTGTCAAACGCCGGTACAAAAAGGTCCTGTATTACGTAAAATTAATTCTTGTGAGCTTTAAGTCATGTTATAAAGTTGTTACTTCCTCAAAAGCATACCTGGAGTTGTGTTTTGTTTTATTCACACATGTTTGAGTAATACTGGATTACTAGTTTATTTACAAAGTAGTTTTTTTCAAAGCTCAAAATGCTCTGTTTGAGAGAAGAACTCATCCTAAATATGCAGGATTTGTGTGTTAAACATGTGTGAATGAAACAATGAGGAAACAACATTATAACATGGATCAGAAAACAGTAAAATATTGAATGTAATATGCTCAAAGGGAGGCTATTCCATACATACTTTGGGACCAGCAACCGCAAATGCCCTGTTTCCATCTGGTCTAAGGTAGACCACTGTGAAAAACACAAAAACTAAAGTAAATTAAAATTTTGCGGACAAATCATTCTATCTTGATTTGAGTAGATTTTCATTAGATTTGTGTAGATTTCGACTACCCAGTTGCCAATAGTAATATTTTTACATCATTTTATTTCAAACCTTAGGGCTAATATTGAACAATTAGGATCTGCAATTTGATTCTATTATGTCCTATTAAAAACAAATAAAAATGAAGAATTTCCTGAGCATGAAGACTTTGAATCACTGCCATTTAACACAAAAATAGTCAGATTTAGTCCAAAGTTTGAACACAGGTCCAAACCACATGCGCTTACTTCCTGATTAAAAGACCCAGGCTGATCATTGAAAATTTAAAATGACTGAATTTCAATCTTGATTCAAATTGTACTAATTGCACAGATGTAAAAACAGTTTTCTTTTTTTTTCTTTTTTTTTTTTTTCTCAAATTTCAAGTGAGAATGCAGCAGGTGATTTCTTTTGTATTGTATGTAGAACTTGTTCCTTTAGCATTTTTCCTTGACCTATTCAAGATTTTCTGCGTTATCTCTTGTGTAATATCGTGTTAAAGGTGCGCTATGTAACTTTTTCGTTGGGGGTTCGTCACCTGCTGTTTCTATGGATATGTCACTGCTCTGCCTGGAATGTTCCACGGTATGACATTAAACCGCTCTGCCTTACCTCTATTAAATTACTGGTAATTTTATAGCTGAAAAATATCTAGAAAAACAGGCATTCTGACTGTGAGCGGGGTTGTCTCTCCACCTGACCTGTAACTTGATCTGGTTTAGTCTCCGTGAAGATAGAAAGGTTTAATGCCATACTGTGAAACATCCAGACAAATCAATAACATCTCCATGAAGAAAAGCATTTGAAGGACCCTCCACCAGAAATGTTACACAATGCACCTTTAAATTCTTATTACATTACTTAGGATAAACATTTTCATTAATAAAAAGTATATGAAGTTACATTCCTTTTAAATAGACAATAAAAAGGTTGATTTCAGTAAGGCAGTAGTCCAAGTCCATTTCTTCTCTAAAACTGTCATGAGTTTTATTATGGTAGTTTTCAGTCACTGCAGGATCCTGCCCCAAGTGTAGGGTTAACAAATGTGACTTCCAGCATTCGTTACAGAGGTTAAGGTTTATTATAATACCACATGTCCTTCACCCCGTTCAACTTTCTCAAATTTCCAATGTACAAAACCCACTTCCATTTATTGAGTGCTCATTCACTTATTTAACCTCTCAACCCCTCCAGCTCCGGCACTGTTTTCAGAATTCTAAAGTAGACTTTGCTGCGAAACCACTCAAGCACATCTCTACTGTAATGTATTTGGCTTTCCTCGAGGCGTCATGGCGGAGTTTGACTTTCCATAGCTTGAGGAAGTGCTGTCTTTGGGATCATCTTGACGGTGTTTGGTTAGGACAGTGAAAGGGACAGCTTGTTTTGAATGGGATGGCCGTTGAGGTCATTGCTGATGTCACCTACGCGGATTAAGTCCATTCTGTTTTATCGCTAGTCATAAAATTGGACGACAGTTTCAGAACCTTCCTAGTGTTTTTCCTTTCTCACATCGGGGCTAATCGCACATTCTTCATTACTGTCCGCCTTTGATGAGTTGTCAGCAGCGCTTCGGTCATGGTGTTGAGGTGAAGTCATGGAGGAGAGGTAGATGGGAACCAACTGTCTTCCTGTTTGAGTTCGAGTCTGATTGCTCCTTAGTCTTCCTTCGTCCTTATTTCTAAACATCAGGCCCCTTTTTTCCCCATCCTTTTCACAGGGACCGTTCCCCCAAACCTGATTATTGTGGCACATATGGCAGCGGGATAGACATCTTCAAAATAAAGGCCGACCACAGAGACCATTCCCGTCTTGTGTTAAACAGGCAGTAAACAGTGAGGCTCAGGGGCCGGTTTTTCTTCGAAGTTTTTCATAAAACTGCATTTAGACTTTCTCTCACAGTGTCACATTCATCTGTCATGAGGTACTTTCACTCTGTGGTATAGTTTTGAAATGCACATACACTATTTTCTTATCAAATAGCTTAAAATAGCAAACTTTTTATTTATTTTTATTTTATTCCCCAATTTAGAAATTTGAAATAAATAAAAAAAAAATCTCCCACAAAAGAACTGTGAAAATAAACAAAGTCAAACATCAGTTGTCACTCAAGTCCAATCTTGTCATAATATTTAAAAAGTGTCCATGCGCTCATAGTCTTGCTGTTTCCCACTCACAGAATGACAATTTTTTTATATATATAAAATAAGAAACGATGACGAGCCAGTCAAGTGCGCACTAGCCGTATAGTGTTAATAGAGAAGCAAATCTGTAATAGGAAAAGGTGGAGTGGTGGCATTAACATTAGTGTTAAAGTGCGTATGGCAATTTAGACTACACAATTCACTAAAATGTATATATTTAAGATTTTACTCATGATTTTACCTACTCCTAGTTGGAGAATTTTGTTGAAGTTTATAATTTCTGTTTTGACATGGGCAGTAGATATGAGAGATCATTACATTACTGTTACCTACCTGGTGTAAAATTATGAGGAAAACAGTATTTACCTCATACTGTCCCACCAAATAACACAATAGACCTGTCATATGTATTCAGTGTTGGGAAATAACTGACATGCACTGAGAATACATATTATGAATACTAATTTTAGATAACTGTGTTCCGGTACAGTTATTTTTTTATTTGGTGGTATTCAGATTACAGTTACCTTTCATAGGAATACATCACTGTGTTTGATCACACAATTTAGGCTTCACACTGCTCGATGTTAGCGAGAGAGAAAGAAAAAAAAAACACTTTGCTCTTGTGGTGAGTGCATGTGCAATCTTTCCTTCTCCAATTAGTGATAAACACTGTAAATGCGTAACAAATGGTCAAACAACGCTGTTTTTAATCCAGTGTTACGTTTCACATTTGAATGCAATTTGATATAAAAGTATTCAAAGTATTTAGAATACAGTACTGACATTTTAATGCAGGTACTCAGTATTCTGTAACTAAATACATTTTCAAAGTATTCTTCCCATCACTGTATGTTCTAATGATAGTTGTTGTAAAAGCAGCATTATTCTAGTAGTAAGTTTAGGCGCTTTGGTGCTCTATTCTGTCCTCGTCTGTTGACGTGTTATATTTTGATAATAGAAGGATTATTTTTAGAAGCAATACTTACAGTAATATGTTAAACCATAGTTGCCTGTGATAGTGGCAGCTGCATTTATAGTACATCTTGTATTATAAAGTAACAGTACTTTTACTCGAGTAGTAGTAGAGAGAGGGTACTAATTCCACCGTAAGTGCTTCCCAGTCTGAGGTCACACTGGGGCCACTCTCATCAGGCCTGTCATCCGTCTCCAGTGTTAGGACAGTTTTTACCATCATACACAATCAGCGCTGATTGTACTAGTCATTATATCATGTCGGTGAGATCACGGGCTGGATATCTGATTCCAACAACTTTTGACACTGTGGCAGAAGTAAATAAAAACAGAGTAAAAACAATTACAGAATAATGCAGTATATAAAAATGTGGTAACTTTAACTTAACATAAAATATGGACTTTTATATTTTTACTTAAATGTCCTATATTACACAAAATTGACTTTTGTGAACTTTTAGCCATGTTAGAATGTTACTTCATCAGAAACATACTTGTTGTGTTGTGTTTTGTGTTGTGTTTTGTTATGTGAATGAAACAAAACACAACTCCAGGTATGTTTTTGATGAGGAAACAACATTATAACATATATCAGTAAATAGTGTAATATGGACCATTTCAAGATGGTAAAAGCTATATAAAAGCATGTTGTATTTTTTTATTTCTTATGTTGTAGTTAAGGTTAACGTATACTTCATTGTCTCTGTAAGGAAAGATGAATACTAAAAATGATTTAATTAATACTTTTTCATCTATTTACAGCAACCATTATTTAAATTGTAATAACATTTTTGTATCATGTTTTTTAATATTCATTCCTGCTCTCTTTTTCATCAACAAAATCTGACGTCAGAAGCAGCGAGAGTTTTCTGTTTGTTTTGTTCTCACTGGAGTTGATTTGTGGACTACGCTTAGCAGAGAGTGAAATATTCATATAGCAAAACTCCAGTGTTGTTTTCTCCAGGAAATTATCTCATGTTTGGGGTTAGGGTGAATTTTAATCATCTGTATATTTCCAGAAGGAAAGATGAATTAGTCTGAACTTTTTAATTGTAGTGACTCACTCTTTTCATTTTGCTGTAATTCCTCACTGACAAAAAGTAATAATAGGCGAGATGCCATCTTAAAGCCTGCTAAATGAAACGGAAAAACAACTTATGAATCATTTATTTACGTTGTTGGCTTGTATGACAGCTAAATTGTTCAGTTGACACTATTGCACTGATTGTTGTGCTGCTAAACTGATATAACACTGATATATGGACACAGCAGATACAGCCGTTGTTTTGTCTATGAATCTATATGCGTTATAGGACTTGTGCTGGCTGTTAAAGGGCCCGTATTACACTGTTTTCTGATCTATGTTATAATGTTGTTTCCACATTAAAAACATACCTGGAATTGTTTCATTCACAACACACAAATCCGGAATATTTAGGCTGTGTTCTTTTCCCAAAAGAAAAACACTCTGTACTACCTTGTGACGTCAGTGGTAATACAGGAAGAGCTCCACTGTGTTTTCCATCTCCGTACATCTTCACTTGAACCATTTGTCTTCACTTGAACCATGACATCACAAGGTGGAACATGTGTGAATGAAACAAAACACAACACCAGGTATGTTTTTGAGGAGGTAACAACATTATAACATGGCTAAAAGCTCACAAGAGTTAAATTTGCGTAATATAGGACCTTTAAATTACCAAATACTGTGACAAAGCGCAGTGAAATAAGCAATACTAAATCTGGAACATTTTCTTAATATGACTTTAAAACAATCTACCTTACCTTTATTTTTTTTATTCAATTACAGGTGGTTTTATTGTTCAAAAAATACCAAGACAAACAAGCATTCAGACTGTGAGTGGAGTTACCTTTCCATTGAGCTGACCTGTAACTTGGTCTGGTTTGGTCTCCATGATGATAGAAAGTTTTAATGCCATACTGTGAAACATTCCAGACAAAGCAATAGCATCTCCATGAAGAAAAGCATTTGATGAACCCTCCCCCAGAGGGAGTTACACAATACACCTTTAAACTATAACCATGACATTGGTGTGGCAAATTGTGCCATTTTGACACATAGACGTGTTTCTAATGCATTTTTTAAATCCTGTAATTGCACATTTTAATTGTGGAACATTCTAAGCAGAGCAATGACATCCATACAAACTAGAAGGGGACCCGAAAAGTTACACAGTGCACCTTTAAAGCTACAGTATGTAACAATTTAGCTAAAAATAGACTAAAATAAAAGCATGTTTTTTTTGTTTTTTTTTTCTTTTTCAATGTGGTTGTTTATTGCACTGAATCGCCACAAACTGGGCTCATATTTGGGCTAGAGGAGGGCCTCTTTTAACTTTTTATTTCCGTGGAATTGTGTTGGTGACATGGCACCTCCAGAAAGTTACATACTGTGTCCTTAATTTGCCATCGCTTTCATACAAATATTACACATTGTGTCAGTCTTAGACAATGTTAGAATGTAATGTGTTTATTCGGTCAAATGGTCACAAAACAAAAAGGAATGCTCTGGTAGTGATAGTGGATCTATATAATGCAGTGAAGCTATTATTGAATTCCTGCCACACACATGACACAGTGACATACCCTGTGCACCTTTCACACTGATCAAAAGTCATTCAGACACCTCAAGCTCCCACAGACATATATAGGTGTGGAGAGCTGGGCTGTGTGCAGTTGCGCGTACAGCAACACCACAGACCCCCGGGCTGTGTTTGTCTTTAAACATTTACTTTCAAAGGATTAATGCTCACGGGCGCCAGGTCCTCGCAGCGAGACAAAAAGGCGACACCAGGAATTCAAACACAAGAGTTCAAACACACATCTCGTAGGCCTGACAGACTGCTCCAAACTGCATATTTATGTTGTACTATCACCATGACAAGTGATAACTGTGTAACTGGCTGCACACACCAATCCTGACATTATCCCAGGACTCTGAAGGGAGACTGTGCCCTTTGTCTTATTCCACCTTGAGCTCGCTAAAGAGCAATGTGATTGGAAATTATGTTTGAACAAATGGTAGTCAGGTGGCAGGTAAATCCAGGGGTAGGCTTACACCAGTCTGTTAGCAACATGTCTCAAAAGGGAACGGCAGCTTTTTTTTTGCCAAGGTTTTAATTACACACATATTGATGATCATGCATGTTTGAATATATTCCTACGGCTCTGTACTTACTTTGTATTCCAATTGTATCTTCTTAATCTGTGATACTAACAGGATTCAGCAGCTTTGCGTAGGTATTTTTTGTTACAAATGCAAACAAAGCCACTCCTCATAGGAGGTCCCGGCATCTGCCCGGCTCTTTGTTGTGATGACGTTTACGATGATGTCAGCTCCCATTGGGCACCTTAGTTTTCTAACGCAGAAATCTGTGGACTTGTTTCTTTTATTAAGTTGTTTTAGATGAATATTGTGATTTAAAATGTCCATTTTAACATAATGATCCACGAGTGTCATAGATTATAACTACACAAGCACGATATGTCTTCTTTAATGCTATACTGTGGGACATTTCTTGCAAAGCAATAGTGACACAAGCAGGTATTGGACTCTTCACAGAAAAGTTACATAGCGTGCCTTTAACTTAATGTTACACAAGTTTATAATGCTACTGCTGCAATTCAAGTTCCTACTTCTAACCATGAACACTATTTTCCATTTGCGCGCGCCCTCTCACACAGAAGAGAATCAAATTGACTCCTTTATGAAAGAGCAGATTGATCAGGACTTCTATGAAAACCCACAGATTAACTTTGAGTCAGCAGGACCATCAAATATTTATTCCATGTCGGCAGCTAATCTCTTAATTTCATTGACACAAGCTTGTTATATCCTTAACTGGATTGCCCTAGTTTATATAAAATCATGAATAATATCTTTTAGAGCTCTAAGCTTTGGATATTGTTTTCTAAATAAGAAATTTCCATCCACTTAAGACTTAACTAAGACTTTAATTAATTTGTGTTGTCATTGGCTCTATTTCTTTCACATGCTCAAGTTACAGGAATTTGTTAGGATTACTGAGTCATTAGAATGAACTTGATTAAACATGGTAAAGATAGTATGTCCATTCTTTGCCTTCTGTATCGTTGCAAAAAGACTCCAAGAAAGGATTAATGTAACGAATATGTCTAATTAAGATGTTTATTTAGTCTCCTCTCTATATTTATATAATCCTTTTCTTTTCCAGCTGTTCTCAACATGGACAACAGCATCGTGGACCTGGAGACACTGCAAGCTCTATACGAAAATGTGAGTACATATAAACATTAACATACCATGCAAAATGATCTGTAATCGTATCGTTAAAACAATGATAAAACATAGTGCCAAAAAGTAACTCGCCAACTCAGAATGCCATAAACACTGAGAATTGAGCAAGAACCCTGCAGTAATTATACAATGTACCAGTGCTGACAGCTCGGACTGAGGTGACTGCAATATTTGGCCTGGGAAAACCTTGCACTTGGAGTTTTTCTCTGTGGTTTGCAAAAGTATCAGTTCTGAGCTTTCAGTTGTGACAAATTAAATGATTTATGGTTAGCCGTTTCATGCCATATTCCAATAGCAGCCAATCATTTCATTAGCAAGAGAAACTGGAGAGAGCTTAGCTGGCCCTCATATCAACAGTATGGCAAGAAATCATTCAGCGTCTGTTAGGGCTGTTTGGTTTGGTCCTTCACAGAGGGTAAGCCACAAAACACAGTCCTTCAAAATACCTTGACTGATTATATAAGGATCACTGTCTAGCCAGAATAATAGACTTTGTAGTTGGATTTGTCCTCATATTGACATAATACACATCTGTTTATTTCTAATGTCAGTCAAATATTCCTCTTGACATTTGAAGGGGAAGTTTCTATTCAACTCTTCACTTAAAAGGCAAATTGTGTGTATTAGATACTGATACCAGTGCAGTCACAAAAGCAGGGCTGTAGTGAGTAGAGACACATGGGAGGGCTGTGCACAGGGGGGCTATGGTCAGTGCTTCTACATAGTAAACATAATTAAAGGTCCTATATTATGCAAAATTGACTCTTGTGAGCTTTAAACCATGTTCGAATGTTGTTACCTCATTAAAAACATAGGCAGAATTGTGCTTTGTTTCATTCACACGTTTGAGTAACTCTTTTATTATTTATTTTTTTATTTATTATTAGTCTGTCTACATCTCCAAAGCTCAAAATGCTCTGTTCCACCTTGTGATGTCATGAAGTGGTAGGTTTCAAGTTAACAGCTATACCTTTTACCTTTAGTTCAGTAGAGTTTGGCAATTCCAGGTTTGAAATCATTCAAATGATTCTTGTGAATGTGTATGGAGTTTAAAAACACAGTGCAGCACTTCCTATATTACCACATGACATCACAAGGTGGAACAGAGCATTTTCTGTTTGACAGATAAACTAAATAAATATTAACTATACTACTACTAAACTAAATCTAAATATGCAGGATTTGTGAATGAAACAAACACAACTTTGCGTATGTTTTTGATGAGGAAACAACATTATAACATAGATTAGAAAATAGTGTAATATATGGGCCCTTTAATGGTCTTTATTAGGTATATAAAACACTGGAACGATCAGCAGGGCTGTTTCAAATTTTGTGGGGAATCGGGTAAAATGCTCTTTGGGGCTTTAACTTGCTATAAATGACAATGGCATGATTCATAAGCCCATGGAGAATGACATTGACAGAGCCTATAATCATTTTTTAGATATATTTCTAACATTATACAATAAACACTGTCCTGTTCAACAATGTAGAACCAACAAAAAAAATTCAATTTGTCCTTGGTTAATAAAGGGGTTACAAAATGCTTGTAAAAAGAAAATTTTGTTATTTCTTTATAGGCAGTTTATAAAATTGAAAACAACGGATTCAGAAAGAAGGTACAAATTATATAAGAATAAGTTGACAGATATGATAAGAAACAGTAGAAAATTATATTATAATAAATTGCTTGAAAATAATAAAAATAATGTTTAAAAAATGTGTGGTATTTTGAATAGTGTAATTAAAGAAGGCTCTAAAAAGAACTTGTTGATTATTTTGTTGATGAGAATAGTGTGATAGATGACATGCCCAGTATTGTTAACAACTTTAAGATATCCAAATACAATTTTTCTTTCTCCTGCAACCGAACTTGAAATTATAACAATTGTAAATGAATTTAAAAATAAATTGTCAACTGACTTTTATGACACTGATATGACTACAGTTAAAAACGTAATTAATGGCATTATTAAACCCTTGACATATATTTTTAATCTATCATTTCTAAAGGGATCATTCCCGGACAAGATGAAAATTGCAAAAGTAATTCCACTCTACAAAAATGGAGATAGACATGTGCTCACTAATTATAGACCAGTGTCTTTACTCTCTCAATTTTCAAAAATTCTTGAAGAATTATGCAATAATAGACTGGAATCATTTTTAGATAAACATGAGATAATGAATGAGAGTCAGTATGGGTTCAGATGCAGAAGTTCAACATCAATGGCGCTTATGGATGCTGTGGAGGAGATAACCGATGCACTAGATAGTAAAAAGTATGTCGTGTCATCGAGGTTTTCATTGATCTAAAGAAAGTTTTTGACACTTTTAACCACTCCATACTACTGAAAAAACTCAAACTGTATGGCATAAGGGGCATTGCACTAAACTGGTTTGAAAGCGTCCGACCGGAACAACAGTTTGTGAAAATGAATGGATATATTTCCAGATTTAGGAGCACTACTTGTGGAGTGCCACAAGGCTCAATTTTGAGACATAAATTATTTAATTTGTACATAAATGACATATTTAAAACATCTGACATGGTAAAAAATGATTTTATTTGCAGATGACACCAATATACTTTATTCCAATGACAATTATAATCAACTTATTACAACTATGAATATGGAGTTAAGTAAAATCAAATCATGGATGGATTCTAATAAGTTATTCCTGAATTTAAACAAGACAAAGGCTATATTTTTTGGTAATTATAAAATAAACTATGAAGTTTCAATTCATATTGATGATGTTAAAATCGAGTGGGTTTCTGATAATACATTTTTAGGTGTAATGATAGACGAAAAGCTAAGCTGGAATCCTCACATCAGACACACACAATCTAAGGTCTTGAAAAGTATGGCGGTAAATCAACAAAGTGAAATATATTCTTATTCAAAAGGCTCTACATATTGTACTCCTCACTCATACTTCCATATTTGACGTATTGTATTGAGATTTGGGGCAATAATTACCAAACTTTACTTCTTCCCCTTTTCAAATTGCAAAAACGTGCTGTGGGAATAATGCATAAGGTCGGTTACCTGGATCATACAAACAACTTGTTTTTCAAATCAAAATTATTAAAAAAAATTTTGATTTAGTAAAATTCTACACTGCTTTGCTTTTGTATAAAGCAAACCACATCATTTTGAAACTATGTAACAAATAGGGGTGGGTTAATATAAGTTTTTCTTCTTCCCACTCCTTTTAGAGAAATGTGCTTTTCTGTTGTTTACAACGTATATATAGTAAGTATATATATGTATTATTGTTTCTCTCGGCACAAACTCGAAATAAATATGAATCAGTCAATACATATGGAACATTTCAGGCAAAGCAATAGCATCACCATGGAGACAAGCAGGTGACGAACCCTGAACCCTAACCAGAAAAGTTACATAATGCATCTTTAAATTTGGAATTAGGTTATTTTTTAAGTACCACCTATCCATGCAAGGATCTGCAAAATAAATGAACTTTGTGGTGTATGTGTGTGTGTGTGTGTGTGTGTGTGTGTGTGTGTGTGTGTGTGTGTGTGTGTGTGTGTGTGTGTGTGTGGGTGTGTGTGTGTGTGTGTGTGTGTGTTGTAATTGGAGACATCTCTTAACAGTTATTGCATCATGTTGAAGCGTGACGTTTGTAAAGTGACTTCGAAGAAGTGTCCAGATTAAAACAGAGATCAATCACTGATTATTTATTGGTGAATTAGCTACAGGCGTCACAAGACACTTCACTCAGCACGACTAATGTGCATATAACTGGATAAAAGATGAACTTAGAGGGAATGGGAATTGGACTTTTCACTTGACATGGGATGTATTTCTGAAGTACTTTGACAAACGTGAATATGCAAGTATAGAGTCTGTTATGTGACATATTATTATTATTATTATAACTTGAATCTATGTTGTTGTTTTTTTCACTTTATATGTGTTATCAATACATCTTATTACCAACTATTAAGCTGAAAAAAAAGTGGGAAAAACATCACAACAGGTTTGTCCATTAATAAGGCCAGTGGTCATATGTAACACTTTTGTTCACAGACTCATTTGAATGGAGATTGCACTCTTAGCCTTTTTAAAGTGAAGATATTTCTGTCATCACCGCTCTCCCATCCATCTACATGCAGCTCTGATAGGTCCTTGTGTACAATCCTTACGTATTCATCAGCTCTCCCTCATCCTCACCGCACTTAAGATACCTTCGAACCCGGATCAAGTCACTAAATAGTAGGACACAGAAAGCAGCATGTTTTCCACATTTGCACCGGGATTCCGTTTAAAGATGGTGTGAAATTCCTGCGCGTTGCTTCTTGGCACCACTACACAGACCGGCCCCTGGACCTTTGGCTGTGGAGTGATATTAATAATGTTAATCATGGGAATTTGAACCAGCGTGTCATAATTCAGGATCAAACGCCCCCTATAACTTCTAACCTCGCTCGCTCCTATGGTCCAGCTCCCCCCCTCACTCTCTCTCTCTCTCTCTCTCTCTCTCTCTCTCTCTCTCTCTCTCTCTCTCTCTCTCTCCCTCTCTCTCTCTCTCTCTTTCTCTCTCTCTCTGCCCTGTGTCGCCCTAGGCCTTGTTTTTGAGCGCAGGAGCCAAATTGTTTCTCTTTTGTATTGCGAGACTCCATCCTGTCTGTGGGTCTGCAGCCCCTAAACCACAGTTGGCAGCACAGTCAGGCCGTCTGGAGGAATGCGAGGGGCTTCTAATGGTTACACCCTGACTTACTCCCAGAGATCCCACACTTCTCTGCGCCGATGCACAAACAAACCAATGAGAGCTGTACAGGCTAGTGCGCTACACAACTTGGTCAGATCTGAAATAAGAATGATGGATTGTATGAAAGCAGTTGTGGGTACTTTAACAAAAATAGAATAGAATTTCCAACTTGGACACCCAAAAAGAAAGCACTTAAAAGATGTTATAAAACTGAGTATTGAACAAAACTGAAGCTATTGTGGTTTCCTTATACTTCTATAATTTTTCTTATACTTCCTTAATTTCCTTGACCATCCATCACAGTCAATCACAGCATACTTATAGAGCGTAGACCTGATACAGTACATTTATATTATAAGGATATGCTGATTGACGATTGACAGTGTAATGGACATGATGAATACTCACTATTAAATCAAGCATCATCAGTTAATAATAGGAAAAAGTAGAGTTTAGAAAAGGCATCTCAAGTTACATTAGGCATGTTCCAATTTGGAAAGAAAAAAATTGTCTCTCAGGCTTCTCAGAGAATTGGCCCAAAATATCATAAGCAATACTTTTTACTGCAATAAAAAAACAACCTTTATTAACACGATATTAAACATTTCAGTGTTTCCTATTGAGGTTATGACCCTGAATACATTTCTTGGATCTCAGTCAAACCTGCACTTAATGCACCATTTGAATTATTCAATAAATTCACCACCAGCCTGGTGTGCTCAGTCAGCCCCTCTGCTTCGTCTGTGGTTCAGTGTGTTGCCCTTGATGAGAAATATTTGTTATATATATTATATACAGTACAGCCTATGGCTCACAGACACTCCCAGCCCAGAGTTCCTGAGCTGTATGTCTCCCAGGCTTTGAAGCATAAGCCCTGAAATGATCCTGTAGTGACAGTGTCCTGCTCCTAATCTCAGACAGCACGTCTGACCCTCAGACTGTTACAGATTACAGTCCCACGTCAGAGGTCAGGGAACGCTATGGTCACTGCCACAGGCTTGTGATATTCAAATAATATTCCCATGCATCCCGTCACACATTCCACTTTGTCATATGAGGTTTTTTATGGACTGCCTGTATTATGTAGACTGCACAAAAGCTTTAGTAAATGTGATGCAGAGAAAGACTTTATAGAAGGTCAGTAATATTAAGTAAGAAAAAATAAACATCTTGCAAGTCAATCATTTATGTTGTTGTAGACACTTCTTTCACATTAGACTCATTATTTCAATCCTCCATCACAGTTGCTGACAGATTAATATTCCTATTACCAAGACTGCCCTGCAGCAGACTGCCCCTCTGCCACCACCGAGCACCATCACATATACAATCACACTTAATACAAACAGTGCACATAGTTACTTACTCTGAACTAAGCATGTCTGGAGAGGAGCATATAGAGAAAAAAGTCCACATATGTTCTAGTGTATTTTGTACATTGGTCCACCTTGTCTCTAAATCCTCTGCACAGCACTCCAAATATTTCAGTGATTGACATAAATAATGATTATGCTCTTGCTGCCAGTATCCAGTTCTGTTCAAAAACCTGACTAATGAATACCACTTGGCACTGCCGGACTTCTGGCATCCCAGATCTCATCTTTAGTTCTTTTGCATTTGATATTCCACATGGGACTGTATTTCTCATGCTAACCACCTCTGCAACATGCCCTAGCAATTCAAAGATCACACGCTAATGCCTACTTGTCCCCAATTACAGCAAACACCGGCAGGTTCTGCTGGTGCCCTTTGAAACAGATCTGCTTTGTGTTAAATATATTTACACTTGAAAACATCTCCAGAGAGGCCGAAGGAGTGCCTGCCCTCATCGACAGAAGGCAGCGCTGTGTAGAATACTAATCAGGCCCTGTACGTTTGATGCCTGCATTTGATGTTTCTCAAGGATCCAAGCAGAGGGCAAAGACCAGCGAGGCAGACTGTTCAGACTAGACTTACAGTACAATGCATTTTTCTTAGAGTGGTTTTGAAAGTTATGATTGAAGTTACGTAAATACACACAACCCAAAAATATGGTTTAGAGTAGGCCCATCACGATAACATTTGAAGCACAATATATCACAACAGAGAAATACTGACATAAATGATAATATTGAAATTACTTTTTGCCACTGACAGAAAGCAGGATAATCCCAGAAAAAACATTTTAAATATACTGTGCGATTAAAGGTACATTGTGTAACTTTTCAACCAATTTTTTTTTCCCCATAAAGATGTTATTGCTTTGTCTGGAATGTTTCACAGTATGGCATTAAACCTTTAAACCAAGCCAAGTTACATGTTTGATCTGTGGAGAGGCGACACCGCTCATAGTCACAGTTTTTCTACATATTTTTGAGCAATACAACCACCTATAATTGAATAAATGTAAGATAGAGCTGTTTAATGTCATATTGTGGAACATTCTAAGGAGAGCAATGACATATGTATAGAAACAAGAAGGTGACAGACACCCAACTAAAAAGTTACACAGTGCACCTTCAAAAGAAATTAGCTACAACAAATAAAGACAGAATGAACCAATACTGAGCTATAGAAGTTATTTTTTCTACCCTCTGCGGCTCAAATCTTTAAAAAATTCACAAACATCTCCCCATGTTTGCAAAGAAATTGCACGCACGATAAATATTGAGCCCCAAAATCCAGCTTTCATATATTGAATGATAAGTTGATATAGTAATTATCGTGAGAGTCCTACTGTTTGTTTACTTCAGTTACCCTGATGTTAAACCAATGGAGATTTTGAGTTGCTAAATACTACATGATAAATGTTTTTTTCCAGTAGTGACTCAGCAGCTTAACGGCTTGTATCACGGCTCTTTCGTTTACCTTTTTGCACAGTTTTGCTAATGAGTAATAGTCCTTGTTTAGTTTTTTTTAGTTTTTTATTTTACTTTCTTTCTCAAGCAAGTAAAGAATAAACCTGCCTCGACTTCTTCCAAGGCACTGCTCCATTCTCGCAATTGCAAAGTTCAGGGATACATGTGTCCAGTGGGCCACACAGGCGTTACTATGTCAGAAGAGGCGAAAGACTTCTCACACATTATCAAACATGTAGCACTGCACTGTAAAGTGTCCAGTGAGTCTATGAAGAAGAATTACAAAAGAGTTTATATTGTGTCCTACGGGATGGTTTCATTGTTATTCCCTTCTCTCAGAAACATTAACGGCTATTGTCTTTGGGTCTTGTGAAATGAAGGGGCATTTCTGGTGCTCTTTCTCCAAACCTCTGTGTAAAACTGTGGTCCCACTTGACAGCAGGATAATAGTGAGGAATGTGGACTGGCTTTTGGGCAACTCCTAGTTTATTATGCAACTATTGCACTGTCCTGGAATGAGAGGGGAAATGCTGTTTTAGCAGGTTTTGTACTTGTGTGGGTTCTTTCAGTAAATGTATAGAAACAGTTTAATGATGTCTAAATAGGATCACAGAAACAAATGTGATACGAATTGTGAAATGTAAAAACAACACCCAAGAGTCAAATCGCTGGGTTTTGTCACTTGCTTGAAGATTTGCTGGGAATGATACACTGTATGACATTAAACTTGTCTTTCTAGCATTAATGAGTGCATAAGAGATAAAAATATGCATAAGGGTGGTGGTGCCTCTTCACAGAACTTACTCATAACCTAGCCTGGTAGCGTCACCTGATTGTCTCCATGGAAATTGCTGTGGATGAAGGAAAAACAAGTCTGTGAATGTGGCCTTTTACTGTTCTGTGTTATGTCTCTTTGTGTCTGTTTTGTATTTTGTAATTGTCTTCTGTGTCATCTGCCTATAGGGAACAACAGATGGAAATGAGCATCTTTGCTATAATCTGGCATATTTACACTGCAGTTATAGATGTTAGATTAAAAAAAAAAAAAATTAAAATAAATAGACAAATATACAAACAAACAAACAAACAAACAAACAAACAAACCTCCAGGACCTATAGAACCTCCGTCAGAACATGGAGTTACATGCTGCACCTTTAAATGCTCTGTGATGAAGTAGTGCAAGTTGTCCACAAGCTTCGGGGTTGTTGGTTCGATCCCCGGTCTAGCTCATACAGCCATAGCGCCAGCCATGCTTGTGTGTGACTATATTTTGATCTGCATAGAAGAAGCATACCATTACATTTATGTGAGTGTGGAATATGGAATATGGAGTGTGGAGTATTTGTACTATGTCTGCTCTTGTGTTTTAGCGAGCTCAAGCAGATGAACTGGACAGCATCAAAAAGCACATCACTGCAACCAAAGACAAGGAGGATGCAAAGCTATTGGACAAACCAGAACAGTAAGACGTGGTCCAGTGTACATTTTTCCAGCCAGTTCCAGTGTCTGCTATATGTCTTACTATTGAAGCAAATATATTTATATTTAAAAATTGATTCCAGGGACCATAAATTGACTTGAAGTTGTCATTAAAGGTCATATAGTAATTCATGTTAGAATGTTGGAGAAAAAAAAAACATAATCAGAGTTGTGTTTTGTTTCATTCACACATGTTTGAGTTATCCTGCATTATTATTTTGTCCAAAGCTCAAAATGCTCTGTTCCACCTTGTGACGTCATGTAGTGGTAGTTTTCAAGTTAACAGCCGCCTTTTACCTTTTGCTCAGTAGAGATTGGCAAATCCAGAGCTGAAATCATCCAAATGATTTTAGTAAAGGAGTTTAAAAACACAGAGGAGAGAAGAACTCAGCCTAAATATGCAGAAAATAATGTAATATGGGCCCTTTAAGTTAACAAATTAGAATATTGAGATTAGAATATCATTTGCTGTGCTTTTTAGGATGACTGTGTAAACATACAGCTATATTTTGTGAAAACCACTGCCAATATATCAAAACATTCTCCGATCTTACCAAAACTGATCTCCCTCACAGAAAAAAAAAACCCAAAAAACTACTATTGTTTGTGCCTTATTCTGTTTTATGTCTGCATTTTCTTTTTAGATTTCTTCACCAGTTATCTGAAATCCCCAATTTTTCCCAGCGAGTCTTCTGCATCCTTTTCCAGTCGAGTTTCCACGAGTGCATCAGCTCCGTCGTTCGAAAAGTAGACATCCTTCAGAAAGTGTGCAAGGTGAAATATGGTCCTTCTCCAGTCTGTCAGGCTAGAATTTCATTGCAGTGACCTGTTTCTCTTTATGTGTATGTCTGTGTGTGTGTATGTGTGTATGTGTGTGTGTGTATTAGAATCTGCAGGGGAGCCAGAGCGTACTACAAGTGCTGGGTCTGGTGCTCGCCTTTGGAAACTACATGAACGGAGGGAACCGCACTCGGGGGCAGGCTGACGGCTTCACACTGGACATTCTGCCAAAACTCAAGGACGTCAAGAGCAGTGTGAGTCTGCTGCAACAAAGCAAATACAATGTGGTCTGGACAAGTCAATGTTAGAAAGCAAAAACAGGTTCTGATCCTAAACAGAAATTCTTAAGTAAAATTAGAGCCTTATTATTTAACAAGTTTGGAATATATTCACAGCTCCGTTTTTCAGTTGTTATTTTTAGAATTGGACTTTTTTCCTGAATTAAGTCAATGTGAATCAAAATCAAATTCATGAAGCAAAAAAGTTGGTGCCCGTTTTCAAGGCTTACTGAGAGACTTATTCACAACAGAAAGAATATTTGTTCTATCACCATCACACCTACTGATGTATATAAAAATGGGGAGTTTTTCTGTCTATTTGTTCAGAATAAATACAAAAATTCTTGATTAAATGACCAGTGCAGACCATGAACATTACTAAAGAGCTACAGGTTTGGAAATGCAAAAATTAATCTCACTATATTACCAATTGTTTCCAAATAGATTCCACTCACTAACTTTTCTATTTGAATTATGCAAGAATGTCACAATGTTATATTTTTTATGTCATGAAGAATCCTCACCATACTATGATTATTCACAATTATTAGCCAAACAACAGTGAAATAGTTAAAGCAGACCTATTCTGCAAAATTGACTTTTTAGAGCTTTTAACCGTGTCATAGTTGTTTCCTCTCACCATTTACTCACCCAAAGTTGTATTTGGATTGATTTGTGCCTGTTTTTGATTGCTTATTTTCAAGATGCCATATTGCTGATCTATCCTCATTTTCACCGCCATCGGCATACGCCCACTGCTCTGGACTTACTTTGTTCTCCAATTTTATTTTCTTGATGCACATAGGATTCGGCAGCATTGCACAGAAAAAATGCGCAGCTATCGATCACACATGCCAACTCTTTGTTGTGATTACGTCAGCTCCCATTGGGCACTGCATTTTTTCCATGGGTGTCACAGATTATAGATATGTAGCAGACACAAGCACAGTAGCTCTTCTTTAATTCATTTTCATTCAAACTGTCAAATAGATTACAATTCTTCTAGTATGTGAAATCAAACTTTCTGAATGATAACAACCACTTGACTTTAAGGTTTACTTTTTGGAGCAAAGACTGATTTGAAATTACTTTTTTTTTTTTGGCTTCTTAAATTCATTCAATTATTATTATTTCTTGCTTCTTACGATTATATTGTGACTTGTATAATTACAAATATTGATTAACAGATTACTCCAGACATTCCTAACAGCCTAGCATATTTGCATCACACGAACATCCCAAGATTCAAAACACTCATTTGAGCAGTCACAGGTAGTACTTAGCCACACTATCTCATCTTTGTTCTTCACTGTAGTTAGTACAACAACTTCTCCTCTGAGCACAGCACAATCAGTGGGACTGCTGTGTTTACGGAGCTTATTTAATATCTCTGCTAACTCAACTTGCCCACGACAGTACCATATAAGGGCACACCGCTTTGTGTTTTGTGGCGCTGCTGCTGGCCCTTGCATCCATAAAGAACATCAAACTTTCCACCAAGTTATGACAGCCAGTACAGCACAGTTTTTTTGTATTGTTGTTGCATTACCAGCCCAGTGTCATGATACCCAATCCGACTCCTCAAAACCGCACTCTGTATTCTGGTATTCTCGGACAAATTCCAGCGCTCTGTTCCTCCTGCCATGATGAAATTAATAAATAAATAAAGGGATTTGGTTTATTTATTTGTGTCGTCTCTCTTTGCTTGCAGGATAACTCCCAAAGTCTTTTGTCCTACATTGTTGCTTACTATCTGAAGCACTTTGATGAGGTATGTTTTGCTTTTCTGTTTATTTGACTGGCTTTCTCTTTTGCTTTGATTTGCTTAGAAATCCTTCCAGAGCCCTCTTTTCATCTCGCCTTTAGCCAGAGGATACCGTTGGCTTATCCTTTATCAAATTATTTATTTTCCCTTTGTTCATTTACGACTGGTCTCTCTCTCTTCTTCTGGCCCGCGTTGTTGATTCTCTTCTCTGTCTTTCACTCTTTCTCCCTGGCTTCATTCACTCTCCCTGTCTGCTCCCTGGCACAGCATCCAAAGCAGCGCTAGTGTAAATAATTAGTTTCTCCAGATGAGATGAACTCAGTGAGGGGGCTGCCTGCCAAAGTCAACCTGCATGACATGGTTCTTGGTCTGGACATGGGTTTGTAACATAGTTGGGCAGAGCTTGCAGGGGTCCAGTAGAGATTTGCTGGTCTTTCTGTGCGCTGGTCAGAGGATGTTTGGACTGCTGTTAATTCTAGTTGCGCATTTGGACGCAGTGATTGAAGAAGTACTCAATTTTGTTACTTAAAGGTGCATTGTGTAACTTTTCTAGTGGAGGGTCTGTCAAATGCTCAATGGAGATGTTATTGCTTTGTCTGGAATGTTTCACAGTATGATATTAAACCTTTCATCTTCATGGAGACCATACCAGACCAAGTTACAGGTCTGTGGAGAGGCAACCCCGCTCACAGTCTGAATGCCTTTTTTTAAACTATAAAACCACCTGTAATTGAATAAATGTATGGTATGTCAAACATTCCAGGCAGAGCAATGACATAAAAGTTACACAATGTACCTTTAAGTAAAAATACAGCTACTCAAGTAAAAGTATCATATAAAAAAACTTTGATTGGTGGCTGTTCTTTTGAGGTGCACTGTTTAACTTTTCTGGTGAGCGGGGTCTGCCTCTGTTTTGTTTCCTTAGAGATTTTATTTCATTTTTTTGTTTTGCCAAGAATGTTACGCAGTATGGCATTAAATGTATCTATATTTCCATGTAGACAGTCCAAATCTGTGGCGGTAACAGTGAATAAATGCCAGTTTAAATATTATATTATGTAAAATGAACATTGATTCGATTTTAATCGTGTTTTCATTTTCCGTCATCATTGTTTTACTCAACGTTGCATTTTGATTGATTGATACACGTTTGAGTAATCCTGTACTGTGCATTCAGGGCTTGAGTGTTTTCATCTGCCCTCTGTCTTGACCCACTTCTCTGGACTTAAACATAATGTTAAAAGAAAAACTGTTGCTTTCTACAGTAACATAAGAGTTCGTTACCATACCTTGTAACATTCCAGGCAAAGCATTAAAATCTCTGGTGGTTGAACTCCCACCAGAAAAGTTCCACAGTGCTTCTTTAATCTGGTGTGTATTGTGTATAAATGTGTATTTGTCTGTGCAGGATGCTGGCAGAGAGACCTGTGTGTACCCACTGCCCGAGCCCCAGGACCTGTTCCAGACCTCACAAATGAAGTTTGACGACTTTGAGAGGGATTTACGCAAACTGAGAAAAGACCTCAACGGTAAGAAAGTGCACACCATCCAAATACTTGTTTTAGCAAATTGGTAACTCTAAAGGGCATAATGTCAGCATGAGCTATTTTACACTTTGATCTTCACCAAGAACTGGGCAGGGAGTTCAGGAACTATAAATGTGTTATTATTTTCTAATACAAGCAAAAGTAGTTGTTGTAAAAGCATATCTGCACTGGCAAACATGTGTTCTAAAATTAAACACAGATTACAAATGGAAACTCACCTGCGGTTACCTTTGCCAAGGGTGAACACGTTTACTTTGGTTTGATAGGCCAAAAAGGACTAGGCAAATTTTGATTCAGCACCGATACAGATGTCTGACTCCATCCATAGTAGCACAGTACAATGCTTTACCATCACAGGATATGAGGGAATAGCGGCTTTAGGCATTAGGTTAGATGAACCGTAAGTGAAAACCTAGTGTCCACAACCTTTTGTTTGTTTAACCTTGTGAGCTTTTGTAACTTCTACAATCACTTGCTTTAGTTGTTATTTAAATAAACATAACTTAATTCCAATTAGATTACAACTTTTGTTCAACCTAGTTCAAACTCAATAAATACATTACATAATAGCTACAAAACAGTTGCTATTTCTGGATCACACTGTAGAATAGAATAGAGTAAAACCTAAGCCATCTATACATAGTAACACTACACAAAACATAACATGTGGCTTAAAGGTGCACTATGTAACTTTTCTGGTTGAGCATATCTTCATGGTGATGATGCTTTGACTGTTATGTTCTACAGCAGTGTACATTTCCATTGACACAAGCAGGCGATGCTGGCCAAGTTACGGGTCAGATCTGACAAGAGAGAGACAACCCCGCTAACAGTTTTTTTTTAGCAACACAAACAACTGTAACTGGAAAAAAAGCAAGAATGTATGTTCAGTATGTTTTATGCCATACTGTGGAACATTCCTAACCTTGCACAGAAAGATGGATTTTTGCAATATTTGTCAGTTCACAAACTTGACATACTCTCAGAGCAGCAGAAACATCTCCATGGAGACAGACAGATAGCAAACCCCCCCATTCAGAAAAGTTACATAGTGCACCTCTAACTGTCTTAAAATATCCTCTGTGATCCTCCATATTACCTTCAAGTGTGTCAGTTTTTAGGAAATTCAATAGCAATAGTCAGCACGTTGGACAAGGTTACTATGTTTTCCCCAGATAGAGGATGTCTGTATTTAACATCTTTCAACTTACAACTTTCATTTTGCTGCATTAATCAACCACATCTTTTGAATGAAGAATAGTTTCCTAATGGCATGTTGCTCTGGTCATGTTTGGGCGCTGGAGCCAGGTCAGTTCAGAGATATCATCTGTTTGTCATAGAGGAGCTAAGCACAAGCACATGTGTCTGACAGAGGTAGACTCCTGTTGGACCTTTACTGTCCTGGTGAAATAGAGATCAAAATATGGAGGTCAGAAAATGTGCTCTGCCTATGAAGGCTATCAGAGTGTTTTGTGCAAAGAATAAAAATATTGTTCACCATGGACACTTCTTCATCACCCGACTACACTAAATTTACTTTTGGCCTTGTTGACATTGCTGGTTAAGCTTGTGAGAATGTTTCTGGCAATGTAAAATAAAAAGAAATTGTAGTTCGTTGAAAATAGGCGGTTGACTCAAGTGCTTGTGAAGTGCCCAGATGAGACTATGAATAAGGATTTGAAAAGAAAATGCCTGTAATTTTTTAGAAACAGTTTGTGATTAAAGTTCATACTGTTGAGAACGTATGTTTCTCAGTGGTGGAATAAGAAAAAAATAATAATAATTAAGAAAAAAATCAAATCCAATGCTAACAAAAACAATTAGATAAAACTTTTCACTGTTTATGAAGAACTGAACAAATAAAACCACCAGAAACCATTTACAGTACATCTCAGTGTACGGGTACTCCTGCGAATACACAGTCACTTACCAGGGAGTACTAGTTTCAGAATTTAAAAGAAGTTGAAATTGAAATGATAGTATTTAAATACAAATGCTCTTTGACGTAAATCTGAGAATGTTTTGGAGAATTCTGAACATCAGTATATATTTAAAACAAAAAATATAATGGTAATATTTAATTAAGATAAGATAAGATAAGATAAGATAAGACTTTATTGATCTCACAGAGGAGAAATTCACTTGTGACAGAAGCTCACAGTCAGGGGACAGTATAGTGCAAAAAGTTGTGAAAAATTGTGCAAACACTCAGAACAATAAGTAAATAAAAAATAAACCTTATACTACTATAGAAAACACATTTCTTTGCCTAGTTGCCAAGTTAGGAGCTATTCAAGGTGTGAGAGAAAGCTTAGGAGGTACACTAGACAAAAACAGTTGGGAACCACTGGTACATATGATGAGAAATATAAAATAAATACCCTTATCTGATCCCCACCCAATGACATGCTGCAAGTCCGCTCGATGACAGCCGTAATATAAGCATGTCAAATTCCTCGTTTGTCAAAATAAGTGAGTACAAAGTAAACATGGGGTATACGCCGCAAATCAAGATGACTTATAGAGAATTAGGGCCAGGAACGGAGCTGGAGCCTGCATGCCATTACCCTGTTTGCAGAAGGAAAAATGTGGCAACAGGATCAGACCCTGACAGGGCCAACTGACAGCTAAAGCCTAAAAAAGTCCTTTAATGAATGAGCGCTTTGGGAAATACTAACTTTCATTACTCTCTCATGGCTCTCAACACCTCGCACACGTCCATCCTCTCATCCGTCCGTATGTGCTAGAAAAATGACTGTATATTTTGGATATAGGTGTATGTGTGTAAAATGCAGATGTGCCTATATGCAAGTCAGTACATTTGAGCGTTTGACTATTCCCCATACACCCTCTGCGCTCTATCATGTTTTATGGATCTACCCTGCTAAACCGATTAACCCTGTGAAACGCATTGCCAAATATTGTTTTTCCTCATCCATAATAATTCTGTAAGCTGTTCATTGCTTGCCATTAAGAAAGATGTAGTTTGTCACATGGGAGGCAAACTTGTGGTGTACCCTGACACAATGGCAGGGACACATGCTGGACTAAACATAAATATACAGCTCTACCTGTGCAGGGCTCACCTCCTAAAGCCTAACTGAGCACTAGAGCAGACCCAGCTTCGATGACAGAGTCGGGGGTGTTCCGATAGGTGGGCGGGTGCGTGAATGGCCTTGGCTAGCCCGGAGGACGTCCAGCCAGTAGCACAGGAGCACACATCTCAGCATACCTCCAGGAGAAAGAAAGGGGGTCATATGGAGAAGGCATCAGAAAGTGTCCAGAGTTTTGATTTGCCCCTAAAGTGTTTCATGGCCTCTCCACCTCACAGGCCCAGAGCTGCGATTGTGTATCCATTAGGGCTGGAGATAGAGCGTGACCACAGGGTTCCCCTGGGAGCGTAACCCGGGCCTTCCTGTGGCTCCTCTGGGTGTCCTATTAGTCATTATGGTTGATTATGGCTTTGCTAGCACAGCAAAAATACTGTAGCGATTTGTCAAAACAGACGAAATCCTCATTAAGAGCCCAGTAGAGTTATTAATTACAAGACAAATGTTGAATAAGCTTTATATGAGAACTTTGGTTTCTGAAATAATAATTGCACCTCTGTCTTTAGCGTGTTCGGCGGAAACTGACAAAGTGTGCAAGCTGTCATCGGAAGAGAACCTCCAGCCTTTTAAGGACAAGATGGATGATTTTCTCAACAAAGGTAATGTTCAAATCCAGCTGTATTTTATGCATCAGATTCTAAATGACCATGCTATAGTGATTTGGTGGATCCATTTAAAATTGCTACTGACTGATTGCCTGACCAGCCAGTCCCTTCTACATTCTGTTCGAATCCAGAAGGGAGTGGAACCAGACAACAGAGGGTGAAAATCTTCCTTCCTAATTTAAGACCAACCTCCCACATGTGTCTCTCAAAGGCGGAAGATATTTCCTCTCTAAAATTCTCGTATCATTCAGAACAAAATATTGAACTTCTTTTACCTGAGATAAATAATAATGTGGTGCTTTGATTGTTGATTCCGCAAAAATCCACTGTTTCTGAGTCCTCTATGTAGTTTATTTCACCTTTTTCGTGTAAACCGCCATGTTTGTTTTTGATGTGAACGGAGCATGTGTCTCTGATTGGTTAATCCGCCTGCCAATCAAGTCCTCTCAAATCATGGAGACAGGACACGGCTCCAGATGCACTCATCTTTGTAAAGTTTTGTCAAAGGATGTGCTTCTGGCTGGTCAGGTATTGATTCTCATGCAAAAATATTAATAAAAAAATAAATAAATGTTTATTTTACTTTATCTGCACATATATTTTATTAAGTATTGGATAGATATTGTGATATTTTCCATATTATTATTTGGTATTGGATTGATCACCCATCATTACTGTATGTATGCCTGGCAGTACACTGTATTGCGTGGAAATTCAGTGTCTCATATGTCTGTAAAACATACACTATATTGCCAAAAGTTTTCACTCACCCATCCAAATAATGGAAATCAAGTGTTCCAATCACTTCCATGGTCACAGGTGTAGAAAATCGAGCACCTGGGCCTGCAGACTGTTTCTACAAACATTTGTGAAAGAATGAGTCGCTCTCAGGAGCTCAGTGAATTCCAGCGTGGTACTGTGACAGGAGGCCACCTGTGCAACAAGTCCAGTCGTGAAATTTGTGAAAGTGATTGGGAACAACAGCAGCACAGCCAGTAAGTGGTAGGCCACGTAAACTGACAGGGCGGGGTCAGCGGATGCTGAGGCACATAGTGTGCAGAGGTCGCCAATTTTCTGGAGAGTCAGTTGCTACAGACCTCCAAACTTCATGTGGCCTTCAGATTAGCTCAAGCCATACATCACCAAGTACAATGCAAAGCACGCCACCACTGGACTCTAGAGCAGTGGAGACGCGTTCTCTGGAGTGATGAATCCCACTTCTCCATCTGGCAAGTCTGGGTTTGGCGGTTGCCAGGAGAACGGTACTTGTCTGGCTGCATTGTGCCAAGTGTAAAGTTTGGTGGAGGGGGGATTATAGTGTGGGGTTGTTTTTCAGGAGCTGGGCTTGGCCCCTCCCTTAGTTCCAGTGAAAGGAACTCTGAATGTTTCAGCATACTAAGAGATTTTGGACAATTCCATGCTCCCAACTTTGTGGGAACAGTTTGGAGATGGCCCCTTCCTCTTCAACATGACTGTGCACCAGTGCACAAAGCAAGGTCCATAAAGACATGGATGAGAGAGTTTGGTGTGGATGAACTTGACTGGCCTGCACAGAGTCCTGACCTCAACCCGACAGAACACCTTTGGGATGTATTAGAGCAGAGACTGAGAGCCAGGCCTTCTCATCCAACATCAGTATGTGACCTCACAAATGTGCTTCTGGAAGAGTGGTCAAAAAATCCCATAAACACACTCCTAAACCTTGTGGACAGCCTTCCCAGAAGAGTTGAAGCTGTTATAGCAAAGGATGGACCGACGTCATAAGTTCATATGCGAGTCAAGGCAGGTGAGTGAATACTTTTGGCAATATAGTGTATGTATGTCTGATAAATGTATCTGTAAAAATGATAATTACTTTCATAATGTAATCATGGACACTAAATCCTCCATAAATTTATGGTTCTGATTTTAATGCATTTTACACAGTAGGAAAGGCAGTAGGGGGTAAGGAACAGCTTGTTTAGGCAGGGATACAGTCCACTGCAAAGATCCAGGATTTTGTCAAAGGTTTTGTCATTATCATTAATATGAAATCCCAAATGTCATTGGCAGATTTCATGTAACTTTCAGGAATGGAGAACAAAATTATTGTTGTTTTTTTTTGGAGTTCACTATCTCATTTCAAGATAGGGCTGCCAAATTCATTAGCAACGTCATAAGTTGCTGAACTTATTATTATTTTGCCAATGAATTTGGCAGCTCGTTGATTACTCAATTAGTAGTTAGATCACAAAAAACCTGTAAATATGACAATAAAAGGTGCAATTATATAAGCGTGTTATATAAGTGTAATTTCACAGTAACACTATAATGCCTTGGCAGTGGTCTAGTTAACCATAATAACTATATCAATTTATTGTCCAATAAATCAAATACTATTTTGTTCATGTAAATTGTGCAGAAAGTAAGTGCTTTGTGCATTTGTGGACAGGGAAGATGTCTCAAAGTTAAATACACTTGAATCAGATTCAAACAATGGCCATGACGTTCTGCATTTTCTGATCGCTTTCAGCAAAAGACATTCCAGATTTATGTATAAAACTCAATTCAAACGTGCTTCACATATCAGTCTGGCATGAGCCAAGTTATTCAAACCAGGCATTCAAACCATTTAAAATACTGTATACCTTAAACACTCTCTTTGTGTTTTGTGTTCAACTTCTGTTGTCTTCTATTGGTTTTGTCTACAGATTACAGTTTGCTGTGTTAGATAAGTTTGTCCTGCTTGTTGGTGGTTTTATCTCTGTTTCATTTCACAAACAGTCTTTTCTGTATCTCCTCGCCCTGACAGAGCTAGCTGAAGGCTTCACAATCACATTCATTGATAGCATCAGAAGTAGACACCATTTGGGCTTGTTTGCTCTGTATCTCTGTTCACTGTTAAGCTGTTGTCAGGTCCCTGTCTGGTTCTTGTTCTTGTAGTGTTGGAGATTCTCAGATACCTGGCCCTCTTTCTTCTCCTGTCTGTGTCCTGGTGCTGTCTTTGCTACAGACTTTTTCCATCAGGGAAATCAAAGCGCTCTGTAGCCTCTTTGACCCCATCTCTCCACTTCAGTCATCATTTACACAAAGAAATCAAACAAAGCCTTCAAAGTGAGATGTTTACTACATGCGCTGGTGAGTGATGAGCAATTAAACCACAATAGTGTATTATTTCAATATTTGCACCTAGCTGTTGTGCAATGAAGTGCAATTAATATCGTGTGTAAATGAAGCATTACAATTATGGTGATCTCTACCTACCAACTGAGGACATCTGAGATATTGTTTGACTATATTGTCATAATACTGTAAGACATTGTTCAGTGATAAACACATAGATCTAAATAGTTGCATTGTATTGCATTTTTTACACTAGCATGGGAAAACGCAGCGGTAACTAGAAATTAAAATTTGTTCTTGTTTGGCCATTTATTGAAGACAATGATCCGTTGCTCCCGTTATATGTATATTTTGAAATCTTGGAAAGAATTATAACCGCACAGAAATGATTGACAGGACATTAGAGTAGTCTTGATCTACAATACTGCTGGTCTCCCCACAGTTTATTTGTATTTGTTATACTACAATAAAATTCTATTAAAGGTCCTATATTACTCAAAAATGTTAGAATGTTGTTACTTTCTCAGAAGCATACCTGGAGTTGTGTTTTGTTTCATTCACACATTATCCTTTATTATTACTCCGTCTGCATTTCCAGTGTTCAAAATGTCATGTAGTGGTAGTTTCAAGTTAACAGCTACCTTTTACCTTTAGTTAAGTGAACATCGGCAATTCCAGGCCTGAAATTATCCAAATGATTCTATTGAAGGCGTATGAAGTTTAAAAACACAATGGAGCACTTCCTGTTTTACAGCATGACGTGACAAAATGGAATAGAGTGTTTTCTGTTTAAGAGAAGAACTCAGCCTAAACTAGCCGGGTTTGTATGTTAAACATGTGTGAATGAAACTAAACACAACGCTGCTTATGTTTTTGAACAGATCAGAAAAAAGCGCAGTAAACGGAGTGAGTAACGTGAGTAACGTGAGTACACGGAGACTTGATATAGACATGGTTTGTCTGTGGTTGTCCAGTTCTAGTCCTGGTTTAGATTTGGGTTTAGTCCCAAATCAATCACACTTTTGATGTTACCCATAATTTGACATGGGTTAATTCAGTGCAGCACTATAGCTGCACCACTTGACTAATTGCTTACTCACCTGAAAGGGCCCATATTACGCTCTGATCTGTGTTATAATGTTGTTTTCTCATCAAAAACAGACCTGAAGTTGTGTTTTGTTTCATTCACACATGTTTAGGACACAGATTCTGCATATTTAGGCTGAGTTCTTCTCTCAAACAGAAAACACTCTGTTGCACCTTGTGATGTCATGTGTTAATAGAGGGAGTGCTCCACTGTGTTTTTAAACTCCATACACCTTCACTAGAATCATTTGGATTATTTCAGCCCTGGAATTGCCCATTTATACTGAACAAAATGTAAAAAGTAGCTGTTAACTTGAAAACCACAGCTTCATGACATCACAAGGCTTTAACAGTGCCTTTTGAGCTTTGGAGATGTAGACAGACTTGTAAAAAAGGTTTATTCAAACATTGAAACAAAACACAACTCCGGGTATGTTTTTGAGGAGGTAAAAACAATCTAATATGGCTAAAAGCTCACAAGAGTCAATTTCACTTTTGTACTAAATTGATAAAAAGTGATACTAGAAATACAGTTTTGTTATTAGACTCAAACATGACAAAATGCCTAAACAGTCCCCTGATAAATGACCATAGCTGTTGATAGAGTAAATATATTTCTACAATAAACATTTAGATTGGAGCTTCACCTTCACACATCAGCAGCTTCTGATTTTGATTTCTGTTTTACTATCACTCTGAGGACACACAGGAGTTGGAAGAATATCTGAGCTTAACGTTCCCCAGATGTCATACAGTTCTGCTTTTATGCCTATAACCCAAACACTATTAACATGCTGTCCCTCACTGTCTAAGTTAGTGCTTGTTAACCAGCTAACTGTCATACTCCATCACTTTGAATGTAACCTTGACTCCATCCGCTCTACTGTGACCAATCTCTCTGAAGGAGCGGGCACACAGGCCACTTTCTATTGCTTTTGTATTCAAATGAGTGTAATATAGATCATATGTCTTTTGGTGCTAAAGGAAGTCTGCGGAGAAAGGCCTCTGGTATTTGCATATTTGCGTCTGAGAGAAATATCGTAGTTCTGTACTTTGATGAGATTTTTCCTTCAAATGCAATTCTGTAACATGAACGTGTGATTGCAAAGGCTCCAGACAGGATTCTTGGGGTTCCTCTTCTGTGGTGGTGCAAAAGAACAACAGCCAAAAGTCTTATTTTTGTTATTTCTGTAATTTCCAACAAGCACAGGGTTAAACTGTCTCTGGCTCCACAGTTGAAACCGCGTTTGTTTATGTTCTGACCATGAAACTCACCACAGAATAACAGTGGGAGCGCACTGCAGGAGCAGGGCTGTTTGGTCTAGTCTGCCTCACAGATTCACATGCACTCGGGCCTTTGAAGGAGGATGTGAGCCGAGCTGTGGCCCTGTGATAATGTGTGTGTGATGGACATGGACATTGGACACAGAGGCAGCACTCTCACTACTCCTGTTGGCTGCACCTCACTATAATGTTCTTCTTACTAAAGGCCCCATGCATTTACAATGAGACTGACTTGAGTTTGAATTCCAGCAGGGTCTGGGATCAGGCACAGAGCTGATCATTTCTTTGCTGATCCAATTGCCGATACTTGAGTTTCTCTAAAGCTCTAAACGTTTCCTCTTGAATATCCTCATATCATTCAGAACAGAAACTTCTCTCACCTCAGTTAAACTGTGTTTAGTGCTTTGCACATAGATTCTGCATGCATCTGTGTTTTGTTTTGTTTTTTTCATTTTAAGCTGCCCTTTTTTTTTGACACAGATGGCTAATACTCCTGTCAATCACAAACACTGGAACTCTGCAGGGGACCTGAATTCCAGACTACATATTTGTATATTGTACACAATGTACAGTCATAGGATTTCACATTACAGCACATGAATAAATGGACTGATCTGAGTGCTCATTTGGATAAAAAGTTGGGAAATTGCATTTCAGCATATCCACATTATTTCGCGACCCCCTTCATGATAAGGTCCTACTGTGAACCCTTTTTTTGGTACAGTGCTGTTAAAAAACATTCCAGATTGCAGTCATTGCTGCTCATTGCTTTTGCTGGGTGAATTTGTCAACCTAAATTGCCTTGTATTTACATGGACGTGAGATTGCCATTATATCTAAGTATCATATATCATATAGTATCCATATAGGAGAAAGAGGCTTCTGTTATCCTTAATAGGAATAATTTGAAGTAAAATAAATACATTCCCCTCAACTATGAATAAATGAGTGACTTTTACAATATTTCATGTAGACTTGTGCCTTATTGCATGATTTGTCATCGAGCATTGATGAGCTGTTAGCGGCACAGACAAGGCCGAGGTACACAGTGATTTAATGCAGAGGAATGGTGAAGCATGGTACTGCTCCCATTGGGCTCCACTCAGATCTTTAGATGTGGCTCTGGCTTCAGTTACACTTAGCAACCAGATATTCCCGGGATAAGAGAGGAACATGCGTGAGTGCCAGGAAAGATTCTTTCCTCCATCCACTGAGCTGTGTATCTTGGAAATCAATGAGGAAGTCAGAGGTCAGTTTGATCATGTGACAGGTGAGTGAAGCCCTGTGCACAGACAGTGACCTTGGGGTGAAGAATTGGTTATTTCAAAGTAAATGTATGCATGAGCTAAAGACAGCATTTGACAGGTAGAGGAGAGAGGCTGAGAATATAGACTAGCCTAAGACACGCAGGCAAGTAACTGCACTGCTAATACCAAATGAGCACTCAAGATGACAAGGCCTTTCAAAAGAGAGAAGAAACATTTTCATTCTATAACTCTTCTATAATCTTCTTTTAACTGGCAGTGTAATCTTCTAAAAGGGTTCAAGTAGGCCTGTCACGATAATTACTATATCGACTTCAATATATGAAAGGTGAAACAATATTTTTGAGGGTCAATATTTATCGTGAGTACTTCTTCTTAGAACTAGTGGGGATTTTTTTTGTTATGTGTCTGTACTACAATAAGATTTGAGCCATAGAGGGTTGAATAAATAACTCTTATGACTCCTTCTAGATGCAAAAGTGTTTCATTCTGATATTTATTTATTGTAGTTTGTGTTTTATTCACCATATTCTACTTTTAGAATATTTTTTGTTGGGATAATCCTGCTTTAGGGTTTTTGTGTCAGTGGCAAAAATTTGTTTCAGTATTATCGTTTATCGTCTATATTGACTTAAGCAATATATCGAACTTCAAAATCTGTTATTGTGACAGGCCTATCTTCAAGGTGATGTTTCTTCATTTTTGTGTTAATTTTAGTCCATTCTTACAGTAATTATTATTATTATTATTATTATTATTATTATTATTATTATTATTATTATTATTATTATTATTATTATTATTATATAGGTATCATACGTAGGTTGGGCATCTGTCCCTCTTTTGGTTGTCCTGCACAGACCCCTGTCCCTCATCCCACTTTGTAGAGAATGTCCCACCTTTTCTGTGGTAAAACATGAATTCAATAAAAAGCAAAACCTACTGGGGTTGTAGCTGTTTAGTTGATTAATTGGTTGGTCTTTTATCATAATTTAACGGTCCTATATTATGCAAAATTGACCCTTGTGAGCTTTCAGCCATGTTATAATATTGTTACCTCATCAAAAACATACATGGAGTTGTGTTTTGTTTCAGTCACACATGTTTGTTTAATTCTCTATTATTAGTCTGTCTACATCCCCAAAGCTCAAAATGCTCTGTTCCACCTTGTGATGTTTACTTTTTGTTCCGTAGGGATTGGCAATTTCAGAGCTGAAAATATCCAAATGATTCTAGTGAAGATGTATGGAGTTTAAAAACACACTGGAGCATTTCATGTATTAGCACATGGCATCACAAGGTGGAATAGAGTATTCAATTTGCACGAAATTTGCAGGTATGAATGAAACAAAACACAACTTCAGGTATGTTTTTGATGAAGAAACATTATAATATAGATCAGAAAATAGTGTAATATAGGCCCTTTAAACCAGTCAAATGTGTAATAGTCTGATAATCTGCAGTGTGTAGCTTCTGTGATTTTTTTTTTTCTTTCACACACACACGCACACGCACACAAACACACAAACGCTCTTAAGTGCACAAACCCGCAGTCATCTGTCTCCATTGAAAGTTGCGGCTGCACAAAGAAGCACTTGTGTTACAATAGTCCAATGGGCCGCACTCATTTGTCAGTTGTGCAACAGCGGGACCATCCGACACATGAGCGGGTGGCACTGCTATGACCTGGACCATAACTGCTGCTTAAGTAATGATGACACGTGGAATCCACCTGTATATACATGTTGCACTAAAGGTGAAAGACAGTCATACAGGAAATATTTTAATCCTGTATTTACTGATACACGCGTTCTTTCCTTTAATCAATCTCTCGCTTCCTTTCACAGCCAAAACAGAGCTGGAGACGCAGGAGAGGCAGCTGGCAGACACTCAGAAGATGTGAGTTTTTGTTTAAAAACACTTCACAGGTCTCCACCACCTGAAAAATGTCTATAGGCTTTTCTCGTGTCTTGGCCTAGTGTCTAGAAAACAGTGCAAGTGACAGTATAATACCTCTTATATTTTACTGTTTGTAATTAGCTCAGATTGCTGGAAGAGTTGTTACCACTTTGGATTGGTCACTAAAGGTGTATTGTGTAACTTTTTGGTGAGGGATCCACTAGGTGCTTCTTCATGGAAATGCTATTGCTTTTCCTGGGATATTTTACTGTATGGCATTAGACTTAGACTTTATTCATCAACAAGTGAAATTTGGATACAGTAGCTCACACATCACAATAACTATAATAACAAAAAGCCAAGATATAAAGTTTAATAATAAATTCAAAATAAATAGCAAGAGACAGGTGTCAAATAAGACATAAGTATTGTACAGTATATGCACATTAAACTTGTATCTTGTATCATTGCATTTATTCAGTTACTGGTGTTTTATTCCTCAAAATACCTTGAAAACATGGGCTATTACTGTGGTAGTGATCTATAAAAAGAAACCTTGTCATGGAAATGAGTTGATCTGAAAACTGAACTTTGGGCGTCAAGGTTTTCAAAGTCAGAAGGCGGTCTTTGCTCAGAGAGACGAGAAGTGAGAAGAGAAGTTTTGGTTTGTTTTTGCGCACACTTTTAGTAAGAATTCCACGTTAAGTTTTATAGATGAGACCCCTGACCTGAAACTTGTCCTGGTGGTGTCGCCTGCTTGTCTCCATGGAGAAAGTTAAATGCCACAAAGCAATAACATCTCCACCAGAAATGTTACATCATGCACTTTTAAGATTTTGCATGTCTTCTCAATGTTACTGCTTCCACAAACATAATCTTATAGGAGAATAAACAAATGTTGTTCCTAAATTGAATTACAGTGAGTGAATATTTGGACATCATATATGTGACCCGATATCCAAAGTTGCTGGCAGTAAGCTTTAAGAAAACACCAATGAATTTCATTGTTTAAATGTGCACTGTGTAACTCTTCTGGTGGAGACATCTTCATGTCTCTATGGTGATGTAATTGCCTTGTCTGGGATGTTACACAGTATGGCATTAAACAAATATATCTTTATTCAATTACAGGTGTTTGTATTCCTCAAAACTACTGCAAAAACATACATTATTACTGTGAGCAGGTCCACTTCTCTGCAGATCTGACCTGTAACATGGTCTGGTGATGTGGACTGCTTGTCTCCATGGAGATAGTTAAATTAAATGCCATGCTGTAGAACATTTCAGGAAAAAAAACTACATGGAATCAAGTACCAGAAAAGTTACACAGTGCACCTTTAAATGACTATACAGCCCAGGATTTCTTAGTAGTGAAGCAAAAAGGGAAGACGGTTCCTAAAACGTTGGTTCAAAACATATTCTTTAAAAAAAAAACATCTAAGAAATCTGCTTTCAGAATAAAACCCATCTTTAGCTGTAAAACTGACGATTTACTTGTGAATTTGCCTGGAAGCGATGCAAGATGGTCGGATATTATTGCTTCCACGTTGCCGAAACCCAATCCAGCTGTTTTGTCAATATTTAGCGCTGGCGGTTCCTCATGTTTCAGTTGTAGGTGCGACGCGTGGTGCCAGTGCTCTGAGCTGATGAGAGGCCCCTAGTGTGGTGTCTGCCTTGTTTATCTAAGCCTAGAGAAAGTAGACAGCTCCGGCTCCGGCTTCTGTTACTGCCACCAAAGAATGTGTTCGTATAGCACACTCCAAACAAAGGCCAACTGAAGCTGTCTCTCTATTGATCCACTGCAAATGGCCGCCACATTTAACACTTGTGCGCGTGACATTGTGCTGTGAGCTCACTCTTGTGTGTCTTATTTCCTGTTTTATTATATACACTTACGGATAAACACCACAAAATGCAACAGCACAGCTATATAAGGGGTGGACTAAGAGGTGTTATTAATTTTCAAGTTAATCTGCGGCCATGGCAACGGTATGCACTGTCATCTCGGCCTTGTGCTTCAAAATTCAGAATCACTTTAATCTTAATTTGTGTTAATAAAACATGAAAAGACTAGTAACAATCTAATTAATCTTAAAATAGAATTCACTAAGCCTGGGTTATTTTTAAAGGCCCATATTACGTTATTTTCTGATCATCACTACATACCTGGAGTTGTGTTTTCCTTAACGCATGTTTAACACACAGACCCTGCATATTTAGGCTGAGTTCTTCTCTTAAACAGAAAACTGTTTCATCATGATGTCATGTATTAATACAGGAAGTGCTCCATTGTATTTTTAAACTCCATACACCTTCACTAGGATCATTTGGATAATTCAGACCTGGAACTGTCAATCTCTACTGAACAACTAACTGCTAACTTGAAAACTACTGCTTGATGACATCACAAGGTGGAACAGAGCATTTTGAGCTTTGGAGGTGTAGACAGTCTAATAATAAAGGATTACTCAAACATGTCTGAATGAAACAAAACACAACTCTGGATATGTTTTTGAGGAGGTAACATCAAACATTTTAACATGTCTTAAAGCTCACAAGAGTCAATTTTGCATAATATTGGACCTTTAAAGGCGCTGTATCAGATTTTTAATGTCTTAAAAATGTGAAAACAGTGGTCCAAAGTTAATTCTCACTTACCTTATGATGAGTTTTTAAGTGCTTTGCACAAAACCAGAGTGGAGTTTTGCTTTCATGATAAAGCTAACAACAACTAGCATACAAAAGCGCACTTCCTGATTATCAGACAGTAACACGCTTTCTAAGTAGATGCAGCCAGTGCACAGCAGGGACATATCCAATATACCAGGCCAATATTTGGCCTTTTTAACGTTTGTGCTATCGGCCTTAAATCTCCAGGACAGGCCAGTATTTTGTTGTGGTTAATTTGCTGACTAAAAATACACACAAAGCCTTATTTTAACACTTTAATATGAAGAGGTAACTGCAGAAAACATGACTACACTGCTCTCTTATAGGTCTGTGGTCTCTCTTTGTTGTCTCTACTTACTTGACCTCAAGAGCTGCTTAGACAATACATCTGTACTGAATGTGGCTCAAATCCATGGGTTTATTGTATATTATGAATGAAGTCTTTGTCCCAGCTTTATTAAGGCATGAAGTGTAGTTATTATAAAATGTTTCCAAAAATCCTCTAGACCAAAAATAGTCACATTATACCAAGATTAACATCCAGTGGGTTGGTTTCTCAATAACCTGGAGTTTTGAAATGCTTTGTGTCCGCAGTTTCCTGGAGCTCAGTGTGTCTTTCTCAGTCAAACCCAAAGCAGGAGAGAAGGAGGTCTCCCCCAACACGTTCTTCTCCATTTGGCATGAGTTCTCCTCTGATTTCAAAGAGCAGTGGAAGAGACAGAACAAGCTGATGTTACAGGAGAGGTAAGCACAGGCCTGCCCGCCCAGACAAAACATGTGTGAACTTTAATACCTCTACTGTTGTACCACAAACCCACAAACAGAATCCAGTTTTTGAACTTTCATACTTATGCCAGAACATAATTGCTCCTTGGGTCTTGTCAAAGCTAACAGTTTATTTTGCATTGAGCTACAAAAACTGATTTCAATATGCAAGCTAAGTGACAAAACTCTGACCTAAAATGTTGATAAAGTAAAAAATAGTTCTGTTTAAAACATCATCCAGGTTTGTCAGGGCCAGGTCATGGTGGTTTCAGTGACTAAAGCCCATACATAACTTTTTTAACCACAAACAGATTTCATTTTGGTTGTGTTTTGCACTGACAAACGTGTGTCCTTACTGTGAGTGGGCTTGCATCTCCGCAAACCTGGCTCATATTTGGCCTGGAGGAAAGTTTCTTCCCGCTTTTCTCTATGGAAATGTTGTTGGCCGTAATCTTCCTCAACATGGCATAAAACATCTAATGTTCCAAAGTATGACTCTAACTTTCTATTTCCATGGAAACATGCAGGTGACATGGCACCTTCAGAAAGTTACATACTGGGCCTTTAATAATTAGATTGGAAAAATCCAGTAGTTACTATTAAGAACACAACTACACAGTATTTGAATTCTTTTTAACATTCAGCTAGTGATTACTATGTTAATATGTTATATAAGAAGTTGTACATGTATTATAAACATGGTATGTTTTGTCTGTACCAAAGCTTTTTCAAAATGGACTGGGCTCCATAATCAAATTAATGAAAATGTACAAAAATAAGTGCAACCGCCCCAGAGAAAAGTCCTGCATATCTCTATGAAGCCCATAACAGTGCCAACTTTGTTTATGTGGAAATTAGCTATTTCATTTATTTCAAAGCGTTACTAATCGTCAACATTTACATTTTGTCCTCAAGCACAATATCTTGAACCATTCATTCAATTTACAGTACATGTTGTTTTACTGCAGATCATATCGACTGCATACACATTCATGAAGGGAAAGACTTTAAGTGACCCATATCAGAGGCCTCACCCTGATAATCAGAACCACACAGGCACCATACACTGGGCTTATGGGGACTTGATGAAGACAAAGATAATATTTGTTCCACCAACAAAACAATAATTGGTCCATTACTCCAAATAAAGATGGAATAAGGATATGTATTTGTGGACAAAATGTTAAACAGTGAAAACTTTAACTTAATGACCTTTTAGTTAAGCAGTGTATGGGTCTGTGATTGGTGAACAGGAGACAGGGAGGCTGATCAAAAACAGAATTGAGCAGTGTTTCTCGAACTGTGGTACACATACTACAGGTGGTATGTAGATTCCTCTGTAGTTAATGTAGTTGTTTCATTCAAGGTTTTATGTACATTTCTGTCCTTTCTAGAACCAATATTTCATGAAATAACCCGACTTGGACCTTTTTAGCCCTGGGGCAGTCTTGTTATGGACCTGGTTTAGATCTGGTGGTACTCAGAAGTCCAATTATTTTCTTATTTGGTACTTGATGAGAAAAGAGCCATTGACAATAGATATTACAATAATGTTAACTATACTTTATATACTTGGAAACTTTGTGTAGGTTTTTATTATTATTTATCATTCAAATTCAACTGAGTGCTGGGAAATGCATATACTTCTGACTCAACTGTACATAAAGCTGCTCAAAACATGATTTAAAAATGCATGCCACATGGTCATTCCATAATATAATAAAAATTAGCTTAGACCATTTTGATTAATGCAATCCCCTGCCTTTTTAAAAATATCTATTTAAAACTAAAATGCACCAACATCTTCACAAAAAGATTTGTCTCATGTATTACGTGATGGCACTCAAGATATGTTTTTATAGTATGGATGGCTGTCTTTATCAAACGCCTTCACACAATTTCTTAATTTTTTTTATTATAAACTATTTTATTCAATTGCACAATTTTACTGTGTTTTGTATGATTCAGAGTGAGTGTGCTTAAATAAATCTCTTGATTTCATGCTCTAGGGTAAAAATGGCTGAGGAATGCTTCAAACAGGCCAGAGAGAAGGCTTCCTACAACGTGAAACCCAAACATGCAACTGGAATAGTACGTTCTGTTTTTTATGACCGCCATTTAAAACCCCCCATTTCCACTGCTACCTGTTCTACCTTTTACTTCTCCCCCGGTGCAAATTGTCTTGTAACCCTCGAGATCTATTCCACATTACCACCACCTGGCTTCTTCTCCGCACCGTGCCAGTTTTACCAGCGCTTTAAATAATCCAGATGTGTTGCTTTGTTTCTCCCTCAGAAAGCCAAGTTGGGCCAGAAGATCTGACGCGAGAAGGTGGAAAATCATCATCAAGCATCCTTTAGCACTTGCACTGTTTAGACAATCTTGACACGGGCCATACGTCAATTTGACAACATTTATTTACCCCGAGTGTTTGTTTTCAATTGATTTAAAGACGCTGTTTATTGTGAGCGAGTCCAAAGTGGATCTAATGTTGATACTGAAGTGAAAAAGTGGGCTCGTTTTAGTGTTCTTTGAGAGCTCCCCTGTAATTCCAATGAAATATGCCTACCGCAGGACGCTGTTAAGCTGACAGGATTTATTAAAGTTATGGGCCGATCAAAATGGCTCCAGAAGCACTCTCTGGTACTTTATACAGAGCAATTTTAGTGAGTGGTACGTTTACATGTGCGAGCAAGAGAAGCACTGCCGTCTGAAATATTGTGATGTGGTGCAGGAAGATCACACAGAGCCATACATTCAGTGCCTTATTACGCAGCCATTTGTCTAAAGGACAGTGTACACTTATGGGGCCTATTCATAGATTCAAATCATTGGACATTTGTGTTTACGAAGGAGTTTGACCAAGTGTGTCTGAGATCTTGTATAGTTCCCTTGTGACTATTTCTGCTTGCCTAAAGTGTGGTCATTTTTGATATAGTATCATAAGCTCATGCTTACATTGTGTTTCTATGCAGTTGTTATCTCCTGCTTGCTTGTACAAACCCATGTATTCTGAAAATGTGACCTTCTTGTGCAATACAACCCAAATTTCTCACAATTTATAAACAATTTATGACCAAAATATTGAATAAATTTTATTATTAATTTGCGTAATTTCTTGGAATCAGAACACATAAAATACACAATATGGTATATGAAATAGATTTAATGTATTTTACATAGATATTTATACACTCGCATATCAAATATTTGTACTGTATACACTATATGCCATTGCACCTCCTCCACATATCGCCTTTTAGGCTTTTTACATTTTCACCAGCGGCAGGCAGCAGAGAAATGTCAGCACAGGATTTATCACTTCGACATTAATTAAAGGTATTATTTTATTGTTCCAAAAACATAATTTGCTGTGAATTGGCATAAATTTAAAGTATGTAAACAAACAAAAACAATGACAAAAGTCTTCAAAAGAAAGGTGACATTGAGTTTTTGCATGTTTTAACTGTAAATAATGTCACACTTTAAAGTTCAAACGAACCTCTGAAAACCATTAGGCTTTAGCTTACAAGTGCAGCAGCTCACCTTCATAAACAGTCTGTGATGAGGGGGCAGAGTGCGGCACACTTCACCCTACAGTCTATGGGCGAGTTTGTGTCCATTGCACAGATGCACAGTCATAGTGTGTCTCTCAGAGTTTACCATGGCCGCTCACCTCCACAGACATACAGCGGCACTGCTTGACCCTCTGCACCTTACGGTGTCTGAAAGGGGGCTGTAGACCGGGACAGTCCAGCTGCACTGTGAGCTGTGTGATGCGCTGGGGTCTACAGAAGGAACAGGACTGGAAGGGCTCCTGCAGTTTGGTGTGCTGTTTTCTCCCAGAGCCTGAGCTGGGGCCCATGTGGCGGGGGATGTAGAAGGAGTTACACTGGCCGTAGCAGAAGCGGTTGACCACAGTGCGGCTCAGACAGCCCTCCTCACTGATGGTCTGCCTCAGGGGCTGGGTCTTACACCAGTCCCTGCGCAGGTACCTCCTCTCAGTCACCACCAGGGCCTCTCTGCTGGAGGACAGCACCTCAGGCTTCTTCTGCAGCAGGCGATGGCGCTCTGATGACAGGTTTCCTTTGCTCTTGTAGGGGGAGGGGATAGAGCCTTGTGGGCGGGGCTTTCTGGTCTCCGCGGAGATGCAGAGGACCCCCGCGAGCAGGACAGGAAGAGTGATTCTCCACAACATTCTGAAAGAGAAAACAGTGATTTTTTTAATATAAGAACTAAGATTTGTATTTGCACAAACATCTTTCACTGTGGCTACCTTTGTGAGACCTAAGTGATTACAAGCCCAAACATATCATTATCATTCCATATGATGTTTGTTCTGCATGGGGCTGGTGCTCTGTCTGCAGCCTCACAGGCAACATGAGGAAATGAATCCATCAGCAGGGCCTTCATTTGTCAGCATCTCTGTGTCATTAGCTCTATTTGCTTTCCTCTCAGCTACGCAACTCTTTCAAAAATAAACACAACCTGCCATCAAAGGATACATTTAAACAGCCATAACGAGAAGGGGAAGTTGATTTTATTGGTCCCGTCGCCGGGTAAAATAATTAGGGCTTTGCTTACTTTAGTCATGAACTATGCCACAGATATGTAAACAGGCATTAGAGGGCCATCTGCATGTTATTAAGGGGAGCGGGGGCTGTACAGTGCCCCTCCACAGTCCACTCCTCACTCTTTAGCGATAGAGCAAAGTGAACTGCTAATGACCCATAGTGACCATGAACGCCACAGCCTTTGTGTCCACAGAGATGCACACAAGTGATTTCTGAGCATTGGGCAAGCGTCAGTGGGTCTGTGCGGGCCGTCAGTGTTTGTGCCAGCACATATTTGAGCATCACTCAAGCATCTTTTCAGCAGATGTTGCTCCTGACAAGCATCGCATGACATCAAGAAAATCGGACAGAGAAGCAGAGCGCCTCAAGGCCATTGGCTACACCTCTTTACAGTGCACATTTGTCTGTTCTCTCTCTTCCTCAACCCGCAACTTGATCTGACACGGAACAAAGCACTTTGTCCTAATCCACTTTGTTTAGCGCTGTCTTCTGCCCTTAAGCACAGCACTGGGGCAGATCAAGCCTCGTGTGCAGATATCACACTCTCCTGTACTGTGTATTTGCGTATATCATATAGTCAGAGGATGTTTATGCATACATTAATTTAAGGAGAATGTATTAAGTAAAAATGGTCTTTTGTGACTTTTTAACAATCTTGTAAGTGTG
Source organism: Taenioides sp. WSHXM2023 (assembly GCA_029959045.1). NCBI lineage: Eukaryota > Metazoa > Chordata > Actinopteri > Gobiiformes > Gobiidae > Taenioides > Taenioides sp. WSHXM2023. Next base: position 20,343,709 of record CM057094.1, read on the forward strand.
TTCCTTCATCTTTTGCTTATCAAAGTTGTATTTTGATTGATTCATGCATGCATTTAAGGCTTGAGAGTTCAGGAAATGTCTGCTTTCACGTGCCTCCTATCTCCACCAAAAAAGTGGACTTGGGGTCCTACATTTAGGATTTATTTGTGTCACTTAGCCATTTAACAGTAATAAAACCATGAAATTCCTCTGCTTGCTTTAGTGAAATGCCGCTATAAAGAGGCGGGGAGTCTCAGCGTTGCAGTTTCAAAGTAATGGACTTGTTTCTATTATTAAGCAGTTTCAATACATATGCTATAGTTTAATACTAGATACAAGACTAAATCATATGTCTTTAAGAATACTGTCATTATTTTTCTACACTCCATCATCTATCTCTATCATGCAGCCACCTTTCTCACCTCTCTCCCAATCTCTTCTCATGTCATTTGTATTTTACTCTTCTCTGTCAACCCATGCCCAACCCTTCACCCCATCTCCACTGCAGCAGCAAAATCATCAGCCACCTCCTCCTCTCATCATGTTCAGCATCAGTGTGCTGCTGGAGATGCTGAAGATAGTTAAATTAAATACCATTCTGTAGAACATTTCAGGAAAAAACACCATTGAGTCAAGCACATGGTGGACCCTCTACTAGAAAAATTACACAGTGCACCTTTAAGTAGCACATCTTCATTTTGAATTGTATTTCATTTTTACTGGTTTTGTCTGCTCTGGCCATCCGATCAGTTATCCATCTGAAATCACTATTCCTATTTCTTTCAGTAAAAACACAGGCGTGACCTTTGAACTAACAATCACAATGGAACATGCCTGACCACTGCTTTAACGTTTTCGACGTTGCTTACACACACCCAGGCCGAGGTTAGAATAACTCAACCTGAGCCCCCCTACCGGGACCTCCAGTCGTCCCTGCCTCCCGAGGTCACGACCCCACTACACTCCTCCTCACCCACTTCCACGTGCTCCCATTTGTCTTAGTTCCGTTAACATATTTTGCTTCTGTCTGCTGGGTTTTCGCCATCTCCGTGGATCTGTTGGAGGGGAGGAAGCACCACGTCAAGACTGCCTTTGGGACCCACCAGGGAAGACTTGAGTGATTGTGTATATAAGCGCATGATAGATAGGCCCACGGATAGCCTCTCTCCGCCTCTACTCTCAGTCTAAGCAGGATCCTAGTGCGTTCTGCCAAGCCCTCTCTCATCCATCTCTGCCCGGAGACAAATTACGGTCTGAGGTTTTTTGGGAAAACTAAAGGGGGAAGGCTGAGTTTGCTGGAGGTTAGCGGTTGGCCTTGTGAGATAGTGAGGTTTGGGTTAATGATAGTCCACTGAAGACCTGCTGGGAGCCTGTATCCTATATGCATCTTTCCTTTTCCTTTTTGTCAGTTTTTCATCTTTATTCCTCTCCATCTGTCTTCATCAGCCTCAGGATCTGTCCATCTATGGTCGACAAACGCACTAATCATCGCGTCATCTCGCAGACGGAAGGAGACGGTGGTTTCGCCGAGCTGCTTTCACTAATACTGTCCTCCATGCACACTGTTATGTTTCAGCACAACCACAAATACTTGAGGGATACGCTCTGGTGATCTGGAACAGACCTTGGTTCCAAAATTCAGACCTCTAATGAAATCAGCCATACCAGTAAGTGCTGAGCAAGAAAACAACAGCTATTATCAATGGGAAATCGTAGTGTTGTGTTTTGCACGATCCCATGTTTTATGCCCCAGTCCATTTTGTGCTTGAGTAGCAACTGTTCCATTTCAAACAAGGGATAATGATAGTGTAATCTTCAGCTTTAGTTTCTCTTTCCAGTGATAAAAACCCACCCCGTAAAACTCTTTTATTGTCATATTGAAATGTTCCATACTTGGGTAAAATGTTGACACTTTAATAATATTTTAAAAAATGTAATATGATCTAAATGAATTAGAACAGATTGGAAAATTTAGACTCTAGAGAGTGTAATTTGTTTACCATTTTGTCCATTAGCTAGTCACTTCATGTTCACATGGTTGCAATCATCACAACATGGTTGCAATCATAAGTTACACTAGAACAAGTGTCTGCCCAAGGGTACATTAACAATTCATTATCATTTATAGCTTTCAAAAGAGCTCTGGTATGACAATGGAATGAAATGTGTCAGTGGAATGGTATATTGGATAAGCTGAACTGAGGTTCATAAAATTATGTAACTTATTATGTACTTTTAGTATGTGCTTTTGTTGAAGCAATTTGACATAATGGTATAAGAATGATCTATAATGATATATAAAAACGTGAAAAACAGAACGAGTCCATTTTAAACAATTTGCAGTGGTTCAAAGTTATTATTCACTTACCTTATGCATTCAGAGCTTCCTATGAGTTTCTGTGAATGCTTTTCACAACTTTCACAGACAGGAGCGGAGTTTTGCCGTCACGCTAAAGCTAACAACAACTAGCATGTTAACCACGTATTTCCTGATTATTGGACAATAAAACGCTTTATAATCAGACGCAGACAGTACACAGTGGACTTATTCTGACCTCAAGAGCTGCTTCTAGAATATATCTATACTAATATCTGTACTGGGGCAAGACAGATTTCGCTCAAATACATGGGAATACATCGTGTACAGGACCTTTAATGAGTTATAAATAATGGCTAGATTCTTGTGTAAAATAATCCTGACAAAAGTGCACATTACAGTTTGAACACTGTATACTTTTTCATTCAAACTGCGCTAATTCCACATTTACAAGTCCTTTCTGCTCCGTAATGTAGTGTTATTCTTAGGTGTTACACAGACCCACTCCCCTCACGTCTCCCCATACATGTATATACACTGCTCCTAAGCCATGTGAAATGTCTTCCCAGCATGCCCCCATCAAAGGCAGGTTAAAACAAACAAAAGCTGATGCCTCAATTATCGGTGCGTCAGAAAGTCTCTCACACAGACCCGTAAGTGCACTTAATTACAGCTGAACCGCATTTAATTCAGCATGCAGCTCCAGCCCAGCACACACTCACATTATACACATGACCACACACACACTCACACACACACACACCTACACACACACAGGCAGGATACACAGAGGAAAAGGACTCAATCAAATGTTTTCACTGCAGGCCAATTACACCGGGAGAAACCATGTTATTATCTGTATTTGCGGATTCCCTTTTCCCAAACTATGCCCCACTGTTGGCTCATTAACAGTTTAAAGTGTATATGACAGGTTAGACTACTCACAACATGACTGTACTTCAGATTTTACTACAAACCTTGCCTACTTTTTTTTGTTTAAGTTTATATTTTTACTTCCTGGTTGGACATGGGTCGCAGATATGACACAAGTAGAGGTAATTCCATGACTGTTACTTAGCAACCATGTTAACAAGGGCCAAGACTTGTCTAAATTACACATTTTATACAAATATACACAACACCTTAATGCTGCACTGCGTAGCATTTCTAGTGGAGAGTCCGCCACCTGCTTGTCTCTATGAAAATGTTATTGCTTTCTCTAAAATGTTCCACAGTATAGATGATACCTAACTATCGCGAGGGAGACGAGCAGGTTAAAGCACTGCACTACGTTACAATTTAGATCTGTGGAGAGTCTCCCCTATTCACAGGAGGAATTGTTGTACTTTTGAGCAATAGAAACACTCATAATGAATAAATGCTAGATGTATTTACTTAATACCATTAACATCTCCATGGAGACAACTAGGTAGCGGACCCTCCACCAGAAAAGTTGCTCAGTGCACCTTTAAATGAAGGTTTAAACTGCCAGAAAACTGCTGATGTAAAACTATGATAAATTTTTACTACTTACTATCCCATCAACCCAAGTAATAATTAGAAAAAAACATGAGAACCTATCACATGCACTTTAAGCAGCCAAGGGTGGGGATTTAGGGTTCAGTGCCAACAACATGAGGCTCCCCTAGGCATTCTGGGACAGCCAATTGTCACAACCCGCAATCCATCTTTATAATGCCACAGCGGCACCAGATAGCAGCTGTAAAGTACCAGCAAGAATGTGAATTTGACTGTTTCCAACACAAAACACTGCAGTTGGGGATGAGGGGTACTTAGAGATGCTTTGATGGAGCTGTGTTCCAGATCAGGTGATATCCCGAAGCAGTGGTTTACAAACAGAAGTAATTTACACTTTAAAGGGCCACTGCGGAACATGAGGAAACTGTTGTGGTGAGATAGGCTCGTAAAGGGCACATGGTCCTGTCTGTTTTGGTTGAGATGCAAGTTATAGCAGCAGTGAGGGTTTGAGAATGTCTGTTGGCAATACTGACGAAATAAAAGGATGTGTTGCTCTTGACATCATTGCAAAAAAACAAAAGTATGGAATTTTAACTCCAGTTTTAAAGGTGCACAATGTAACTGTTTGGTTTGGGGTCCGTCACCTTTTTGTTTCTATGGAAATGTCATTGCTCTGCTTGGAATGTTCCACAATATGACATTAAACAGTTTACATGTATTCAATTACAGGTGGTTTTATTGCTCAAAAATACATAGAAAAACAGGCACTCTGACTGGGGTCGCCTCTCCACAGATCTGACCTGTAATTTGGCCTGGTTTAGTCTCCATGAAGATAGAAAGGTTTAATGCCATACTGGGAAACATTCCAGGCAAAGCAATAACATCTCCATGGACGAAAGCAGGTGATGGACCCTCCAACAGAAAAGTTACACAATGCACCTTTATCTTTAATTCTTCTTCAGTTATTTCACTAACACTATATTATGTCATGGCATTTTGATGAGCTAACATGCATGTTTTAGCTGTGTGGTAGTAAATGTTTGCTTTTTTCCACATATCTGCATTTGGACAACAAGAAATTAAACTGTTTTGTTCCATGGACATTTATACAGGCTTTGAATGGTTATTTGAATCACTGCTTTTTGGGACTTCACATCAACATAGATTTCTATAACTCTTGGTTTATACCTGCTGTAAAAAATCTCCCAGGTATCTCTATTTTTTAATAATCTGATACCTGTCAACAGTAAAGGCGACAATAAGTCATTTGTTTGGCTAACATACAAAAAACCTGCTTGAAAATGTCCATAAGGCAAAACAAATGCACTGACAGAAGTCCCTCAGACAAGTGAGTCGAGAATGGACAATGTTACGCACTCTTTTCACAATTTTATTTATACCAACCATCCCAACCCGGCTGTGTCCCAGTTTGGAATTTTGAAAATCTGGTCACCTTGTCCTAGTCTCCATTGTTCAGTTCCAGATTTAGTCCCAATTTACTCCCAATTTTGATGCAATTTGTGTGCAACAGTGAATGCAGTCAGTGAAACTCAGGAGGAGCTTGCAGTAGAGCCATTGCTCCATTGAAGTTATATAATAAGAAACGTCACGCTTCCAAACCTTGCATTAACTAGCTAGAAGCAATTATTAGGTTCACAACAAAACAAACTGTCTGAACTGAAGATACGATTCATATTAATATGGACCAAGAATAAATATTAGGCTTACAGGCCAATTGAATGAAACACTAGTAATTTATAAGGCCTTTGAAGCAACTTTTTGGCTATTAAAATGAAAATTTACTTAACATTTACACGTACGAATAAAAAGACGGTTTTACCAAGACAGTAGATACTTGAAAAACATTTGGCACCATCTGTTCAAGAGTTTCTGACGATGTCTCCAGATGCACTTTATCCCATTTTCACAACAATACAACACTGAAACTGCTGTATAACTGATTGCACTCACCAAGTTGACCTGCCAATACTTCTACCCCCTCCGCCCCTCCTGTGTTAAGCATGTCATACGGCCTTCTATCAACCGCTTGTTTGGCTGTCTTTGGGGGGATTATGGCGGAGCATTTTGTGTTGCCTAAGAAACGGTAATGTGTCCGTGTGCGCTAAATCCTCTTTGACATCAGAGTGCGGCCAGTGCAAGGAGGTGCAGTCACCGCGCTGTAAGAAGGATCAGGAACTCAGCAGTGTTCACTTCATAGCAATCGCACACACACACACACACACACACACATACAAGCAGCACTAAGTAACTGCATACACCTGTATTCAAATCGCTCATTCAATTTTGTATGCATTTTTACATGCATTGTGATACATAACAAACTTGTATAACGTCTTGTGAAGTATAATATCTTAATTCCAATTACTTTCACTTACTTATCCCATATATGTAGCGTTTAATGGATTGTCATATGGTTGAAGGAGCTAAAAGTAGTTAGTGGGACCATCTATAGTGATGTCTATAGTAGCTAACTGCAGTGGTTTTAAATTAATAGTCGTAGTAGTTAGAGTAATATAGTGTACCATGTGTTAAAGGTGCGTTGTGTAACTTTTTGGTTGGAGGTGCGTCCCCTGCTTGCTTTTCTTGGTGTCATTTCTCTGCCTGGAATGTTCCACAGTATGACATTAAACAGTTCTTCTTTATAATGATTAAATTACAGGTGGTTTTCCTGCTCAAAGATACCTAGAAAAACATTCTGACTACCCAATGCACCTTTAAGGTTTAATATTAGCTACATACATACTCCAATTATAGCTGGATTCAAAATATTAATGGAATAGTGTGGTACTAGTGGTGGTAGTACAAATACTGCTATAGTACAAGCTTCAGGTGCGTAGAGTAGTCAAAAATTTTACTCAAGTAAAAGTAATGTCTTCAAAATAATATTACTCAAGCAGAAGCACAAAGTAGTGGTCCAAGAAATTAAGACTTAAAAGTATTTGATAAAAGTACTACTCAAGAAAGAGTAACTTAAAGAGTAAGAGTCCAAATGATGTCCCTTGTGGATCAATAAAGTTTGTCTCAGTCTAAATCTAAGTAACAGTCAGGACGTAACATCTGATTTATAAATTAACAAACATGAGCCAAACTAAATCATATCTGAAGGAGCGATGCAAGAAACACATATTCAAATAATCGAATACGCTCTGAAAAGTACAATTTCTTTTGAGTTGTTGCTCCTGTAAATGTATCTGAGTACTACCCACCTCTATCAATCTTACTTGCAGTGTAATTTAATAAAAGGTATGTATACATGACAAAAATAATGCTGTAAAGAATAGCAGAAGTGATATTATGTATTCAGAAAAGTCACTGGATTTGTATTAATACTGGCAATAGGACTAATGAAGCAGAAAGTACCTCCCTGATTCAGACACTAAACTTTTAATAGTTTTTCAGTGGGAGCAGTATGTCCTGTTAGTACTTGCAGTAATTATTATTGTCAGTAGTAAGGGCAAATATCACTTTCAATACTTTTTATTAGTATCTTTTAATTACTCTACTTAAGCATTTTCAGTCACCCCCACCATTATAGCAGTCAACCATAACTTCAGAGCATTCATCATTGTCTGCTGGAAAAACTTAGCAACATCTTAATCTGTCTCTGTCATTGCCGGCTAATTCTCCCATCGCGTTGCTAATTCCTTAAACTATCGCACCAGTAATTATAGTCATTTTGGAGGTACTTTATCCCCCAGCAGCGCCTCACCTTCCAGCCCTGTGTTTTTCCTGTACCCCACTGGGAACAGACTTGTAACTGGCAGGAATAGTAAATATCTCTTCACTTACTGTAGTTAGAATTACATGGCCTTGTGTTTACTCATTCGCACTCAATGACTCAGTATCAGCCCATCTCCGGCCAAGTTTGGAACAGTTACTGATCAAGTTAAGAATTTATGCAAGAAGGAACTGATTTTTGGGAAATTGCAAGATATTTGGAGTGTGTTAGTGATTCTGTTTTGTAGAAATAAGTGAAGCCTGTTCTAAGAAATGGATGAGAATACACAGAATACATAGAATATTGGTTTACAATACAAAGTAGCCTTCCTTGTCATTTTGTGTATTCTAGCGCAGTGAAAACTGTTCTGATTTAACACTTTCTTCCAAAAGTTTAAAAAAAAGAAGGCATGTATTTCTTTTAAATAGAAACTAGCACGTAACAACAAACTTGTCTTATATAGCTGAATAGACTGGTTAATAGTTATAAGATTAATATTTATAACTTCATTAATAGTTAATCGTGCATATAGTTATAGCTTAATTCAGAAGTGTATTTAATTGTTCAGGGCATCCATTTTCAAAGTTTATGTAATTTTCAAAACTATTTCCTAAACTTTTCAGAAAGTAGCAAAAAGTTGCTTGCCTCCCACTTGCGTATGACAGATGCGTCTTGAGGATGCCCTTATGGATGACCGTCCACCTTCACTGGTCCTTGCGTCCGCTTCCAAGTTGTGGTTTCCATGGCAACATAATCTGTAGTATCCTTAGTTATCCTTCCTCCTTGGTGCTCCAGCTCCTTAAAACCAGTGTCCCGACTCTTCTCTGTTTTCTCTTGTATCTTGATGTTCTAGGGTAGAATCAGATTGAACCCATTGGCGCTGTCTGTAGTGTTTGGAGCTCGCAGTGCTTGTTCTGTTCTGCCTTATTGTGCAGCCTACCAGCCCCTTCCCTCCTCAAGACTGGGAGGCCGAGCTCCTATTGGCCCTGGCTATTGTGTGAATCAAACCAAGCCTCTCACTTCTCCCACTTTCTCTCCTCTGTGTCCCTCCTTTGCCTTCTCTTGTTTCTATTATCTTTTATACACCATCCCACCCATCCATCAGGAGCAAGGCCTATCAAAATGACAATGCTTTTGTTCTCAAGCCCAGTCTCCAAGTGTCTGAGTGACGCGCGTGGACAATACGGGCGCTTGTGTTGGAAAACAGTCTGCGTTTTTATCACTTTAAACTCTTTTCTTATTGGCATTGAAACCACGCTACATTAAAACCATAATATAGCTAGGCAGCCCGCTTTGGAAACAGATAAGTACCACGCTACCATAAATCACTGTCCACATGCACCCACACATTTTGGAGCTGTCTTTGAAAACGCGCGCATTCCTCGGGACAATAATAATGTTAAGCTTTGTGGGTCGTACAAAGCTGACCACTGGGTAGTTCTTAGGCTGTCTGTGGATAAAAGAGCTAAAATGTTCACAAAAGAAGAAAAACCTCAAGCTGAAGAGCGCATTGAAAAAGCCCTTGAACGGAGCAGACAGCGATGACACACTCGCATGACAAAACGGCATCTGTCACCGCTGCTGCTGCGCTCTGCTGGGAAGAGGAGCGGCTGGTCACAAGTGGTCGGCAATAGTACATCTCCCTCTTGTGGTGGATAGTGGAAGTGTATGGGCATTTAGGAGAAGGCTATGGCAGTGTTTCCCAAGCTGTGGTACGTGTTTTGTTCTGAAGTAGTCCACTTTTAGACAGTGGTGGACGAAGCACCCAGTTTTGTTACTTAAGTAAAAGTACAGATACCGGAGCAGAAAAAAAATACTAAAGTAAAAGTATTGGCTGAAAAAAATCGACGCAAGAAAAAGTCTAGTAAAGCTTCAAATGTGTAATTGATATAATAAAAATACCTTTTCTTTTCAGTCCAATTCAAAATGTAGTCGAGTAGAAAGTACAGATACCTTCTCTCAAATGTAGTGAGGTAAAAGTAAAAAGAATCCACTTTAAAATCTACTTAAGTAAAGTACATACACCTAAAATTTAAACTTAAGTGGTGTACTTCACCACTTAAGTTTAAATACTTTTACTACTTTTACTTTGTTACATTCCACCACTGCTTTTAGACTAGGAAGTCCAATTATTTACCTCGTTTAGCCATGTTTGAGAGCCACTGCGTTTTATGTGCCCTTTACTAAATTAATATTCACCAATATGAAGAGGGGCATTTCATAAGAACCCTAAGATTTTGTTTGTGCACTGGAAATCAAACAATGTCGCAAATTGAAGCATTATTGATAGTTGCTTAGCCTTGTTGGTTAATTTTTAATGAATCTGAGTGAGAATTGTTATCCAGCATGTACCTGAAATAGACCCAAAGTTGCAGACAAAAGATCTTGTAATGACCTCTAAAAATAAGTACTAGAAGTACATGAATCCAGCTAGCACCACAGTAACAGATAGAGGGCCAACTTTAATAATACAAGTAAGTAAAAGTGTTCTCTTTTTTAAATATGGTATAAAAATAAATGCAGGAGAATAACAAAGAATCATGTTTTACATAAGAGACAGGAGACAGATCTTTGCGGTATCTGAAATGTGACTTTACAAGTGCAATGGAAATCATAGGTGCTAATTATTGTAGTGCAAGAAAAGAATGCAAAGCAAAGTAAATGCACAATAAATAATTATAAGAATAATTATAATATATATGTATATATATTGTTTACATGTATTCATTCTGCACAACACTTCCCATAGCGTGACAAAATATTGGTGACCTATGTTAAGAGATGACTTGTAATTAGTGGCTGTTTTCTTTTTTCACCATGTTATTTGTGTTTTTTTTTTTCCTCTCTGACATCATCGGCTGGAGCTGGAAGTGAACGAGGGGCTTAAAGATCCTGAAGTTCCAATGGAAAGCTGAAACACATGATCGGAAGTCCTCGGATGACATCTCTACTGCCAATTTTATTTGTCCATGTCTGCAGCCCTGCCAAGCAACGGCCTCACGGAGAATACTGGAGATATGGAACGTTGGGAGAGACACAGAGGAGCTCTGTCCTCCTGGTGGACATGCAACATCCCGTGGACGACAGACACACACTGGGCCGGCCCATGGCCCCGGGCCCTCAGCCGATGGATAGACCATGATGAAGACATGAAGACACAATTCCCCTCCCCTCACCCCCCACACAGAGAGGGAGATATGGTGAGATAAGCTTGATGGCACATGACTGGACAGCCTCGTGGATCCTAGTGGTTTGACCTGGGGGGAAACAAAACATTGCAATATTATTTATGATCATGTTTCTCATCTGCCATCTGTAATGCACTGATTTGTCTTGGGACTGACAAAAGGATTACTGCTTTGTTTGCTTTTTGTGGAAAGATCCATAAAATTGACCTAATACTGTATATCCATGGATTTAAATCTTTTATCTTCCTTTATCTTTTAACCATAGACTGTATAAAGAAGAAAGGGAGCGTAACGTCACCCATAGCATTCAACTCCAGTCAAATGAAGCTCACGATGCTAGCAGTTATATCCGCAAATTTGGAGCCAGGTCCATATTAGGAATAGAAATTAATTTACTGACAAAATGGCGAAATAAAAACACCATGATCATGTAGAGTGGGTTATTACGAACATCTGATGACTAAAATAACGAGGCTCACTGCAGAAGTTACAGAGGGAGGTGTAAAGTCAATTGGAAACAGTCGCTTCACTTTCTATTTGGAACGCGGCGGCTAGCGGGTTAGCTGTGTCCATTTATATATACAGTCTATGCTTTTAACCCACTAGCTTTGAGCTTTGGGCTAAAACAGAAACTTACATGGCAGTGAGACAGCAGTATTAGGAAGAATACTTGAAATTCTATTTAGTTGCAGAATACAGTAAAATGTATTTTACATGGCCCGATTAGAGTACTGTATTGAGATTACTTGGATTACTTTCACATTACTTTATAGTTCCTTTATATTATAGTGTAAAAACCCAACAGAGGATTAACAACAGCTTGTTTGTTGCACTGTTTGTTATAATTTATTCATTACTAATTAGAGAAGGAAAAATCACACAAGCATAGTCCACAAAAGTTGTCTTCTCATTAATTCTGTGCAGTGTGAATTTTACATTGTGTATCAAGTACTGCTGTGTATTACTTTCATTATAAAAATCTAACTGCATTCTGAATACCACCAAAGGAAAGTTTAGTACAGTTAAGAATATGTATTTCTGAATTTCTGAATACATATTTTCAGTTGCCTGAGCAGCCAGTCCCTTCAGCGTTCTGTTTGAATCCAGGAGGGACTGGAAGTGGACAACAGAGGGTGAGAATCCTAATTTGAGAGAATCCAACCACAGCCGCTAATTTGTAGCACATGTCTCTCAAATGCAGAAGAATATACAGCGTCTTTTACCTGAGATAAGTGAGTTTGGTGCTTCGGTTGTTGATTCTGCAAAAATCTGTGCTCTTTCTCAGTCCTTTATGTTGTTTTTTCCCCCATTTTTACGGGACACAGCTCCAGATCCACTCGTCTTTGTAAAGTTTTGTCAAAGCGTGTGGTTCTGGCTGGTCATTAATATTTTCGGTACATGTATTCAGTTACTTCCCAACACTGACAGCCCACCTCTGATTCGCTAGTAGCAGTTAATGTAAATTTTGATGCTCATATCTCATATAACCACTCTGCCAATATAGCCCCTACGGTGTCCTGATAAGAAAAGCACTCACCTGGAAGAAGCGACCTTCAGAATAAGTTCTTACTTTTCTGTGAAATAAGCAGAAGAAAACACAGTGAACACATGCATTTCATATGAGTTCTAACGACAGTTTTATTTGTGAGCAGGGAAAAACTCAAAATGTCTGCTCAAAATTCAGGACTTGTTAGCTTGTTATTTTCCACCCAAACCTCTTGCTATTCCTTATGTACTGATCTACCCAGCGTGACGGAGCGAAAGGTGTGGGAGTGCGTTCTTAAGCATGAATATATCCTCTGTAATTCTAAATAATTCATCATTTTGTGACAGCCTCTTTGCCTTCACCGCAACTACATGCCCCATGCAAATCCTCATCCCCCCACACGCTATTAGTCCACTCCATAACAACAAAAACATCCAACTGCTAAACCCTGCTCACAAGTGGGTGGGAATCAAGGGAGATTTTAAAGTTTGGAGATTAGTCTGGTAAATATGAAAGTCATTTAAAACCAAAACGCAACTGAAACAAACAGGCCTTGTTTGTACAGAAATGACACTCTGGGAAAGCAATAGGCTCTGTGTGTGTACAATATTGCCGAGCAACCACAGTGTTACTGTCACTATTTCCTGTCCAATGTTATACCTGTAGACCCTTTAAAACCATAGACCGTATATTTTAATGGACATGGCCAACGCGCTAGCTGCCGTGTTCCAAATAGGAAGTTCACATGCGGCTCTTCTGGCTCCTACTGACCCTCTGACCCTGACTCCCATTGTCTTACATTGGGATTTTGTTGCTCCTCTTTCTGTAACTGCTGCTGTGAGCCTCGTCATTTTGGTCCTAAAATTTTCATATTAACCCGCTCTGCATGATCCTGTTTTTTTTTCTTTTGTCCGTTAAAAAAACGCAAATGAAAACCACTCGGATACATGTGAGTGATATCAGAGCCTAGTTTAAAAACATTTACAGTTGTGTTTCACGTTATTTGTTTATTTAAAAATCCTTACAGAAAAGTTGAGCCCACTACAGTTTGCCACTTTTTCTACAGATATATTAGAAATATCCTTCTGGATTTCCAGGCAACTTTTTGTGAAGCTCAAATATAATTTTGAGGTTAGAGAATAGTATTTTTCCACCCTTATTAACAGATAAGCAAATGAACTAATATTTGTACCTTGGAAATTCAAAACTGTTGTTTATTTTTTGTTATAATGTTGTAAAACCATTCACATTTAGATCTGTTAATCATTGAAAATGTGTTATGCCACGTTCACTTTGCCTCCAGCTGCCTCCATTCCACAGTTTTGAACATTCTGATAATCACAGGATTTTAAAGGCTCTATAGTTTTGCTGAGTTGAGCTAAAATTAATACATATTTAAAGATAAGGCATGTTAAAAACTGCACAAATAAAATAAATTCTTCACTGGAGGACACGTTTTTAGAAAGGTAGAGGATTGTGTCTCAATGCTAACACTAATGCTAATTTTGAAGTATTAGCAACAACAGTGCCACAAACTGAAGTATTCTACATTTAAACAAGATTAAAACAATCAGGTAGTCTTTACCTTAATTAATTTGAATTTTAATCGGTTGTTTATTTGTTATGATTTTAATAAAAATGATTGTTTGTTTGATTGATTGCTTTGAGACACAGTGAGCTAGCTAGCATGCTAAAATAAATAGCAAAAAGCAAAAAATAATAATAAATAATAATAATAAATAAAATAGCAACAACAACAACAACAACAACAATAATAATAATAATAATAATAATAATAATAATAAAATAATAATAATAATAATAATAATAATAATAATAATAATAATAATAATAAAATGTGATTGTTTACCTTCTTCTTGGCTTGTAATAGCTCCTGGTAGGCACTGGAACGGATGAAACGGCTGTAAGAATCACTCTTCATCAATTTGTAGATGTGCTCCTGCAACAAGATGGTGTCAAATGTAATTAAGACAATCGGAAATCAGCATTTAAGAGCTGTTAGCGTTTTACAAGTTTTGAATATATTATACACTATCACTCAAAAGTTTGGAGAGACACTCTCATTCAATGTTTTTTTCCCTTTATTTTTTACCACTTTTTACATTTTAGATACATACGGAAGACATGAAATATATGAAACAAGATATATGGAATTATGTAGTAAAGAAAAACTGAAAAATAAAGCTATTGGCTATCTATTGGATTTCGGATCACACCAACCTGATTTGCTTATATGTGCATCACCACTGTTCCTCCCTAAACCACATGTAATAGGCCTAGTTTTTGGCTCCAAACAGCTATCCCAGTTCACCTCACAACTCGTAACCTTAACAGTTTTTGAAAATAATCTAGAAAACTGTAAAACCATCTCTTAATGCTGATTTGACATATTTAAAGGAGCCCACCCTCTGGCACATAGTCATTTTAGTTAAGGTAAAAGACTGCAGGTATGTAAGTGCTTGAAGGCCATTTGAAAACTGAAAGGTTTGGTCAAAGTATATGAAATATAAAACATGGAGAACAGCTTAGAGTACCACCAGATGACAAAAAACTGTATATTACTAACAATATTTAAAGTAAGTAAAACCGAGATATGTACAGTTAGCTCAAGATGAACAAATTGTGAAATTTGCATGTGCACTGTAAAATATATAAAGAGTTCGGCTGCAGTCAAATGAAGCTTACAGTGCTAGCAGTTATAGGGGCGAATTTGGAGCAGAGTTCCATATTAAGAATAGGAATTTATTTACAGACAAAAGAGCGAAATAAACCACCAGGACCATGTAGAGCGGGTAGACAAGGCACACAGCAGCAGTTACAGAGAGAGGGATGACATTTTTTCAATGTAAAATTAACTGGAACTGGAGTCGATGGAGCCGGAAGCACACCCATACTCACTTCCTATTTGGAAAGCAGTGGCTAGCAGGTTAGCTATGTCCATTTATATACGCAGTCTATGAAGTGCACAGAAATCCTATTGAATAAAAGTATTTGGATTCTCTTCTCACCTGTGCGTCTTCAAAGGCGTACCGCCCTGGGTCTTTGACATTCTGGGTGGTCTTGTCGTAGCTCTTGGAGTCCACGTTAATGGCACTAGGGGCCCCTGGAGCCAGGAACTCCTGCCAGATCTCCTGTACCCGCGTGGGCACCTCTCGGATCGGACGCTTCTTTAGCTCTTGGACTGCTAGCCAGAACCTTGACAAACAAGGAAAAGAGAAGTAGTATCACATTACATCAGTGAAAGCTTATACACAAATGTAGTTATTATTATGTATCATTATTATTTTATGATGTAGCTAGTGTTTGTTTACTCCCAGAAGAGAATCACTTTCTACTTTACAAGATTCAGTTTAAAAGAAAGGGGGGGGGCTAGAAGTAGTAATAGCAGTACTGTACTCAGTGGGAGTGAGTAACTATGGGTGTAAAAGTTACGGAAGCAGGCGTTGTAGTAGTAACTCTGTAAGTAGTAGTTGTAGCAAGTTATAATAACACATAATTGCAGTACTTACTTCTACCCCACTGAATGAACAGAGATTTTTCATATAGCCTGCAAACAGCGGTTACACATTTGATGGTGATCGTGGGTGTGATTTAGTATTCGCTGCATCCACATATGAGCATGTCTGTGGGAGCTGTTCTGTAATTGCGTTTGTGCATAGTTAATACTCTCTCTTAGCATGAATAAAGCTCTCACCGGAGTGTGTCAGCACCTGAGTTGTACAGAGCACAGCTGGACTCCTGAACTTTTTAAACAGCTGCTTCACCAGTCCTCTGCGTTTTCACTTCACCATGTTAGACTAACCCTGAATGTGAACCAAGGACAGCACCCACGTGACCCACCCACCTGCAACTGCATCATGTCACTTTGGCTTTGAAATGCATGGTATTAGAGGAACAAAAGAAGCTCTTGCAGTCTGAGCATGTGTGATTTTTTTTTTGTCTCTAATTAGATATAAATTCATGCATAACAAACAGTGAAATAATAATCAAATATATGTTCTGTCACTTAACAATGTTCGACTAACCCTGAAAGTGAACCAAGGACAGCACCCATGTGACCCACCCACCTGTAACTATGGGTCAGTAAATAAAAAATAAAACATCCAAAGCTCAAATCCACCTTGTGAGGTCATGTGGTGGTAGTTTTCAAGTTAACAGCTACCTTTTACCTTTAGTTCAGTAGAAATTGGTAATTCCAGGGCTGAATTATCCAAATTATTCTATTGAAGGTGTATGGAGTTTAAAAACACTTCCTGTATTACACTTGATGACATCGCATGGAACAAAGTGTTTTTCTATTTGAAGGAAGAACGCAGCATAAATATGCAGGACTTGTGCGTGTTTTTGATGAGGAAACAACATTATAACACAGATCAGAAAACAGTGTAATATGGGCCCTATGAGAATCACTACACAGACAGAGGAAAGCCTGTTGGAAGCCTAGTTGTTTTATTTTTACTTTATATTGTGTTAAAGCAAACCTTATAATATGACATATCAGTTTGAAGTTTGAGCATCTGGGCCTGTGCGGGGAGGAGAGGAGGAAGCGTGGTGAGTTTCATAAAGCAGGTGTGAACGCTCGGGGCTACATGACTGTGCGTATGTGTGTGTGAGTATGAGTAAGTGGGTAATCATCACACTGTGGGGACTGAAAGGTTTTATGGGAACATGTCAGAAACAAGTCCTCATGAAGTAAATCTGTAAATCCTTCCATATGAGACCAATGACATGTTTTGAACTTTGAAGTTAAGACATAGGTTGATGTAGGTAAAGGTTAGGGTTTCTGTCAGAGGCAGTGTACCCCCATTGTGCTGTCTCATAACACGTGAAAACATAACTAGTTAAATAGTTTGCAGCAGTCAGAAGTTATTCTACACTTTCCTAATTGATCCCCAGTATCTGAATTACTCACCACAATGGGTTTATAAGTGCTTTCAGCAGAGAGCAGAACTTCTGTCATGCAAATTCTAACAACAACTAGAATGCTAACAGCGCACCAGCCTTACTTCCTGGTTTGCAAATGATCAGAACTCTTTATAATTAGATGCAGACCGTACACAGTGGTTTCATTTTTACCCTAAGAGCTGCTTTCACAATATATCTGTACTGGAGTATACTACTAATACTTTGTGGAGTATAGTGTTTTTAAAGGTGTACTATGTCACTTTTTGTTTGGGGGTCTGTCACCTGCTTGTTTCTATGGATGTGTCATTGCGCTGACCCTCCACCAGAAAAGTTACACAATGCATCTTTAATGTTTGGTAAGTAGTAGCCAGTTATGGTTAAGGTAATGACCAGTCTCCAGGAAATACATGGAAAACAATGCAGTGTCCCCATAAAGCATACAAACCCAATGTGTGTGTGTTTGAGTGTGTGTCCGTGGGAGGTCGGGAAAGTGTGAATTAAATCCTCCTTAGTCTGTCACGTGTGCCGCTGTGCGTGTGTGTGTGTGTGTGTGTGTGTGTGTGTGTGTGTGTGTGCACTTACATTAATAACAAAGTGGGAGCACACATCAGCTCGGGGTGAGGCACAGAAAATCATTGCACCTCGCCTTTTAAAAAGCTCCAGGCTCAGTTTGAACAAATACTTGAGTTTGTGCTGTCTTCCTTTGACCTCTGAGACTAGTTCACATGCAAACAGAGGCTTTCTCAATCAAAAAAACATTCAAGGTTATTCTAGGCCAGTCTCAAATGTGCAAACAGAGCTGGCAGAAGATGGTGTTTTTATGTTTTACAAAGAGGATGTGTTAATCACTTGTGTTACATAACATCATGCTGCGTGTTTGTTTTAGTCCTGTTGACAATAGTTGAGTAATTATTTTTGGTTGTATTGACAATAGTTGAGCAATTATTTTTGAACTTAAAGGTTCACTATGTAACTTTTCTGGTGGAGAGTCAGCCACTTGTTTGTCTCCATGGAGATGTTATTGTTTTGCCTAGAAAGTTTCACATTATGGCATTAAACTTATCAATATCAGTGGAAACAAGAAGGAGATTCCATCAGGCCAAGTTACAGGTAAGATCTGTGGAGAGGAGTGCCAGCTCACAATAATGTATGTAAAGTATGTTTGTGAGCAATTAAAACAGATATACAGTAGATATATTAATGTGACAAGATTTAATGCCATACTGTGGAACAAGTTATATCATTTCCATGGAGACAAGCAGGTGGTGGACTTAGTACCAGAAAAAATACATAGCTCAACTTTAAACACAAAAGCAAACTTATTATATGTAGTAGCATTATCAAATAAGCCTATATACCTAAACTAGCAACAGGTCTAGGTATTTGACTTAGACTATTCTATACATTTTACTTTGTGAGCCTTCTTGAGCCCTAAAAAGCCTTGTGAATCTGCTATAGTGAGGTAGAAATATAAAAAGTCCATAAAATTATTCATTCCACAGATAGCAGTATTCTCTAAAAATCAATAAAAACACACCAAGTAGTTTGTTTACCTGAGATTCTCTGAGCTGAACTCTGACTCCAGGAACTTGAGAAACTGCTCTCTCCCCACGGGATCTTTAAGGACCTCATTGATACCAAAAGCCCACCGCTTTACCCTCTGCTGCCCCGGCTCCTTACTGTCCACACAGCAACACAGAGGTAAGAAAAACAAAGCATGTGCGTGTAATAATTTATACTATTTTTAACATTAGTCACCTTGCTTCCAGTTCCCATAGTGTGGTGTCATCTGAGATCCAGGGGTTGGATGGGTCGGGAGGCGTGAGAAAAGGGTCATATTCAAGGTACTGCTCTGTGTAGCCAATTAAACTGGTTTTGAGGAGAAAAGACAGTTAGCATGCATTCAGAGACTCACAGGCAAATCTGTTATATTTTTTGTGTATTATTTTGTATTATATTACATTTATAACTTGAGCCTCTGTTACTCTTAGCTGGTAATAGTGGGTAGTAACACATGTTGAAATATCACAGCTATTAGCAACATGGTATGACACTAACAGCTGGATGATTCATTGTGGCATTTTTAATTGCCAAAATGAAAACAAGGGAAGATGTATGGACTGAAAACATTCTCCAGGAGTTTCTGTTGCCACTTTATTATAACTACACCTTATTTACTTAAATCTTAAGACTTAAAGGGTCCATATTATACTATTTTTTGACAAAAACATCACAAACATAGCTGGAGTTGTGTTTTGTTTCATTCACACATGTTTGACACACAAATCCTGCATATTTAGGCTGTGTTCTTCTCTCTAATACAAAACACTTTGTTACACCTTGTGATGTCATGCGGTAATGCAGGAAATGCTCCACTGTGTTTTTAAACTTCAAACATCTTTACTAGAATCATTTGTATAATTTCAGACCTGGCACTGCCGATCTATATTAAACAAAAGGTAAAAGGAGCTGTTAACTTGAAAACATCCACTTGAGGACCTCACAAGGGAAAACAGAGCATTTTACTCAAATGTGAGTGAATGAAACAAAAAACAACTCCAGGTGTGTTTCTGAGGAGGTCAACTTTGCATAATATAGAACCTTTAATTCATTTCTGGTTCCAAATGTCTACATTTTTTAAACTTAACTTTTATAGAGAAAAAAATGTAAATTTTTCTGTGTAAACAACATTACATGGTTCAAAGCACAAAGACCTCAGTTAATTAGTTTTGAGTTCAAACTGGGAACTTCAGCATAATGTAGATGAAAGAAGTATCTCTCATTCTGCAGTAAACTGAAAAGAGTTTCTTAGGAATTGATTTACTGGACACAACTAGACAAGCCTGTGCTGAATACTGCTCCATCAAAGGACCACACAGCACATCGCTAAAGGCTTTGTGCTCAACCAGCCTGTCCTGAAGGTCATGTGATCTCTTAATTCCTCACACATCGGCCCATTTAAAGGCTCAATGCAGCAATCAATGGCCAATTCAAACACACACAGGCACACACACTCACACACACACACTCACCTCTCTGCCACTTTGGACATTTTCAGTCGATGCCGGTCTAATTGCAATTGCCCAAAGGTTATCTGTAGGAATCAAAAAGGGGAAAAAAGACTTAGATTTGAGATTTGCACCATCTTCCTATATCTACCTAAGTTATAATAATAAAGAATGCATTATAATTTTTTGTCTGATTTTAAAAGTGAAAAAAAAAAATCTTAGTAATATTTCCTTAGACCACGCTGCATTTGTATTTAATCATAGTATATGGGTGTAGTAGTGCAATGATAGCAACAGCATTTGCTCTATGTAATGCACCTTTAAACGATGAAATAAAACAAATTGTCACTGCATTACTAAATCTAAATAGATGAGTGAAGGTATTGGGATAAATTTGACTTTTTTTTACTTTTACTTCTGTTATAAATATCAAAACGTCAACAATTTCACCACTGATTATAGCTATAGGCCTACATATGGTAATAAATCACACAGCTTTCTTCGGTGTAACGCTTTTACTATACTTCTATTCAGACAAGTGCGCTCCCTGGTGTTTTTACCTGTTCCTGCAGCTCCTCCTCTGTGGGCTGCTTGGCCTCGGGAGCAGGGGTGTGGGTGGGACTGTGAGTGCGGATGTCATTTTGCAGCCCGTACACTGACTGCACAGGATCAAAGAAAGATAAAACAAATGACTATGTGAGCTGCAGTTACTCCACACATCATCAAACAGACTCTTTTCATGTGAGACGCTCTGCTATCAAACGGGACATTAGGGAGTGAAAATGAAGCGTACCTTTCTGGTTTTGTGAGGGTTTTTCATTCTGGAGGACTTCTTAATGTCGACTTCTGTTGTGTTTACACATCCAGGCTGAGGGAGGAGGAACAAATGACAGCAGATGTTAAAATGGCTTTGATTTTGATACCAGGAGCTTCCGGTACTGTAGGAGCCAGTTAATTAATTTGATTTTTTTTTCTTTTACCTTGAGACAGAAATAATTTTTATGGGACTGTGTACTTTCTAGTTTACTTTCTGATTGTTTGTTTTTTAAATGTAAAGAGTAAAACTGAGCAGCTAATATTGAACTTTAAAAAAAAAAAAGCTGGAATAGGTAGCAGCTGAAGAAATAAAAAATCCACTCCATCTCATATAACCAAGCATCTGAAGTAGTAGTAACAGTAATAGAAATAGTAATATTGTTGTTGTCTGATGTTGATGTTAGCTATAGGGATGCACCGGTCCGATACTGGTATTGGTTATTGCACCGACAATGAAAAATTTGCTGGATATCGGCTTCCAAATATCGGTAATGTCGATATCCTGGATGGACCTTTAAATTGATGTAATAAGACCTAATTCTAGTTGGCCCAGAAAGTCTCATATTGTTTGGACTTTTATTTATACAGAGCTGTTGTTACTTTTGAGATAAATAACACAAATAACACTTTATTTTTGTCTTATTTAAATTTAGGAAATAAATGCTGTTTTCCGTCTCTACACTGGTATGAGTTGATATCGGCAGATACTAAAAGCTATAGTATCGGTATCGGAACATAAAAAGCTGGATCAGTGCATCCCCAATTAGTGGTATCATATATAATTTTAGAATATAACGATAAAAATGTATTAGATTTATTTAGTTATTTATTTAAGATGCAAAACAGGCAAACCGCACACAAAGAGCGACTACGTGATCTGGGAATTGAACCCGTTACTGCCTTGTCATGACTCAACCACTAAGCCACAGTTCTACCTTTCAAACCTTTCAAAATTACAGCTTACAGTAAAAATCAACAGTATTTCTAGTCGAATCAGTTCTTCCTTTTTTGACAGCACAGTTAGAATCTTGACAGTTCTCTTGCACGACGCCAAATATAGACACTGTGTCATATTCTGGCTAATTAAACCTGGAATGCACCAATTCTCACAAAACAACCCAAACCAGCGGGGACCCAGTCGGAGCTGTGGCGGTGTGCAAAAAGCTTCCTGATTGAACAAGTGGTCCAATCTAGGCCTCGTCCTGGAGTGTGGCGCTAAATAGCTTCAGTGCGTCACTGTGAAATTTGAATTAATATTGATTATGTTGCTCCAAGGACGCATAAATTCAACTTGTTATTTCCCAATTAAGCACGGTGCGGCTGCCTGTAAGGATATGCAGAGGGAGGGGGATGAATGCTAATGCAGGCTAAAGTGTATGAGCTAAGGTAAAGAGGGCTAGTGATTCTGATTTGTCTGGACGGTTATCGATGTGCTATTTCTGCAGCGTGGATAAAGGGATGGTACAAGATCTCCATCTGACAAGCCAGATCTTTACCTGACCAGCCAGAACTACACAAAGACGAGTGGATCCTGTCTCCCTGATTTCAGAGAGCATGCATCAGTTGTGTCAAAAACAAACATGGCTGCTTAGATAGAAAAGAGGAGACAAATCTACATAAAGAACCAAGAAATAGTGCAGATTTTTACAGAAAATTTGGTTCTGAATGAAGAATTTTCAAGAGATGTCTTCCCCATTTGAGGGACGTGTGCTACAAATTAGCAGCTGTGGTTGGATCATCTTAAGTTTGGACAGGGGTTTGTCACACTCTATGGTCTAATTCCAGATCTTTCTGGATTCAAACAGAATGTAAAAGGGACTGGCTGCTCAGGCAAACAAAATCTTGTGAGACAAAATTGTCACAAGACTGTGCACATATGAGAAAATGATCTTTTGTTTAAGAGTTTTTACATTTGGATTGGACAAAAAAGGTAATACGTAACCTTTTTTTGCAGACGTCGTACTGGGAAGGTAAAGTTTAGTTTACCCAGGGCCCAGTGAAAGGAGGGGCCCTTACAAAGTCTTCTAATAATCATTTTTCATTAGTCAACATGTAGTGTGGGGCCACCAAGATGATTTGTACCAAGGCCCCAGAGTTTGTTGCTACACCCCTGCGTATTGGTGAGTTACATCTCTTAAAGTTCCAAAAAACAGTACTAGAATGCAAACAAAAATAATGTAAGGCCAAAACTGGAAACTGTATTGCAAAATGTATGTATTAGGAATTGTGAAAATCTAGTCTTGTCTCATTCTTGTGGACCTAATCTCATATCTCATCTTGAAACTGTGTCTTGTCCCGCCCCTACAACCTACAAAGTGCCAGACATACTTAACACTGTAATGATCTAAAGAGGTGTTTTATTCCCCTAGGTAGAATTCTGCAGTGGAGTCTTGACTTCTAAAGTGCACAAAATATTATGCTAATGGTCCTAGCAGTAGTCATTTCACTCACCACTGGTCTGTGCACGTCCCAGAAAGCTCTCTCCTGGCTGTCGAGAATCTTACGCTCGATTTTGTCTCTTTTCTTGTCGACTCTGTAAAAGCCAGATACATGTGTTTACAACTGGTAAATACTGGCAGTGTGTTAAAGCAGCTGATGTGGTCTAGAATACAACTTAGTTTGATGGTTAGTTGTTCTTAAAGGTCCTATATTACGCAAAATTGACTCTTGTGAGCTTTAAGCCATGTTATAATGAGTAATCCTGTATTATTCATCTGTCTACATCTCCAAAGCTCAAAATGCTCCGTTCCACCTTGTGATGTCATGAAGAAGTAGTTTTCAAGTTAACAGCTACATTTTCCCTTTAGTTCAGTAGAGACTGGCAATTCCAGGGCTGAAATTATCCAAATGATTCTAGTGAAGGTGTATGGAGTTTAAAAACACAGTGGAGCACTTCCTGTATTACCATATAATATTACAAGGTGGAACAGAGTTAAACATGTGTGAATGAAACAAAACAAAACTCCAGGTATTTTTGATGAGGAAAAAACTTTAAAATATAGCTCTGATAATACATTTCTTCAATTTTATGAAGGCGTAGCTGGATGCTAAAGATTACTAGTACACACAATATCCAACTATTGAAAAATAAATAAATAAAAAGTGGCGCAAACTTTTTTAAGAAATAAGGAAAAAAACTATAAACTATTATGTCTGTGTAATCCCTTGTTCCGGGAGGTTCCATTGCAAAATAACATTACAAATTTCTTTGGCAAAAAAGTATTATGAAACTCCCCTAATCCTTTTGAACAAACCAAGGAGAATACTACACAAATGTATCTGTATTGATCAACCAGAAATCTTGGTTCTAAAATCTAATCTTTAACAAAACAGCATCCATATTTGAACAGCTCTATAAGGTATTGTCTCCTGGTAAAAGTGAAACCATGTTGCTGTGAATACGTTTTTGCTATTCCCAGTTTGTACATCCCGTGGGAGTGGTAAAAAAACACTTTCAGAACATCTCATCTAAAAATCAATAGTCGTTTAAGTATTTACTAAACTGAGAGGAATAAGCCACAGGACTTTGGCATCGCAACCCCTTTTTCTGGCAGCAAAACAAAGCTCAGACTCTATTGTGAAATCTCTTTTAGCGAGCTGAAATGTTGCCTGCACCTGGGAATAGTATTGGACTCTTAAGTAAGATGTTTTATACACTGCCAACACCTAGCCATTAGCGACTAACGATATTTTACATGTTACATTTCAACTTAAAGGTGCACTCTGTAATTTTTCTGGTCACCTGTTTGTCGCCATGGAGATTTTACAGTTTTGCCTTGATTATTCCACAGTATAGAGATTAACTTGGCAATCACAAGGTATTTTTGAGCTATAAACGCCTGTAATTGAACAAATGCAAGTGAGATGTTTAATGCCCCTTCTGTGGAAGATTCGAGGCAAAGACATAACATCTCCATGGAGACAAGCAAGTAGGGGACCCTCCACCTTAGAAGTTACATAGTGCACCTTTAAAAGCAAGGACAAAATGGTGAACGTTGTAGACTTTTCCGATTTTTGTTTTGGAGGGACCTACTTTGCTTGTGCTTCTGCTTGCATAAAAATGAACTCCCATTTTCTGGCGAATGCTCTCTGTAGCCTGGCTAAGCTCTCCTGGAAAAGACAAGCAAGAAGATGTTAGCGTGACAGTGGGTTTAGACTTTGTTATAGCAGAACAGACAGTTTGCAATGTACCACTGGATCACACTTTTAATGATCTCTGCGGCACACATACAAAACAGGATATGAGTAACAAATGGATTCACTTAAAGCTCTTTTATTATACAAAGTTGACTCTTGTGACCTTTATGCCATGTTAGAATGTTGTTACCTCATCAAAAACATACCTGGAATTCTGTTTTGTTTCATTCACATGCTTGAATAATCTTTGCTCTGTTCCACCTTGTGATGTCATGAAGCAGTAGTTTTCAAGTTAACAGCTACTTTTACCTTTAGTTGAGTAGAGTTTGGCAAATCCAGGGCTGAAATTATCCAAATGATTCTAGTGAAGGTGTGTGGCGTTTAAAATACAGTGGAGCACTTCCTGTATCACCACATGACATCACAAGGTGATAAGTGTTTTCTGTTTGAAAGAAGAACTAAATATGCAGGGTTTGTGTGTTAAACATGTGTGAATGAAACAAAACAAAACTCCAGGTATGTTTGTGATGAGGAAACAACATTATAACATACTGTAGATCAGAAAATAATGTAATATGGGCCCTGTTGTGGAGGGTTTTGTGTAGCTGTTGTTGTGGTTTCAAAAAAAAAAAGTGTCAGCTTGGGTTTTAGCGAGAATACAGGAGAAATAAGGACTGAGATTGAAAAAGTATCACCATACAATAGGGTACTGTGTATTGCCAATAATCACCAGGCAATATCACACATACCTCATGCTATGTGGTACAGTACAATATATACTTTTATTTAAAAAAGGTCCATGTACCACGATGTGCACAGCATTTTATTTAACATAAAAATGCTACGCAAGACTGGGTGCTGCTTAATTTGATAATTGCTGTGTTTAATTGTTTAAAATGAGTAATGATACGCGACTATGAAAAAAGACAATTTGGTTTGGTAAAACTGATATTAGAAACAAAATTATGTATATTTATATTTAAAGGTGCATTGTGTAATTTATCTGGTGTGAATGCTTGTCTCTATGGAGATGTTATTGCTTTGTGTGAAATGTTTCACAGTATTGTCTTAAACCTTTCTATGTCCATGAAGAACAAACCAGTACAGGTCAGATCTGTGTAGAGGCGATCCCGCTCACAGTCAGAGTGCCTGTTTTTCTAGGTATTTTTGAGCAATAAAACCAACTGGAATTTAATACATGTAAGGTAGAGCTGTTTAAAAGTCATACTGTGAAACATTCCAGGCAGAGCAATAACATATCCATAGAAACAACCAGGTGACGGATCCTCCACCAAAAAGTTACATAGTGCATCTTTAAGGCAAAATTGCCAAGTGTACCAATCAGGTATTTTAATAGTGAATATGGTTAATCTACTCGTCTTTTATTGATAAATTTGTAGTTAAATGTCTGTTGGTTAAGACAACAGTTTTGTGTAGACCTATAAAAAAAACAACAACCTGCTGTTGTGATTTTGGGCTCTACAAAAGTAAATCAAATTCAATAAATTTGAACAGCACTAACAATTATTATTAACAGGAATAGAAACAAATAAAGAAATAGTGAAGTTACAAACTACTGTATGAAAAGAATATTGTCTGTACTAAAGCTGTCCACTGTTATCAGTAATTTTGTTAGAAAATAAAACAGTATTTATATTTTCATAACTTAATGTTAGAATGTTGTTACCTCATTAAAACATACCTGAAATTGTGTTTTGTTTCATTCACACATGTTTTAAGTAACCCTTTAATATTAGTCTGTCTACAGCTCCAAAGCTCAAAATGCTCTGTTCCACCTTGTGATGTCATGAAGCGGTCATTTTCAAGATAACAGCTACTTTTTAAATTTTGTTTTGCAGAGATTGGAAATTCCAGGACTGAAATTATTCAGATGATTATAGTGAAGGTGTGTGGACTTCAAAAACACAGTGGACTTCACAAGGTGGAACAGAGTGTTTTCTGTATAAGAGAAGAAATATGCAGGGTTTGTGTGTGAAACACGTGTGAATGAAACAAAACACAGCTCAGAGTATGTTTGTGATGATGAAACAACATTATAAATGAGAAAATGGAGTAATATGGACTCATTAAAAAGCCAATGAAAACATGACATTTCTTTAGTTCTAACCCCCTCCCTCTTATACTCACCGCTTCGTAGTCTGCAAGCTCCAGGCGTGCTTTGTTTTGCATTGTTCTTTTGCAGAGGTAAACAGCTGTATACAGAGACAGACAGTAAGACAGCTTGGTTAAACAGCTTTTAGCAGACATAAGTGGCCCTGCTTTTACCAATTTAATTCTCTCAACTAAAGCAGTTACACAGAGCCTCGCAAATCTGTATCCAACTTCTGAAACCATTCTATCATTCTTAACTGACCATTAAAGCGGGCATTCATTACGTTGTTATGTTGTTTTTATTAACACATCATTGGAGTAAATTGGCTGTTGGCGGGTTAGCTTTCCCATGATGCTCTGCTGCAAATGAAAAGGGCCACATGACTGACTGACAGCGCTGTTTTTAGTCTTATGAAATCTTTATCGGCTGGCCGCTGTGGACAATGCAGGCCTCATACACAAGCCCCAGATCATTTATTAGGGTTTGATCACATCAGAGAGAGGGGCATATGTGGAATTTCAAATATAGCTACTGTAATATCGCAGACTGTCGACTGACATTGCCAAAGCTGTGTGAAATATCAGTTTGTAAGGCAATGTTTTTCAGCCTATTTTGAGTCATGGAGAATATATTACAAAATGACACCTTTTAGAGGAAAGTAAAGTGCCTATGACAGGTTAGACTACTCGTTTTGCTAAAACACAGTTAAGATTATCAAGATTACAAACCAATATTTTTTAGGTTTCAATTGTGGTTGGAGGGAATTCATAACTGTTACCTAGAACTGTTAACTAAAACTCTACAGATATACAAATATACGAAAACTGCTTTTTTTTTTTTGTTGAAATCATGTTTAAAGTATTGGAAAAAATGTGTTTCTTATGTGTAAATTTTGCAGGACCTTTGGATAGAATTCTCCGTAGTGCCATATTTGTTTAGAACGCTCTACTTCCTGTAATTTTCAACATATTTTTCAACTTTTCTTCACAAATTGCTTCTTGATTTGGGTAATTTATATTTACAGTTGTTATAATCCCACCAAATTAAGTCAAAATTAGAGAATTATCAAAACCTGTCATACACACTTTTTATTATGTACTAAATGTCTACTTCTTAAACTTTTGTTATCTTAAGGCACACCTAACAAGATCTCAAAATGTGTTGAAGTCAAGATGTAAAGAGTTGATAGGCCTACATGTTGTAATAGATACTTGCTTGCTTAGATAATATTATGTCAATAATGAGGCACTAACTGACATAAATTTGTGGTTTTCAGCACTTTTTGACTTTTTTTTTTTAATATAATACTGTATTTTGCCAGGAAATATCAAATAAGTACATTCACAAAAGCACACATTGTATTACAACATACATCTGCATTTTAACAGTAAAAAAAGAGTGTCGTGGTCAAGGACACGTCAGACAATTTCCGCTTAAGGCCACATTGTGTAGTATTTCGTTTACTTACACAGTGCAAGAGGTACTTTTATGTTTGAGGAACAATCAGACACACAGTAATTAGCCTTACCAATCTGAGGTCTGAAATGTCTGAAATCAGTATGCCTAAAAACTTTTTGCCAGCACATTTGTAATCTCCTGCTCACTCTAACTCCAATCATTTTCACATTGTGCTTTTCAGAACAAAAAGTGAATCAAATAAAACTGTGCACATGATTTCTATCTCACCATAGTCTGTGTTTTCTGGTTCCCAGCAGTTTGATGGCCAAAAGTATGGAGTCTGTAAAGAGAAATTACAAGTACATGGTGAATCTAATGTAGCTGTTGGCTCATATATAACTTATTTACCACAGAATGGATTTGGAACAGGTCTAAATCACATAAGCTGATTGGAGAATTAGCACACTCCTTAACCCAGCACTTGACCAATATTGTATATGGCCTGGCTCCTCACACAATTACATGTAAACAGCTCAATGTACCATGATACGATAACCTTATGAGTGTGGAAATCACTAATCTGACATTTGAATAACAAGCTGGTGACATACAAACCTTTACTATTTAACATCTATGAAATCTATATGACCCATGGCCCACTGACTGTTTGGAATCAATACCAAAGAATGGCACACACATCTGTTTTTGTATGTTTAAGATAAAAAATGCACTATGTATTGTAACTTTTCTGGTGGGGTTGCTAACTGCTTGTCTCAGATGTATCTTAAAATGTTCCTCAGTGTGGTATTACCAAAGCCTCTGTCTCACACTTATTCAGTTATAGGAGTTTTTATTCCTGAAAAATGTGGTGTCACACATCCCAAGAGATAGTTTTTTCCTATCGATTACATTGTACTTTGCCGTGATGGATTCAAAAGGTAAACTCCCAAATGCTGAACCTGATTATTTCTATTATTGACTAAGACTAGTAAATATTATTGGCCTATAGAATGTGATGGCATCTGAAACCTAGCAATACCTTGTGATGTGATGTGAAAATGTGAATTCTTACTGTGAAAGGGCTCACCCCTCCCTAGATCCAACCTGTAACTTGACCTGGTGGCGCCACCTGCTTGCCTCCATGAAGAAAGGAACATTTACATAAAAGCCTCTGCCATAGCATCTCCACGGAAACAAGAAGGCGGTGACACAGTACTCCTTTAACGTGCTAAAATCTTGGTATACACAGTTTCTTAGGCTTGCTGTCAACATTTGAAACCCTAATGTAGAATTAGCATACTAAGTTGTCTCCACACATAGTTAGAGGTCTGTTGCAAAGTGAATTGATTTAGAGCCATTTCATTTCATTAGGCCATTAACCAACTGAAGGGTAAATAACACAGGTCGCATGCATTACAATAGTTTACCTGAAATCTATAGAAGGTCCCGTCGTCTTTGAGCGTAAGGACGTGGTCTGAGATGGGGAAGAAATATCCGTGTGCAGCCATCAGCGTCCCCAAGTGAAGAGCTTCCACTGCAGCAAAAATACCACACAGACACAGTAGTTCAGTCAGTGGGGCCTCACACAATACAACAAATATGAAGTACTCAAAGTCTGTACTGTACTTCCACCTCTGTCAATCAAAGTGTCTGTAAGAAATAAATACATAGTGCTTATGATGTAAGGGTGGGCAATTCTGAAAGAACATCTCAATTGTTAGTTTGCAGTGACATCATGCTGGGGGTGTTCTACATTTATCTCTACTGGTGAAATGTTCAGCAGTTACCATGGTGACAAAATTAGCAAAAACTGTCAAACATGTTTTAATATAGTCTGAAAACTCAAGAAAAAAATACAACATTTATTTAAACAACACATTTTCAGGAGCTTGTGATCAATACGAGTGTTCCTAGTCCTGTTTGGGTGTTTGATTTTCAACAAAAAAGGTGAGATTGGCAACTGAAAAAGTGTGTATGATAGACTGGTTTAAGCGCACAAATCATCACACCTGCTGTAATTCCAACTACGTCAGTTCTTTCTGGTCAGACTGTGTTAAAATAAAGATCAGATGAAGTCTAACTTGAGTAACAGAGCTTCTAACAGTGTAGTGCTTTCAGTTAGCTTCAGACCCCCAGGAAATGTTGATAACATCAGCTGCAAAGTATCAATATTCTTGGAAACTTCATCAGAAATGTGCATGCCTCTAAACTTCCTGACTGAGGTTCAAGTATCATCAAAAACTTGGCTGACTGTAATATTTTAGACAGACCTGTGGTACATGTGTTTTAGAGTTTTACACTGTTTTAGATGTTTTTGCCCTATTTTGGATAATTTCTTGTTGAAAACTACAGTGACAATGATGTAGTGCACTTTTAGACCTGCTTTACACCTAAATTAGCCCTGCAATAGATCAAATAAAGACTTGATTTAAAATCTGGTTGTATTCAGAACGCCAGTCTTTTCTACCAGGGTACTTATGAAAAGTTTGAGCATCACTGATACGGAGAATGAACTGAATTAATTTTCCAATCACAATTATTTTGACATTATCTTGTACATAATATATTCATTGCAAAGACAGCAATATTTTGTCCAAAAGGGTCATAATATTCTTAAATGGCCTACGTTACACTATTTTATGATCTCTGTTATAATGTTGTTTCCTCATGACAAACAAAAACTTAGTGGTTAACTTGAAAACTACCGCTTGACTTCACATGGTGGAACACAGCATTTGAGCTCTGAAAGTGTAGACGTGTAGAAGTGTAAACTAATAATAAAGGGTAACTCAAACATGTGTGAATGAAAGAAAACACAACTCCAGGTAACATTATAACATGGTTTAAAGCTCACAAGTCAATTTTGTGTAATAAATGAAACACCAAGCAGCAGGCAGCACTACATAGTCAAATTGCCTTCTCTTAAACTTTTTTGATTTTAAACCATTTTGATCAACCTTTAACCTTCAGACTAAAGTTCAGTTTTCCAATAAACTTTCTTTTTCTATTCAGAACTGAAGGTGATTATACCTTATATGCTAATTCCCCTCTTTATAAAGCTCTTTTCAGTTAAAAAGAGAAACATGTAGCACTCACTTAAACAAAAGCTGGCTTATCTTCGATCGATAGTGTTTTATTGCACATCTCGACTGCCTGGTGTTTCTTTGCAATGGCTAATTAAACAGCATCCAATTTATTTCAAACAAAATGCCACGTTTGAATTAAAGGTGATGGGAAAGCAGTGATGGTGTTGACGGAAGACGAGGAGCTCTCAGAGGGGGGTGGGGCTCTCAGCGGGCGGTCTCCCTGATTGGCCCACCTTCAGATGGGGGGCGTGGCAGGGGCCCATCAGTCCAATCACCTGGTGCTGTGCCCAGTGGGAGCCCAAAGCTGCTTCCCTGTGAACAGTGTGGTACCAGTACAACTCGCCCTAATTTCAAACCATCAACTAATGAAAACATGTAATCAGCATCGACAGAGCTGCCGTACCACTCACTGTACCACTGGTTTGGGGCTGTCAGCTTTTTAGGGTGTTCAGATGTTCTAATATAAAAGGTCCTATGTTACACAAGATTGACTTTTGTAAGCTTTAAGTTATGTTGTAATGCTGTTATCTCATCAAAAACATACCTGGAGTTGTGTTTTATTTCATTCACACATGTTTGAGTAATCTGCATTATTAGTTTGTCTATGTTTCCAAAGCTCAAAATGCTCATGAAGTGGTAGTTTTCAAGTTTTCGTGGGTTTGCCAGAGGTGTGTACAGCAGCCAAAAATCATCAAAACGTTACTTCAGAATAATATTACTCAAACAGAAATACAAAGTAGTGGTCCAAGACACTACTCAAGTAAGAGCAAAATCGTATCTGGGAAAGCTACTACTCAAGTAAGAGTAACCATAAGAGTAACGTCTGATTTTTAATTTGAAGTTAATGTTATTTGACGGTAATTTAAATAATGCACAAAATCTTGAATTTTCAAAGCACAGACACACACATACACACAGACAAAGTACATTATATCTAAAGGAGAGGTTTTGCTACTTGTAAAGTAAAAACGTTTTGAAAAAACATGAATTCTACACAGATCTGACCGGTGACTTGGCTCTGTGGTGCCAAATACTTGTCTCTATGGAGATACACATGTTTAATAACATACTGTGGAACATTCCAGACAAAGCAATGACATCTCCATGGAGAAAAAGCAGCTGGTGAACTCTCCACCAGAAAAGTTACATAGTGCACCTTTAAGAAAAAATAATCAAATAAACGAGACAAAAAGGCAGACAGAACTGAAAACCTCTCCAACTGATGAGATTACACCTAAAAATAAAAAATAGGGAATTGTATCAAGTGTAACTGATACGTGTAAATGCCCTGACAAAAATATATCCCCACAGAGATTCTCTTTTGATGAAAATAACACAGATCTATTCAGTTCTATAAATGCTATGACAAATGTATTTTTTCCTGACCTTATATACACTGCCAAAAGTTTGAACACACTTTTTCATTTATGTTTCTTCATTTCCCTGATTATCTGAAGGCATCAAAACCATAAATGCACACATAGAATGTAGTAAGGAAAAAATAAACTTAAAATAACTAAAACTTGTTTGAGATTGAAAGAAAATCAAAAATAGCTACACTCAACTAAATATATTTTTATAGTCAAATCCTCAAAATAGCCACACTTTGCTTTGAACCCTGCTTTGCACTTTTGGCATTTCTTGACCCTGATATGGCACATCTGTGAAGTGAAAACCATTTCAGTAGACTTTATTATGAAGACCATTCCTTTCAAAGGGTGTTTGTGGTTGTATGTTTATTTTGAGGTGTTATTGCGTGTTTATGGTAGGTCAGAGGCTGGTTAGTGGAGGGCAGGGCATGGGGGAGCTCTCACAAGACTGAAAAAGATCATCAATATAACCTCAACCAAAAAGTTACAGAGTGCACCTTTTCTTTGCTACATAATTCCATATCTTGCATCATATACTAGTATATATATCTTATATATATCTTCTGTATGTATATAAAATGTAAAAAATAGTAAACATAAAGAAAAAAAACATTAAATGAGAAGGTGTGTCCAAACTTTTGACTGGTATTGCTCTTAGCATATGCCTGTTATACTACGCAACAAAGTCAGTCAGCCTTTTCACATGTACTCCACACTAACTCCATCTATTTATCCATACTCATTAAAATACCCACACGATTACTGATGGCACCACTTCACCCCATGTAAATACAGGGGCACATGGCTCAAAGGTTAAACAGGCTTACGCACCACTGATCCGAGGGTGACTCTAACATACGGCTTCATACATTAACCATGCTCCAGTCTAAGTAGCACAGATATAGGGCTGCTTTAGCATCTACTCACAGCTTCAGGGGTTGGCACACAGCTCCGCTCATTAATAACAGATGACTCATAAGTTATTTAAAAAGTATTTATTTATAAACATGGCATTTATTTAGTATTCCCTCTCTCACTGATTTGTCATGATCTCCCTTCGTGATTCGCTACGTTTTCTTAGTGGTGTAGGTTGTGGGTTGAAATGAAAAGGAGATGCTAAGAGAAGATTATTTGGTGAATCAATACTT
This sequence comes from Taenioides sp. WSHXM2023, assembly GCA_029959045.1. Lineage (NCBI taxonomy): Eukaryota > Metazoa > Chordata > Actinopteri > Gobiiformes > Gobiidae > Taenioides > Taenioides sp. WSHXM2023. Next base: position 20,377,899 of record CM057094.1, read on the forward strand.
GTGGTTATTCAGGTTACAATATTATAGTAAGAAATAAATAGCTGGCAATTTTAGAAGCAAACTTATGTTATAATAAATCAATCAATATTCCAAAATATTAAAGGTGCACTGTGCAACTTTTCTGGTGGAATGTTTGCTACTTCCTTGTCTCAGTGGAGATGTTATTGCATTCCCTGGAATGTTCCATGGTGTGACATCAAACATATCCATCTAGCATTTATTCATTACAGGTGCTTCTATTGCTCAAAAATACATGAATTCCTTCTGTGAATAGGAGTGACTCTCCACAAATCTGAACTGTAATGCAGCGAAGTGCTGTAACCTGCTTGTCTCCCTTGTGATAGAAAGGTTTAATCTAGGTGTAATAATGGACTCAGACTTGACCTTTAACAGCCACATCAAATCAATAACATCTGCAGCCTTTTACCATCTAAAAAACATAGCAAAAATCAAAGGTATACTGTCTAAAGCAGACTTGGAGAGACTTATCCATGGGTCTGTCTCCATTAGGATAGATTACTGTAACAGCTTGCTCACTGGCTTTTCCCAAACAAGCTGTAAAACAGCTGCAGTACATCCAGAACGCTGCAGCTCGGGTCCTGACTTGCAAGACCCTATGCTTGTCGCAGAACAAGGGGGTACGAGCACATAAGTCCTGTGCTCAGGTCTCTGCACTGGCTTACTGTGGCTCAGAGAATAGACTTTAAAGAGGCTCTGCTTGTGTACAAGTCTCTCCATGGCCTAGCACCAAAGTACATCTGTGACATGTTACTGCCACATGAACCATCTCGCACTCTGAGGACCTCTGCTGGTGTCCTGAGTCAGCGTTTCAGTTTTATGCAGCTAAAACCTGAACGTGTGAGACAGGCTTCTACTTTGACTGTGTTTAAATCCAGGCTCAAATCAGTTTAGCTGCTTCCCTGTGAACAGTGTGGTACCAGAACGACTCGCCCTAATTTCAAACCATCAACTAATGAAAACATGTAATCACCATCGACAGAGCTGCCGTACCACTCACTGTACCACTGGTTTGGGGCTGTCAGCTTTTTAGGGTGTTCAGATGTTCTAATATAAAAGGTCCTATGTTACACAAGATTGACTTTTGTATACTTTAAGTTATGTTGTAATGCTGTTATCTCATCAAAAACATCCCTGGAGTTGTGTTTTATGTGAATGAATCACACGTTTGAGTAATCCTTTAGTTTAGTTTGTCTATATCTCCAAAGCTTAAAATGCTCTGTTCCACCTTATGATGTCATGAAGTGGTAGTTCTCAAGTTTTCTTGGGTTTGCCAGAGATGTGGAACATTTCAGATAAAGCATTAACATCTCCATGGAGAAAAAGCAGCTGGTGAACTCTCCACCAGAAAACTTACATAGTGCACGTTTAAGAAAAAACAATCAAATAAACGAGACAAAAAGGCAGACAGAACTGAAAACCTCTCCAACTGATGAGATTACACCTAAAAATAAAAAATAGGGAATTGTATCAAGTGTAGCTGATGTGTGTAAATGCCCTGACAAAAATCCAGGCTCAAATCAGTTTAGCTGTGAAAGGTTTATATTCTGCACTGTTCTCTCTCATTTAATCTCTCTCTCTCTCTCTTTTTTTTAAATTTATAATTATTATTTATGTTTTGATTTGTTTGTATTGAGATTTTAATGTATTTCCTATTCTGTAAAGCACTTTGAATTACTTTGAGTACGAATTGTGCTGTAAAATAAACTTGCCTTGCCTTGCCTTAATCTATACTATGGAACATTCTCGACAAAGTAATAACATATCCATGGAGGAAAAACAGGTGGCAGACCTCCACTAGAAATGTTAAGCAGTGCACCTGGGAGAGAAGTGGTCGGCTAGTTAAGCTGAAAGCCGAGCTAGCACTTTCTCCTGTCCTGATGTCCTCTCTGGCAAATATTTCCAGCAATATCCGGGCCCGCTTTCTCCTCTGGGCATCTTGACGTACCCTGGTTCCTCTGAGCGCGTCGCTGGTTCCGCTGAGCGGGCAATAAGTGGAGGGCCTTGCTGTGCGCCCTCGCCGGCTTCGTCGTCGGGGCTCTGGCGGTGCTAACCTCGGTAACCTGAAGCCGCTGAATCGGGCTGCTCCGGTGTGAGAGGACGTATCTTTAAAATGTGGGTTTATAAACACCAGATCTGTGGCTAACAAGACATTTATTCTGCACCTTCCTGTGCAGCTTGGCTCAGTGCAACATACTCAGCTTCTGCAGTTGAAAGTGCTACTGTGGCTTGTTTCTTCCTCAGCCAATTTACTGCTCCTCCAGCGAGTAGAAAGATGTTTCCTGTAGTCGAACCAGTCCAGTCTGCATCTGAGAATCCAACCAAGATTCCTGTCTCTGTCTGCTTGTACTTGAGTGCAAGGTTTTGCGTCCCTTTCAAGTACCTCAGGATTCTTTTGACAGCAGTGAGATGTGCAGTATTTGGATTTGCACTGAACTTTGATATAGCCCTCACTGCTTGTGCGATGTCTGGTCGCATGGCCATAGGAGCATACAGCAAACTTCCTACCATGGACTTGATAGGCAGTCTGGTTCACTGGCTAACTGACCTTGAAGTTTTCCATCCTCTACATGTATGTAGCAGCGAGTCAGCCTTGTACTGTACCTGTACCTCTCTTGGCTGCAGTTTCCACTGAAAAAGGATTTTCTGACAACCTGGTACATTGTACATAGTAACATTTTTAACTTTACTAACTTTGAATGACTTTCTCACTTTTATGTTGTCAAGTCCAAGTGCTTCTACTACCATCACCAAGTTTCACTGATTGTGGCTCAGAAAACTGCTGGTAGTGTTGAAATCCTTCTTTGTTCCATGTCATGTGTTTAGATGCTCCAGAGTCCATCCATCCATTTTCTTCCGCTTATCCGGGGCCGCGGGGGGCAGCAGTCTAAGCAGGGACTCCCAGACTTCCTTCACCCCTGACACTTCCTCTAACTCTTCCAGGGGGACCCCAAGGCATATCCATGCCAGCCAAGAGACATAGTCCCTCCAGCGTGTCCTGGGTCTTCCCCGGGGCCTCCTCCCGGGGGGACATGCCCGGAACACCTCCCGAGGCAGGCGACCAGGTGGCATCTGGAAAACATGCCTGAGCCACCTCAGTTGGCTCCTCTTGACGTGGAGGAGCAGCGGCTCCTCTGCAGAGGAGGGAGGTGTGGAGCACCTCCCGTGTGACTGGGAGGTGCTCCACACGGGAGTCAATTAACCAATCTCCTTTTTGTAACTCACTGTCACTTTACTCATTTACAACAAAAACACCTTCATATGAGTCCTCAGCATCCTTATACTTGGACAGTCACATTTGAGATGTCCCTCTTTCCCACATTTGTAACATCTCCATGTTTTGGGACTATCTGCTCCCACTCTTGACTTGTTCTGCAGATTTCCACTTGTGTTGACATCGCTGACGCACCAGAATATTATCGGCATGTGCTTGTTTTTATTCCTCATATATCAAGGCTTGCTGCACAAACTTCGGTGTCAAATCGTCAATTTTTGTTTCGAGGGCAGTAACAACTGTTGCATAGCTTTGTGGTAAACTACTCAGGAGTGTGACAATTTGGTCCTCTTCTTCAATCACTGACCCTATTGCACCAAGTTGATCCTTCATTCATTTAAAATGTTCTCTGAGATTTTCTCCTGCCTTCATTTCATATTGGAAATATTTTTTCTTTAAAAACAGTTTATTAGCAACAGTGTCTCTCTCAAACTGTCCTTTTAAAGTGTTCCATGCTTCTTTTGGAGTCGTGTAGCTTGTTATCAGGTATAACTGGGGTGCACTGAAAATGCTTTCTCATGCCGTCTTTCAAACTTAGCTCGTGCATTAGCATCTGCCGCTAATTGTTCTGTCTCTGTTAGCATACCCCCACAGTCCTTTTGCTTTCAGAAAATGCGCCGTCTGAAATTCCCATGTTGCAAGGGTTCTCTGGTCCGCCTAGCTTGTCAATAAACAGTTTGTCTTCCATTGTGAATCCCACAATACCGTTTATGCCACACAAAATGTACGGTCAAACTAGCGTCTTGATGTCTCATGTAGTCTTCTGATTACGCACAGTCCTTCAACGTGTCCTTTGATATGACAAACTACAAAGGTTATTTGAAGGGGCCATATTACACTATTTTCTCATCTGTTATAATGTTGTTTCCTCATCAAAAACATACCTGGAATTGTGTTTTGTTTTATACACACAAACCCTGTATATTTAGGCTGAGCTCTTCTCTCAAAAGGAAAACACTCTCTTTCACCTTGTGATGTCATGTGGTAATACAGGAAGTGCTTCACTGTGTTCTTAAACTCCATGCACCCTTCACTAGAGTCATTTGGATGATTTCAGCCCTGGAATTGCCAATGTCCACTGAACTGAAGTTAAAAGGAGCTGTTAACTACAAAACTACTATGACATCATAAGGTGGAACAGAGCATTCTGAGCTTTGGATATGGAAACAGACAAATAATAAATGATTACTCAAACGTGTGAATGAAACAAAACACAACTCTATGTATGTTTTTGATGAAGTAACAGCATTATAACATGACTTAAAGCTCACAAGAGTCAGTTTTCCAAAATAAGCCCTTTAAACCTCTAAACAGGGCTTGGATAGGCAATGCTATATATGTGCTAATGCTAAGTCCCCCTGGCCATTGTGATTTGTAATAAACTTCATCTACATCTACAGACATCCAGACTGTCTCCTGCATTTTCATCTATACTTTATGGACCATTTGTAAAACTCACAAGATTACAACTGCCCGGGAGTTCATGCAAAAACAACTATTTATATGGAAAGATGTCATAAAATTCACTGTTGTTTGGTGTTAATGTTCATAAAATAAAAATCACTAGACTAAAATTTGCCATCAGCTTACAGATTTTAGACTGCAGTGTGTAGTGATGGAGCGATGTGAAGTGGCGCGTGTCTTCTCTCGTCTCAGATAATGTGAGCTCATTGACTATGGAGAGCCCGTGTCACCTGTGATGTTTGTCTTTTGTTTGAGCGCTGCCTCTGACATTTAGATGGAGGGATTCTGAATGTCATCATCCCAACAATCGGCTGCACTTTTTCACAAACTGGCAAACCCAAAAATAGGTGAGATTGGTATCTAAGTTTGTTTCTGTAGTTTGGAAATTTTGCTGGGGAAATGGATGCTTGTCAAATTCGCCTGAGAGACTGAGATAGGGCAAATGTGTTTCTTTATTATATTGTTTTGTCTTATGTAGTGTGTGCTGTGCTGTGCTGTATGGATACAATCTCAACTTAGTGTAGAGCTGAACTATTTTGGAGAAGCGTGATCTAGATTTTAATTAATAGTCGGATATTAATGCCGATACTTTGGCTTTAAAGGTGCACTGTGTAACTTTTGTGAAGGGCGTTCACAACCTGTTTGTCTCCATGCATGGAGATGTTAATGCTTTGGTTTAAATGGTCTACAGTATGGCATTAAACTAATCTGGCATTTATTCAACTACAGGTGTTATTTATTGCTCAAAAATATTGTAAAAATCATAAATTCTTACTGTGAATGGGGTCTCCTTTCCACAAATCTAACCTGTAATTTGGCTTGCAAGTGTCCATAGAGATTTTTAAGTTTATGGATATACTTTGGAACATTCTAGGGTGCTGATCTCCTTAGGCTCAATCTCTACTGTCCTAAAAGTAAAAAGTAGCTGCTGACTTTAAAACTACTGCTTCATGACATCATAAGGTGGAACAGATCATTTTGAGCTTTGGAGATGTAGACAGACTAATAATGCAGGGTTACTCAAACTTGTGAAACAAAATACAACTCCAGGTATATTTTTGAGGAGGTAACGGCATTATAACATGGCTTAAAGCTCATAAGAGTCAATTTTGTGTAATACAAGACATTTAACTTTAAGAGACCATGAAGTTCTTGCACCAAAAGCCGTTTCCGTGTATACAAGCATAAAGTGATATTTGATTAATCTGATGAGTAATCCAACAAGACACATGCATTTTTCAATAATTTCTCTGAACATTTCTGCTGACTGCCCCTGAGAGGAGCTGCGAGTGTGGGCCAGCAGGAATCTCCACAGGGAAGACACTCTTTGATTTCATTTATTATCAGCTCTGAGCCAAAAACGCTGGACTCCCACCAAATCTACAGGCTATGAAATCTTACTGCTTATGTTTATACACTTGATTGACCCAAATGATGCTATTTTCTGAGCAATTCAGTTGATTTACACAAGTTCAAAGCTGCTTTCAAAGGTTGTATGTGATTGTATGTTTATTTTGAGGTGTTATTACGTATTTATGGTAGGTCAGGGGCTAGTTTGTGAGTCTCTTTGTAATGGTGCTAGTGATGGAGTGGAGGGCAGGGCATGGGGGAGTTCTCACAAGACTGGAAAAGATCATCAAAAAAGGTGAAACTCGAGTGATTCTTGAGTCTGAGGCTGTGTAGGAGTTTTAAAGGAGAGAGAGAGACAGAGAGGGGGAGAGAGTAAGGGAGAGGGAAAGAAAGAAAGAAAGAAAAAAGAGATGGCGGAAGAGAAAGAAAGAACAGAAGAAAGCTAAAGAAGGCTTAGTGGTCCCTGTTGTTGTCCACGAATGGCTTCCACTGCTGGATACTGACGCTCATAAATACAGCTCATTGTGTTGCTCATTAAAGAAGCGGCTCAGGTACAAGTGTTTATAAACAGCTGTACTTTGCAATCAAATCTTATTAGCTAAATATAACTGCATCTGTAAAGAAATGTATTGTGTTTCAGGCAAATTGAGGTTCAGACAATGATCAAAAAATATGTCACTAAAATGACTCAAACATTGTTATAATGATCCTTGTAGATTCCTGTAAATATCAAGTATCATGTGAGTAATCTTTTATTATTAGTCTGTCCAACGTTCAAAATGCTCTGTTCCACCTTGTGATGGCCTGAAGCGGTAGTTTTCATCTACCAACTTTCATCTAACAGTTACAATAAATTTTTTTTCAGAAGTGTGGCAATTTCAGGGCTGAAATTATCCAAATGATTCTAGTGAAGGCATGAGAAGTTTAAATACACATTGGAGCACTTCCTGCATTACCACATGACATCACAAGGTGGAACAGGGTGTTTTCTGAGAGAAGAACACAGCCTAAATAGGCAGGGTTTGTGTGTTAAACACGTGTGAATGAAACAAAACACAACTCCAGCTACGTTTGTGATGAGACAACAACTTTAGAACATAGGTGAGAAAAAAGTGCCCAAAGCAACTTTTCTTTCTTTGTCTTCATGGAGATGTTGCTTTGCCTGGAATTTTCCACAGTATGGCATTAAACTTATCTATTCTCAGGGAGATAAGCAGGTGACAAGTTACAGGTAATATAGAATGCAAGTGGCAAACCCCCAGACAGAAAAGTTACACAATGCACCTTTAAGATATTAACCTGATGACAGTAAAATATTTTTTTGTAATCCGTGTTTATGTAATCCATAATTACGCAATACATTTAAAGGGGTGGGTGTATGTATTAATTGCCTTTTGTTGGTTTGTCTGTATTAGACAAAAGTGAGAGAACTTCCTGGTTCCATACGTTTTTGAGCTTTATAGTAAACATTAAGGAGGGTTGGGAGAGAACCTGCACGGATGATTGAGAAAACCATTTCAGACATGTTTGTGATGAGGGAACATTATAATATGGTAGAAAGCTTAATATAGTTGATTTAGCACTATAATACACCCTCGTTAAACTTCTTATTAGCTAAAATGCTGGCTCTGAGCACTACAGTGTTTTACCATTCATAACGTCTTTATGCCAGTTTTGTCCCTCTCCCTGTTCAAGTCTCCCTCACCTTCAGTGACAGTGTTCTCACCGTTGCCGCCCCTCAGGCTGTAGATCATATGACCCTGTAGCGCTGCGTTCACACTCTTTCCAGCTCTGTGCTGCTGTGAATTACAGCCAGAGCTGATGCATGCTAATGAAGTCAGGGCCACCTTAAATTTAGTGCACAGTTCATTGCAATGCTTCTGTCCTGCCCAAACCAATTGGCTCTGCTTTACAAGAGCCGGTGATTAAATCTGCATAGCTCGAGCTTGTAATGAAAGTATTATGTTAAACAGCCAAGTGTCAAATGTTTGAGCCAGAGGCAAACGGAGAACTACAGGTTTTTTATTCCCCTGTAGTTGTTCAGCACTAAAATGTTGATGCTTAGACAGTCAAATCTGTAGTAACACTGGCAGTCATCAAGAAAAAAAATACAGATTTACACCAATAACAAATCAGTTATGTAAATGTGTCTTTAGCAGATTTATTTTATTTATAGCTCACCAAATCAAAATGAATAATATTAGAATATATTTTCATACCTTTAGCATAGTGAAATATAATTGACAGTCAATGTAACAGGAGCCATAACAAAGCAGATAAAAAAGCACAGTACTGAAGTAGTTGCAATATAAGTAGTATTATTGTGCAGTTACCTCTAGTAGTGACTGTAATAGTAGTACATTTGATGTTTTTGTGGATGCTCTTAAAATCAAAACGACTGATAAAACCTTTCCTTTGAGCTGTTGGGTTTTGAAGTCACGTCATTTAATGAGGGGGTATTTTGCTGAATTTTTTTTAGCTTTCCGCCATAATGTTGTCCCCTCATCAAAAACATGCCTAAGAGGTTTGAGATGTCATCCATGCATGTTTAAACCTACACATATGCTTCCACATGACAATTCTCCATAAATATACAAACACATGATACAAAACTATACACAATAACTTCACAATCCTGGTGCAATGGTTAGTAGCTTCATTAGCAAGATTCATACTGATTGTGTTGTGATAGCGCTCTGAAGGAGGAGTGTCTCAGAGTAGGGAGCAAAGGAAAACATGATGATCTAAATATGTTATGTGTTAATACCCCAGGCGCCAGTAGCTCAGTTGGTTAAAGCATTTGTCCAGAAGGTTGGCAGCTCTCAACATAAGCATCATTGGTTGAACGGTCAGATCTAGTGATCCACAGGTTGGCGTTGCGATTCCAGCTCCCACAGATAAATGCTGTCGTTATGTCCTTGGGCAAGACACTTAACCCACCTTGTCCCTAGCGTCTGCATATACAGTGGTGTATGGATGTGTGTGTGAATGGGTGAGTGGTTCCTTGATGTAAAGCGCTTTGAGGGCCTTGAAGGTGGAAAGGCGCTATATGGAGGTAATTACAAAAAGCACTAACAGAAAAAGTTGGGTTAACCTATTCTGTAGTGCTCCCTGTGAATCATATGGGACCTGCATATTCTCAGATCAGTTTGATATAGCTCCTTTTGATACATGCCTTTACATAACACACTGGCTGATAGCTTGCTGTGAGCCAAATGAATTATAATTCCCCATTTGACTAGGAGTTTGTGAACTGAGTTAATCCTGTTTTGCTCACTGTGTTGACCCTCCAGGCTTTTCTATATGTTTTTCTTTGTATTCAAAACAACATTCAATTCTACCATCTGCAAGGTGACATATGCCCCTAGCTTTGTCATAGTGATTATAAACTGCATTTATGCTTTTATAGTCCACAAAGCTGTAGGCAATTATAGTTTCTTTATATTTAGAAGAGAATTTCTGTTCATTTGCTGATTTGGTGTCTTGTTTTTGTCTATTTCTCGTCTTATTAATAAACATGAGTAATCATGGCATTCTCCAAGGATTGCACTTTCAACTTTGCTTCACCCAGACAGGTGCCTTAAGGTGCATAAACACAGGGATAAAAATAAAGGAGGAGGTGAGAGGCACTCCAAGCTGAATATCAAATAGAAGCTTTGAGTAATGCAGAACAATGGACTGATCCCACAGCACCTAACAACATGCATCCATACATAACATATGCTTTAAACAGGCATTTAATCAGGGCTTGTGTAAGGGCTCACTGACGCATGGTGATTATACAAAGACAGAAATGCATGGATGTGTGGTGATTCAGTTCATGGGAAAGAGTCAGTGCTGGATGTTCTATGAATCATGAAGACAAAAGAATCACTCACCAATTTTATGTTACGGTTAGGGTCAAAATTAAAGGGGGGCATGTGTTGAAACCAACGAGTAACTACTCCTTCTTTGTTGCTTTTTAGGCTTACACAATTTATGCTTGACAAATGGGCAAATTATCGTATTAGCGCCCTCTGCTGTTAGGACTTTTCCAGAACGCACAGATTGCCAGTCCGCCCCGGCTTCATGGAGATATTACCTGGAATGTTCCACAGTATGGCATTACACTTATTTATCTCTATGAAGCAGCAGGTGGCACCATAGGACCATGTTACATGTCTGATCTATGGAGAGGCGAGCCCACTCACAGTAAGAATGCATGTTTTTAGGTCAATAAAAACCCATGTTATGTGTAAATGCAAGATGGATATGTTTAATGCCATACCAGGAAATTCCAGACAAAACTAACATCTCCATGGAGACAAGCAGGTGTCCAACCCTCTAACAAAAAAGTTACATAATGCACCTTCAAACTTTGATCAAATAAAGGCATGCAAAAAATTAAGTGTTAGATAGTAATAGACTGTGAAATGTTGTGGTTCTTGTCTCTTGAGTTTGAATATATTTTACATCAGATGCCCTGCTTGATATGTTTCACTTTGTTAGCTTGATAATGTCACTAAATGTGTATTACACTATATTGCCAAAAGTTTTCACTCACCCATCCAAATAATGGAAATCAGGTGTTCCAATCACTTCCATGGCCACAGGTGAATAAAATCGAGCACCTGAGCCTGCAGACTGTTTCTACAAACATTTGTGAAAGAATGAGTCGCTCTCAGGAGCTCAGTGAATTCCAGCATGGTACTGTGACAGGATGCCACCTGTGCAACAAGTCCAGTCGTGAAATTTCCTGCTCCTAAATATTCCACAGTCAACTGTCAGTGGTATTATAACAAAGGGGAAACGAATGGGAATGGCAGCAACACAGGCCACGTAAACTGACGGGGCGGGGTCAGCAGATGCTGAGGCGCATAGTGTGCAGAGGTCGCTAACATTCCGGAAAGTCAATCGCTACAGACCATGTGGCCTTCACATTAGCTCAAGAACAGTGCGTAGAGCTTCATGGAATGGGTTTCCATGGCCGAACAGCTGCATCCAAGCCATACATCACCAAGTGCAATGCAAAGTGTCAGATGCAGTGGACTCTAGAGCAGTGGAGACGCGTTCTCCGGAGTGATGAATCGTGCTTCTCCCTCTGGCAATCTGATGGATGAGTCTGGGTTTGGCGGTTGCCAGGAGAACGGTACTTGTCTGACTGCATTGTTCCAAGTGTAAAGTTTGGTGGAGGGGGGATTATGGTGTGGGGTTGTTTTTCAGGAGCTGGACTTGCCCCTTTAGTTCCAGTGAAAGGAACTCTGAATGCTTCAGCATACCAAGAGCTTTTGGACTATTCCATGCTCCCAACTTTGTGGGAACAGTTTGGGAACAGTTTCAACATGACTGTGCACCAGTGCACAAAGCAATGTTCATAAAGACATGGATGAGAGAGTTTGGTGTGGATGAACTTGACTGGCCTCAACCCGAGGTCGGGATGAATTAGAGCAGAGACTGAGAACCAGGCCTTCTCGTCCATCATCAGTGTGTGACCTCACAAATGCGCTTCAGGAAGAGTGGTCAAAAACTCCCATAAACACACTCCTAAACCTTGTGGACAGCCTTCCGAGAAGCGTTGAAGCTGTTATAGCTGCAAAGTGTGGACCGACGTCATATTGAACTCTATGGATGAAGAATGGGATGTCACTTACGTTCATATGCAAGTTAAGGCAGATGAGCGAATACTTCTGGCAATATATTGTAGGTTTGCAAGCTTGTTTCTAGCTCGAAAAAACTTTTAAATGCTTTTTTTTGCACACTATGGTTAAGATTCTATTTACTGTACTATAAGAAAAAACAAAACAAAAAACAATTGATCCTTCAGCTTTAAAATTATGCACCGTTGAGAATAAATGATTGCCATAGAAATCCTCTCCAATTAAACATAACATTTTTCACAGTATCATTAAATAGGTCTTGCATTACTAACTAATAATTAACTTGCAAATAAATATTGTATGTAGTAATTGCATAAAATACTTAACAACTGAATGCAATCATTTAGGTAGAGGAGGCACAATCAAGGAAGAGGGGGTAACGCTCCTCCCATTGGTTATTGGTTATCTTCCAGGGGTCCTCAAGATTAGAACTGAAAATATGTTGCAATCACTACGACCTTCTGGGTTCATTTTGCAAATATTTTTGGAGTACCATTTAAAGTACCACTTCAAGTACCACTTAAAGGCGTTGTACCTGATTTTGACTGTCTTAAAAATGTACAAAATCAGAACTAGTCAATTTTTGCAGTGGTCTAAAGTTATTCTTCACATTCCTAGCATCTTAAACATGCTAACAATGCATTTCCTGGTTCGCAGATGAACCACAAATGAAACACATATTACACTTATAATTAGATGCAAATAGTTTACAGCAGCCTCATTTTCATTCTCAGAGCTACTTATGTAATTTATCTGTACTGGGGCATTTTGTGTAACTACATGGACAAAGCCACTTTAAGAAAAGATTTGGCGTTCAGAGTTCAACCAGATATAAATCAGTTTTATAACAGTATTTCAGTTCAAAATAGAACTACACCATGAGCTCAATGGTTCTAACCAAGAAATTAGTATTAATATTATATTATTATTGCCAAGGAGGACAAGTATGGGAAAAACAAGAATGAAAATATTGAGAAGTTGTCCGTGTACCACAAAGAAGAGTTTGTATACCACAGTTTAAGAACCAATGGTCTGTATGTGTCTTTACCAGTCAACCAGTTCAACTGACCATTGTCCTTTAATACATCCTTACTTACTGGAAAGAGATATGTAATAACTGTACATAAAATGTTGGTAGCAGACTTATATTTTAAAGAGTGAGCTTAAAACAAAAGAATAAGAGCAGACTGCACTTATTCTCTGCACCCCCAGGATACACAGAACACATCAAAGAAGAATGGAAAGCTCCGAGTTAAAACCCTCTTGACTTGTCTGTAAGTCAGCCTTAGTTTAGTGTTGCTAATGAAAATTTGTCACATCTTAGAAACCTTTCTCAACTTGTATACAAATCAAATGAAATAACTTTTTAAAAATGTTATAATGAGTTGTTACCTGGGTCTTCAATGTCTAGATTCTTGATCATCCACTGAACAATTTCGGAACCTGGAATGAGACAAAAGCCATATATCAGAAACTGTGCTATTGTATTTATATATTTGTATTCACACTGTGCCAGATCCTGTATTTGCAAGTTATTTTTCATTGAAGCAGCACACTACATAGACCATGATCCTTTGCTCAGTTTAAGAGGAGGAAAATACTGCAATACGTTTTGTTAGGCTGTCACAATAATATAATTTCAAACTTTATTGTGATAATATATATTTAAACTAAAATTAAAAGGTAGCTGTTAACTTGAAAACTACCACTACATGACATCACAAGGTGGAACTGAGCATTTGGAGCTTTGGAGATGTAGACAGATTAGTAAGGAAGGATTACTCAAACATGTGTGAATGAAAACACAACTCCAGGTATGTTTTTGATGAGGTGGTAACATTATAACATGGCTTTAAAGCAATATTCCTGCTCCAAAACTCTGCTTTCTGAATTTATAGAGGAAGCAAAAGGACAGAGTGGCATTCTTCACACCTTCCCTCATCATCAGATGAGGGGAAACTGAGAGCGATTGCATACCAATTGCTCTCAGTTTGCACAATGTGGGTGGCTAATAGGCCATATGCACCATCAAATATTCCCTTCTGACGCCCCTTGAAGGACATTCTCCATGGCTCCAGATCATTAATATGAATGAAACGTAGTACATAGTGTAGAACTGCTGTTGAATACAGCAATACAGAACCACATGCATATTATGCAATTTTCTGATCTATGTTATAGATCAGAAAATTGAACTGAGGAAGCAGCTTGGATGAGCTGCGAAACGTATTCGACCAAATAAACTCTGTCCAGTTGACAAATTAAATTTCTCCTTTTGCGATCTATGTTATAATGTTGTTTCCCCATCAAAAACATATCTGAAGTTGTGTTTTGTTTCATTCACACAGGTTTAACACAAAAACCCTGCATATAGAGTTCTTCTCACAAAAAGAACATCTATGATGTCATATGGCAATACAGGAAGTGCTCCACTGTGTTTCTAAACTCCATACACCTTCACTAGAATCATGTGGATAATTTTGGCCCTGGAAATGCCTATCTTCACTGAAGAAAATGTAAAATGTAGCTGCTGTCATGAAGAGGTAGTTCTCATGTTATCACAAGGAGGAACAGAGCATTCTGATCTTTGAAGATGAAGACAGACTAATAACAAAGGATTACTCAAACATGTGTGAAGGAAACAAAACACAACTCTGGGTATGTTTCTGAGAAAGTAATAACAGTTTAACTCGAATAAAAGCTCACAAGAATCCATTTTGCATACCGGTAATATAAGAGACCTTTAAGTTAACATCCTTACTAATGTTAGCATATCATAACAAAACGTCAAGCGCAGGTAAGGTACAGTGATGGTTGTGACCCTAATGCCTAAATGGTATGCATATATGCTAATTATAATACTTATTCTGTTCCAACCAGCTCGTTGTCTGGAGCAGGCATTGCACAGAGATTGTATGACACTGTGAACTATAGGTGTATTGTCAAACAAAGGGTGAGGGCCTGAACCACTGCATCACTGTTACAACATTATCAAAGCGTGAAGAGGAGGTATGTAATTTGAACTGTTACCTACAACTGTAATTTATTCGGAGCTCTGACAAATCCTCTGGCACGTTGCGAGCGAAGGAAGCTCTTACACAGGCAACCAGCTCTCATCTCAAAACATAGCAGCATATTAGACTCTTTCTTCTGAGATAAACAGTTTTTTATTTAGATGTTTTACAGCAGTAAGACTTTGTCGCAAAGTACTGCATTTATACTTTATGGGGGAATACTTCAAATTTCTACTTACAAATACATAATATTAAAGGGCCTACATTACACTATTTTCTGATCTGTGTTATAATGTTGTTTCCTCATCGTAAACATACCTGGATTTGTTTTTTGTTTCATTCAAACAAGTATCATGGAATTAGCAGGAATTACTAATGAAAATACCTATTGTATATGAATGTATTTCTGTATATGGAGGTACTGCATAGAGCACCATTAACTGAAGCGTTACAGTGTATGTTTATAGAGCTCCAGAATAAATATTTTGTTCAAACCTTCTGGATGTCAGATATGAGTCTTTGTTCATTTCTTACAATCCATCTGGGAACGCAACAATCATTTTCACTTCCTGGGCAGAAATCGGGAGCTAGCAGCAGCAAGCCCCGTGGACATCTTCACACCAGCAATGTTACTGTGACACCTCTGCTAAATATACTCAGATCTATTACTGTGGCACATGCTGACAGGTGAGGCGGGGGTGATGGGGAGACGACAGGAGCAGAGGGGAGATGAGGAGAAAGCCCGATGGGTGACAGGAGTGCAGCCATGTGAGTCCTTTTATTCCATCTATGTCTATGAACACTTAGCATTTGTGAGCCAGATGAGATCCTCTGTGGATTATCTTCATTAATACAGTCACGATTTCACACTATCACAGTTGACCCACTTTCCCCATAGCTTAAATGAGATGTATAAGGTAATCCTCTAACAAACTGTTTTCTGAATTGATTAATATGCCCCTCAAGTTGTGATGATGTGTATGTGTATGTGTATGTGTATGTGTATGTGTGTGTGCATGTGGAAACATGACAGGGCCTGTTTATCCTGTCTCTGATGTACTTGTGGTTTACTAATGGATCATAAAATTGTTTGCATTTAAAGGTTTTACAGTGTTATGTGATAACCATAGACTGTATATATAAATGGACAAAGCTAACCTGCTAGTTGTTGTGTTCCATATTGGAAGTGAGCATTGGGGCGATTTCAGCTCCATCGAATTGACTTTACATTAGAAAATTGTCACCCCTCTCTCTGTAACTGCTGTTGTGTGCCTCATCATCTTGGTCTTAAAACACTCGTATTAACCTGCTCTGCATGATCCTTTTTTGTTTTTATTTTGCTATTTTGTCCTTAAATAAATTCCTGTTCCTAATATGGACCTGGCTCCAAATTCCCTCCTATATACTGTATATTCTTAAATATGTGTGTAGAATCCCTCAGTCGTCCAGGTAGAATACATGGCAAAAGGAGAAATTTCTCTGTCCAGTTGACAAATTAAATTTCTCCTTTTGCCATATATTCTTAAAGGTACACTGTGTAACTTTCCTGATGGAGGGTCCACCACCTGCTTGTCTCCATTGGGGATGTTACTTTTTTGCCTTCATTATTCCACAGTATGGCAAAAAAAAACAAAAAAAACTTTAATACAGTCTATGGTGCTACGCAAACCTTCATGAATGTAACCCTTTTACCAACGGCTCGATATAGAAAGGTCTAAACTATGTAGTTCAGTACTGCTTTAAAACTCCAATTATTACAAGGGTAAAAGAGACATTCCAATGTATAAAAACTTGTCAAGGGTTAATGTATGATTCTCACATCTGAAACTATTTAAAATGAGGTATCCGAGTAAAATATTAATTAATTCAAAATATGCAGATTAATATTAGTTTAACTCCTGATTATTTTTACAGTGTTGTGTTGTACAGTGTATGAATGAAAACGTCACACAGAAAATAAGTTTAGTTTCTTATATTGAAAAATGTTTCAAGTAACAAAATAGAATATAATAACACTTTTTGTTTTTAGTTCCCCCAAAGTCAAAAGTTTTAAAGTCACGCTTTGTCCTCGAGTCTTTGTTTCAAAGTGCACTTTGTGTCAAAAGTAAAAGCAAGCTTGCATATCACGTTGGCGCGCGTTGGAGCTCATATCCACAGAAAAGGCTTAGTTTTGATCCTACCGATCTCCTGGAAAAAACCTCCCGGTCCTCACAGCACAGAGCAGGTAGAGATGAGCACGCGGAGTCCTTTCTGCAGGCTGCCGTCCTCGACGCAGGTAAATGCAGACATCCGGCGGCCACGCCGTCTCTCCCCGTCTGGGTCTAAGGTAAGTAGCATAGATACGGCGATAGCATCTTTAGCTAAGCCCGCCTCAGTTCCTGCAGCTAACAACCACGGAAAACCATGAGAACTCACCCCCTTGATCGTCCACAAGACCTCCACGATCCTCTGGAACAAGGGGAAGGTGTTCGGGTTGGCTTGAGCGCGATTGCAGTTCTTAATACTTTTCACGAGCAGCAACTTTTGCTCTGCGCGACGCCATGCGGTTCATTGCTTCACGCGTGTCTCCTCGTGAGAGCGCGGTCTGACTCTAAGCTACGCACAGTCCTGACGCTACGTTGTGACGTCATCACGTGACTGACTTCAGTATATCAAAAAAACAACGAAAATACATTGGGGTTTTTTTTTAGATAATACATGAACAATGAATTTCTCTATTTATGAACGTTTCCTTTTTTTTATCTTAAATGTATTTTTAACCTTTTTAAACAGATTATGAATTTTATCACTCACATGAATTATTATGAATGACAAAGCATTCTTAAAATGAAATTAAACATTTTCATGAATAAACAAAAATATACTGATCGTTATCAGGTTATTACACTCTCCCTCCACCAAAAAAAAGGCATGCCCTCATGACTTGGCATGTTATCACATATGATAAACTCAAATTACGAAAGGGGAGTTAATCCACTTATAAACACATGAAACATATTTCACAGTCGGAGTAACATACTTTGGACTACCTGGTGAGTCATAAGTAAGTCTGTAAGGAACTTTTCTGAGTCTTTGAGATTTTCGTATCCCAGTACCACTATCAGTCTGTAAGTCAGTTTGTGAATCCAGTTCAAGACCTACAGTCTGAGTTTGAGTCTCCGTCTCAGGATCAATAGTCTCTTGTGAGTCAGAATGTTCAACTATGTCGGGCATAGTCTCTTCAATGGCAGATTGTTTTTCTGGAACATTTTGTAATACATCAGCTTGTTCTTCAGACGGAATGTCAAGATCTAGACTGAAAGGTTCAGACATCTCCCCTTGTAGGGTATTTTGTCCATTTAATGTTAAATCATACCACATTCCAAGTTCTTCATCTTCTGAATCATTGTATTCATCTTTATTTTCTTGTTCTGACTTTTCAGAATTCATAATAGGACTTTTGTCATGTTTGTTTTTGTTACGTTTTGACTTCCTTGTCTTTTCTTTTGGAACAGAGTCTTTGTTTTGAACTTTATCCAAACATACTCTTTGTCCAAGAGGCAAAATGTGGTTGCGATGGAGGATTTTGTTTGGTCCATCTCCATTTTCTGGTTTCAGCCGAAACACTGGTAAGTTTGACATTTGACTTTCCACAACATAAGGTATTGAAACCCAGCGGTCTGCCAGCTTATGTTTTCCTTGTAATCCAAGATTCCGAATGAGAACACGATCTCCAGGTAAAAGTTGTGTAAACTTGACTTTTCGATCATATCTTTGTTTGTTTGCTTTGTTCTGTTTAGAAGCTGCAGATTCTGCAAGTTCATAGGCAGCTTTGAGTTCATTTCTCAAATCTGTGACGTATTTGAGGTAGGTTTTCTTGCATGTGTTATCACTTGATGTTCCGAAACACAAATCCACAGGCATTCTCGCTTCACGTCCAAACATCAGATAATACGGTGAAAAACCAGTAGCTTCGTTTGGCGTACAGTTGTAGGCGTGAACTAAATGTGTGATGTGTTGACTCCACTTCCTTTTCTTGTCTGGCTCAAGGGTTCCTAGCATGTCTAACAACGTCCTGTTAAATCTTTCGGGCTGGGGATCCCCTTGTGGATGGTATGGGGTTGTTCTGGATTTATCAACACCAAGGGAACTTAGCAACTCATGAATGAGACGACTCTCAAAATCTCGTCCTTGATCACTGTGCATGCGTTTCGGCAATCCGTAATGGACAAAGTATTTTTCCAACAGGACTTTGGCTACGGTTGCAGCTTTCTGATCCTTCGTAGGGAAAGCTTGTGCATAGCGAGTATAATGATCAGTTATGACCAGGACATTCTCTGTGTTGCTCGAGTCCGGCTCGATAGACAAGAAATCCATGCACACTAAATCCATTGGCCCTTCACTTTGCATATGGAAAAGTGGTGCTACTTTCTTTGGAAGTGTCTTTCTTTTTATGCACCTTGCACATTGTTTGCAGTGCTCCTCGACTTCTGATTTCATTTTGGGCCAGTAAAATCTCTCTTTTATGAGTCCATAAGTTTTGTCAATGCCCAAATGACCAGAATCATCATGGAGTGCTTTTATGACAGTATTCCGAAACTTCTCTGGCAAAACTAGTTGTGAACGTTTGTTTCGGCCAGGCGGAACAGTGATTCTGTACATGACATTTTGTTGTAACTTCAGCCTATCCCACTCTCTTAAAAGTAGTGAACTGGTTGGATTCTTTGACTTGACTTGGTTTGAGTTTCCTTCATTTAAAGCTTTCCATATCTCAGATATGTTAGGGTCCTCTTGTTGAGCTTGTGAGATTTCAGGGGGACTTAAGACTGGCATTCCCTTGAGACTGAGAGTAGACAGATTACAGTAGGCTATGGGTAAAGCATGTACTGACAAGCCTAAGTGATCGACTGCTCTTACAGGACTTGTACTACTCCTGGTTGAAGTTGACGTTTGACACATAGCTCTGACACTGTCTGCAGAGACGTCTGTCCAGTGATTTTCAGAGTTTTGATCAGGGTGCGGGCGCCTTGACAAAGCGTCAGCGTCAATATTTTGAACTCCAGATCGGTACTTGAGGCTGAACTCATACGTTGACAAAGATGCGAGCCAACGGTGACCCGTCGCGTCTAATTTAGCAGACGTCAACACATAAGTCAAAGGGTTATTGTCTGTTCGAACTTCAAACTTTGCACCGTACAAATAATCATGCAGTTTGTCTACAACCGCCCACTTTAACGCAAGATACTCCAATTTATGAGCAGGATAATGACGTTCGGATGGAGTTAGACTGCGACTGATGAAAGCAACAGGCCTGAGTCCTTCACCTTGGTCTTGATACAGAACTCCTCCAAGTCCTTCTCGACTCGCGTCAACATGAAGCACATAAGGTAACTGTGGGTTGGCAAAAGCTAAAACAGGAGCATGTGTGAGTCTTTGTTTCAACTCCTTGAAAGCTTCTTCACATTTGTCGTCCCATCGACAACCAAATGGCTCTGACGGGTTAAGATAGGTTTGGTCTTGCTTCTTCTTGGATTTTCTTGCGTGTGGTGGATATCCAGACAAAAGTTGATTCAGCGGGAAAGCAACCTTTGAATAGTCTTTCACAAAGCGTCTGTAGTATCCACAGAATCCGAGGAATGACCGTAAAGCAGTTACAGTGGTTGGTCTCGGCCATGTGGTGACTGCTTCTGTTTTCTTGGGATCTGTAGACACTCCTTCTTGAGACACAATGTGGCCCACATAGGATACGGATGGTTGACAAAACTGGCATTTATCCAGCGACAGTTTGAGTCCCTCCTCTCGAAGGCGATCGAGCACTTTTAAAAGTCTTTGTTCGTGCTCTTCAAGTGTCGAACCAAACACGATGGGGTCATCTAAATAGACAAGAACCTCCAGCAAATTCATGTCTCCAACAGTTCTTTCCATGATCCGCTGAAAAGTTGCGGGAGCTCCTGACACACCTTGCGGCATTCTCTCAAACTGGTAAAAACCAAGCGGACAGATGAAAGCTGTTTTTTCTTTGTCAGTCTCGCTCATGGGCACTTGGTAATAACCACTTCTGAGATCTAAGACACTGAACCATTTGCTTCCATTTAGACAAGCCAGTGCGTCTTCAATCTTAGGCACCGTGTACTGATCAGGAAGAGTGCGCCTGTTCAACGTACGATAGTCCACACACATACGGATTTTGCCGTTCTTCTTTCGTACGACCACTATAGGCGACGCATACGGACTGCGCGACTCAGTAATTATGCCAGCTTCTTTAAGTTCCGACAAATGTTGTCTGAGTGCTTCAAGATCAGCAGGTGGCAGGCGACGAGATCTTTCTCTGAATGGTGTGTCTTCTGTAGTTTTGATGGTATGTTGTGTACTTTTACAGCAACCAACATCAAACTCATGAGTTGAGAATACATCACTTCTTTCCATCATTTTGTTCACCAATCTGTGTTTCCATTTCTTGGGCACAGGTGATGTTCCAAAGTCAAATGATTCTTGTGTGACTTTATTTGAAGATTTGGGATCCGTCTCTCTTTTGATCATAGGTGTTGGCAACACATCGACTGGAAAAAGGTGTGCAATAGGCATGCCTCTGGTTAGAGTTATTTCCTGCGACGAGTTGTTACTGACTAGAACAGTAATTCTTCTGGAGCTTACAACAGTGATTGACTGCAATTCAGGTCTTACTCGGAGTTGGTCTGGGAACTTTGGTTCTTCTCCGGAATCATCAGGTGAGTCTACCAAAATGGTTTGAGTGCTTGGAATACCTGGAAATTTTGGCACGCCTTTGACTCTCGCAACACCACCAGGGCGTATAATCAATGGCTTTGGTTGTGCAAACCAAACAGACCCTCTTTGATTTTGGTCAGTGTCCGATGCGGACAACGACATTTCCTCCATAGCCTTTTTGAATGCAGGATGAATGTGTCTGACTGTTGTTAAGTTTTCTCCTTTCTCTTTGTAACTTCTGAGAAGTCTGCACACTGTAGGAGTGTTTGTACCAACAAGTATGGCAGCATTATCTTTCACGACAGGATCAGGACAGACTAACACAAGTGCATCAATGGTCTCAGTTACACCTACATCAGCTTCTCTGAATTGTAGTTTGAGTGACAAATAGCCATCATACGGGTAATCAGCGGGACTAAGACCCCAGATCTGCAAAGCGCTGATAGGTGTCAATGGCAAATATTTCAAGTACTTTTCATAGAAAGATCGATAGAGTAGAGTAACTTGAGAGCCAGTGTCGAGAATAGCTTTAGTGTAAATGCCTTCAATCTGTACTGGGACAGTAGAACTTGGGCCAACTAAACCTTCAGGGATAGTGTTGTCCACTCCTTTCTCGGTTTTAATGCTCTTGGAACGTGTCTTCACCTCCGGGACGCCAGGCCGTTCCATTACTGGGCCCCATGGAAGTTTCCCGATTTCTTCGTAAGTTTGATAAGGCGCTTGTTTACTTTTTTAAGGTTTTCCTCTCCATCACATTCTCTCATATAGTGCCCGTCTTCTCCACAACGATAGCAAAATATTCCAGATCGACTTAAATTTGTCTTTTGTTCCTGTGGGGGAGAAGGTCTTTTGAACTTCCTTTTGTTTACAAATTCAGGGTTTGGATTCTTCGTTTCTGTTGTAGCTGCTGTGGCTGCAACTGTTGCGACTTTGAGATTGCTCATTTCAGCCTTTATTTCACTCAATTCACTTTTTAGTCGCTCCATTTCAGGATCAGTTTTGGATTCAGGTGCTGGCTTAGGGACTGAAGCAACAGTTTTTGACATTACTGCACTTTTAACATCACTTCTGACTTGCATTATGTCTTCTTCCTCCCGAACTTCTTTTAAAAGCTCATTAAAGGAAGGCGGAGCTCTTAGCTTGTGTGTCATGCGAATGCGCATTGCTGTCATGTCGTTTGGAAGTGCACCTCGTACAATTTGTTCAATGCGGAGACGATTCATTTCAGCTAACTGTATACCTCCCTTTCTGAAAATGCAATGCAACATTTTATCAACCCTGAGAAGGTAAAGTGACAGTTTTTCTCCTTCGTTTTGAAATGTCTGTCTGAGCTTGACAATAAGATCTGATGAACTTTCTGTCGTTCCAAAAGCTGTTTCAAGGGCTTGCATATAGTCATTTGCAGATGCATTTAGGTTTTGTGCTCTTAAGAATCTTATTATGTCCGCAGCAGGACCTTTTAAGCTCTCAACAATTCTCTGCTTCTTTACTGCATCACTACATTGCCACTCTCCTAACATATGTGTGGTCTGCTCTGCCCAAGCATCATACTCCTCCTCACCACTTGGGGTTGGACGTACTCCAGAAAACATTCGTAGCTTCCTGTAGCTCTGAGTATCGGCTGGTGCAGCATTGCATTTGTCCACAAGAGAGCTGATGGCATTAATGAGAGCAGAATTAACATCCAAAGGCGGAGCATTTAATAGTCCTTTAACATCAGAAATACTTTTGCCCTCATGTTGGAGAAATGACAGTAACTTTGTTTGGAAAGCTTCAGTTTCTTCAGACGTTGCCGGTAAAACATGAACAGGCCATGGACCATATTGACCGGGAACACCAACTTTATCAGGTAAAGTCTGAGTGGTCACGTCAGATAAGGTTTGGACTAGCACAAAGTCAGTTTTAGAGGTCACATCAAGTTGTTTGTCAACTATCTTGGTCTTTCCTAAGGCTTTAATTGAACCTAGTACTTCAAGTACGACATCATCTGTAACATCATGAACACCACTTAAAACTAATGCATGAGCAGTATCTAATTGGTACTTTTCACACCATGCTTTAAATGTAACTGCATCCATTTTGTCTCAAACGAGCAGAAAAATCAAATACACAATTAACTTTTTCTGAAAAAAAAAATCAACACTTGGTCCACTGTACAATCAAAATCTGGAAAACACAAAAAAAAAATCATCCCGGACGAGCCCCCAAAAATGTAACCCTTTTACCAACGGCTCGATATAGAAAGGTCTAAACTATGTAGTTCAGTACTGCTTTAAAACTCCAATTATTACAAGGGTAAAAGAGACATTCCAATGTATAAAAACTTGTCAAGGGTTAGGCTGCGTCTCAATTCTACCCCTTAGCCCTCTGTCTTAGCCCTACCCCTCTGTTGTGCGCGTTCACGAGAGACAGAGGGGTATCCCAATTCTCTTTTCTGTAAGGGCGAGGGGTAAGGGGAAGGGCTATGATACCCCTCTGCGCAAAGCGTTTTCAGATGCACCCTTTGCGCAAAGGGGTAGGCGTGGCTTAACGCAAGTCGGAGCAAAAACCAACACGGAAATCGGGAAGTGTCGAGCAATCGGGAAGAAATTGGACAAATGTGAGTATTTGCACTCAAGAACCTCATAAAAAGTTGTATAAAACTGTAGTAACTTTTGAAAAGTTGTAGGTATACTCATGGCACCTGCATTTACGCTTTGACATATACGGCTTATCGTAACATGCCCGGTTAGAACTATACGCATGTTACGGTATTACGAACATGCATGGCCTAAAAGAACTATATACGCATATATGTCAGACTAGAATGTGTCAAATATATCGCTGTATTTCGCCTCGTAACTCGTCTCATGCGCGTTTAGAACTATACACACGTTACGGTAGAATGTGTCAAATATATCGCTGTATCTGTATATGTTTTCATTTCGCCTGTGTAAAGTATTACGAACATGCATGGCCTTAAAGAACTATATACGCGTATATGTTAGACTAGAATGTGTCAAATATATCGCTGTATTTCGCCTCGTAACTCGTCTCATGCGCGTTTAGAACTATACGCGTTACGTAGAATGTGTAAAGTATTACGAACATGCATGGCCTAAAATATTATTGTTTCGTTTCGCCTTGTAAATTATCCCCTATTTAATGACATGTTATTAATCACATTTGTATTTCTTGTAGGAGGCTGGACTTGTTGGAGTTGTGTCAGCCCAACAAGCTTCAAAAAAGTGGGAGAATTTGAAAATAAAATATAAGGTATATTACATTCTATAATATTTGTAGGTACCAGAACAACTATATATGTTTATGACTATGTATTAATTTTTGTTTTCTTTTTTGTGTGTACCAGGCATCCTCTACAACTCCGTCCACCTCTGCAGCATTTTAATTTTGTGTTACAGTTGATTAAAATTTGATTTACATATGTTGTACAGAGTATAGAAATTTAAAAAAAATAAAAAATTAAAAAAACATTTGACTTTTTGCAAAGTTCATTTAAAACAAACTCAAAAGGAGCACAATACTTCAAAACTTTAAAAATAATGTCATATTGTTGCGACTGCAAAGGGGTGTCCCATTTCTAAGGGTTAAAACATACCCCTTTGCCTTACCCCTCTGTTTAAAGACAGAGGGGTAGGGCTAAGGGGTAGGGCTAAGACAAAGACAGAGGGCTAAGGGGGAGAATTGGGATTGGGCCTTAATGTATGATTCTCACATCTGAAACTA
The DNA here is from genome assembly GCA_029959045.1 of Taenioides sp. WSHXM2023. Lineage (NCBI taxonomy): Eukaryota > Metazoa > Chordata > Actinopteri > Gobiiformes > Gobiidae > Taenioides > Taenioides sp. WSHXM2023. The sequence continues at coordinate 20,403,086 of CM057094.1, forward strand.
TTTAAAATGAGGTATCCGAGTAAAATATTAATTAATTCAAAATATGCAGATTAATATTAGTTTAACTCCTGATTATTTTTACAGTGTTGTGTTGTACAGTGTATGAATGAAAACGTCACACAGAAAATAAGTTTAGTTTCTTATATTGAAAAATGTTTCAAGTAACAAAATAGAATATAATAACACTTTTTGTTTTTAGTTCCCCCAAAGTCAAAAGTTTTAAAGTCACGCTTTGTCCTCGAGTCTTTGTTTCAAAGTGCACTTTGTGTCAAAAGTAAAAGCAAGCTTGCATATCACGTTGGCGCGCGTTGGAGCTCATATCCACAGAAAAGGCTTAGTTTTGATCCTACCGATCTCCTGGAAAAAACCTCCCGGTCCTCACAGCACAGAGCAGGTAGAGATGAGCACGCGGAGTCCTTTCTGCAGGCTGCCGTCCTCGACGCAGGTAAATGCAGACATCCGGCGGCCACGCCGTCTCTCCCCGTCTGGGTCTAAGGTAAGTAGCATAGATACGGCGATAGCATCTTTAGCTAAGCCCGCCTCAGTTCCTGCAGCTAACAACCACGGAAAACCATGAGAACTCACCCCCTTGATCGTCCACAAGACCTCCACGATCCTCTGGAACAAGGGGAAGGTGTTCGGGTTGGCTTGAGCGCGATTGCAGTTCTTAATACTTTTCACGAGCAGCAACTTTTGCTCTGCGCGACGCCATGCGGTTCATTGCTTCACGCGTGTCTCCTCGTGAGAGCGCGGTCTGACTCTAAGCTACGCACAGTCCTGACGCTACGTTGTGACGTCATCACGTGACTGACTTCAGTATATCAAAAAAACAACGAAAATACATTGGGGTTTTTTTTTAGATATACATGAACAATGAATTTCTCTATTTATGAACGTTTCCTTTTTTTTATCTTAAATGTATTTTTAACCTTTTTAAACAGATTATGAATTTTATCACTCACATGAATTATTATGAATGACAAAGCATTCTTAAAATGAAATTAAACATTTTCATGAATAAACAAAAATATACTGATCGTTATCAGGTTATTACATGAATATCTATCTTGCAATTATTATGCAATAAGTTTAGCACCGCTTTGACGATAAGAACAGGAATTACAGCAACTATGCAACCAATTTATATAATACTTTATATATACTTCTAAACATTATATTGCCTTTGTGTTGTAATGTAATACTATACATGCTATAGTCATACTGTGTAATGAGAGACCGAAATCACTTATGTCTAAAATAGCAAAATGGCATGAAGCAAATGTGTGTGTATTATGTACTGAAGGAATTATACATTGTCAAACATATGGATTCTAATGGTTTCGTAAGTACATTAGAGATGCTCTGTCCAAGTGATCTGACTGTGGTTGACTTTTTTGTATTTGTTGTTAATGTGACAGATATCGTATTATTGCACGAAGCCTAAAACAATATAATAGATATTGTTGGTTCTAAACCCTTTGAACAAGTCTCTTTTTATCTTCTTTTTTCAAACTTGCAATTTGGGTTTCACCAGTCAGTGATGAATATTGACTCAGTAAAGGTTTTTGACTGGATACCTGACTAGGGATGGTTCAATGTGGATTTTTTGCACATGTCATAGATAATTGATATTTTCTAATGTCAAGGTCTGTCACAGTAAATACTATATCAACTCAATATATGAAAGCTGGAACAATACATTTATAAAAGTGCAGAGTTTTGGGGTATTTTTGTTGTAATACATTAAGATTTGAGTTTTAGGGGTTTGGAAAAGTATCTTGGCTAATTATTGCTTCAGTCTGCTATTTATTTGTTGCATCTCAAGCCATTTAAAGATACTATATATTTAAAATGGTTTGCTACCTTGCATTATTGTTTTTGTATCAGTGGCATAAAGTAGTTTCAATATTTAATCTTTAATCACTATAGCGTCTTATAGATTTGGTGGACAGGTAGAGTTGGATGTCATCTGCAAAACAGCGGAACTGAAGGCCGTGGCGGCGGATTAAATGACCGAGGGGGAGGATGTAGAGGATGTAGAGGAGGGGGCTGAGAACTGAACCTTGGGGGACACCTTGAGTGAGTGGAGCAGAGAGGGACTTGCAGTGGTTGATGTGGATGAATTTAGTAGTAGTAAATAGTACTTACTTTTTCACATTTGTATTATAATTTTGTGATATAATTTAATTAGTTGTACTTTTAAGAATACTGTGTAAACATACAGAACTCTTTACCTATCACTTTCCATTACAAATAGAATAAATTGTAAATAATAAATAAATAAATGCAATACTGACGTGAATGCAAAAATTCAAAGGCTTCTTTGGATTACCATACAGGCTTTGTATTTGAAGTGCTTAGCAACACAAACATACATACAAATATTAGCAGTATTGTTGTTGTGAGTGCACGTATGGCATAATGTTGCCAGGTTGAGGTCGTTTGAGTCCAACTCGTAATTGTGTCGTTTCTTGCTGCTTGCAGACTGCTGTTTTGGCCTGGGGCAGAATCATATAAAATAACACTGCTGCCATCATCAGCACTAAAACGCAAATCTGATTCTCTCCTTGAATTGATTTAGCAACTTCTCATCGACCCAGGCACTGTGCATAAATGTGCAACCATTTTAGGCTACAGGTTAACCCAGCAAAATTCAACTGCAAATAAGTTTCCCAGTAGGGTCGTCAAAATAATCGAAAATCAGATACTAAAAACTAGTATCAAAACTAAATACTAAGTATTGATACTAAAAAGTCGCATTCACAGGACAGAAATGAACTTGAACTGTATCAGAAGTATAAGACCACATAGACTAGGATACATGGACCACTATGGAACATACTGTACCTGGCCGATTGAGGGTTCAAGTAGATGTAAGGCCGTATGGTAATATAAAGAAAGTACTACTCTTTAAAGGTGCACTGCGCAACTTTTCTGGAGAAGAGTCCGCTATCTGCTTGTCTCCATGAAGATGTTAATGCGTTGCCTGGAATGTTCCATGGTATCACATAAAACATTTCCATCTAGCATTTATTCATTATATGTGTTTCTATTTCTCAAATATACAACTAGAAAAGCACTCAGAGAGCGCAGACCTCCGCCAAGCAGCCCAGTTTTCAAAGTGATCCAGAATCCAGGATTTCTTCTGGATCATCACCAAAATGTAATCATCTGTTGGATTTACCATTAGGAACATTTCCTGAAATGTTCATCATGTTTCATCAAGATCCGTCCATAACTTTTTGAGTTATCTTGCTAACTAACAAACAAACAAACAAACAAACAGATAGACTCAGGCGAAAACATAACCTCCTTGGCGGAGGTAATAATTCCTTCTATGATTAGTGGAGACTATGCACAGATCTGAATTGTAATGTACCGTAGATCTTGTAACCTGCTTGTCTCCCTGGTGATAGATAGATAGATAGATAGATAGATAGATAGATAGATAGGTTTAATCTATACTGTGGAAGGTTCTAGACAAACCAATACAATTTCCATGGAGATAAGCAGGTGGCAGACTCTCCACTAGAAATGTTACGCAGTGCACCTTTAATGTTCAAAATCACATTATATTTTCTAAATGGTGAATAGAATAGTTTTATTTATTTATTTATTTATTTATTAATAATCGTCATTGTATCAAATCTATTCCTCAAAATCGAGTTTGAAATGTTAGTATTGTGACGGCACAAGAACCTGGTGATAACTTTACGAAGAAATACTTCCTTACAGCTCCAAATGCCGTCTTGTAGTTTTTGTGGTTTGAAGTTCAATATACTCCACTTGACTTGGTGCCACTTCTGGTGTGAACTGCATAACAAGCAAATCTCTAAGCACTCTGGTTGTTTTGTTTGGCAAGTGTGAGGCATTATAGCTGGGCGCTTTGTGGGCGGGAGCCAGAAGCAGAGACAGAAGAGGAGGAAGATAAGGGGCTTACCTGAAAAGACACTGGGGATTTTGGTCAGGAAACTTTTCACCGTCCGGATGGGTATGCCGTTCTTTTCATCCTGCATGCGTGCTATTACTTCTTCCATCTATAACACAGAGAAAGGGGGAGAGTGAGAAGCGGTCTTTAGGTGCGCTATGTACCTTTTATGGTAAAGGGTCCATGCTTTGTCACCATGGAGATGTTATTGCTTTGTCTGGGATATTACAAAGTATGGCATTTTGTGTATCTGTTTTTATGGAGACAAGCAGGTGATTCTGACACTATTAATTTAGATTTAATAGTTAGATTAGTTAGTTTAATAATTAGAATTTAGATTTTAATTTAATTTAAAGTGTTTTCAGTTTGAGAGAAGAACTTAGCCTAAATATGGCAGGGTTCGTGTATTAAACATGTATGAATGAAACAAAACACAACTCCAGGTATGTTTTTGGTGAGGAAACAAAATTGGACAGAATCATAGATCAGAAAATATCATAATATAGGTCCTTTAAATGGCAGTCTCCAAATGGATATCCTGCCATTCCCAAAATTCATCAATAAGATATTTTGTTTCGCAAAAAAAAAATCATGTATAATTTAAATCCAAGTCAATTTATTTTTATGAAGTGCAAAATCGCAACAGCAATCCACTCACAGACAGACATTAACTGAATAAATGCAAGAAGAGAAAATAAGTTTAATGCCATGAAAATTAGAGGCAAAGTATACAACCTCTCCATGGAAACAGGTGGTGGGAGGGACTAGGAGAAGATGGAGAGGTTGAGGAGGCTGATAGTTGTGCTGCTGTGGTGGATATTGTAAAAGCACTTAATTGAAACTAAGCACAATTTAGAGTTAACTGTAGTATTGTAGCATTTGAATATGGCTATAAAATTATATTAGAGCACTGAATTATTACAGGGAAGAAAACTTTAAAACTTTTCAAAATACTGAACCTAACTTAACCGCCACCTTTCTACTATTTTGATTAGGGATGTAACCATATCCAAATCTCACGGTACGATATTATCACAGTATACATCTAACGGTATGATATTTATTGCGAGAAGCTATTGTAGATAGGATACTTATTCCTTTTAAAATACCTAAACATGACTCCATACAAATCAATACCATCATAATCCCAAGAATTAAATAAAAAAAATAAATTTCTTCATGTTGTCTGCACTGAAATGAATCATGGTATATGTAGTTCCCTATGTTTATTAGTTGTTACTACTATAAAACAATGCATTTAAGCAAATTAACTTGTGATATATTGTGATAGCCCACGATATTATTGAGAGACCTTTGATGATACGATATCACGATATTTCAGTTATTATTACATCCTAGTTTTGATTGGATCAAAGTGAACAATGTGAAATGTCAAATGGGAGCATTGATATAGTTATTAGAATGTGCAGGGCAGTTACCACATATCACTGTTCTTTTATTGCATCGCCTGAGTTCTATTTGACAAATCCATCTGCTCCCCAGCGTTTGTCACATAAAGAACTGCCAGTGAGGGCCGTTATTGAATTCTTTATTGCACTTTCTTGTTCATATCCATCACATTTTAGTTATGTCTTGACAGAAGCGCATTTGGATTGAGAGTAAAAAGGCAGTGCTACACGATGGGTACCAGAGCATGGCCTTGATAAACTAGAACAACTATTTGCAATTAGCTACAAGAGGCTAAGTCATAAGCTAGTCAGCCACACTAACACTAGCAGTCTTTTTATTGCAGTAAAAAATACATTCAGAGTTAAAAGCACTGTACCTGATTTTTATTATTTATATTTTTGTATTTGAGCAAAATTTGTCTTTCCCCAGCCCAGATATATTATAGCTTAAAGGTGCATATGTAACTTTTCTGGTGGAGGGTCCGCTGTCTGTTGCCTCCTTCTGTTTCCATGGTGATGTTAATGCTTTGCCAAAAGTGTTCCACAGTATACTATAAAACATATCTATCTTCATGTAGACAAGCAGTTGGTGGGTTTACAGGTCAGGTGTGTGGAGAAGCGAGACCACATAGTAAAAAATATGAGCAAAATTTGTCTTGCCCCAGTCCAGATATATTGTAGCTTAAAGGTACATTGTGTAACTTTTCTGGTGGAGGGTGCTTGCTTCTATCGAGACGTTTTGCCCTAAGTGTCCCTCAGTATAGTATAAAACATATCTGTCTCCATGGATACAAGCTGTGGAGAAGCGAGCATTGAAGCACAAGCATTGAAACACCAGGAATTGAATGAATGTGAGCTTCATAGGTTTAATGCCATATTGTGGAACATTCCAGAAAAAAGCGTGTTCATGGAGATAAAGCGTGTTCATGGAGATAAGCAAGTAGCAGACCCCCTGCCTCAGAACATAGTGCACCTTTAAAAGCAACTATTGGCGTCAAAATAAGTCCATTGTGTACTGTCTGCATCTAATTATAAAGCGTTTTGTTTTTTGTTTTGTTTTTTGTTTTGTTTTTTGCCCAATGATCAGAAAGTGTGTGGTTAGCATGCTAGTTGTTGTTAGCTTTATTGTGACGGCATTTGTCCTCTCTGAAAGTTGGGAAAAGCACGTATCAACTCAATTCTTTTTAAAGACAAAAGTCAAAATGTGGTACAGCGCCTTTAATAATGCGTATGACTTTCTCATATTTAGATTGGTGCAGTTGATGAATCCGTAAACTGGGCTCTGACACATTTTCAGAGGCACAAGGTTATGATGAAAGCACGTTGTGAGTCAGATGCCCTGGAGTTACGACTCATCCCAGTTAGAAACAAACTGGAGGATAACTGATAATGATGGAGCGCAGTACTGTGTAGCAGAAAGCAGGAGACACCAGGACTAGGAAGGAATGATGATGAGGAATGATTAAAATACATCGTGCTATTAACACTGACTATTTACATGGACTGAAGATGGAACGGAAAGATATATTTGTATATTTCTATATATTTAATTTTTACTTAGATTTACATGTACATTTATATACATTTGCTACTTATTTTGAATTTATTATTATCCTTTAAATTGTTACTCTTTGTTATTATAAGTTATATGTTTGTCTAAGTCTAAGCATCAGAATATTCCTTTTTTGCAAGGTTATATTTCATGACAGTTTTTAAATATAAAACCGGATCTAATTTTTAAAGAGAGTCGGATCTTTTTCTTTCTTTTTTTACACCGATTATGTTGACCTATAACACAAGAATAAACTGAGAAGCACAGTAGTCAAGTGAGAGCTTTACATACACAAAAATGTATGTAAATCTGTTTTTAGTCTGTTTTAAAATCATTATCATTATTAAAAATGGTAATGCAACTAGTTTATTTAGATTATGCATTCCAGTGAGTCAATACATTTCCAGTCTCAGTTTGAATCATTTTAAACAAATCTTAACCTTGGTCATTTCTCTCTGTGATTAGTTTGTAGATAAAATGAGTTCTTAGACTGGCTTCTGTCATATAACTAAATATAAAAAGAGTTTGTCTTTTGAATGGCTCTTTGAAAGTAACGAATTGAAAAGACTCGGAATCCATAAAAGAGCCGAAAGATTTAGACTTAGACAAACTTTATTGATCCACAAGGGAAATTATTTGGCTACAGTAGCTCACTCATCACAATATAATATAATAACAAAGAGTAAAAAATAAAAAAGAAATGGTTTAGCAAGAAAAGATAGCAAGAGACAGGTGTAAATAGCAAGAGACAGATGTCAATAGCAAGAGACAGGTGTAGATAGCAAGAGACAGGTGTAGATAGCAAGAGACAGGTGTAGATAGCAAGAGACAGTTTTAGTCCCATCACTAAAAGTGTCCCATCACTAAAGCCTCCTATTTCAACATATTAATCATTCTTACCAATTGTACATCAGGCCTTCTAATGAATCCTGATGCTATTCTGCTAATGTTGCGCATAATGTAATTGGCTCTTCACTACATCTTCACATATTTTCTTTTTTTCTTTCGTGCTCTTTTTTTAAAGGTCCCATATTGCACTATTTTCTGATCTATGTTATAATGCTGTTTCCTCATCACAAACAGACCTGGAGTTGTGTTTTGTTTAATTCACACATGTTTAACACACAAACCCTGCAGACTGAGTTCTTCTCTCAAACTGAAAACACTCACCCACCATACACCTTCAGTAGAATCATTTGGACACTTTCAGCCCTGGAATTGCTAAACTCTACTGGACTAAAGGTAAAAGGTAGCTGTTAACTTGAAAACTACCATGATATGACATCACAAGGTGGAACACGGCATTTTGAATTTTGGAGATGTAGACAGCCTGATAATCCTGGATTACTCAAACATGTGTGAGTGAAACAGGTTTTTGATGAGGTGAGAACATTATAACATGGCTTAAAGCTCACAAGAATCCATTTGGCGCAATATAGGACTTTTAATTGATTTTTGTTCTTTTTTTGTGTTAAAATCAAACAAAAAATCAAAACTCACTCTCTCTCTCAACTGCATCTTCACATCTGATATTCTTTGTGTTACGTGCCCTCCCAGAGACAAACCAGCCGAGGACAGCCACCAGATCGATCCTTCACACACCCTCACCACCTCCGCGCGCTAAAATGCCACCATTCGTGAATATTCAGACTGTTTCGCTGCAGCCTCTTCGCCGATAAGAGTCTGCACACTGAGAATCATTGAATAATAATGCCTCAGAGTGAACATATGAGCTCCGGATATAAGCGGAAAGGGGTCTTCTCTCTGGCACTTCAAAGACTTCACCCAAAGGTACTCAAGAAGCAATCACCAGCAGCTTCTAAGCGTCTGAAGCACCATTTTGAAGGCGAAACGAAAATCAAACGTAGGCCCTAAATCAATGCATACCTCTCACTTCTTTTAGGTGCCGGTAAGTGCATCGTAAGTCTTTCTATTTTGACTGATTATTCTCGAGAAAAGTGTAAGGCTAAAAGCATGTACCTATTCTGGAAGGTGCTTTTAAGGCTCTTTGGTTTATTAGAAATATGTTCAAAGAGAAGATAATGTTTCTGACCCATAAATTTGCAGAAAGGGGATGGTATGGGAAAGGGACTGGTATATATTTTATGCATTCAAGCATTTAATCACATTTAATCTCATCAAAAACATGCCTTGAGTTTTGTTTTGCTTCATTCGCTCGTTTAACACACAGAAACACCCTGCATATTCTTCTCTCAAACCTAACACTGGCCATCTGGTAATACAGGAACAACTCTACTGTGTTTTTTTGTCCATACACCTTCACTGGAATCATTTAGATAATTTCAGCTCTGGAATTACCAATCTTTGCTGAACAAAACGTAAAAGGTAGCTGTTAACTGGAAAACTTCATGGCATCACAAGATGGAACAGGCCATTTTGAGCTTTGAAGATATAGACAGTCTAATACTAAAGGGTTACTCAAACATGTGGAGATAAAACAAAACACTACTCCAGATATGATAAGCAGCTGGCAGACCCTCAACCATAGAGGTTTTTTACAATAAATACATTGTAAACATTAATCTTTGCAGGGCCCCTTAGTGATTTTAGGGCCCTTGCATGTGCCCAGTCTGTTTATACTAGAAGCACCACTGGGGGAGTTTAATGTTTGGCTGGAGCACCTTGATTAAAGTGAGCACAGAGAGCTGCTATCAACAGAACAGCTGGAAAAGTGTGAAGCAGTGAAACCAGTGATTTCAATTATGATACCGACCCAACAATTTACACATAGTCAAATATTTTGATTTCAAGACTGGAAATATGTTCTGGCCAACATTAATATAATATAAAGTTGTTGTTGTTGTTGTTGTTGTTGTTGTTATATCGTAATGTTGCATTGAAACAAGCCACAGGAGTTTAAAGTCATATCATTTGTGCCTGTGTAAAAGTGATATTAAAATGTTGTGGTGGGAATAACATCTCATAGGCAAAATCAACAGGCAAATCATGATAGATTCCTCAATGGGACCATTTACGTAACCAAATAATTACACTTGTTTTTAGGCCCACATTAACATCTGTCATGAGACTACAGATGAAAAATAGCCTTCCTAATTCTGGCATATTTATAGAAATGATCATTAATATGCACTGTCCTTGAAATAAATAATCAAATAATAAAATAAAAGAGTGCCAAAAGAAATCTGGTCATTAAAAACATCAGGTCATACGATTCAATGGAAGTAACTGTTGTGTTTGTATCAGAAACTAATCCGGTTACTCATGTCCATTGTCACTCTTTATATGACATTCCGATAATCTGTTAACTCCAGAAATCAGATCATGATCAGATTTTTATAGAATTAAATATTTTACACCACACATTACTACAGTATACACACTAACATTTACTTAAGAGCAGAGAGAGTAAATCTGAGCACAGACTCACTGGTGCTGGACTGGCCCGTGGGTGGGGACAGGGGCTGTTTTAAACTCAGCAGTAACATTAAAGAGGTGAGGAGGCTGTAGTCGTCTGCTGCCTCAGGCACAGAGAGAGCAGCCTGCACCAGCCCTGGCTGTGGCTTATAAAACTCACTCATCTCATAGCCCTCTGAAGTGAGAGGCTCCACTGAAGGGATAGAGGAGAAACTACACATAAACTTATATTTGGGTTTAAACTTAGGCAGGTCTGAAAATGTTACAAAAACATTGTAATAAAAATGCCAAGGACAAAATAATTCATTTCAGTTTTGATTTGTTAACACTTTGAGATAATAGGGTTGTCAAAAGTATCAACATTACGAATCCATACTTAAAGGTACAGTATGTAACTCTCTGGAGGTGATTTCACCTGCATGATTCCATGGACACAGAAAGTTAAAACCTTACTCTGGAACATTCTTCATGGAAATAGATACGTTTTATGCCCTCCTGTGCAATACTAGAGCCAAAAGAACAACATTTCCATGGAAACAAGCAGGAGCCCCTCCTCCAGGACAAATAAAAGGGAGATGGAATTTCACCCACAGTAAGAATACATGTTTGCACACATCCATAACATAGCAATAAAGTTACATAAATGGCTTTAAAATAGTGATACTCATTTGAACAAGTATTCATACTGGAAAAAATACATAAACATGACAGAATTGGACCTTTCCTGAATAATTTTAGAGTAATTTTGATCTTTATCTCTACCAAGTAATTGGTATAGATAAAAGTCTAAGTGTAAAAAACATTAAAGAAGGTACTATTTGTTGGGTGGAAAATTACATTCTATTGTCTTGAAAAATAGTGTGTTTATTATCATTGTTGTATCAAAGTCAATATCTGGTATCAAGCCTATTCTTGGGAATCAGAATCACCATTTAACTAAGAAAAAGTCAAATAATACAATTTAAATATTTGTATGTTTATACAGGCGGTCAAAAAGTTAGAAAGACTTTTGCATAATTCTGTATCTAATCAGCCTCAGCGCAATCAAGTCAAAAGAACAGAACTCCTCCCCACCACTAACAAGCACTATCCAAAAGTCCTCCCAAATGCAATGTCAACACAAATGAAGGGCTCTCCTGTATTTACAATGGTCCATTTGCATTTAGAGTGAATCCAAAACCCCGAATGTTTTTAGCAGACTTTGAAAGAGACCCATGGGAGACAAACATCCAATTCCAGGTTAATAATTATGTTCAGAGGAATGCACTTTCATCTCATGGGCATTTTCAGTCAAATTCTGAGCAAATATGTAGACAGTGCTGACGTAGTAAATCAACGATTCTTTCAATATCTAGATTGGAGCGAAAGTGCAATGCAAAATCTCAGATGAAGCTACATACTTTTTCAAACTGGAAAAGGACACAATTTTTAACTTTTAACCATGTTATATTGTTGTCGCCTCATCAAAAACATAGCTGGAATTGTATTTTTACTTCATTCGCACTTGTTTCATTAATCCATTCATCCAAAATCATCTTCTCTTTAGGCCTGTCATGATAATTACTATATCGACTTATCCTTCAATATATGAAAGCTGGAACAATATATTTTGGGGCTCAGTATTTATCATGTGTACAGTGTATTTGCAAAAGTGGAGCGATGTTAGCCCTTTTATGTAGTAACATTAGATTTGAGCTGGAGAATGTAGAATAAATAATTCACTAATGTTGGTTCATTTTGTTATTTATTTGTTGCATCTTGTTGCATTTAATGTCTATTTAAATAATATCATGATATCATGATCTTTATGCATATTCTCCAACTTCAAGCTGTATAAACTTGAGTTCTTATTGGGTTTTAGCACATCGGTGATGTGTATTTGTCTAACATGGGAGGGTGTGGCCTAAGGAGATCAACACTCTATATCAAGGTGTGCAGAATTATTAGGCAGCTCATTTTTCTCAGGCAAAATGGGCCCAAAAAAGAGATTTAACTGTCTCTGAAAAGTCAAAATTTGTTAAAAAAAAAAAGGCTGTCAGATGGAAATTGCAAAGTTATTGGGGCGTGATCACAGAACCATCAAACGTTTTGTTGCAAATAGTCAATGGTGTTGCAAGAAACATGTTGAGAAAAAAAGATGCAAATTACCTGCAAGAGATTTGTGAAGAATCAAACATGAAACTGCCAGGAACCCATTATCCTCCAGCGCTGTCTGCACCCTACCTGGAGCGCCCAGAAGTACAAGGGGTTCAGTGCTCAGAGACACAGCCAAGGTAAAGAAGGCTGAAACCCAACCACCACTGAACAAGAAACATAAGCTGAAACATCAAGACTGGGCCAAGAAATATCTGAAGACAGATTTTTCAAAGGTTTTATGAAATGACTCACAGAGCTCCACTTCGACTCAGACGCCAGCAAGGTGGAGGTGGGGTACTGGTATGGGCTGCTATTATTAAAGATGAGCTTGTTCGGGTTGAAGATGGACTCAAAATGAACTCCAAAACCTACTGCCAGTTTTAGAAGACACTTTCTTCAAGCAGTGGTACAGGAAAAAATCTGCATCTGCTCGAAGTACTCCCCTGTGTAGTTAGCCAGTAAGGGCCTTAAAGATGAAAAAATAATGACACGGCCCCCTTCTTGACCTGACCTAAACCCTATTGAGGACTTGTGGGCCCTTCTTAAATGGGAGATTTGTGTTGAAGGAAAACTACACCTCTCTAAACATTGTCTGAGAGGCTGTGGTTGCTGTAGCATCAAAGGTTGATCAACAGATTAGGAAAGGCTTATGACCATTATTGAGAAGAAGGTAGCTATATTGGTCACTGATTTTTTTTTTTTTTTTTTGTCAGAAAAGTTTATTTGTAATTTTTGAGTTTACTATTCTGACAGATGAAAATAAACAAGTGAGAATGGACAATTTTGTCATTTAGTTATAATGACATAATAATTCTTTACATTAATAGTTGCCCAATAATTGTGCACACATTTTCTACTTAAAAAGCCAAAACTTCACTTTTACTTTCTTAAATATTCAGGTTTGGGGTTTAGTAACATTTTGGATTGACCTAGACCTTTTCTTAGCTCTTAAAAATACTATGTTTGCATTTAGTCTAGATTGTTGCGTCACAGGTAAAAATCTGGACTTCTACTTATTTTTTTAAAGTCCATAAACCATCTCTGTACTCAGTGAAATTGTGTTCATTGGCTCTATTAGCATAGCATTCACCTGGCCTAAGATCTTCACTATGATTGTTCATTGCTGACAGCAGAGGGCGCTCTAACACCTAAATACCTAATAGGAAACCATAGTGCGGTTTATAAAGTGTGTTTTCCAAATGCAGACATTATTTTAAAATGGAAAATGTGAATTAAAAATCCCAAAGTGACATGTTTAAAAGCAAATTAAAGCCACAGGAATGCAAAACATGTATATTTAAATAGATTAACAGCATTATATAAGAGCCAAGGAGAAAGGCAGGAGGTGTGACTGTGACTAAAGGATGTTCTTTCCTTCTCTCTATCTAGTCTGGTTAAACACTCCAACAAATCTAAAGAGGTCAAATACGCATCAAGCACATAGCAGAGATGGAGGAGATCTGCTGACAGGGGATATTTACTAAACACCATAATGGAAACAACAGCATAACGGAAATGCTCCAATCAATGTAGTGCTATAATAAAGATGGAGGATCTATGGAGAAAAGCAGTTAAGAAGCTCGGATATATAGACAGGATTATGTAATGTGTCTACGTGGACATCCTCACAATTCTTCAGTGAGTTGTCGGCTGGAACTTTATGAATCAGTCAAAACAATGGACAATGTTTGAAGTAGGAGAAGAAATAAGTACTTTTAAGTGTAAGTGTACTTTTAAGTACTTGTATTACTGCTATATACTGTTTCCTGATTGCAAATAGAGCTGCTAAACTGGGTCATATCTGTACACATATAAGACAGTGACTGGGAAAGTCACTGTCTTATATGTGTGATCTTGTTTGATGTTACATAGTACTTGAAATTGCAGTAGCCACTGTATTAGCAGCAGCACACACTGGGTCTTGGACTGTTTTTGAACTCAAAGGTGCAAATTTACCTGATTTGCACTAAAATTGCGAAAACAAAATGACTAGGAACAGTAGACATGTTATTAAAACATTATAGACATAATTGTGTGTATTTGTAAGTGTATTTGGTGTTTAGTTTCACTTGAAGATCAAGCTCAAAGAGTAAAGTCCATATAAAATGGTGCTGACTTGGTTCTTATATGATTTCGGTCTCCACCTCATGATCAAAGAGGCTATTGCTGTATTTCAGATCACATCATTCTATAGATCTACAGTCAGTAGTGAAGATATATAAGGAGTAGGTCATATACAGATGTTTGTAATGTAGTGAGTTCGAAGGGTTTGGTCACTATAGAAATGCTCAATTCAACAATTTCCCTTTTGGATATTTCTATCAATGGGAACTAAAGAACTTTCCACAACTTGGGTGTATACCACTCCACATCTTTAAAGTGGATCATCTGTCTAATTTGTTAAACATGCACTCATTCATTCATTTGTTTGTCTCCATGGAGATACTGTGGTATGGTATTAAACTCACCTGTCTTGCATTTATTCAAGCACAAGTGTTTTAATTGTTCAAAATTGCCTTCATAATATCCATTCTTACTGTGAACATATACAAATACATGACAAATTACAAATCTTTAAGCAACTGACTAATACCTGAAATCTACAAACATCTTATCAACAGTTCCGTTACCACACACCACACAGAGACAGACCGAGCACCATGAACCTCCTCTACAATGCCATGCTCAGATAGGCCATCACAGTGAATGCCTCTGCAAATACCAGAGCTTGCGTAAGTCCTGGAGCTTCCACTGACAAGGTTGTTGAATGGGTGTCATGCATCTTCTGTCTGTCTGTCTAAGGTTACCATACGTTTGAGGGTTACCATGGCAACACAGGAAGCACCCACTTTCACAAGGACATCTCCATCAGCTTGCTAATTTCAAAGAAAGGTATATACCTGGAGGAATGCAACCTTTACCCTGCAGACCAGGGTAAATGTTTTTGAGTAGTATTTCACCATGCACACTACACAGTACTGAAGATAAGACAAAAATTACAAAACATATACAATACAATATTTTTCCACTTTTATTTGGAGGAATAGAGAAGTGTTTGAATTGCAAAGCAAGTCTGCACACTGTTGGCTGTCCCTCAAAATCACAATAAAGTACATTTTCTGATTCTCGAAGATGTGTTTTTGTGGAGCTCTCCAAACTTTTGCTATCTGGTCATTATTTGGTATTTTCCACAAATATCTTGCTGGTAACTGCAGCCAAAACATGCTGAAATAACAAAACAAGAGGCAAGAAGCAGGATAAGATTCTCCTTAAAGGGACCATATAACAATCTTTTCTGATCTGTTGTAATGTAGATTCCTCATCAAAAACTTTCCTGGAGTTGTGTTTTGTTTCATTCACACATGGTTTAACACACAAATCCTGCGTATTTATTTTAGGGAGTTCTTCTCTCAACCAGAAAATGCTCTGTTCCAACTTGTGATGTCATGTGGTGATAAAGAAGTGATCTATTGTATTTTTAATCACCACACAGTTTCAGTAGAATCATTTGGATAATTTCAACCCTGGAATTGCCAATCTCTACTGAACTAAAGGTAAAAGGAGCTGTTAACTAATCACAATTTGGAGCAGAGCATTTTCAGCTTTGGAGATGTTGACTCAAACGTGTGTGAATGAAACAAAACACAACTCCAGGTATGTTTTTGATTAGGTAACAACATTATAACATGGCTTAAAGGTCACAAAAGTCAATTTTGTGTACTATAGGACCTCTAAGAACCACTGACCTGTCTGAGCAGAACGAAAATGTAGAGCTAACTTCTGATAACACAACAATCCTGACAGCGAAGAGTCCAGTTTTCTAATTTCCTCATGTAATAGACATGGGTGGAAAGTGACAGCCTAGAATTTGTATCTTACTATTTTGCAATGATAAAAAAAAAAAAATCAGTTCTCACACAAACATGAGGTATTCTAAAATCTAAATCAGTGCCAAATGTTGTAACAATTAAGAACAATACAACAGAATGCAATCAAGTTAATTTGAGATGGCCACTTTTGAAGATATGAAAAATTAACATTAAAATCAACAATAATGCATATGCATCTGCATGAATATGCACCTTTAAGTGTATTGTTTATGTTGAAAATGCTGCTAAAAGAACTGACTGAAAATGATAGTGATTAAAATAGATAGTCATAGTTCTGCCCTTTTGCAAAGAATTTTACAGTCATATCATATACAGTATGTACATAAACCTCTACATTTAAAAAGATGTTATGTTGGATGTATGTAACATTGTCTGAATATTGTTATCAAGGTACTAAAAAATATATATTCTTATTATTTTTAACATACCTCTCGTTATCCTTTCAACAGTGAAAGGTAGCAGGCTGGTTTTAGCTTAGACCTTGGTTCATTCACTTCTTAACAAAAAGATCTCTTGAAGCTTGAATCCCTTTGGCTTTGAGCGCTCCCTGAGGTCTGATCAGAGGGGCCATGTGTTTTGACTGGTTAATAGACGAGAGAAGGCGATCATTACACTGTGTTTGATAGAGCCAAGGTTGGAGCATGTCTTTAGCATCGCAAACAGGCTGCAATGTGAATATTAGCCCCAATTAGCCACAACTGTTCCTGCCAATGATTTTGCATAATGTGGTGGTAATGATGCATAGATGTACTTGGAGAATGCAGATCTTTGCTAAAAGCTGTGTTGGCTTGTCTCACTCATGGTAAAGATATTGGTGGTTGAATCTGGGTTTATTGCTCACTAGCTCAAGGGTATTTCAAGGTCTTTATCCACTAAACAAATTTATAAAGAGTCATGACAGCGATACAAATTCATGAAGATACCTCTGTACTTCTGACTATTATCCTTTTAAAGCTAACAGGCATCAAAAGTCAATCCTACACGGGTCCATAATATGCTATAACACAAAAATACTTCAACATAATTGCTTTGTTTTCAGCTTTCTGAATCATGAATAACATTTTAATCTAGAAACATGAGGCACATCAACTGAAAACTTGCCTTCAATAATTCATTCACAAAGAAAGTGTGTTTCTAGTTTTAGCATCATCTTGACAATGCGTTTTAGATGGAGTTGAAGAGATACTAAAAGTATAATATGGCTTCTTTAAATTGCATTAATATATTGGATCAATATTTATGTATAAACAACATCATAATAAAGCATGCATTAAAGGCATGCATTAAAGCATAATTGTATACATATGCTTTTATCATTTACAATCAATAATCCTGGGCTTCACTTTTATATAACAAAGCTTGGTAAGGCCATAACATTAGATCATAACCGGAGCAATATATTTGTAAAAGACTTCAACCTAATTGATAATGCGCAGTTTTTAAAGAAGACATATTGTTTTTCTGGTATTTAGTGACAATAGGTGCATACATTTTCACATTTTCTTCATTGTAAACTGCAGTATTAATTAGGGGGTAGGTGAGATTTTACTCAAGCTTCAAATTCAGTATAGAGTAAAACATGCATATAAGTCTTCTACTACAACCTACGGAAGCTGATAATAAGGAAAAAACTTAATGAGATGGTTAATGGCTCAGTTGATTTTACAGAGTATGTCTTCTTTAAAGGTCCTATATTACGCAAAATTGGCTGTTGTGAGCTTTAAGCCATGTTATAATGTTGTTACCTCATCTAAAACATACCTCGAGTTGTGTTTTGTTTCATTCACACATTTGAGTAATCCTGCATTATTAGTCTGTCTACATCTTCAAAGCTCAAAATGCTCTGTTCCACCTTGTGATGTCATGTAGTGGCAGTTTTCAAGTTAACAGCTTTTTACCTTTAATTCAGTCTAGATTGGCATGTGTGGATAAAACAAAACACAACTGCAGGTATATTTGTGATGAGGAAACAGCATTATAGCACAGATGCAATAGTGTAATATGAGTCCTTTAATTTCTTGTCTTCTCCTTTATGAAGCTGAAATTGTCATATTTTGTCATTCCCCACAACAAAAGCAAATGCGTCAAAGCTGGAGATTGATGGACACATTCACAGTGGGTTTTCAGTGGACACTTGGCTGTATGTTGGATCAGCTTGTCTTTCTTTTGGAACACACCGGATGTCTTCTGATGATGTAGTGTCCTTTACCAATGGCTCTAGAAATACATCCAATATTTTCCCCTGACTCCTCTCATCTCACTCCCACAGGGACGACCCTGTGCCACATAGAATGACAAGTTCTGAATCATACATGTGAGCTACTGGGTCGACCTGCCTGGGACTGGGAGAGAGAGAGTATCAAAACACCAGCAGCTGTCCTTATTTGACTTGGCTATCCAAAACAGCAGACGCTAGCATGGTTGTTCCACCTCATATTTTATCCAGCCACTTCAAATCACTTAGAGCCTTTACGCAGTTCCCAAAAGATCAGTGCATAATCTTGGTCCAATGCAAAAGCTCTCAGAATGTGGTGCAATGCAATTTTTATGATTAGCAGTCAGCTTAATTTTGGTAGACTAGATTGGCCCAAATTGATGCTGAAGAGATTTTGTTTCAGCATGTACTCAGTGTACCTTTTCAACACTAGAATGGAAATTATTCAAAATTTATCAACATAATCAGCATTTAAAGGTGCACTGTGTGAGTTTTTAGGTGAAGGGTCCAAAGCCTTCTTTTCGCTGTAAAAAATGCTGTTGTTTTGGCAGGAATGTTCCATAAAATAGCAAAGAACTTTGCAGTCTTCATGGAGACAAGCTGGTGACTCTACTCAACCAAGTATTGTCTAGCTGCTACCTTGGCCAGGTCTATGTTGGAAAAGAGATTCTGAATCTCAATGGGACCTCCTGGTTAAATAAAGGTAAAATAAAATAAAAATGTAGATGACAGCACTCCACCAGAAAAATCACACAGTGTACCTTGGAACAAGAAAATCAAATTTGCTTGATGAGTTGGGTTCTGAATATATGAACCTCCATTAGGTGTAGGACAAGACACGATTTCTACAAGATGAGATGAGCGACAAGATTGAGTCCACAAGAATGAGATAAGATGAGATTTTGACTTAGTTTAAAATAAATAAATAGTTCAGTTTACAATTTTGACCTCCCCCTTTTTATTTACTTTATTTAATATTTTTCTGTCATTGTAGCACTGCTTTTTGGAACAGCTTGAGGCGTCAGTAAAGGAGTTAGTATCTCAGAGACAGTATTCCCAGTATTAGTGAAGTTATCTTAGCAGAGAACAACAAGAAACAAGAAAAGACTGTGACAGATTTCAAGCGCACATTTTTCATTTGGTTGTGCTTATGCAATCCACACTCCATCCACTAAAAGAACAGAGCTGAGGTGAGAACAGAAACAAATGGTGTTTATATTGGGGCCTCAACAGCAGGTCAAAATGACACTCCACACCTCAGCCTGATCTCTCTCTCGATACAAGCCGCAAACAGAATTCTGTTTTTCTGTCAAGTAAAGCTGCACTTCTGTTCCTATCTTTTTATTGTCTGCAATCGTCTCACAGCTATTGCTTTCATACTCGCTTTTAAAGGTGCACTCCGTAATCTTTTTAGAGGAGGCTTTGTCGTCCCCCCATATCTGTGGAGATGTTTGCTTTGCTTGGAATGTTCCACAGTATATTATACTTAGAGACTTAGAGTTAGACTTAGGCATAGACAAACTTTATTGATCCACAAGGGAAATTATTTGGACACAGTAGCTGACAAATTACAATGTAGTATAATAACAAAAAGTAAAAATATAAATGTAATAATAAATTCAAAAATCCAAAATAGTAAGAGACTGGTGTCAAATATGTCTTTTTATTGCTCAAAAATACATTCAACTTGGGCTGGTGCATGTCACGTAGTTGTGGCCATGAAGATAGATAGATAGATAGATAGATAGATAGATAGATAGATAGATAGATAGATAGATAGATAGATAGATAGATAGATAGATAGATAGATAGGCTTAATGCCATATGGTGGAATATTCCAGGCAAAGCAATAACTCCATCTCCATGGAGACAAGCAGATGGCAGGCTCTCTACCAAAGAGTTACATAATACATCTTATATATAGTAATAAAACTATTTAGTGCAAACTCGCCTGGGACAGTTCCTCTGCTTCTATCCTCAGTACTCAGTTTTACTGTTTAAGTAAAAGTAACAATACAGAAGCAAAAATAAATAAATAAAAAGTTATTATGTCTCCTTAAAGTAAAGATTTATAGGTGTGGAATATTAATTACTATATCAGCTTATAGTTCAGTAGACCTACATGAGGGGGAACAGTGTGGAGTTGTAGAGTAGAATAAAATTGGATGGGTAGAATAACAAATTCTGAAAATACTGAAATAATAATTAAGTGTTTTGGTTCATTTAGGAGAGAGTTTATGGGATCATCGAGGGTAATTGTGTCAGTGGAACAAATATTACTGTTTATTTGTTATAATATTACTGAAGTACTAAAAATGATATTGTTGTGACAAGCCTTACCCGATTCACCTTTCTAACTGTATTCTCTGGCTCACCTGGCCTCTTCTACTATCAGGTATTATTTTTGGTCAGGTTTGGGCAGTGCTCTGCGGGCAAGGCCTCTTCTCTCATTCTCTGTGGCTCTCGTCCTGGTGGTGGGCGGACAGTGGGCGTGATGACTAAGCCCGGGTTGGCCATGTGCTGAAACATAATCCACTGAAAGCCAATATCCCTCCTGCCCACCTACTATGATTTTATCACCCAAACATGCACTCATAAATTAGCAGATAAAGGACAGATTAGTCTCTGTGGTATTTTCTATAGTTTGGAGATGTTGCTTAAAGGTCCTATATTATGTAAAATTGACTCTTGCTACATCTCCAAAGCTCAAAATGTTCTGTTCCACCTTGCGATGTCATGTTTTCAAGTTAACAGCTACCTTTTACCTTTTGTTTAGTACAAATTGGAAATTCCAGAGCTAAAATTATCCAAAAGATTCTAGTGAAGGAGGACTTGAGTGTTTTTGTGAGAAATTTGACATCTGCCATTTACTGGTAAAAAATGTTGAACCTGATCATTTCTGTTAGTGGGTGAACCATAAACTCTCCATATTATAACAAGAATCTGCCTTTTATTGACATCCATTTTAACCACCCCCCATCTGTAATTAAAAATATTATTGGCCTATAGATTCTTGTGATGTCATCTGTAACCCATCTTTAGGAAGAAGATGAGATGAGACAGATCATGAGAGAGCACCATTGGCACACTGCAGAAATCAAATAAAACTGAACACGATGACTCAGGCCTGGTTCTAATTAGCTGAATCTGAGTGGGCAAACTGAAAATGTAAATGTCTAAATATAGAGTTATATGTAGCGTTATGTTATTTCTGTATTATTGTGTGTATTTATATTAGGTAATAGGTTTAATTGGGCGAGCAACAATTCAATTTCTCTAGCTGGACTGGCCCTGCTTATGAAGTTTGAGAAAGATCTGGAGTTATACTTGGATGTACTATTGTTAAAGGGCCCATATTACGCTTTTTTTCTGATCTATGTTATAATGTTACGCCATCAAAAACATACCTGGAGTTTTGTATAATTTACACATGATAATACCATATAACTGACGAGGGAAAAATCAGCACATTCAAGAATCTGAAAACTACCCATAATATGCAGGCCTCTGTAGCTTTATACAGAACTGATTTATGGTAGAATGTGTACATGTGGTATTCTTAGTGTTGACTGTTAAAATATAAATTAAAGGGCCCTTGTTACGTTGATTCCTCATCAAAAACATACCTGGAGTTGTGTTTTGTTTCGAGGTAGCAACATTATAACATGGCTTAAATCTCACAAGAGTAAATTTTGCGTATATAGGACCTTTTAATATAGTTTTCTGAAATTTACAGTTGCGTTTGTTATATATTTAAACAGTAGCTTACCTCAACTTTTTGGCACTTCTTCTTTGTGCATGACTTTTAAACCTGATTTTCACACTCTCTGGATTTGGAAGCCTTTAATAAACACCTCTTATTATTATTTTTAGCTGTAAACAGAGCAGAGCGAGTCCAGGGGAATAACGTGGCACTAAATCTAATCTTATATGTAGTGAATCTTTCATCTCCACAAGTCCACACTGTCTGGCAATGCACTTGAGAGGCCTTATCATTCCACACCAGAGACACTGTTTACATAGGCCAAACACTGAGAGAGGGAGGAAGGCCTGACTTGCACCGGGAATTGGAAAAAAGAAAAAAAGGGGGGAAGAAAGAACGCTATTTTTAGTTTCAGATAACATAACAGAGAGGCGGGGGCACACTGATCCCCCCTACTCTACCCCATCCCTTCTTTTCATACATTTTTCTTTGGCACGTGCGGAGAACAGAGCCAGTAGATCGCGATGTGGTGGGAATAGCAATAAGAGACATTCTGATGCCTTCTCCTGTCTGTAGACCAAGGAGAGGGCAGGGCCGGGTCGTCAGCTGGGGCACGCGTGGCAGGAGAGGGGAGAGAAAGGGGAGTTAATAAGGATGATGGGTGAACTTTTCAAATTGAAGTGTGCAGTTAATAGCTTGGCGTGAGGTTAATAGCGTGCTTTTTTTGGCTTATATTTCTGGAAAGCTGTTTAATCTTCATTAGCATATTGTAATAGGAGTTGTGAAAGCGGGCTATAGTTGACACCACAAGGTCACATTGGTCAACTAGCCTCAAAACCACAGGAGCTATGTTAAAGATGTTTTATTAGATTATTTTTTCAGACCAAGGTTTAGTTTGTTTTCATACCTGACTTCTTCCTCAGAGTTTTCGCATGATGTTGCTGTGACGTGTCTGGTCAGCTGACTTAAACAGGTTTTGGGGTTGTCTTCCTACCGGTGGAGGAAGGACAACAGCGCCATCTGTAGTCCGCTTTCAGGACAGTATCCCAGGTGTGTGAGAGTAAAGAGAGCAAAAAACCCCCCTTGTCCTGGTTTATGGTCCCAACGGCACATTTCTGTACTTCAATTGCCTCCTAATCCAGCAGCGTCAGGTATGAAAACAAGCTAAACATTGGTCTGAAAAAATTAATTATCGGAAGCCCAAATGAACCTCGTTTGACAAATATTAAGGATGTACTATGTAACTTTTCAGGCAGAGGATAAACCAGCTCTTGTCTCCATGGAGATGTTATTCATGAATTTTAGCTTCCTGTTATATACAACATTTTGAATATTTTTCACAAAACATAATATTTTGTTTCAAATTGTTAATTACTATGGCAACAGTCTTAATTTCCCTTGGAACCCATGGGTTGATTTGCTTGGAATGTTCCACAGAATGGCATTAAAGTTGTCCATCTTGCATTTATTTAATTACAGATTTTTTAATGCTCAACACTGTCTAAAAACATGCATTCTTGTGAGTGGGGTCGCCTCTCCACATATTTCAGAACGCTTCAGGCAACATGGAACATTTCAGGCAAAGCAGCATCTCCATGGAAACAAGTAGGTGGCAGACACTTCACTCTTCAGAAAAGTTACACAGTGCATTTTCAAGCCACTCAAGGTATTTTTTTCTGGCTTGCTTTCTTCATTCATTTATTTATATATTCCGCAGCTGCATTTTGGACAGTGACTTGTTTATATTCCATTACTGGTAAATAATTCAAATATTTGTCCGTTTTTGCATTGTCAAATGTAACTTCACCATGGGCCCCAAACTCTGGCTGAATATAATTACATTCTGAGTATATCGTAATTGGCAGGAAAAGTTGGGCATGTGGACAAGTGGGTGGTATCATTTAATGTGAGGATTTGGGAAAACAGTGAAATGATTTTTTGATGTTTAAGTAGAGAAAGAAACCAATTTCCTTCAGTTTTAATTTCACCCGATTTCCCCAACAAAATGATTATGTGTCACAGAGTGTGCCAAGTCTTGCTTATTGCTGCTTGTTTGCTATATTACCTAATCAAATTTTAATCGTTCATTCTGAGCAAGTGAGCTATTTTCATAACAACACCAAAAAGTAGAGATATGCACTGAATATTGTTACATAAAACTGAAAAATGTTGAAACTCGGCATAAATATTGACTATATCTTGCAGTAGCAAAGAGTAAATATGAACCCTGGTGTGAATGTGCAGCATTGTTGGCATTTTAGAGAGAAAGGAGGTGAGAAATTGAGCGGATCTCTCTGAGTAAAATATGAATTTGATAAAGAAAAAAGTCCATAAATGTGTCTCCAGCTTCCAACTCTGGGACCATTATCCATGATACAGCCCACCCAAGGGCCATAGTAACTTGTAAACCTGCACATACTATTGTTACTACTACAATTGTTTCTATTACAGCCACTATTACTGTTGTTACTACTCCTTTAACCTATACTATAACAAATACACTTGGCATAGTGGTCACTAGGGCTATATGACTTTTGAAAGAAATGTATGTATATGAGATTTTAAGTATTATGGTAAGATCTATGATATATGATATGATATATGATATAATAGGATTTTGTTCAGACTAGATATTGTAAACAAGTCCATGAGTATTACAATTTGAGAGTAATACAAGAACTTCATGTATTTTAGAATTATCTGCAGAGGTCAAAACTAAGGTACAAACATGTGTTTGTATAAAAAGAATTTTAATCTTTCCAGAGGCAACCTTTGGGATTTAATAATTGCAGCAACTCAAACTGCAGTTTCAGTTGCCTGTTGTCAACTCATCGTTGTCAACTGAACGCTCAACTTCATCCTCTCTGTCGACCCTAGCATTAAAAGCAATATCCAAGTACATACATATTTGTATATATTTCTATATATATTGCTAACATGTAGTAGTGTGTTGACTTTGTCTGTGTAGTGACAAGTACAGCCCAAAGCTGCAATAACACAGAGACAAGTGGCGCGTCAGAGGGCCGTTTGATGCTGCTTGCGGCTTTAATGGTTACTTTTACTATTCCTTCTGTCACAAATACTGGCACTGTTATAAGGCCTTTTGGATAGGAGGTGAAATGGCCTCAAATCAAAATCTAGTCCAGGTAATGATTCTTTGAAATTACTGTTACTATGACTATATTACAATAACTTGACAGTAACGTTTGATAACAGTTTATTAGAATAACCCTGAGGTCTCCTTAACATTTGGTCCCATTGTCTGTCCTATGTCTTTCCTCTGCTTACAAGCTAATGGGAGAAATCGAATCAGTTTGTGGGGAGGAATACCCAGCAGCAGCAGCCCTCCCATCATATCCTAATGCACTGTTAAAGCCGACCTTGTCTTTTATTTAAGGTCTGCAGCAGCGTGGATAACATCTGTGCTTTATCAGGCTCAGACACAGTAACAAGAGGCCCTGCTAATGTACAGCTCTGATAGGAATCAACTGAAGATGAGAAAACTCGCTGGCAAAGGCATACGCACTCATTTACATTTGGGTGAATCATTGTTACTGCACTCAAAATGGTGTGGTGCTAACAACAACTATGACAACTAACTCATAAAAGGTTTATTAAAGACACTATAAGCTCATTTTTACTGTCTTAAAAATGTGAAAAATAAAACTAGTTCATTTTAAAAGGTTTGCAGTGGTCCAAAGTTATTCCTCTTATTTCATACGTTCAGAGCATCCTCATTATTCACCACGATGAGTTTATGAACGCTTTTAAGAGACCAGAGCAGAGTTCTAAAAACAACTTGCATGCTAACACACTTCCTGATTACCGGACAATAGAACATTTTATAATTACATGTAGATAGTACACCGCAGACTTATTTTGACCTTAAAAGCTGCTTATACAATATATCTGTACTGGGGCAAGGCAAATTTTGCTCTAATACATGGAAATAAAATCAGACCATAGGCCTTTCTTCCTTCAAGTAATTCCAGTGAGATGATAACTGGTTTTAAAACTATAAACATTAAAATACTATAAAAATGCACATTTGTACTGTCACAGCTTAGGTTAAGGAACTATTGGACACATGCGTTGCCCACAGCAGGACAAGATGTGTCTGTGTGAAGGTATAAATCCTGTTTTTGTACCTGGGGACATCAGTTCTGCTCTCTGTTATTTTCAGATGCACATGCTTTGGGCAAGACTAAATTGGAAAGAGAATGTAGGAGTTGGGCTATTGCAAAGATTCATGTTAATACTGAATACGATTATAAAACTTGTATTTGTACCACAATGAGAAAATCCTGTGTTGCAACCATAGTCTGTATAAAGAAGTGGACTAAAGGAGTATGACGTCACACATAGTGTTCAGCTCCAGTTAAATGAAGCACATAAGGCTAGCAGTTATAGGAGCCAATTTGGAGCCAGTTAAACATTAGGAATAAAGACTGATTTACGGACAAAATAACAATCCTAGAATCGTGTAGAGCTGGTTAATACAAACATTTTAAGACCAAAATGAGCAGCTTGACAGCAGCAGTTACTGAGAGCGGGGTGACGTTTTCTCAGTACAAAGTGAATTTGAGCTGGAGTTGATGGAGCTGGAAGCGCGCCCATGCTCACTTCCTATTTGGAACACGACGGCTAGCAGGTTAGCTATGTTCATTTGTATATACAGTCTATGGTTGCAACTCACAGTTTAAGAATAGCAAAATATGCAATCAAAAATCAATATAAGAAGAAGCTTAAATCTAACTAAACACTGTACAAGTATAGAGGAAAAAATATTAAAATACTACAACTCTGTTAAGTATTTCTGACTGTTAATAGACTTCAGTTAAATCATATAGCAGTAGGATCCATGATAACTAAAGGTGAATGGCACATGTAGGGTTAGTAGTGTACAGTCTGACAGCAGAGAATATGGCATTATTTATAAAGGTGCATTGTGTAACTTTTCTGGTGCAGGGTCCGTCAAATGCTTTTCTCCAAAGATGTTATTGCTTTGTCTGGAATGTTCCACAGTATGGTATTAAACCTTTCTATCTTCATGGAGACCAAACTTGACCAAGTTACAGGTCAGATCTGTGAAGAGGCGACCCCGTTCACAGTCACAATGCCTGTTTTTCTAGGTATTTTTGAGCTATAAGGATATAAGTATATATACAGATGGTTACCTGTAATTGAATAAATGTAAGGTAGAACAGTTTAATGTCATACTGTGTAACATTCCAGGCAGAGCAATGACATCTCCATAGAAACAAGCAGGTGATGAATCTCCAACCAAAAAGGTACATAGTGTACCTTTAAACATATAAATGACAACTGTTTAGCAATAGCATGTATGTTTATTACAAAGGATGTTTTATATATTTAATTTAAATGTATTTGCATCTTGTAACTAAATATCTGCTTTCTTCCATATGGGATCATATTGCTTCTTTCATTAGCTGTGATTTTTTCCAATATGCGCACGGAAGAGGAGCCTGTGAAAGGTGCCACTGCATAGAAATGATCCAATTACAGTATATGTAACCCAATGTCTGTGTTAATCATCTATATGTATCCGAAATCTATTATATAAGGATAGTTCTACTGCAATTTATGAATGGAGGAATCCATTTAAAGTACCCATATTACACTATTTTCTGATCTATGTTATAATGTTGCTTCCTCAGCCAAAAACATACCTGAAATTTTGTTTTGTTTCATTCACACGTTTAACACACAAATCTTGCATATTTAGGCTCTTCTTCTCTCAAAAACACTAGGTTCCACCTTGTGATGTCATGTGGTAGTACATGAAGAGTTTCACTGTGCTTTTAAACTCCATACACCTTCACTAGAATAATTTGGATAATTTCAGCTATGGAATTTCCAGTTTTTACTGAACTAAAGGTAAAAGGTAGCTGTTAACTTGAAAACTACCACTACAAGACATCACAAGGTGGAACAGAGCATTTTGAGCTTTGGAGATGTAGACAGGCTAATAATAAAAGGTTACTCAAACATATGAATGAAACAAAACACAACTCCAGGTATGATTTGAGCAGGTAACAACACTGTAACATGACTTAATGCTCACAAGAATTATTTTTGTGTAATATAGGACCTTTAATCGTGAATTTGTTGTTAGTTTGAATGCTAACTCCCTGCTAGCACACACACATCACAGGATCTCTCTCATTCACAGCGCTAACTTAAGCCGCGTTGGACACATTGTCAAAGTGCTGGAGATGACAGAGCTTGACAGACTGCGGATGCAGTTGTCATGGCGATGCCGGCAGAATGGCCAAAAGCCACCAGAACCTTTGGCCAAATGGAGGCATGAGAAAGAACAAACAAAGATAGCATTGTCAGTACACAGTGACTACAGATCAGACAACAGTGGCTTTGGAAGTCTATGGAAAACTGTACTGTATCTATTACAGTCGTGGATCATAATGAAGAAAAAATAGTGAAGTACTGTACTTAAAGGTGCATTGTGTAATTTTTCTGGTGGAGGATCCTTCACCTGCTTGTTTCTATGGATATGTCATTGCTCTGCCTGGAATGTTCCACAGTATGACAGCTCTACCTTACCTTTATTAAATTACTGGTGGTTTTATTGCTCAAAAATACCTAGAATACCTAGGCATTCTGACTGTGGGGGGGGACCTCTCCACAGAACTGACCTGTAACTTGGTCTGATTTGGTCTCCATGAAAATAGAAAGGTTTAATACCCTATTGTGAAACATTCCAGAAAAAGCAATAACACTTCCACAGAGAAAAGCATTTGACCTTTAAGTATACATTTTAGGTATCTGTACTTTACTTAAGTATATTTTAGAGTGGATACTTTTTACTTTTTCTTACTTTACTTTTTACTTTTTACTTCACTACATTTGAGAGCAGGTATCTGTACTTTAATACCTTTACTTAAGAAGGTTTTTTTTTTTAATTTTCACCTCATTGATTTATTATAACCTCAGTTCATTTAATAGGGACAATTTACTTCTATCTCCTAACCCATATTTTACTCTGACATATGCTACAAAGTGCACCACAGAACAATGCTGGAACAGAGTGGGGCTTGACATGATTTCATTAGGCAGTACAAAAGCAGCATGTCATTACAATTACACTAATATGAATCCTACAATGTTTTGACCTAGATTTAAATGGATGCTTGAGTGTGATAAGTGCTATGAGAAGTTTGTTTGAAATTATAGGGTCATGTTGGTGGGAATATTGTGTGGAATGTTACAGTATATAAATGAATACAATATAGCATTACTCTAATTGCAGAAATGTGTAAGAAGTAATTCATATCATGTTCTAGAAATTACATATAACAAGAAAGCAGACCTTTTGCTCTCAGCGTGATCTGCACCTATCCATAGGAGGTGCCGACTCTTTGTTGTGATGATATTTGCGGCGACGTCAGTTCCCATTGAGCGCGGGAAGTCAAAGGATTTGTTTCTTTTATTAAATCACTTTAGATTAATATTGCAATTTAAAATGTGTAAATTATAACATAATAATCTACTGGTGTTATAGATTATATCTATATAGCAGACACAAGCACAATAGGTCTTCTTTAATTAGGTAGTTACTAAGCCTGATTAATTCTTAATAAACTATTTCTTCATTAACAATTAAGTTTATTAATGCTTTATTATGGCTAATTAAGTGTAGTTATTATAAAGTAGTACTGAAATTTCTTTGTAGAGTAAAAATGAAATGCAAAAAAACTCATCTTGTAAATACGAACCTTTACACGTTTTTGTTTAAGCTAAATACATCAAACTATATTCTACCTGAAAATATGTGGCATTATTTTATTTTTAGTAGGGAAAAATGACTTGTGCAGTTTAAAAACTTCTAATTCGAACAGTGTTTGAGTCTCCAACATCTTTATTTTTGTACATTTCCGAGAAGAAAAAGGTTGAGTCAAGATGGCGCCCCAGGTTCTTATGGATTGGAACGCGACGCTTGGCTGTACTCGCTAAGCTAAACTAATGCTCCAACACTGTGAAGCTCGCCAGGTTCCAGGTGAACAGCTCCCTCAAATACCACAGATATCCACAAATTCTGCTAACGTCTGTCAGCAACCTTCATGATTAGCAATTGTATTATTACTCAATGCACAAAACATATTAAAGAAGTGAATGTGATGTATAACCAGCTAATCAGGAACACGTGGTTCATACTATTCTTGTTGGTTTGTCATAGTAAAAAAAAAAAGGCGCGTTTAAATTGTTTGTCGAGATCGGATTTTCCAATAAATAAATGACTCAGGATGAATCATACAGACAGATGAGTGCGCTCCAGTTGGCTTTAAATACATTTCAAGTCCTCTATTCCTTTTTCTTTTTTTTTGTGTGGATGAAAGACAGTGGCCATTCTGTGAGGAGTTCAAAGGATGTTGGATGGTTTCACGCTAGGTACAGGGAGAGAGAGATAGAGAGAGAGAGAGACAGAGGAAGAGAGAGAGAGAGAGAGGAGGGGTACACGTGAGATGGACAAAGTTGTTGGTGTGATATTGAAGCTTCAAAGCACGGCAGGAACAAAAGCAGGTGAGAGGTAAGGGAATGCAGCAGGGTAAATAAAAGAGAGAGGGCAAAAGAGCGAGGCGGATGGTACATGGAAATAGGCTGAGGTCTGGGAGGAGAGTCTAGACACTGAGCCGTCAGAGAGGGAGAGAAGGGGAGAGGAAGGAAGAGGTGTGGAGGAGTGGGAGGTGGGGGGTAAGAAACAAAGTGAAAGGGAGAAGGACAAGTAGAAAGAGAGGGTAGGTAAAGAGAGAAGAGATTTAGAGAACAAAAAGAGAGAGGAAAAAGAGAGAATGAGAGAAAGGAGAGAGGAGCAAGAGAGAGAGAGAGGAGAAAGAGAGAGAAGATGAGGAGAGCAGAACAACGTCCATGTAAGTAGTGCATGGAAGCCCACATTAAGATTATACAGGGCACTGTATTGTGGCTCAGCTCCTTCATGTATCTAACCCAGTTTAACAGCATTGATCTTCTAAAAGTGTTGCTCCACAGTAAATGGTGAAAACTGTGAATCTTTTCTGATTTAGATAATCCAAGTGATAATTATGTTTCATCTGAGTCCAAAGGATTAGCCTATAAAACATTTACATTTTATGCAATCTGTTATTTGCATATCTCAGTGCATGAGAAATATTTAGTATTCAGTGTCACATTTAGAAGAGCCATTGTAGGGGCTCTGGAACAGCTAGAGAAATTCATATTATAGCATTGGTAGATCAGACCAAAGATTCTAGTAGCTCCAACTAAAAGAAGTTAGCACACAAAGGTCAATTAGTAGTTATTTGTTTTCTTCCTGAACTAGACACTACCTTGTTCAAATCCAGGTTTTGGTACAGTCTTTTCCATTGCTGGATACACCAGAGGGTGTGTTCCAATTACAGGGAAATCACACTCCTCAGCCTCCCCGGTAAGGTCTGCTCCAAGGTACTGGAGAGGAGAGAGGATAGTCGAACCTTGTATTCAGGAGGAGCAGTGTGGTTTTAGTCCCAGTCGTGGAACACTGGACCAGCTCTATACTCTCCATCGGGTGCTTGAGGGTTCATGGGAGTTTGCCCAACCAGTCCACATGTGGTTTGTGGATCTGAAGAAGGCATTCGACTGTGTCCCTTGTGGTGTTCTGTGGGGAGTGCTCTGGGAGTATGAGGTCCAGGGCCCTTTGCTGAGGGCGGGCCGGTCCCTGTATGACCAGAGCAGGAGCTGCGTTCACATTGCCGGGTGTATATTGGACTCTGCCAGGGCTGCCCTTTGTCACCGGTTCTGTTCATTGTTTATAAGGACAGGATTTCAGGGCTCAGAGGGTGTCCGGTTTGGGGACCACAGGATCTCATCTCAACTGTTTGCAGATGATGTTGTCCTGATGGCTTCATCGAATCAGCCGAGTGTCAATCTACATTCCTACCCTCACCTATGGTCATGAGCTTTGGGTAATGATCGAAAGGACAAGATCGTGGATACTTCACAGAGTGGGTGAGGAGCTCAGCCACACGGGAGGAGCTCAGAGTAGAGCTGCTGCTCCTATGTCGAGAGGAGCCAGCTGAGGTGGCTCGGGCATCTGTTCCGGATGCCTCCTGGACGCCTCCTTAGAGAGGTGTTCCGGGCATGTCCCATCAAGGGGAGGCCCCGGGGAAGACCCAGGACACACTGTAGGGATTATGTCTCTGGGCTGGCCTGGGAATGCCTCGGGATCCAGCCGGAAGAGCTGGAGGAAGTGTGTGTGGAAAGGGAAGTTTGGGCCTCCTTGCTCAGACTGCTGCATTCGTGACCCAGCTCCGATAAAGCAGAAGAAAATGGATGGATGGATGGAGATTCAAAATATATAATATCACTGGTGCATCAATCAAAGTACAGCTGCTATCTGTTTCATATGAGATTGAAAGTTTTACCAAATCTTATATTCTTTATGTCACTATTTTTAAATTCTCTACACTGCAAAAGTACTGTAACCCTGCGCCGACTTTGCAAACAAATCCAAAACACAATTTGCAGGGGGCCACATTTTATATTTGTGAGAGGGAAGCGGCCATAGCTGGAGGCAGGATAAGCAAGAACTCAAAGTAGATTATAGTATATATGTGGCGGAGAAATGAAGCGTCACTAACTTAATGGGAGTTCAGAGGAAGTACCCTGGGACCACAAAGATGGAGATGGAGGGAGGCTGTGATGGCTGAGATGGAGACTGTTGATACAAAAATTATAGTTTGAATTCAAATTTGACTTTTATGTGCTGATCATGTTTTAATGTTTCTTCAAACGAGAGAAATAAGAAAGTAAATTATAGATTCATGTGTTGATTAAAGGCCCTATATCATTTTTCATTCAAACTATACCTGGAGTAGTGTTGTTACAATAAAATAATTGCTGTACTAACGAATAAAAAAGTGATTTTCAACATTAAATCATGGCACTTTCTTTTAAACATGTGGCCTTATATCTGTATAATCACAGGTAGGTTCCATAGTGGTCCATGGGCATACAAGTCTATGTGCTCTTATACTTGTTCTGATACAGCTCAAGATCATTCTAAAGCTATTCAAGGTTAATTTCTGTTCTGTGAATGTGACTTTTTACTATCAATATTGGCTCAAATTAGTATCTAGTTTTGATACTGGTTTTAGACTCGATTAGTATCTGATTTTCAATACTTTTGACAACAACCTGGAGTAGGGATATCAAATTTCAGTATTATAGTGAGGAGAAATGTCACAATTTATCAGTTATTGACAGTATGACCACACAAAACAAGGCCTTATTTTTGTTCACTCACATTGTCTAATATATTGTGTTGAAAATTCGGGTGCATAGTTTTGCCAGTTACACCAATAGAGGCACCATGACAACTGAGTCTTTGGGGTATTTCCAAAACAAACATTACTCTACCAGTGAAATAAAGTGTCCAATGTAGTTAAAAATGCAATATATAGGACTGTTAAGCTTATCAGCACATGAAAGCAGAGAAACAATCACGAATGTGGACTGTAATCTTTCCATTAACTAAGCAGGACAAGGAAGACCTGAGTCAGCCATAGCTTAATGCCCCCCAGGCCTCTTAGACCCTTATATAACCAGCAGACTTAGACTAAAGACTCCAGCTGACCCAGGGCAAGGCTTAATGCTACACAAGAACTATATATATCTTTATATATACTTTGTATATTTTAAATACATTGTACAAATCCTTAAAGGTGCATTGTGTAACTTTTCTGGTAGAGGGACCGTCACATGCTTTTCTCCATAGAGATTTTATTGCTTTGTCTGGTTTCACAGTATGGCAATTAAACCTTTCTATCACCATGGAGACCAAACCAGGTTAAGTAACAGGTCAGATCTGTGGAGAGGCAACCCCGGTCACAGTCAGAATGCCTGTTTTTCTATGTATTTTTGAGCGATAAAACCACTGATATTTGCATAAATGTAAGGTAGAGCTGTTTAATGTCATACTGTTTAACATTCCAGGCAGAGCAGTTACATAGCCATAGAAACAAGTAGGTGGCAAACCCCAACCAAAAAGTTACATTGTGCACCTTTAAATAATTTCCCTTGCGGATCAATAAAGTTTGTCTAAGTCTAAGTCTAATTCCTGAAGCCCAGAAGAACAGGTGAAGAGATTTTAAAAACTTTTTCCCAGACATCAGACTTTGATTCCAGCAGCTCTGCCCTGTGGCTAGGATCAAATAATTAATACAAACTGCCACAAAGTGCAGCTAAGTCAATGTGAAACTCATTAAAATATTAAAATGTCAGATTCAAGCTGTACCTTTTTTGGTGTATTATTTAAACCACACTTGCAATGAGTGGTAATGGGAGAGATGTTCAATAGTTTGTCATATTTATTGGCCTTAGACTCAGTAATGTTCTCTAGATTTCCTTGTGTTTATGGTAAATGCTCCATACATTAATACCAAAAAAACATTCTACTGAATTTTACAATAAGAATTAAAGGTGATCTGGACACAGTGTGACATTAAACAGCCCCACCTTATAATATGAAAATCATGCACAGAATCAACACTCTCAGCAGTAGAGCCATTTTTAATAGTTTTGGGTTCAAAACTGTTATTGTGTTATTATACAAGTTAGCTCAATACAAGAATATGATACTTTTTAGGCTGTTTTTAATATCAACATTAAATCGATAAGCCACAGTGAGACAAAGTTGGAACTTGGAACTTTTTTAAAACTAAGCCACCCTGAATTACTATTACAAATAACACGCTTGAAAAGACGCTTTACAAAACAAATACAACTATACAGACTTCCTCTTTTCTTTTCTATTTCCCAATTTATCCAAACCAACTAACCACAAATATGTCTTTCTTAGCAAACCAATAATTAGTACCATTTGTAGAAACTCAAGCCAGTCTGAATTACTATTACAAATGTCTGTAATTTGAGTACCTTATCTTTCTAAGGTGATGCTGCAATTCATAACTACTAATCACCCCCTTCCAAGGCAGCGACAGGTAAATGTGCAACATAACATTTCTATTTACTTATTTTGAATATCCTTTAGGCAAGTGCGCAAGTATGCTAATTACAGCATAAAATTGCAAAGTGACTATTCATTTGCTAATATGTGCTTGCCAGGTTCTGATCCCATTTCCATGTGAATGAATACTTGTCAGTAAAGCAACTCATCATGTTGACCTAAATTTTACATATTCGATAGCTCATTATCTGCCATAGAAAATGTGACAGCTGCAGTGGGGCTGTGAAATATTGGAACTCTTGATTAACAAATTTTCTCTAGAACTTAAGTTTCCATTACTTGTGACTAAACTTCCCTGTCAAAGCCTGATCTTTTCTCATCTCAGAAGCTAAGCAGGTTGGAGCCTGGTTAATACTTGAATGGGAGACCACTGAGAATAGCAGGTGATGCAGTG
Source organism: Taenioides sp. WSHXM2023 (assembly GCA_029959045.1). Taxonomy (NCBI): domain Eukaryota; kingdom Metazoa; phylum Chordata; class Actinopteri; order Gobiiformes; family Gobiidae; genus Taenioides; species Taenioides sp. WSHXM2023. Next base: position 20,438,727 of record CM057094.1, read on the forward strand.
GGGCACCAATAGCAAAACTCATTGTATCATTGTGTCCTTTGGCAAGACACTTCACCCATATTGCCTAGAATGAAAATTGTGTCTGTGTTGGCAGCCTCTCCTCCGTCAGTCTACCACAGGGCGGATGTGGCTACAATAGGAGTTTTCTACTTTACCAAGTGTGGAATGAATGAATAATGCACGGAATTCTGAAGGGTCTTTGAGTGTCTGAAAAAGAGCTTTTCAAGAATGCATTATAATTCATTACCTGTATCAAAATCATGATTTGGCTACAAAAAAATTCAAGATATAAATTTTTAGCATAGCACCCCTTGCTGTAGCACCTTTTTCACATACCTACAAATACTATACTCGCCCCATGATCACTGTCTCTGTCTGTTTTATCAGATGCCTTGTATGTTACACTCATCTCCCTCAGCCTGTGGTGTATCGTGTTAGCTTTAGCATGATGAGTGGCTCACCTGCCCGGCTCTATCGACTCCTCGCACGGGTCACAAATACCAGCTCTCCTAATTGGCACAGTTATTGACGTCACCAAACACAAACAAAATGGATGAGATAGAAAAGCAGTGTAAACGCCATAAAAGCCAATTTCCATCCAAGAGTGACAGCCACCCCCTTCTCCGTACCTCCCTCCCCCTCTCTCTCTCTCTGTCTCTCCCTCTCGCTATCTCTCTATCTCTAGGTCTTTCGCTATCTCTCTCTGTCTCTCTATCTCTCTTTCTCTCTCTCTTTATCCCCCATCTCTCTCTCTTTTTCTGTCTCTCTCCTCTCTTCTAGATATTTCTCTCCCTCTCTCTCTCTCTACCCTCCCTTCCTCTCCCTCTCTCTCTCTCTGTTTCTCTCTGTCCTGCTCGCTATCTCGCTCTCTATCTCTGGGTCTCTCCCTATCTCGCTCTCTCTCTCTCTCTCTCTCTCTCTCTCACTCGCTACCCCCTATCTCTCTCTCTCTCTCTGTCTTTCTCTGTCTCCTCTCTCGCTCTATATATTTCTCTCTCTCTCTCTCTGCCTCTCTCTCTCTCTCTCTGTCTCTCTCTCTCTACCCCCTATATCTCTCTCTCTCTCTGTCTCTTTCTGTCTCCTCTCTCGCTCTATATATTTACCTCTCTCTGCCTCTCTCTCTCTCTCTCTCTCTCTCTCTCTCTCTCTCTCTCTCTCTCTCTCTCTCCATTCGCTCTCTCTCATGTATGTTTTCATACAGAAGAAGTATAGAGAAGAAACACAGCACTCGAATGGCAAAACTAAAACAAAACACCCCACTTAGTTGACGACATAAAGATTTCTTTCTGATCTGGCAATTACAGACACATCACCTCTGCTCCCTCTTTGTATTGGCCTCTGTGCTTCTGATTGTGTAAGGGGCAAGTCGGGAGCTACAAGAACCCTTCAGTGTGGCTCTTGACTAGAATCGCATTCAAGTCTTTCCTTTATGACGCAAACAGAACAGAGGCTGGGAGAATGTAAAGCAGCGCTTTGTGGAGAAATGGTAATAACAAGATGTAATAGCTCCAGTACATCATTTTAGAGGGTATTATGGGCGTTGTTATGTACAAAGTTCTGTTCAGTTCTGCATCAAAACATTTCACCAGGCTTTAATTGAAAATAATTATTTTTTTATGACTTCTGACTCGGGCTGTGTATTGGCAAGAGACTGGTGCATAATATACTAACCCTGCATGGAAAATAAAACCGGCATTTTTATTACAAATATTGCACTGAATTACAGCACAGAATTATGACGCTAATATGTTTTTATGTTTTTTCCACTAATAAAGGAGCATGCAAAAGCAGAGGCTGCCCTGGGACAGTCTGTTTACCAAATGAACCTGAACTCCGTGAGTGCATATTATCGTCACATGTATAGTGAGATTTGAATGTTTAAAGACTAACAAATACAATATTGGGTTAATACCAGGTCTGTGGTCGACTAAAGAAATTTTTGGTTAATCTGTTGTTTGTTGATTCGTCGCCTAAGGTGAGGTGTGGTCTTGAGAAAAGCTCTCAAACAAATGAACCGTCTCCATTATCTGACCAAACATCTGACCCAAACTGGGGGACAGCAGTTCAGTTGGTAGCATATTTGTCCACTGATCTGAAGGTTGGGAGTTCAAATCCCACTCTGGACATAAACATCATTGGTAGAGCGGTCAGATTCACTGACCCACAGTCCCCAGTGTTTGTGTTCACTGGTGTATATGAGTGTGTTTGTGAATGGGTGAGTGGTTCTTTGACGTAAAGCACTTTGATCACCTTGAAGGTAGAAATGCGCTATATAAAAATGTGACCAGTTTCCAGTTACTCAGAAGACCACAAGCTCAAGGAATTTTATGTAAAAATAACAAACTGTACTTTATTTATGTGTAAAAAGCAAAAATGCAAATCATTATAATCCCAGCAAAATCATAAATTGACTAATACATTTTTTGGTAGACTAAGATACCGTTGACTGACTACACATAAATTCATAAATGAGTGAGGAGCCTTGCCTAAATACATGGCAATATACATGTGCTGCAATCAAACCAGCACCAAGTTTTTACCAACTGCGCTAATCTATAATAATAATAATAATAATAATAATAATAATAATAATAATAATAATAATAATAATAATAATAATACATTTTATTTCTATCGCTTTTCAGGCCATTCAAAGACGCTTTACAAAACAAATAAAACTATACAGACTTTCTATTTTCTCTATTTTCTATTCCCCAGTTCATCCTGGATCTGAACAAACCATCTAACAACAAATATGTCTTTCATAGCAAGCCAATAATTAACACCATTTGTAGAGACACAATAGATTTTGCTCAGTGTTTCTAGCAGCATCATATCTGAGCTCTCTCCAGTCGCCCCAGTATATAAATAATAGCTACAACATTACACTATACACTATATTGTCTTACTGCAGCAACTTGTCCCTGCAAAATGATCTTTTGTACACAAGCACCTAATCAATTGATAAATCAATACAATACACTAATACCACTGGCCTGTTCGTGCTTTCTACTTGCTCATTACTTAGTCAGCTAGAGGGAAGGACATAAACCTCACCACAAGTATTTTATTTCTCCTTTACGGATGAAAGTAAGGGTCCCAGAAGGTGACACATAGCAGAACCACGCTGATAAAAATGCTAATATTGCTTTTTGACTTGTCACCCGAGCTGTGTAGAGATGATGGATACAGTATATAGGGTTTGACTGGCAGGAAATGAAAAGCTTTGGACCTGTGCCTGGTATGTTATTGTGAAAGTGATAACTGCATTCAAACACTCACTGGATCATTTTCTTCAGGGATGTGTTTTATTGACACAGAGTAACAGGTATTGATTCTAGACTATATTGCAATATTTGACTGAAATATACTGATGTCATTGTGTTATGGATTATTACTATGAATATATCTGTCACTGAATCGCAATACAATTCTATAAGCTAATTTATGATATTCTTAACAGATACCATTGTTTTCTATCAACATATAAAGGATAATTATGTGTATAAGTAAACACTGCAGCAGCAGAATAGAAAGTCTTAATTCAGCTTGTAGACTGGCCCATCCACTCTCTGAAGTTTAGTTAAGATGAGAGAGCGTTTATAACAGTTTAAAATACTCATTATTATTTTTATTATAAGGTTCAATATCTTAAAGGTCCCTTTTCTGAGCTTTAAAGCATGTTATATAGTTTTTACCTCAACAAAATATATCTTGAGTTCTATTTTGTTTCATTTTTTTATCTGTCTACATTTCCAAAGCTCAAAATGCTGTTTCACCTTGTGATGTCATGTAGTGGTAGTTTTCAAATCAGCAGTTATCTTTTGTTCAGTAGAAATGGACAGTTCCTGAGCTGAAATTATCCAAATGACTCCAGTGAAGGTATATAGAGTTTAAAAACACAATGGAGCACTTCCACATGGCATAACAAGGTGTTCTGTTTGAACTCAGTCTAAATATGCAGGGTTTGTGTGTTAAACTCAACTCTGGCTATGTTTTTGATGAGGAAACAACATTATAACATAGATCAGAAAATATTGTCATATGGGCCCTTTAACTATGCCATAACCAAACTTCACATTAACACAAAAAACACAGAAGGTTTATACACGTTGCCAGATTGAAAAACAATCAGCAGATCTATGAAATCCATGCACTGGCAACAACATCCTGACTTTTTTTTTTTTCTTATAATTGTGCGCTTGTAGAAGTGTATGCTGAATATGCTGAAGTTTTGCCAATACGCACTGTTATTTTACACATTATCTACTATATATAAGTTTTGACTTTCACAAAGCCTTGACACACAACTTTGCCTATGTAATCACTCCAGTTCAAAACAGTATTGAATTTAGTTTGAGCTCTGCAAATATGGGAAGAATGGCCTGTTTGGGATTAATCTCTTTGCACAGAGACAGAGGGCAAACTGGCAGCGGCAAGCACAATTACTGGATCGCAGTCAGCACCTGAGCGGAGAGACAATACAGACCAAATAATACAGGAGCAGGATTATGGTACAAGGCTGGTAAAATGTCAAATACAATTGTCTTTTAATTGACTCCGGCCCAAATTGAGTTTTTTGCATGCTAACGCGCAACAATGATCTGATTTGTTCACCACTGCCACACGCTGTCTCATTCACTCTATTCAAATCTATTCTGTGGTTCAAATGTTACTAGACTGTGAATGGACCCAAGAAAAATACCTACTGCTTTATTTGGCTCACTTCAATCCGACACACAAAACACCAGTAATTTAATAGGATTTGGTCCGTACAAAAGCTGAAGCGAATTTAAAATATGCATTGAGGACAGTATGCTAGTGTGTATGTTCTCCAGCTTTCTCCACCAAACCAAATATAAATAGGCCCCCATACTGAACTGTCAATAGAATGCTCCCTATTACATTTATGATGCTACTTATAACCAAGTCTTTAAAGGTTCTATATTATACAAAATGGACTCCTGTGAGCTTTTGGTCAGGTTAGAATGCTGTCACCTCATCTAAAACATACCTGGAGTTGTGTTTTGTTTCATTTGCATATGTTTGCGTAACCCTTATTATTAGTCTGTAGGGTTTAACCTGTATGGCATTAGTGAAAAAATATAAAATACAGCTCTTGTAGTGAGTGTGATTCTTTCTTTTCTAATTAGCGATAAATAAACACATAAAAAAATGGTGCAACAAATAATAATGCATGTAATCAGTATTCTCTGATTAAAAACATATTATGAAAGTATTCTTTACATACATAGACTGTAGATATCAGTGGATATAGCTAACCCACTAGCCGCTGCGTGGCAAAAAGGAAGTGTTCATGGGGGTGCTTCCGGCTCCATCGACTCTGGCTCTCATTGACTTTACATTGGAAAATTGTCACCCTTCTCTCTGTAAGTGCTGCAGTGAGCCTTGTTGTTTTAGTTTTAATGCTCTACATGATTGTCATATTTTTATTTTCACTATTTTGTCTATTAATAAATTCCTATTTCTAATATGGACTCCATTTTGTCCCTATAACTGCTAGCCTCGTGAGCTTTATTTGACTGGAGCCAAACACCATGGATGACGTCACACTCCTTTAGACCACTTCTTTGTACAGTCTATGTTCCCAACACTGGTCTTAACTCTACAGGACACGTTATTGAACTCATTTTTGCATGCACAGTCACTGCTCGTTTATTTTGAAAAGAACCATCAAGGCAAGTATCACACCCATTTTAGAGCGAGCACAAAACGTCTTCAATATTTTTACTAGCACTTCCGTGCCTTTTAATTAAGCCTGTAATCTTTTATCACTTACGAGGGTGATTCACACACACACGCACCTACAGACACACAGTCCACCGATGACAGAACATGAGTGCCTGTGAACTTCGCCAGAGCTGTTTTAGGCTCACCATAAAACATTCAGCAGCCTCTCTTAGCAACATTTGCCCTACATACAAGCGCTCATACACGCCCATGCATCAAATGAGAAAACACACATGCAATCACACGGACGCCAGCTAAGGGTGACATGTGTAATGACGGAGATTTAAGATACGATCGAGAGAAGAGGAGGGTTAAGCTTTTGATTAACCAATTCGACTACTTTCTATCGTGCTGTGGTTTAGTGGTTTTGCTTTTTTTGTTTTACATCAAATGTCCTTCCTGGATTGTGGTAAATTGTGGTTTGTCAGTTGTATGGAGTACTAAATATATACATAGTACTCTCAAAATCTCATCAATGTCAATGTATTTCTGTTGATCAGTCTTAATGTATGATGAAAATTGATAACTTATAGAATTTTAAAAATAACAAGATTGTTATTATACTTAATGGCTTTTTATGAGACAACCATTTTCACTGACACAAAGCAGGACTGGAACAACCTAAGACAATGACAAATGTAGTCTGGGATCCAGACTGGTGCTTTCTGTATATCCTACAGAGGCTGTCAGTCTGGTCACTCCTCCTTTCTTCGTGTCTCAGGCCAAACTCAAAAAGAGCCTAGCAATCCAGTCTGTTTATTTTTTTTAGAACTAAATCAAACTTCTCTCACTTAAGATTAACAGTATTCAAAGATTCACTCACTGATTCTGCAAAAGTCAGCAGATTTTTTTTTTTTTTTTTTTTTGGTCATGAACAGCCATGTTTTAACATAGCTGCACCGTGCATTGGCTAATCTGCCTATCAATCATCTGAACTCTGAGAGACAGACTGTCACCTAGGTTACAGTTTGATTGTATAGTTTAGGAAAAGCAGTCTTCGTTGGCCAAACAAGGACAGTATGTAGTGCACTGACTAAATATGAAAAGACATGCTATTGTTTGCTTTTTTGATATTGTGAACATTTTATATTTTGGACAATTAAAATGGCAAGCTTGAACTAAAAGACTTAATAAAAGAAGCAAGTCCTTTGACTTCCCACTGAAAATGTAATCACAAAAAAAGCAGGACTGTTGACTAAAGGCTACGAGCCACTGAATCTGCTGTGTATCACAAGTAAAGAGCAGTGGGTGTCTATGGGCCATAAGGGAAAACTGGGATGTCCGGACCAATGGCACCTTGAAAGCAAGAGAACATGCACGAATCACTGTAGGTACAACTTTGAACAGATTCATGATAATGGAAAACAATCACAAAATGGTTAAAAGCTCTTAAGTCAATTTTGCAGATGTCTCCTTTAACTTGAGTTGAGACTCTGTTACCTAACTGGACCTGACATGCGAGCTAGCTAAACCAATCGCCCCTGTGAGTTGTCTTATAGTGCCCAGTATCTATACATCAAAGTACTTGATGAATGCGGCGCTTGTATACGTTCATTAGCTGCTTGAGTGTGCGTCTGCGTGCGCCCTTGAGGGAACAGTGCACACACTTCTTCACAGCCAATCAGGTCAACACCTCAGCCCGCCCATCCATTTTCATTAGGCCTTAATGACAAGACTATGTGTGCGTGGTGGGGGATGGAGGGAGGGAGAGGGGGAGGTAAGAAAGATGTAGATAGGGACAGAAGTACGCTGTAGTTGTGGTCCCAGTGGAAAGCTACCAAGTCACTATGTACGATTCACTAGTAGAAAATGTCTGTTACATAATTCTTACACTACATTCACCACTATTGCAACATTGCATCGGAAGTGCCCCATGGCTTAATTACAATTTTTATAAGGTGATGGGTGAATGAAGGCAGAAAGAGAAAAGAAATATTTTCTACTCACAGGGTAAGCGCTTGTGTCCCAGTTTGGGCTTCACCATATATCATGAAATCTCTATTGTGACAAAGCATGAATTTCCTATCTATCTATCTATCTATCTATCTATCTATCTATCTATCTAGCATAGTATGTGTGACTGTCCATAATATTGCTTATCTTGATAAACAAATGCCATGAAGGTAGATAAAGAAATCTGCTGATACTGCAAAGTTCTACACTTGTTATTGTGTTATGCTGCCAGGAGAAGGATTGTGCCTACTGCAAGATAAGAGCTGCTGGATCAGATCTTGAGGACAACTGAATATTTTTTTTTCTTATATAGCACTTTTGAACACATGTGCTTTACACACTATTATTCATTCACTCCATTCATTCTCGGTGGTTCTACTGTAGCCACAGCTGCCCTGGGACAGACTATCAGAAGCAAGCCAGTCAATCTGCGCCATCGGCCCCTCTAACGAGCACCAACACACACACACCACATTAACATTAGGCAATGTGGGCAAAGTGTCTTGCCTAAGGAGACAATGACAGTTTTGCCACTGGCGCCCCACTGTGGCACTTGGTATTCTGAATGGTTTCTCATCCAAGTACGAATAAAGCCCAGATCTGCTCAGCTTCTGAGATCTGACGCGATCAGGCTTTGACAAGCCAGAATGGCTGGAATATGAAAGATGAATGAGTGAAGGAAAACAGAACTCAAAGTTTGTTTTTGATAAGGAAATAACCATTTAACATGATAAAAAAGCTAAATAAATAAATGCCTTAAAAATACACTAATAAATTAAACAATATGATAATAATTTAACATACAATTTTAGGCCTTTAGTTCAAGATCAGCTGCAAGAAGTGACAAATCAGTTCCAAGACCTGACAAATGCATAAAGTGCACACACATATTAAAGAGGGGCATCTGAGGTTACCCCATGCTAACTCAGTATGTCAATCACTGCACACTGGGAGCCAGATAATTGCTGTGAAATAGACTAAATTTGAAAGGAAAGAAAAGAAAAACGATGACGGCTCTCCATCCCCCTCTCACACAACAGAGCTGATATTGCATTTCTATGATGGCACAGTCAAAGTCACATATAAATATTAGCTTCTCCAACTCTGCCAAAGCTCGGCACCTGCTCGTTCTGGACACATTTTTACTTGGCGTTGTTCCTTTTCCAAATGCAGTAGTGGTGGATATTTCTCTACAGTGTATCTGTTCTCTCTGACTTCAGTGAGTTCCTTTCACTGGGCATTGCTTTGTATCTGGGTCAGGCAGTGGAGGCAGACAAGATGTGGCTGTGTGTGGTCAAGTGGTGAGAAGTCAAGAGTTTAATGATTTATATAATGACAAGAAAAGTAGAAAAGGACGCGAGAAGAGCCAAATGGATGCACTAAACAGCCAGTCTGTGAACGCTTGCTTTTATGCCAAAAACTTTCACACATTTGCTTGTTTAATTTAACTATATTAGAATTAGTGGATACCAAAGCCTTTTTTATGCCAACATATCCATCTCTCTTCATTAGGCCATTTTATAACCCCAGTCGTTTTTAAGAAGAAGAATCAGATAATCATTATGTCTTTGAACTCTGTTTTTACCCAAGGCATAAAGAAGGCTGCACTGCTAAGCCGTGTCCCACACTGGCAGTAATATTACCTAGCATGCTGGGAGCGCTATAAAAAACTGTCAGTCTAGGATTTCAGGGGAAGTGTGTCTAATTCCTGGTGTGCACAAGCTAATGGCAAAACGAAAATGGGAATGTTGTGAGACCATTTGTGCTGGAATTGTCTCAAAACAATTTGCAACTATCAGAGTATAACATGTGCTGTATATATGTGTTACAACCCAAGGCAACAGTGGTTATTATAGATACATTTTATGCTATTGTTTGATCTATGTTATAATGTTGTTTCCTCATCACAAACATATCTGGACTTGTGTTTAGTTTCATTCACACGTTTAACACACAAGCCCTGCATATTCTCTCAAACAGAAAACACTCTGTACCACCTTGTGATACAGGAAACGCTTCTCTGTGTTTTTCAAACTGAAAAGAGAATTGCCAATCTCTGCTGAACAAAAGGTAAAAGGAGCTGTTAATTTGAAAACTACCACCACATGACATCACAAGGTGGAGCATTTTGAGATTTAAAGATGTAGACAGACTGATAATAAAGCATTACTCAAACATGTGTGAATGAAACAAAACACAACTCCAGGTTTGTTTTTGAAGAGGTAACAACATTCTAAGATGGCCAAAAGCTCACAAAAGTAAATTTTATGAAATATACGACCTTTAAAGCAAAGGTCAGTGTTCCAAAACGGACTGGGCGATATGGCAAAAAAAAAAAAGAATCACAATTCTAAGTTTCGCTCAAATCACATAGATATTGTGTGCCTACTTAAAACACTTTGTCTACTGCAAGTATACCATGTGACTGGAAGGGCATCTGATGTAAAAAGGATTGTGGTTTTGAATAACCAGTGACTGCAGTTTGCAAACAGTGCCAAATATATTTCTTCTTTCACTGTATTTTTTTTTTTTTTTTTTCTATTGAAGAAGTGTATGGAAAAAGTCATTCAAAAAGCAATGTCAGTTTAATATCTGAGTGGGACTAGTAGTTCTAAAAGAGTACAGGGGAAACCTTATCTCAAAATGCACTTTAGTCGCCTATTTCAAATCTAATTCAATAACCTTTTTCGACTCCAAAATTGACATAAAAATGGCTGAGCTGAAAACCTTGAAGGCATCTTAAGAGTATGTTTAAAAATGTCTTTTTCTTTTCTTTTTTTTAATGATTCACGGTCTAGTTTTACTATAGGTCTTAAAATATGTAGGACTCTTGCAGACAAAATAGCAAAGACTGGAGTAGTAAGATGAATCACAATCGAATCAAAATTACATTTGAATACAATTGACACACTTAGCAAATCGCACAGGCTGCAATTTTTGAAATACCACAATTTCCTCCACAAACAACAAAACATTGTCTTATTCTGCATAGAAACGGCTAACCCTGTAGTTTAGATCTGTACATGTTCTGAAATGCACATGATTTTAGTATTAGTTTTTCGGTTCATGTTTAAATTTTTTGTAAATTTTTTTGAACATATTAAAAAATATACCCTTGCAAACTGCACATGTAATCTAATTTTCTCCAAATCACGCAGCCATAGCAAAGACTGAAGTATAAACTAAATTATGTTTCAAATCTTGCAGTGATCATTCTATGGAACACTACAGGACTGCATTACCCATATGGCATTGCAACATTTACATCAAGCTGTGGTGTCTTAACTCTCACCATGATCATTAAATTTGCAGAATACCACAAGCACAATCCAGCTGCATTTAATTATAGAAGAATGTAGAAGAGGAGACGTACATTAGGCACTGGAACATCTGTGTAGGAAAATATGCATGTGGCTTTTTCAATATCTGCATGATCTGAAAAGAAAATACTTGGTGATAGAACTACTATAGGACAGTTAGTGCTCACAAAACAAATGGAGGTTCTCGTTTTAACCATTGTAAGATGATTTTGGAGACTAAAGAGGTCCTTGGATAAGATACGAATTGTTTTTGTATTAAGGCTTCCCCAGTGCACTTTTATGACAGCTAATCCCATTCAGGTATAAAACTCGCAGTGCTTTTGAATGACTTCTCACAGACTTCTTCAATAGCCAAATAAAAGTACTGTGAAGAAGAAATATATTTGGAATCTTGATCATTATAAAAGCTATTCATAATCTCTTCTACCTCAAACTGGTCAAACTGGGAGACATGGCAGTACTCATAATTTGACACAGCTACCAGCCTCGGAGATTTTTAACAATCGAGATCCCTGCTGATTGTGGTGGTGAGGACTTGTGGTTGTCAGCAACGCTCTAACATGGAACAATGAAAGCTGTTTGTGGACCCAGCGTGTTTGTCTACAAGTATGTGTTGACATATGTCCGGTATATTGTACATAATCCACTGCGTGCCATGGCTATTTTCTATAGGGATGCGCCGATCCAGCTTTTTCAGTTCCAATACCGATTTAGATCCTATGACTTTAAGGATCTGCCGATACCCGATATCAACCAAAAACAGCATTTATTTCCTTAAAACAAAAATAAAATAAACTAAGAGAAATAAAAGTAAATCAAAGTTCAAACATTGAGACTTTCTGGGCTGACTATACGAACAAGAAATCGTCTTATTATATACATTTTTAGGCCCAGCCAGAATATCTGATAACTGATATTTAGAAACCGATATCAAATCCTGTACAAAACTGTATAAAATTGATGCATTATTATTATGATTATTATTAAATTTTTCAGTATCAGCGCGAATATCCAAGACCAGTACTGGATAGGTGCATCCCTAATCCTCTACAACAAGATGTAGTGAGAATCGCATCAAATTCATTTCTGAGTCAAAGCCCAAATCAGCCATGAAACAAGCACAGTGTCTTACCATTAGTTGTAGAATCCCCAGAGCCGAGCACATGATTAGGTAAACTGATATGAAACACATTCACACTCACAAAGACTAAAAATAGCTGGCACATTACCTTTCTGTACACTATCATGTTGGGGGACTCGTCCGCTACACCGTTGGTCCCCTGCCCTCCAGTGTTGGTCTGTGCCATGATCCAGTCAGTGAGTCGGCCACTGCAAATGTCAGGTGCTCCTGTGGTGGACACAGCGGAGATGGAACTGTCAGCAGAACTACAGTAAAGAACCACTGAACCTTACATGAGGGAGCACTTTACATAACGGTATGGCTATAGCCTCATTTGCGTTCTGTCACTGTTTTTTTGTTATTGTTGTTTTCACATTTTCTCACGCAAAATGTTAAGAGGTTCTGCTGGCCAACATCTCACAAGGTCCCCACAAGGACATTTTTGGAAAAGGTGTGATTTTATTGTATAAAATTCAGAGTAAACAATTGTACCAAAACACCTATATTACTAGAGGACTGACATGGGTTGTATTTTAGCGTCTGTCAAATATATTAACCATTCACTTCAACATTTAATCTGGCATCTTGTTACGTTTGTTTCGTTTGGGAAAATTAAAAGCTACGTTTGCGATCCTGGTCCTGTTTCTACGCGCTGTGCAGGCTCCCAGCGCGATGCCACGATAAGGTGAAGTGAAGCCCTGGACACACTGACAACGGGAGATGCAGTAAAACAACAAACCGTCCCCGGAGGAGGTGGCTCTAGTCTATACCCAACAATGCAGCTTAGATAAATAAAACAGACCGGGGACAAGCTTCCGTGGCTTTACCGAGAAGCGTACACTGATAGCGAACATGCACGAGCTTTGTAGTTATGTCTTTACGACACCCACACGACATCCTTGAGGGGCAGTCTGCAACACTAAATAGCCTATAGCAACCAAACATCGAAGTCATGGATGAACCTGTTCGCAGCGTGAGGCCGTAGTGTTTTCCCTAACCACACGGCGCCGTCCGATTCAGCACCTCGGACAGTTACCGTACTAAACCACGAGGGTAAAAGCTCCGACGGCACAGCGACGGTGGACAGTGGGGAGGGGAGGAAAGCAGAGAGAGGAGCTCACCTGATCAACGCAGCCCGCTTGAGGACTCCTGGTTCCGAGCCGAGGAGGTGCGAGTCTGTTCCTCTATGGCGGTTGAAACCGTGTCAACTGGCTGACATAGGAATGCGAGGACAGTTCATTGGCGGCGGCAGGAGACGGCTGACATTCGCTGGACACTTGCTTTGGTTCTCTCTGTATCGCTCTCCGTGTTTCTGTTTCTGTGTTTCTCTCTCTCTCTCGTCTCTCTCTCCACGATGCTCTCCAGCAGCACGGGCGCGCCGCCGCAGAAGCCTGTGCCTCGTGAACGCGCATCGATCCATGAGCAATAGCGTGTGAGGAATAAATTACAACCCTGTTTTGGAGACGTTCAGCCCAAATAGCACCGCTCTTTACTGCGTAAAATGGAGGATGAAAGCGTTGTCAGAACAGAAAGGGCCAATGTCTTATTAGCCTGTCTATTATCATTCAAATCTAGGAGCTGATTTATTGTGAAAATTACTGCGCTTTTGCCTCAATAAAATTACACAATATTAGAGCTAATTCTGCTAATGAGCGACAATAAATACATGCTGTACTTAAATGTAAGTGTGTCAGGCTTTGTTGACAGCACTGAATCAATCAGGTATTATTAACCCTTTTCCTGGCTGTATGCATATCATTTCCACGCGCTGTAGGTTCTCACGAATGTGCCACTTTATGTAGTGCTGCATGTAATTTTTTTGCACCCGCTTTGAAACAATAAAGATATAAATAAACGTTAAGCTCTTAATTTGATGCCGTTCGTGGCTGGGAGGTATATGCAGCAGCTGAGGCGTGAAAGATCACAGATGTGGCCTTTCTCCATATGTACTGGAGTGTCTCTGTCTGCGCGCATCTGTCCGCTCCCCCTCCCGGTCAGGACACAGGGCAGTGGGGTCAGTGAACTGGACTTAAGAGCGGAGACTCACTTTTCACACTGAAACTAATAACAGGCTTAAGGCAATACTTCTGCTGCCTCTGAACATTTGGATATTACCGGATCAATAATGTTCTCAGATCAATATCAGGGTTGTTGATGATGATCACTGATTGTCTTTTAAAAGTAATTTTACTTTTATAATTACCAGAATGTCTTTTAGCCCACCTTTCTATTGTGTGATAAGCCTACTTTATTGTCATTTTATTATCTTATTATGGCTATCGCTATTCATATCATATCATTGTTGCCATTGTTGTTCGTGGAGGTCGGAGAAGCCTCTGTCACAGAATTTGAACCATTTGTCAAAGTGCCCCAGGGCAGGTCAGGTGCTTACCAAGTGTTTGAGACCAGAGCAATCACTGGTCCATCATGGAGATTGCATGTGTGGTGTCCTCCAGTGTCCTGCAATATGCAATACTGTAACTGGTTGTATAGGGGGAAGGGGAAACCAAACAAAATACAACCATAGAGTAAAGTCCAGGTTTGTTCACACAATTACCTATTTTTAAGCAATGTAATAATGTTTACTGATTGTTTTATAATATAATCTGATCCTCTTGTCATTTCGTCGCATGTATTTGTTGACTCCTGATGATCCAGTGTTCCAGACAGATGGCACACAACTATAAACTAGACAAAGAAAAGGATGAAGGAGACAATTCCATTTGGATATTTGAAGGTTCTATGTAACAGAGCCTTTAGGAACAAGTGAGTGATGTTTTGGCTGTCAGCCGTCAGCAGAACCTTACGATAGTGCACAGAGGAATAAGGATAGTATGAAAATTATAATATTTTGCCATAAAAATTAAGAAAAACAGGAAAAATAGTTGAATTTTCTACAATTGTAATATCATTTGTTACTATAAAACATACTCTGTGACCCTATGTGAATGACTGCCAATACACTGGAGTAGTATTTCCTTTTAACATATTATCCATTTAATTAGAAACTCAACTTTGGTTTTGCATTGCATTATTCTATTAGCATACAAAATTGTTAACGTGTAAGTCCCCACTAGATGGCGCCCGTTGCCTGGAACTGGAAACCTATGAGACGTCTCAACCCAAGCTGGTCCCTGTAGCCTACTGTGGTATGCTTGCCATTTATTGATTCTGCAGATCCTATTATGGGAAATTCCACATTGCATTGTATTATTTTGGTAACTATTTTCTGGTTAGAGGCTGCACCCATTTCACTCAAAGACACCGAAAACCACTCAGCTTCAGCCAAGCACCTTTCACTTTAGTTCATCCATCTCCAGCTGTTTGCATTCTTCCTGTGTAAACGCAAAAAGCAACAGAACCTATGCCTCCTTCTCCTGGTATCAAAATATATAGACTAGCCAACGTGTCAGCTTTGTAGGCAATAGAAATAAACACACGAGCTTTAAATGATGATAACCCGGGGCCCTGAGGTTTAACAAGAGTATAAATCAATACAAGATGTTGAGCACAGCATGGAAATCAAACCAAACGTCTTATAAAACGACGTGCTCGCAGCATCGCTTAATCTGCGCGCATGAGGCCAGTTTGTTTTGGTTTCTCCTTCCTGAATTGCTTCCCTTCGGCCAGACGCAGGATGTCTAGTGTTTCCTTTAAGAGCTGATACAGACTAGTGTGGAAAAGGCAGGAAAAAGTAGCATAAAAATTACAATAACTTTATGATGTAGATGCCAAACGCGTTTTTTTTAAGCCGTGCGTAAAATGTTAGCCTAGTATTTATTTAGAACACACTTGGTAAAAACAGCCTACAGGACACTATAAAAAAGTTAAAATTGCCTTCTTGTAAGCCCAGGGGGAGGTAGAACTCCAAAAAACAGCGCCTGGGAGGAGTCGAGGTTTTTTCTTCTCTCTTTTTTGGAAGTTGACACGTGAAACTTTCCCGAGGAGTTGGTGTTTGCGGCACAGTGAAGTCCTCTACTTTGGGATAACGGTCCAGCGTGCCCTTACATATCTCTGAAGAGGGAAACTGATGGAGATAATCAAATATTTTTAGAAAACTGTTGCAGAGAAAGGACCCGCTGCAATATGCCCGCACAGCACGGCGAAGGGACGGAATAAAAAAAAGCTGTTGTTGTGTCTTGAAAAGTTCTGCCTGCCAGTTGTCTTAACCCAACTCGACTCTGAATAATACGCAGTGGCCGTTGAACCAGTTGCTGCGCGGCGCGATGGCTGCTCAGTGCGACACTTTGAGCGGATATTTACAGCAGTCAGACCAGGGCTCCAACAGCGAGCGGAGCACAGACTCTCCTCTGCCCGGCTCCGAGGAGGACTTGAGCGGACCGCATCCATTACCCGACCCGGAGTGGATGGAGGAGAGGTTTCGAGTGGACCGGAAGAAGCTGGAGGTCATGTTACTGGGTATTTAGTATTTTGTATTTTTGGAAATAATTTGCAAAGTATTTTTGGAAATAATTTGCAAATTTTAAATCTTAAAGGACCTGCGTTAAGTGAAAAAACATGAACGTGGTCGACGCGTGATCACCGGGAAATCAATTAAGCTGAGCCAATTAAATGCGGCAATTCGCCTCTCTGCCCTTTCAATTAGTGACCACCACAAGTGAAACTATGATGGTTGATGCAAACGTGGCAATTATCTCGAAAGCAAGATCTAGTGAGAGCTGGAAGAAAGCGTGTACAGCAAAGTACAATACAATCTACGTATAATGCTCTTATCATGTATTTTAAAAGTTTGGTGCGTAATAGTTATTCGTCTAATAATTGGAAACTGACAAAAGTGTTGTTGTTTCCACTGATGCAGACAGAATCTTAGTTATTACATTGGTCCAAGATCCATTATGTTCATTATATGTGAGGTCACCAGATCTATAAACTTGTATACAGGTTGTGTATAAAACAATTCCAAACTTCTCCTTGCAGTAGATGTTTTGTGACTACATTTTGGCATATAAGCATCCTTCCCGAGCATCCTTCACCTTTGACCTGGCATACATGTTGCTTACACACAGTCCTCTGGAGAATGTCCTGGTTCTTGCTCGGCTCCTCTGTACATTCCTCACTGCTCCATGTCATATTCATCTCCTCATATGCGTATTAATGTGGTAGTACTATCAACTATGCAGGATCTACTAGTATATGACACTTTAGGTCACAACAATACATTTTGAAGGAAAATAACATGAATTATTCCATTAAAGGATATTATCTAGTTCCATATAATTTTATGTCTATTTTACAATGATTCTTAAAAGTGCACTGTGTAACTTTTCTGGTGGAGGGTCCGCTACCTTCTTGCACCATGGAGATGTTATTGCTTTCCCTGGAATGTTCCATGGTATGACATTAAACATATTCATCTATCTTGTAATGTATGCTGGAACCTGCTGTCTCCCTCGTGATTGATATCTAATAATGAATAATGAATCTATACTGTGGAGCATTTCAGACAATAACATTTCCATGGAGCGTGGCAGGTGGCAGACCCTCCACCAGAAAAGTTACGCAGTGCACCTTGAAGTATAATCCTAGTATATCTGTTTCTCAATGAATATAGATCACATGCTTACATATAGTAGCTATAGTTTTGTTGTACTGATTGCAAGTTGTAGGTTCCAGAAAGTTCCCAATATGTCAAATAGGCATTTATAGAGAAATTATAATTAACTATGCCTTACACTTGGACATTGAGTATTCTTTGCTTTTATTTATTAAGACAATAGAATATAACATTAAACAAAATACAATAATAATAAACATGAAAACAAGACACAAAAACATAAAACAATACATAAAAACAAAAACGACAAACCCCTAACCCACCCCTTCTTCCCAAACCCACACACACAAATTTAAGTAAATAAAAATAAAAGTAATGTGGTAGTGTAGCATAACCATACTGCTAGTCCCCCCTTATATTTATATTTTGGCCTATTTATAACTTTATTTCCTTCCTTTCCTTCTCTTCTCTTCACTTTTTTTTTTTTTTTTTTTTTTTTTAAATAAACACTTCTTTTTACATTTTCCGTGTAGGCAGAAAATGATAGATTTTGATTTGAAATAATATATTTTGCACATCAGCACTGATGTCATAAATTTAAATATCCATTCTCACGGTAAAGGGCAATCGACTGTGTCCTCCCACTTTCTGAAAGTATAAGAAGGGATCATCTTTAGTGAATTGTATGTTAAATAAAATTTATTTATTTGTTGGTTTATTTTTATTCCTTTTATTCAATTTGATTTTTTGTTGATGGTTTACAAACTAAGAGTTTATGAAATCCTTGATTTATTGCTTCCATTTTCTTCCCAGTGCTGTGATGATTTGATTATATGAGTGACATGAACAAACATCACTGTATACACTTTTGAATTCCTCATATTCCATGACCTTACCATTTTCATTGGTTTCAGTATCTTTGCATCATAACACTGGAGAATAATAGGTCTCCAATTCTTTAAATACACCGGGTCTTTATACTGACCATTAGATTCTTGTGTCAGTAACAATGATAAAGACCTTCTTTTTGAGAGTGAGTCAGATGCCCCATTCTATATGAGTAATTAAAGCTCAAGAAAAATGTTTGATAAAACTCAGTAGGTATTCCATCTATTCTTGGGTTTTTTCCTTGCTGAAAGGACATGACAGCTTCCAAATGTTCCTCCTCGCTTATAAGGCCTTCACATAGATGTTTTTCTCCATCCATCCATGCATCCATCCATTTTCTTCTGCTTATCCGGGGCCGGGTCGTGGGGCAACAGTCTAAGCAGGGACTCCCAGACGTCCTTCACCCCAGACACTTCCTCCAGCTCCTCCTCCCCGAGATACTCAAACTCCTCCACTTGAGGCAAGGACTCCCCCACCCACCCAGAGAGGGCAAGCCACCTTTTTCCAGTCAAGAACCATGGCGTCAGATTTGGAGAAGCTGATCCTCATCCCAGCCGCTTCACACTCGGCTGTAAACCGCCCCAGTGCACGTTGGAGGTCCCGGTCCAATGAAGCCATCAGGACAACATCATCTGCAAACAGTAGAGATGAGATCCTGTGGTCCCCAAACCGGATCCCCTCCGGCCCCTGACTGCGCCTTGAAATTCTGTCCATAAATACAGTGAACAGAACGGGTGACAAAGGGCAGCCCTGGCGGAGTCCAACATGCACCGGAAACAGGTCTGACTTATGACCAGCTGTCAGGTACCGGCGGGCCAAGCATGCTGCAGCCTGGGCGGTCGCAGAGGCAAAAACTCGGGGTTGGGAGGAGTTCGGAGAGGCCATGGAGGAGGACTATCGGACGGCCTCAAAGAAATTCTGGCAAACCGTCCAGTGCCTCAGGAGGGGGAAGCAGTAGTTCACCAACACTGTTTACAGTGCAGGGGGAGAGCTGTTGACCTCGACTGGGGAAGTTGGAATACTTAGAGGATCTCCTCAATCCCACCGTCACGTCTTCTGAGGAGGAAGTAGAGGCTGGGGACTCAGAGGCAGACTGTTTAAGAAGGGGTACGGGAGGGTGTCTTCCAACTACTGGGGAATCACAGTCCTCAGCCTCCCCGGTAAGGTCTATTCCAGGGTACAGGGAGGAGAATCCAACCAATGGTCGAACCTCGAATTCAGGAGCAGTGTGGTTTTCGTCCTGGCCACGGAACACTAGATGTTGTTCTGCTTCACTCAATTTTCCACTAAAATTCATTGGGAAGAAATTTTCATTATCAAGAGGAGTTACCTGATATGAGAAAATACTCTTATAGTAATTTACAGTTACTTTTAATACTGTAGACTGTGCAGATAATATAGTTCCATTATTTATAACTATCTTAGATATGTTCTTTTTAGAGTGATTTTTTGTTTGAAGGCTCAGAAAAAATGTAGAGCATTTTTCACCTTTTTTCATCCAGGTTGCCCTTTTCAATAAACTATTTTTTACCAAATCAGTTAACTCGCCTTGCTTAGCTGTTAGAATATTAAGTCGCTCATATATTGAGTCTTATGTTTTCGTCAGTTATTTCTTGTAATTCTTCAGTCTCCTTCTTTAAGTCTAATTCTTTTCTTTGCTTTTATTTGTAGCACGCATGTGTTGACATTGAGGCTGCAGTATAAGATAGAAAGCACTGCTGTATATTTGGGTGACTTTTAAGCACTGCTCTTTCTCAACTGTGAAACTACTCTGACCTTTAACACCTGGCCTTAAGGAAACATCCTGAAACATGTTCTGTTGTTTATGCTTCTATAGATAGTCTTTTAGTTTAATCTGAGAATGTTGTTGATATTCTTCCTTAAAGAATGTAGACAGAGGTTACATAGCATTTCTTGCATGCCTTGCCGATTACACATTATAGTTAATACTTGACAAGTT
Organism: Taenioides sp. WSHXM2023; assembly: GCA_029959045.1. Taxonomy (NCBI): domain Eukaryota; kingdom Metazoa; phylum Chordata; class Actinopteri; order Gobiiformes; family Gobiidae; genus Taenioides; species Taenioides sp. WSHXM2023. The sequence continues at coordinate 20,459,234 of CM057094.1, forward strand.
CAGACTGAGACTAAACTTAAAATATTCCTAGAAGATGTTAAACAGTAAGATAATGACAGGCAGAAGTAACACTTAACATTAAAGGTCTCATTTTACACGTAATTGTTATGTTTGATTCACACACACTGTCATAATTTATTATTAGTCTGTCCACATCTCCAAAGTTCAAAATGCTCTGTCCCATTTTGTGATGTCATGGAGCACTTGTTTGAGAGAAGAACTAAATATGCAGGGTTTGTGTGTTAAACATGTGTGAATGAAACAAAACACAGCTCCAGGTGTGTTTGTGATGAGGAAACAACATTATAACACCTTTAATATCAACCGGCCCAGACACTGTAGTAACGTTACTGTAGGTCAGTTAAAGCATTGTTCCTGATAAATAAAAAACATTCAAACATTCAAATTCACAGGGAATCACATGCGCTACATTTGTTGCCATTCATAAATTAAGCCTGATAAACAGAAAACCATTACAAAGTACATTAATGGTGCACTGCGCAACTTTTTTCTGGTGGAGGGTCTGTCACCTGCTTGCCTCCATGGAGATGTTCATGCTTTGCCTGGAATGTTCCATGGTATGACATTAAACACATCCATCTAGCATTTATTCATTATGGGTGTTTTTATTGCTCAAAAATCATTCCTTCTGTGAATAGGGGTGACTCTCCACAGATGTGAATTGTCCCCTTGTGATGGATACATTGAATCTATACCGTGGAACATCTTAGACAAAGCAATAACATTTCCATGGAGACAAGCAGGTGGTGGACCTTCCACTAGAAATGTTACGGAGTGCACCTTTTAGTCATTAATAGGGATGTAACGATATCCAAATCTCTCTGTAAAATATGTTTTGAGATATTTTGTGAAGGCTAACAAAATTTTGAATATACAACTTTTTCCTTTTAAAATGCTTTGACAAGCCTTTGTTTCTGTCATAATCCAAAGAACTAAGATTTAAAAGTGCTTTATAACAGTTGCTTCTTTCTGTAGTCAGCACTGAAATGATCATGGTCTATGTAGTTCTCTCTTTTTTTTTTTTATTATTATTATTTTTTTTTAATCATGGCTCATGCTATTATTGACTTTTGACGATATGATATCACGATATTTCGATTATTGTTACATTCCTAGTCATTATAGGATCAGAAATGTAGTATTTTTTGGGGGGCTTGCATCATTTGGTGGTACATTATATGTATTTTTAAGTATGATCATCTCAGACATTCCAGTGTGCATAGGCGTATGTGTGTGTTTATAACCTCACCATGAATGAATGATGTCATATAGTGCATCAGAGCAGCATTAGACACATAGTGAGGGGTTTCCCATGTTCAACCAGATCCAGGTGGAGATTAACTGTTGACTTCCTGGCATTTTCACCACTCAACAATTCATATTTGACTCACTCTTCTGCTCCACAACCAAATGGAAACTATGAACTGGTTAGCTGCAATTCCAGATTTATTGTCTCTAGCAGATTTTGCGTTGGCAGGAGCAGAGGCTTCTGGGGTTTACTGCCGTCCTCTTGGCTCACAGAGATAGGAGTCACCACTTAATGGCCTGGAGACCCTGACACACCGCTGAAAGCTTGAGAGATACGTTTATGTGCGCAAAGAAACCCCCAGCTCCCCTCTTTTGTGTTCAGGATGGCACTGTGGGAAAGATGTAACATTTTCACCACTGCTGATTGTCCAAATTGAGCATTTTATTGCAAGGTGCAGGCCAGAGGTGGACAGATGAGTGTTGTTACTGTAAGATCACTAAACAAAAGTTTAACGAATAGTTAAATATAGCTAGAGATAGCACTACATTATTGGGGAAGTTTTTAATTGTAATAATAGAAGAAAGAACTCTGACAAAAATGTTCAGATGCACCACTGTATTGCTATTTCCAGAGATTTTTAAATGTATTTATTTGTTTAAGATTCTTCTTTTTGAAGTAAGGTAGGAATATCTCACTGTAGCGTATAAAGTACTATGAGGATGAGAAGAGCACAGCTACATGCTATTCTAACGTAGTAGAAGAACGATAAAAATAAAAGTAAAATAAGTAAATGTGTTATATAACGCACCACAGAACTATTATAATGTGATGTTTACAATTTCAAAGTGTCTCTCCCTGGTCCTGATATAGTTCAGTGGGACTTCCAGTGGGCTGGTCCTTATGGTACACTGCCTCTGTCTGTGCATTTTAACAGCACTCTTGCAGGGAAACTGCCACCACAGCCTACAATTAGACTAAGTGAATCATTTTCTTCATTGGACTAATTTGCTTTCCTGCTTCTAAACCACATGCTATTATTGGGTCGCTTTGTCTCAGAATGTTAAGGCAGTTACACATGACAGAGTAAACACAGGTACTTCACTTTAGTGAAACTATTTAGTCCTATTTACTACTAATGGACTCAAAGGTGGGTTAGCATAAACAGTTTAAATGGTTCTGTAGTTTAAGTTATAGCAACATTTTATCAGATTACTTTTGGGGGGGAATATGCATGTGTGCAATATGTATTTATACTGAACTAAACAATCAGGAATCATGGTCACCATGCAGATATGTTGTCATTTCTAGTTGTGCAGGTAAGATTAAGTCCTTGCTTCATTGGGATAAATGTCTTTCGAAATAGACTATTTACATGTCTTTAAATGCATTAGTTGATTTTTAAATTTTAGGCATATTAAATGCCTGTAAAACAAAAGTGCATAATTATTCTCCATGTTATTTCTTAATCAGCTAATCTTTCAGTATTTGCCATTATAAACTCAATACTCAATATTAACATTTGGCATATCTTCAAAACAACATTCACAATATCAGTATTTTTGATCATTTGCCCACCGCCTTTTATATTAATAATGTTTAGTTTAAGTTGATGCAGCAACAATGGAACATTAGTTCATCCACCAACAGCAGGATTGCTGCTTCAACCCTCTCGCCCGCACATGCTGCCATTGTGTCCTTGAGCAAAACACATGTAAAAAATTTGATCCACTCCACCCTTATGTTAATTTTGACAGAATCTGATGTTATAAAAATATAACTACTAATACAACTGTAATAAGTGCACTTATATGCTAAATTCATCTTTATGCAAACCCTCCTCTCCGTAAAGGAAAGTGCACAGGCTTTACATTTAAAAACATATAGTCTACTCCAATCACATGATTCATTGCAACAAAATCTTCAGTTGCAATTCTAAAAATAAAATCGAAATAACTAGCAATAAAGTGTAATTCTGTGGTTAACTAAATCCAAGCCCCACTCTCTCTTTAAGAGAAAGTGCACAGGCTCCATCGTGGTCTTCGTCGTCGGTGCTGAGTAAGGCTCCTACAGGAAGTGAGTATCTGGAGGGGAATGTGCTCCAGGCCTGTGCTCTCCTTTGCTCTCGTCAAGATCTTCAAACACTGCTCTGTTGTTCAGGCTTCTCCAGGATCCACTTGGACTTGTCAGACTTTCCCCAGACATAACACTGACCTACTTCTCTAAACTAACCACTACAATTATATAGTTTAACATTTTAATGCATTGATGTCTTTTGTAAGTAGTTGTGATAAAGATTTCATGTTATAACGATGCTGTCCAAGTTCTTAATGAAATATATAGTAGAAGCGAAGGCACGGAAAACGGCAGACAAAGCCAAGAGTAAAATGGAAAATCTCTTCTTAGACTGAAATCCGTCTATCCTCTGAAGGCGTACTCTGTGATGTTTGCATATAATCCTAAAACCACATTTTAGACATGACTAATAGCGTGCAATTTACAAAAACAAGCAAAAAGACCACATTTAAGGACATTATTGCTCCAGTGGTTCCCTGTGTATTTTGCATATTATAGTTTAAATGGACAGCCTTGTACCGTCCTCACTAACCTCTCTTTGTCTAGGTTTGTAACCGGTCCAGGGTACATATTGTGGTTTATCTATTGCAGTGGAATATTTTGCAACTATTTTTAGAAAATTTTGAAATGGTCCATAAAAAAAAAAAAACATTTTTGTCACACAGATTGGATGTTTATAGGATCTCCTTGTTTTAGCTGAGAAGATTTTGCACATCATAATTTCAAACTCGATTTCAATATTAAAGAAATATGTAAATATGTAATATATGTATCAAAAACAGACAATAGAACTATACAAAATAATACTACTTTCATTACAGTAATATCATGCTCTTATACTAGTAGATGCAGATGACCATTTTAGAAATAATTCAGGAAAGGTCCAAATTAGTTATATATTACTTATATAATTTCTTCAGTATGAATACTTGTTCTAATGAGTATCTAGTTTCCATTTCAATAGTAATTTTAATATTTATTAGTGTTTGAGTATTTATGTTTTATGTTCATTATGTTTCATTTTTAAGTAGTCTCTCTTCTAAGTCTATTTTTGCTATGCCAATATGTAGTCTACTTTATTTTAGACTATGGGCAACTATTTTCTTTATGATTTGAGACTTGCTGAGATGGCTGAGACTTAATTTTTTTAGTACATTATTTGAGTTATGACCCAACTTTGAGCAAAACAAAAACACAAAAACATCTAGAAAACATCTACATTTCATCCTTTAATTGTTCTAAAAATCTCTGAAAAATACTTTTATTTTTTACTCTTTAAGTACACTTTAATACTTTTACTTAAGTAGATTTTTTCATATGATACTTCTACTTTAATAACCTCTTACCCTTGTATCTGTACTTTTACTTAAGTAAAAAAATTGACAATTTCATCCACCACTGCTGTTGCTTTAGAGACTCCAAAGAGAAGCTCATAGTGAAGAAATATGATGTGAATAGTAGCCATTGTTCCAGCCCAGTGACTTAGTTACTACTGCCTCGGCTTGCAAGTTTTTTAAGTCAATAGCTCACCCTGACCACCCACAACTTCTAACAAGAATAATGGAAGATAAACAAAAGTGAGTGATGAGGACATTTTTTAACTAGAATCACTCTAATGTGGTCTGACTGCCCTATACCACAACAAATACTAGTTCTTTATTTACACTTTGCCATATTTACTAACTGACACAAAACAGGCACCTATGCTTCATGCAGGGTTGTAGGTTGAATGCCCTTCTTAACCTGCTGCTATACGGAAAGCCAACCACACCAGAGCTATGATTGTAATGCCATTCGGATCATTTACTTCAGTTTAGGGTTCTGGCTTCTACCACCACCTCCACTCTTCTCTCTTTTTCCCTTAATTTTTTTCAGAAACACGCTGATACAATTAAACAATTTTATTCAAGTTTGCTTACCCACCAAATTCTTTCTTCTTGGGCACGATGGAGCTTTCAGGAGCTGTAACATAATTGAGCTTCAGTTGGCGGAAAAACCTGTAATTCATTACTGGGGAAAATAAAAAGTGGGAGTCGTGTTTCAGCAGTCCAAGTGGGGCTACGGCGTTGACCCATTTCTGTACTGTAAAATGAATACGTGTTTTTTTTAAAGAACTTTTCAAAGTGCAGATTTACATTCTGTCTGGTTTGCGGTTGCTATTTTAGAACACGCATGCAGCACTCATCACTTCAGGATGTCCGAGCACGAGTTGGACCCCAGCCGCCCTCTATCCTGAGAGAGAACCTCAAAACTTAGGTTTGTTGTTCTCTATTCATTCTCGTACAATCTTGTGTTTTTGCTCCACTGGCCTTGAATGGAGGGGCAGACATTTTTATGTGTACCATTTGGATATGGGCCTAAGCCTGGTGAGAGTGAGCTCCACCTGAGGCTGTGGTAGAGAGAGAGGAGGGGAGGGTCTTCTACTGTATAGCCAGGCCAAGGGCAAGAAGTTTAATAAAGTGCAACGGTGTGTTATGTAGTTTTTTAATAGTGTGCCGTGAGTGTAGGTATTTTAAATGGAAATTTCTCCCTGACGTGTTGTAGCTGGAGCCTGTGGGCATCCTCGGTCACGTGATATAATTTATTTAAATGGAATATCCAGTGTAGTCAGTGTGGCATATCAGGTGGACCCTACTTCCCAAAATGTATGCAGTCTGGTAAATTAAAATAAGTGAGAATTTTGTTTGTTAAATCATTGTTAGCAATATACAAAATATAATGGTCAAATATAGATTAAAGAAGACATATTGTGTTTCTGTCTGCTATTATGTTATAATGTTATAATGCCTAGAGTTGACATGTTTTGTTTCACACAATCAACACACAAATCCTGCATATTTAAGCGGAGTTCTTTTCTCAAATAGAAACAGAAAACACTCCACCTTGTTGTGTCATATAATTCAGGAAGTGCTCCACTGTGTTTTTTACTCCATGCACGTTCACTTGAATCATTTGGATATCCATGCTGGTAGAAAATACTATAATTGATAAAATTACCAATTTTCTGGTGGAGATTACATTGCCGCTTGTCTCCATGGAGATGTTATTGCATTACCTGTTTCATCAAATATATCTAGTAGCAGTTAATTCATTCTCAGTGTTTAAAAGCCTATATTCTTACCGTGAGCCAAATGGCCACTCTACAGATATGACATGTAACTTGGCCTGGTAGCGTCACCTGCTTGTTTCCGTGAAGACAGATCTGAGTTTAATACCAGACTGTGAAACATCCCACTCAAAGCACTGACATCTCCACAGTGACAAGCAGGTGGTGTGCCCTCTGTCAGAAATCTTAAGCCGTGCACCTTTAATGCCTGACGCCAATTTTTTTTTTTTTAGTAAAATACATACACCTCTCATTAACTACTTTACTTATTGTTCATGTCCTGAACTCTTAATGGGAGTGGTCAGTAGAGGAAAATAAGGTTGCAGTCAGTTCTCAGTCAGACTGCCCAGATGTTTTTAAATTCCACCCTGCACAAGTATAAAATTACATCTTCTAAAAGTGGACTATAACTTTGTGTATACATAGCATAAGAGCACTTGGAAAGATACATGACTGGTTTTACATAAACTCAGCGGTTGCGTAAAGTTATCCCGTAATCGAGGAAAGAAAGGAGAGGAAACAGTATGATTGAAATACGGATTAATTTAATATGACTTAATGATTTCCTAATGTATCAGAGCTGTGCCAGTTATGTGAGCATGCCTCCCTGAGCTCCATGGGGGATCAAGCACAGTAGATACCAGGCACCAGGAATGCACCATATTGTGTAATGTCCTGGCGTACGCACAAGAGAGACTAGCTCCACAACACCCAAACACAACACTTGAACAGAATTTCTGGAACAGTTTTATTTTTCTAGAACTTCACATTCAACTTTGACTCCACCCGTATTTTCATGATTTATATTCTCATTCTGACCTAAGCGTCTGAGAGAGTGGCAGCAGGTCTCAGTAGATACAGAACTACATTCATATCATACTCCATATACTCCATACAACTGTACAACAACTCACCCTTATGTAACAGATAAGCCTATGTCCTGTCAATCATTATTTCATCTTTGCACTGTTTTTTCCTTACGACCTCTTGTATATAGCTGAGATATATATACATTTATATAATAATAATAATAATAATAATAATTGATCTGTTTTATGTAGCTCTTTTTTGGACACACAAAGACACTTAACAGTGTATTATTCATTCACTCCATACCCAGTGGTGGTAAGCTGCTATTGTAGCCACAGCTGCCCTGGGACAGACTGACGGAAGCGAGGCCGCCAGTCTGCGCTATCGGCCCCTCCGACCACCACCAACCACGCAGACACACGCCACTTTCATACTAGGCAATGTAGGTGAAGTGCCTTGTCTAAGGGCACAATGGCACCTCTAACCAGACCTGGCCTTGTTTAGCTTCTCGACACCAGTCTTTTGTTATTTTTGCTTCCTATTTTGAATTTATTATTACTATTTATATTTTTTTCTCTCTGTTGTTGTAACATATTGTGATATGTGAGCTACTGTGTCCACATAATTTCCCTTTTGGATCAATAAAGTTTGGCTAAGTCTATATACAAATGCCCAAACCTCAAAAGTGGTATTGAAAAGTATCATTAGTTCTGCCTCATTGTCAAGCTAACCTCAGGGGTCAGGCAGTGCAGCGTGTGGCGTGTTTTTCTCTGGGATCTGAAATGAAGCGTGTGTCATTTCTGTCATTTTGTTAAAGTGGTTTCTTACTCATTTTGTCTGAGAGAAGAAATATGTTTTTACAGTAAGATCCAAACCAGAAAGATAATATATTTGAAAAGATCAAATTTGAAGCTTGCGAACCCCTGCAGATATCTGCTGACACTGGTGTTCTGTTGTGTAATACGTTAGTGTTTAGTTTTTTATCCTGGTCGTATCGTGTGTCAATCCTTTTTCTTAGTATTGAAGTTAAGTTTGTATTTTTTGTAGCGTGACAGCATTAATAACTTACTTTGACATTATTTCTGAATTATATATGTGAACATTTAGTAAAATAATTAAAATGTCATCCTTATGGCTGATCAACAAGACAACAGTCCCACCAACTTAAAGAGGGAGTATTTTACCTTTATGGGGTATTAACTGCTAAACATATTTAGTTCACCATGTTACCTTTCATTGTTTTGAAAATGCTATATTCGTTGAAAACAACCTATTAACATGTTTTATAAGTTTCATTTTTTATGCTCTGAGTCTCCCCTCCCTTTGCTCTCTGTGCTAAGTCACTTCACCTTCAGAGCGCTATCACAATACGATCAGTGTGCATCCCGCTAATGAAACTACTGCACATTACATCAGGTTTGTCAAAGTGTAGTTTTGTATCATGCTTTAGTATATTTTTTGGGATGCAACGATACAATTTTCTCATGATTCGATACACATCTCGATACACAGGTCACAATATTGATTTTTTCTGCTAATGAATACAATATAATAACAATATGATATTAATGAAACAATACATACATTACATACAATACATTACAGTATAACTACTGTACAGTTGTAGTTTATATGTGAAGTGTTTCAGTTCATTTGGGTCAGTGATTCACAGCTCAGAATTTTTATTTAGTGAAAATAAGACAGTGCTTTCTCAGGCTATTTTATTTTATACTATAGTCAGTCTACTCTTAGTTTAACTCCTCTAGCAGTTTATATTATCAGACTTTATCTTTTTTGATGATGATTTGATGATTTCTCTTCTTTTCTTCCTGTGTCTCTCCTCTCACTGCATTCACATAGGCTCACTGTTGCTGCTCTGCCTCATCCCCAGCAGCAGCAGAGACAGAGAGTAGCTCTTCCCACACTGCTCTGCTCTTTTTACACACACTGCGCTCTCCCATCCTCTTTCTGAACACTCAAACTATAGAAATGTCTCAACGGACCATTTTCTGAGTAAAACTTATGAGACAGAATATGAGAAAAAGATCGCGTATATCGTGAGTCACGTTTCCTGTGCGTATACCAGCGCATTTGATTAAAGCCGATGTAAAGCCAAAAGCGATTCTGAAGTATTTAAAAGTTAATATCTTTGTCATTCCTGGGTCTATCAACATAAAATAAAAAGTGACTGAAAGATAAAACTCACCTCTGTTAGAATATTTGAGCTGTAAATCCCTATGGAGCTGTTTTCTTGCTGCATCTGAGGAGGACGTAGTGATAACTGTTTCCCTTTTGGACCAAAATAAATGAAAACACTGCGCCTATGGAGGGACATGTGTATCAACACATGTATCGAATCGTGACACCTGTATCGAATGATTCGATATTATATCGAATAGTGTTGCATCCCTAATATTTATGGAGAATTGTTGTGTGGGAGCATGGATAGGCTTATGGGCTAAGCATGGGGCAGAATCTTACAGCGAACCATAGGGAGGGTCCAAATAGAGCCCAGGAGAGATTGCTAAATTACTGAAACATGCATGAATGACATCTAAAACCTCTTCAAGCGTGTTTCTGATGAGGGAATAACATTTTAACATAGTAGAAAGCTAAAAAAAAGATGGCCAAGTTGATAGCTAAACATATAGCCTTGTTTTCCTTGGTTTACTATCTGAAATATGAGGCCTCTGATAGAAAAGGCCAGCGCTGAAAGCTAAAGTTGCTTTCCTGGCATTGGTTACATGTGATCACATAAAGCAGACAGCTACTTACTCTGCAGGCGCTCCCTCCAGCCCCTCACACTGATTAGATACCACAGTTCTGTCGTCTGCAAGAAGTCAGCAAGTGTTTTTCGCCATTAAGGGACCTGTTTTGTTGCCAACATGCCTCTAAAGTGTGTTGAAGTCAAAGAGAGATTCAAGAGTTGGATTTGCCTGTTCCCTTTGTGTGCTGTGGCCGCCAGCACCATGACAGCTGTAAGGTGATACACATGTACAGCTAAATGTCTTTGAAGCCAGGCATTAAAGCTCCGCTGATGAGAGCTGCTCCCAATGTAAAACAAACGACTCCCCTGCCAGGACTGACAGCTACTCAGCTGTTTTCTCCTTTCAGCACTACTTTAGTTAAATGGCTATACTTTATTTAAAATGCATATGACAGAAAGGTGCAGCGCATAACATTTTTCTGGAGGAGGGTCCACTACCTACTTGTCTGCATGGAGATGTTATTGCTTTGCCTGGAATGTGACATTAAACACACTATGACATTAATCAGCACTATCTTACTTTTTTTTTTTAAATTACAGGTGGTTTTATAGCTCAAAAGTTACTAGAAAAACAGGCATTCTGACTGTGAGCGGGGTTGCCTCTCCACAAATGATTCTAGTGAAGGAATATGGAGTTTAAAAACACAGTGGAGCACTTCCTGTATTACCACATGACATCACAAGGTGGATCAGAGTGTTTTCTGTTTGAGAGAAGAACTTAGCCTAGATATGCAGGGATTGCATGTTAAACGTGTGAATGAAACAAAACAAAACTCCAGGTATGTTTCTGATTTGGAAACGTCATTATAACAGATTAGATTAACATAATATAGCCCCTTTAATTAAATGCTTTCCTTGTTTTATAATAATGCACATGGAAGTAATTAAGACATTATAGATTACAATACTAATGGTTGCATGTTGTCAAATATTACGTTTTCATATCCTGTCTCCTGTATATTGCTCCCTGTATTATTTTCAGTTCTTCTGGCTCCCGTGGGTGCTCTCATTAGCTGCGTGTTGAATCAGGTGAAGTCTGCTATGTGCGTTGTAACCTAACCCTCTTTTTCTGGTGTTTCCATTACAAACCCCAACTGAACCTGAAATTAATGCAAGTTTTAGTCTACCTTAAGCAGCCATTCAGTTTTAATTATTTAAAACTGAACTTAAAGGTGCATTGTGTAACTTTTCTGGGTCCGTCAAATGCATACATCTCCATGGTGATGTTATTGCTTTGTCTGGAATGTTTCACAGTATGGTATTAAACTTTTTTCTTTATAGGGACCAAACCAGATGAAGTTACAGGTCAGATCTGTGGAGAGGCAACCCCGCTAACAGTCAGAATGCCTGTTTTTCTAGGTATTTCTGAGCTATAAAACCACTTGTAACTGAGTAAATATAAGGTAGAGCTGTTTAATGTCATACTGTGGAACATTCCAGGCAGAGCAATGACATATCCATAGAAACAAGGTGACAGACTCCACCAGAAAAGTTAGAAAAGTTTTTGTTTTTGTTTTGTTTTTTTTTTAGGAAATGTATTGATTAATTTTGACAACCAGCATTCACTTATAGCCTATGCCACTTATATACTTTCTATACTGTATACTTTCTGGTCCAAAGTACATAGGGCCTAGTCACTGTATGAACTTGATTGTTTTTTGGACTGTTGTGTGAGTTTAAGTCATAGTACTAGTAGAAATCAACCCTGTTTACATTCCTCCAGTGTCAAAACAGTAAAATCGCCCCAAACTCAAGAGTTTCCACAAAATAATGAACACCAGATTGTTCCCGTCTGGTTCATACAATGGCTCTTGGTTATATACAGTAATAGTAACTGGGTGCATTTGCAGTTTTCATAATTTTACTGGGAAAAAATGGGGTGTTATTGTATGTTTACTCCCTCTACCAAATGTATTCAGAAATCAATATCCCAGATAAGAAATTTTTATCTTGAGAAATCAAAATGTTATATTGTACACAGGAAACAATATTTAGTGCAGCATATTGTCATAACTGTGAAATTATCCCATAGTCCTTGTCAATATTACCAATGTGTATGATTTTAAATGCCACTGTATTCTTAACAAAATCAATAATGAAAACTGTTTTTACTTTGTTTTTGAAAATTAAGTCCAAACTTGAGATCAGTCAGCATGAGGTGAAAAGAATGTGAAGAAGTTTTTGTCAAAGGGGTTGTGACTTAGTATTGCAGAAATTCCAGTGAGAAAGAACTGAACTCAACCTAGACACAAAAATGAAAATAATTCATCCACTTGACAGGACCACCTCCCGAGCACCTGCTGCTCCTGTCCTCCTCTTCTCTGGGTGCTCCTGTCCCTCACCCCTGCTCCTGTCCTCTCCTCCTCTGGGTGCTGTAGCTGCTTCTTGTTGGCTGCTCATGTGCCATCAGGATGTAGTTGTGTGTGCACATGTCTCATCTCATCACAGGACCACAGAAATGCAACACCCAGCGTTCTCTGTTTACCCTGTCTTTAATCCCTTCACATGATTTTTGACTATTTGAGTACAGTCAAATATGGAGTGTGTGTGTGATGTAGTGTCACCTGCACACATCTGCACACATCTGCACACATCTGCACACATGTGGCTGTGGTTTAGGGTGACCACTTGAAATTGTAGAAAGAGGAACTCCAGACTGGAAATGTAATCTCATAGATAAAGATATGATTGGTGTTAGTGTTAGTGTTAAAGCAGTGGGGTTCCAGTATATTACTGAATGCCAGTATACCCAAAAGTCTTGATTCTTGAAAATTAAAACAGAATAAAACCTCACTTTTTTATAAATCAGCTAATCAGTGAAATAGTGGGACATTCTCTAAATAAGTGGGATGAGGGACAGGGATCTAAATCTGGACCTGGTCTGGTTTCCCTCAGGGTTCATAGATGTGACAGAAGTACTGACTGCCTGCCACTATAGTTTTTATTTTGTACTGATAGAACTAATAATTCATGAGAAATCCACATTTTAAGTATGTGCATTATATTAAGCCTAAATAAACGCAAATTAAATCGCTACCAGCAGAAACACATGCAATGTCTATGCTCTAAATGAAGTTTCACTCATAAATGGCAAGAACATAGCTGTTTACTTTCTGTAACATGGATTGTAATGATGAGAAGCACCAGAGGATAGAAAAAAAGAGAAGAGAAGAGAGAGAGGAGAGAAGGTAATGAGCTGTGGCTCATTCATAGGAGGGGAGCGGGTGCAGACGGCACATAGAAGCAGAGTGAAGGAGACACTGGACTTTTTGTCAAACTGCAGATTTTAGTCAAATTTGGGAAATATGAGGACACTTGAGGATACATGACTCCCCTACAATAACACATGCTTTTACTGCCACAGGATTGACTGTAGAACTGTCAATTAAAATGCTCTTCTTACCTTATCATCAAGATCGACCAAAGTTTGGATTGCAATCTGTCGATCTTTTGATTTTTGGCACAGCTAATTCCACAACATGATTAGACTTGGTAGGTAGGTAAGATAATGATAATAAAAGAGAATTAAGAGTTTAAAGTGTGTAGAGGAAAAAGACATCTGGGGATTGTTTGTCCTCCATGTTTGGAGCACATTCACAGAACTATTCAAACTATGTTCTTTGTTGTTGAATAAATATTACATTTTTGACATACTATCATCTGTAGTTGTTTACAAAACGTGAATGCTCTGTTACGCACTTTGTCATTGGATTTATTAAATATATTATTGTCTAAAAATGTTTTGATTATAGTAGAAGTTTAGACGTTTTTTGACGATGATGCTCTAGTATAAACTATGTATTTCTCAATATCTCTAATTAAACAGGGCCTCACTGCACGTACATCTGCATACGGAGAGATTCGTCTTCTCCTTGGCACGCTGGGCTTTGTTTTGGTATGAGGCAGTAGTGTAAATGCTAACACATGTCCAATCCTCTAACTGTTGGCACTGTGGAGCAGCCAAAGGCCAGAGGGAAACTGTGCGTGTTCGGTGAGGATTTTGACGTCTTCGTATTTTCCCTGACATGAAATGAAGTCAGTAGAAGGTCAATACACTTGTGAGAAAATGACACATCTAATATAATGGACTGGTTCCATTTTCCATTGCAATAATTTTGATGTCCAGTTACGTTTGGCTTTGCAGAATCGCTGGAGAGAGCTAATGTATGTTCTCACAGTCATTTATTTAACTATGAGAAACACGCAGAAGTGAGGAGCAGTAGACTTTGTTGCTGAGAGCCTAACTCAAAGAGATATTGTGATATAAGTGTAGATTTGTCTCTCCCCCATGATCCTTGATTCTGGTGAAAGGAAAAGAGATGAGAGAGAGAGGCTGGTGAGGCTTATGCTGCGGCGGTGAAATTTAAGACATGTGATTGGTTGAGAAGCTGTTAGCAGGCTGTGACTGGCTGACGGCCACTCAGATTTCACAGGGTAGGAAATATAGACTTCCTGGTTGAATTTTGATTTGATTTGATTGACACTGGTTACATTCACATGCCTTGTTGCAACAGCCCCTGTTGTACCGTTGTTGTATCTGTGACTGATATTGTGTATTTTGGAGGTTACCCGGATGCACTAGGGCCCAGCTATAAAGGGCTCCCGCCTCCTACGCCCTGTAGCTGTTCCTCTGGCTGCTCCACCTGGCCACGACAGGCCGCTCGCCACGACACACTTTAGCACAATTTGCACATATTTATTGTTAAAGTATTTAATAAACGCTCCCGCAGAGAGCATAAGCCTTTACAGTTGTGTCTGCCACCTTCCTTTGTTGCGGTCACATGAGCCGGGCTGTAACAATCAGATATTAGATAACCCAATTATAAGATCTGATTTTTGGTGTGTGTTTACAGAAATCTGATCATCAAAACACCTGATGGCATCTGTCACCCAATTAGAACATTTAGACAAAGTACAATCAATTTTAACTCTTTACATTTTCAACATTTTCTCTTTTTTGAAGATTGTGAACTGTGTAACCATTTACACTCCATTTTGATCATCATATTTTTAGCGTGCATGTTACAGCCAGTGTCTTTGCTGTTTTTGACGCACATAAACCCAGAAGCCAATAGATTCATCTTTTTAATCTCAGGACAAATCTACCAGTAAAACTTGCTGTAATGACAGAAACATGAAGTTTCCCCTCGGAGACCCAGTATGTATTTTACATCAAGTGTCCTCGGTCCTTGCTCTTGTGTTTTGCTTCATCATCACAGTGGAGCCCAGGAGGAGGACTTGTGCCAGGAAAATATCCAACAGCTTGAGCTTTTTTTAGTTTACCAAAAATGTTTGACCAATTCTTAGTGCTTATCATGTAAAGTCCTGTTTTCCAGTAGGCTGTTCCCTTTCTAGTCCAGTTTTGCTACATCTATAAATCTCCTTACAGGTCTTAACCACAGTTTCCATGTAGCTCTATATTCTCAACATGTTAAAACCATCTCAGTCTGGTCTCACTGATGTTATCTTCAAAGAATCCAGCATGAATCCAAAATGTCACCCACATACTAATCAGAGCATTTAAAAATACGTATATACGACAAAAATAGACAATTCCTGATTAGTTTTAGAATAATGTGGATCTGTAGTAAAACTATTATGCCACCTCATGGTAGTATTTTATATACTATGAATTCTTTGTGGTGAAAATGAAGTTATATTGTATAAAAAGGAGAGTTTTTAATATCATAGTGCTCAAAATGGCTTAAAGCTCCCTTTTAAAGCAATAGCAATTTTGACCTTTCTACCACGTTATAACGGCCCCTCATCAAAAACAAGCCTGAAGAGGTTTTAGATATCAGTAATTTTGCGATCTCCCCGAGGCACTGTTCGGACCGGCTTTACAGTTAGCAGTAAAAAAAAATTCTAGTGCTCAGCCCACAAGCCTACATCATACATGACAATACATACATGACAATTGTCCATAAATAAAGAAAAACGTGATACAAAACTGTACACAACAACTTCACAAACCTGATGTGATGTGCCATAGTTTCATTAGCAGGATGTACAGTGATTGTGTTGTGATAGTGCTCTGAAGGGGGAGTGACTTTCTGTGAATATGGCATTTTCAAATAATAAAAGATAACATGGTGATTTAAATATGTTATATGTTAGAAGTTAATACCCCATAGAAGTTAAATACCCCCTCTTTAACACTGAAATGTAGTGATGTGACAGCACAGCTCTATTATATAGCGGCATAATTCAACTATGTAATTTTAAGTAATTTAATTGATTATAAGCTATATAGGACAGTAAAAGATCTAAAAACGAAAATGACATTTATAAATTTATAAATATGGCAGGTTAGATTTTATTATGAATTCTCTATTATTATTGTATTTAATCCTTTTCCATTCTCCATTACAGTTCTCAAGACCTTGTACTTTTCACTTACTTGGAATTTCAATTTGGAGCTGAAATCTTAAATTGGCGCAGTAATTCCTCAAGTGCTGAAGTGCAAATTTGACACCATTCGGTCCAAGAGTAGTGTGAATAACTCTATTAAAACTACTGTAAAATGCCTTGCGATTTCTATGGTATCCTTCAATTTGTTAGACGGAAGCTGGATCCGATCTCAGGGATTATGGAAAATGACTTTGGACATATTTTCCACCTCTGCAAAGCGAGAAGTGTCACTATCCCTGCCAAAACCAATGCACAGCGCAATGTAGATCCACCATAAACATACTGTGAATGAGGAGATTGTAGGATTCAGTGGGATAATGACTACACTATTGTACCCAGTTAATGTTACTATGTGTACTTAACATTGAACCGCTTTTCATGCAATTATTTTTGTCTTTCAGCTGCCTCAGAGGGGAGAGTCAACGGCGGTGAGGATTTCTTTCAGAAGGTAAGCGTGTGGTCTGGAATAATCTGGGCTTGTTATTAGAGATCAACTGATACGTTTTCTTTTTTCATTTCCAGTACCGATTATTTAGAATCCAGAGAAACCAATGGCCGATAAGCTCTGCCGATATTTCTGAGGCAATAGGTAGACCAGATTTTGATAACTCAACTCAAACACAGCCCCTTTTACCACAAACCTTTGAGAAAGCTGTGTAGTCAATTTGTGCAGTTATATATTCGTATTAAGTGTTAAAATAAAGCTTTGTGTGTAGTTTTTAGGCAGCAAAACGTCCAAAACAAAATATCGGCCTGTGCTGGAGATTTAAAGGTGGAGGGTCCATCTAATGCTTTTCTCCATGGAGATGTTAATGCTTTGTCTGGAATGTTTCACAGTATGGCATTAAACCTTTCTTTCTTCATGGAGACAAAACCAGACCAAGTTACAGGTCAGATCGGTGATGGACCCCCAGCCAAAAAGTTACATAGTGCGTCTTTAAGGCCGATCTGCTAAAAAGTCCAATTATCAGATACCCTGCATATCGGTCTATCTCTACTTGATATTAGGCCTGTCATGATAATTACTATATCAACTTATTGTTCAATACATATTAGATGAAGTAATAATTTCTGAGGGTAAATATTTATCGTGTGTACTTTTTCTTAGTAAAAGTGGGGAATTTTGTGTTATTTTTCTGTTCTGCGATTATATTTAAGCTGTAGATGACTGAATAAATGACTTCTATGACTCATTACAGATGCACACTAACTACTTAAGCGTTTCATTCTGTTGTTTTTTTATTTATTGTAGTTGTCTCTTGTGGATGAATAAAGCTTGTTCAAGTCTAAGTCTAATTTAGATCATTTTTGGATCACTCTTAGGGGTGGGATGAGACACACAACGAGATGGGGTCCACAAGAACGAGCCAAGACAAGATTTTGACATAATTTGTAATAAATAGTAAACAGTAGTGCAATCCATTTCACAATTTTGGTTTCACTATTTTTATTTATTTTATGTTATACTTTAGCAGTTGTAGTACTGCTTTTTGAAAGTACAGCTTCTCAAATTGTATAACTCACCAGATCTTAACTCTTTTCCAAACTAATGTTGGGGAAAAATCTCACAAGTGTGTCTCGCAAGAACTTGTAGCACGAGATCTTGTCCCATCTCTAATAATTCTGCTTTAGAGTTATTTTGTCAGTGATATAATAGTTTCAGTATTACCATTTATTGTTGATATTTTCTTCAACAATTTGTCATACTTCAAAATTTGTTATTGTGACAGGCCTGCTTGCTATTTCTTTGGGTTGCGTTCAAGTCCACCAGACGTAGAGCGTTGTGTTGTGCTACAGATGTCAGGTGTCTTGAGTTTTTAGCCATCACTTTGTTGCTCATATAAATAAATAATAAACAGCAGGAACACAGTGACGTTGGTGTCTATGGGGGTCACATTTGTAACACAGCTGACACAACAGGGTTATATAATGCACAAACAACGCATCTGGATAGCTGTTGCATAAAAGTAATATTGTTTAGCTTGTATTTGCCTATAAGAATTAGTTGAAATCTAATCTTCTTGGGGTTTTACTTTATGTGGGTATAGCAAGGATCTGGTTATGAAAGGCTCCCCAAAGTCAAAACTGAACTTTATTAAAAAAAAAAAAAAAAACAGTAGTATAGCTTGTTTTTACACATCTTGAACTTACTGTAATTTTTATTTATTAGACCAAAGAAAAATAAAACATTTTCTAGGGATTTCAGGAAAAACACTTTATCATTATATATACATTAGTCTACCATAGTATAAATTAAAGGTCCTTTATTACATAAAATTGACTCTTGTGAGCTTTAAGCCATGTTAGAACATTGTTACCTTATCAAAAACATACCTCAGGTTGTGTTTTGTTTCATTCACATTATTAGTCTGTCTGCATCTCCAAAGCTCAAAACGCTCTGTTGTAGTTTTCAAGTTAACAGCTACTTTATACCTTTTGTTCAAAAGAGATTGGCAATTCCAGGTCTGAAATCATCCAAATGATTCTAGTGAAGGTGTTTTGGAGTTTAAAAATGCAGTGGAGCACTTCCTGTATCACAACATTACATTACAAGGTGGAATAGCATGTTTTCAGTTTGAGAGCAGAACTCAAAATATGCAGGATTTGTGTGTTAAACATATGTGAAACAAAACACAACTACAGCAAAATGGAACATACAGGAAACATTATGATATAGATCGATGCAAAACTACTTATACAGAAAAGGACAAGGAAATGATGTATTTATGTAAAAAGGCAGATTAAAATCTAGATTCACTCTTAAATCTTCAGCTACCTCACTCCATGCATTCTCCTTTTTGCTGTTGTCCCAAATAAATGCTTATAATCTACATTTAAAAATTTACCAATTGATTCACGTTTTGGCCGTGTAAGACTCCATCAACCAATGAATCGACTAAAACGGTTTACAGCCCTGTAGTTCAGGCTTTTTTGTGTGTTAAATGGCGTAGTCTGCATATTGATAGTTTTCAGAATGTAAAATGTGATGATGCCATACTCTCAGATGGGGGTTTCTATTGATAACATTGTACTTTGTCATAAAATATCCAATGAACCCGATCATCTATCAATATGAGGAGGAAAACTCATGCATGTGCCCTTGTGTGAGAAACCTGTACCATTCCCCCACTGTCAGCAGAATGTCACACACGGGGCAGTATTATTAAGTCATTGACAGATTTACACAATTGTCATTATGAAAATATGTGTTTTTTACTAATGCTTAAATTTAACAAAATTCACTTCCCCTTGACCTACTTTTGTATCCATTATGGGACCACAGTGTTTAGTGGTCAAAACTTTATACATGTCTAAAGCATAACAAGCTTTCCCTTACATCAACGCTGACATGTCAAACCATTAATATTACAATTCCAGATTGAATGTCACATTTCTGAACTGAATTTGATAGGCCTAATAGCTAGTTTGTGCTTGTAAAAAGTATTCTGTGTAGCCATCACAAGGTTCAGGGTTCATGATGTTGTTCCTAATTTTCTTCTGTCAGTTGCGGTTGGTTGAAGAATCCCACAAATTGTCTGGTTTTCTCCCGTGCCTCCAGTGAGTCCATTCTTGTTTAAAAATCCTGCTTCCTGGACAAATGCGGTGGCCCTCTTCAGTATGTTAATGGTGATAATGAAATACATGAATGTACAGTGGTTTGTTTTAGTGTGCAGCTTTTGTCTATTTTTCATATTTGGGTTTGGAGCATTCGGAGTTAAATGTCAAAGGAAGGGCCAATTTAACTGTCCTCGCCATATTCAAAACCAAGTAATGCAAACCAGGCGCCTTATGATTCCCTCTGTGGAATTTTAACAAGATCTCCATACTGTGTCTCCACCTCTTTCAGCCCAGGGAGAGAGTTTTATTGTTTCAATTTTAAATTATACATACTGTACAAGCCAAGTGTTAGCCGGGTGTGAAAAGGATAAAGTGTAAATTCTTCTTTTGCAATTCTGATTGAATAATGGTGCTGTCTTAGTGATGTGGCTTGTGTTTTGATGTGTCAGATAATGATGACTGTTAAATAAATCCTTTAACAATCAACAGTCATCTAGGGCTGAAACTGTCCAAATGATTCTAGTGAAGGTGTAAGGAGTTTGAGAGAAGAATTCAGCTAAAGTACGCAGGGCTTGTCTGTTAAACATGAGTGAATGAAACAAAACACAACCCCAGGTATATTTGTGATGAGGATACAACATTATAACAGATCAGAAAATAGCGTAACATTGCCATTTAGGGCCAGTGCCTTAAGACAAAGCTTAACTTGATCCATGTTTTGAAATAATCCTGGTTTGCCTGACCAGAGAAGATTGCACACTTTTTTATACAAACAAGCATAGTCTTATCTCCTTTAGTTCAAATGGGTGTGATTGACAGACTTGCATTGCATTGAGATACAGTGTTGTGGGTGCTGACCAGACTGAGAGATTTTCTATATTAGAAAATGCAGAGAGAACCAGTCTGGATGCCAGGCTAGATCATGGCACTTTTTGCATGTATAGGATTTAAAACATCTGGCTTATACGTTATATTGTCACACATCTATCAGGTGAAATAGGGCAGAGTTATTTTAGCAGGAAGCTATAAGTAAGAACTGCTTAAGTCATGTTTTCATTGCAGCCCTTACATTTGTGTAGTTCTAATACTAATACTATGGTTACCACATATGCTCAATTAAAACAGGCAAAACAAACACTTAAATGTGCAATGGCCCTGCTAAAAGAAAATGGACGAGGTGTGTAAAATACCTTGAAGTAGTCGAAAATGGAAACTCTTAGTTGGAGCTCTTCCTGCCCGCTCCACACACCCTTGGCCGTGAACCACACCAGCTCTTAGAGACTAATAAAGTACGTGCTTATGGAGTTACCCACTGTCTTCATCGCACCAGGAGCCATAACTCACTAGAGGTCACACTTTATATATGGACTATACACTGAAGTCTGTGAGATGAATACAGTTTGCTATGTAACATTTGAAGGTCCACCCTGCTCTTTTCCCCATAGCCCTAGTTAGTTCTGATTGAGTCACTGTCTGTGTGATTTCCTGTAAATCAAAAACATTTACACAGTGCATAGTTCAGCGCAGTCAATGAAGGAGTAGAGGAATAGTGAGATGTAGCGCCACTGGAGGGTGCCATAGCTGGAGAATAGCTAGGTGTGACCATGATTTATGGAAAAGGTGCACTATTTAACATTTCTGCCGTCCTAATAATAATGTTTTGCCTGGAATGTTCCACAGTAAGGCATTAAACTTATCTATTTTGCATCTATTCAATTACAAGTGCTTAAAAAAAAGCTTGACAAACATGCATTATTACTGTAGTACTGGCTCAGCTTTCCACAGATCTGACCTGTAACTTGGCCTGGTGGAGGCATCTGTTTGTCTTCAGAAAGACGGATAAATTTAGGCTATAATGTCTAACATCTGGGCAAAACCATAAAATCTCACTGGAGACAAGCACGTGGTGACGTCTCTACCAAAAAAGTTACATAATGAAACTTTCATGTTGTATGTATGTATGTAGGTATGTATGGGTGTATGTAGGTATGCATATATTTGTTTAGTTTACATTAGAGTACACATTCCTACTGATTTGCTCTAGGTTTGAATACCATCTTGGTTTACCCTATTTGAGCCAGGTTGTGCTTTATAATCTAAATCTGACCCAAAATATTGGCAGAGCTTATCGGCCATCAGCTGCTTTAAATTTTAAACAATCAGCATTAGCCATGAAAAAATCAGTCAATCTCCACAGTTCTACATTGTTTTGTTCACTGTATTTCTTCAAATGCTTTAAACCTCTCAGTTCAGTTTTGTAAGCCGTTGACAACAGGGGGATTTTTAAGATGATGCACTCATCATTATGTCCCTCATGCACACACGAAAAAATAAAAGCTCTTTAAACCAAAACGTGCCAGAGTACCACAAATATTGAGGAACCAAGCTGGAAGAGCCCATAACTGCGCCACACAAGAGTTTGAGTTGAAGAAGTTTGAGGTGCCTTTGGAACCTCTCCACTCCTGCCCTAAGCCCTTTCCATGTCTGTTCCCAGAAGTTGTGGTTGGGTAATGCCAGGCATGATCTGGAAGAAACTGTGTGTTTAGATCTCCGTCCAGGAGAGACATTTATTTGATTTGCACCGTGGCATCCTGTGATTCTGTGACGCTGGGTGTGCTCAACTGACAACTGTCACGGAATATTCTCTCGGTGTAGATTTGGTGAAATAAGTAGGTCACATCGAAGCCGTCAGATCCAAAGGTTGTTCTTGTGCTAGGTGTTTGTTGCCTCTGCTAAGGAGGTATGTTTCACCTGGCACGGATCATTTGCCAGTCTCTTTGCACGCTAAGTTTTAGTGTGAATCTAAGACCATTCTTAAACCACTTTGTTTCATTCAAATAAACTGTTACTATGTGTAACCAGTAGCTCTCCAAGGACTTTTTCCATATGGAGTATTTTAAAACCCCAGATAACACACAAATGCAGCTTGCCCAGGGGTAATACGTAACTCCATGTGGCAGGAGCTTTTAGGTACAATTGTTGGAACATTAACCTCTGAAAATCTCCACAGTGAGGCCAGGTTGTGAATGTTCTGTGTTGTTGTTTTTGTTGATTCTGTTCCAGTGTAGTCCTGACGTTTCACAATGATAATGGCATGTTATTATAAGTGTATCCAGTGGCTGGAGTGGAGCACTTGTACTTAGTAGATAGCACTCAGTTAGAAGGCTCAGAGTTGAGACGCGGATTCCCAGTGGATCAGTACAGCTCATGATCTCAGTTACTTCAGACAGACTTCTCACTCCTCACCCCCAAACAGCCCCTCTGTGCCCCAGCCCCCCAATCCCCCCCATCCCAAACACATGCATAAACATTCCAGCTGAAACAACAGCTGGAGCGTCGCAGCGAGCAGGAAGCAGGCCTTGCCTCTGCCTCTGCCATGTTGATTAAGTCTGAATGTGCTAGTTCTCTGGTCACGTGTGTGGGGCACGCGTGGACTTCATCTTCATCATTTCCTGTTGGAGCTCGGACACATCTGCGGATCTCCAAGAGTAATCATCATGTCAAGGCTGATCTCTCAAAATGATCACAGGCACACATATATATATATATATATATATATATATATATATATATATATATATATATATATAGAGAGAGAGAGAGAGAGAGAGAGAGAGAGAGAGAGAGAGAGAGAGAGAGAGAGAGAGAGAGAGAGAGAGATGATAGATAGATAGATAGATAGATAGATAGATAGATAGATATATGTATTTATCCATTTTGAAAAGGGTGGCGTGACGCACACAAGAATGGCTAACGTATAGGTAATCTAATTTGTCCATATATCTCATCCCATTTGAAAGGTATGTTCATAAAAATAAACACCATCCACCCATTAAAATGGTGTGTGGTCTGTCAGAAATCAGTCCCATCTGCAGAGAGCAGCCAAAAACAGCAAGGCTCAACAGGAAACTCGTTTTTCTGAACAAGAGCCCTTTAGAGAAATGTTAGAGAGCGTTGGGTCTGGTGTCTGGAGATACAAAGTACAATTATGACACTGTTCAGAATCCTCAGACTGTGACCTCAAACCGATTGTTTGACTTTTACTTATTTTGGAGCTTCTAATACTATTTGTGCATTTAACTATACTAAACCTGTACCAGGACTAAACCAGGACTAGAACAGGACCAAACCAAGTCTACACCAGGATTAAACCAGAATAAGTATGAACACTTGTGTTCAATCCTGGTCCTTTTTTATAGTTAAGGAGTAACTAAATGTAACAAATCTGTACATACTGTATTATGAACTAATTTCCAAATCACATGCTCCATTATTGAATCCTACTAAAACGTCTTTCTCGACACAACCCAAGAGGAAGCCCATGATGCTTGTTGTTATGTGTTTCCAGTGATAAAGTTCTGTAGAGCCCCTCAGCACCACAGTGGCAGAGTGACGTTTGTTTTGTTGTGTTTCATCAGGGCCTGGGTTCACGCAGGTTCAGCTCATCTCATTTGGTTTCAGGGATTCTCTGCAGAGTTATGGGCAGGACACTTGTGCAATTGATGTTGACCAATGGTGGAAGAAGTACTCAAATTTGTTACTTAAGGAAAATTACAAATACCGGAGGAAAAAAATACTCAAGTAAAAGTATCAAATGAAAAGATCTACTTAAGTAAAAGTTGTAATTGAAAAGTATAAAGTATTTTAGTTTGAGATAAATATAAAGCTTCAAATGCAGTGATTTTAAAACAGATTTGTGCTGAATTTTGTTTAGTAGAAAAAACTGAATTCATATTTTTTCCCCTAGCTGTTTTTATTTGTATATTTTTCTTTGCTCAAACTAAGAACATGTTAAAAATAGAACAGGTCTCACACAATAGTAAAAAACGCTTTTACTTTTCAGTCTGGTTCAAAAATGTCGTGGAGTAGTACAGATACTGGCAGATACTTACAAATGTAATGAAGTAAAAGTAAAAATGAACTTTAAAATATACTTAAGTAAAGTACAGATACCTAAAATGTATACTCAAGTACAGTATTTTACTACTTTTACTTAATGACCACAGAATGCCAATGTAGTAACCCTCTTTCTGTATCACTGGTTTCACTTTGATAAACTCAATTCCAAAATCTCTAAATTGTGTGATTCACAACAGAAACATGTAACATGACTGATAATGATATTTTTTTATAGAGTTAGGCATTTTAATGGTTTACTGGATATTAACAGTGTGAAACTTTGAACTGTTAAGTAACATTTGCAACAGATTATTTGGATACACTATCTATTATTGATATGGGAAAAAAACATTTCATAATCGCATATCTGCAAATACTGAAAATGTCTTAAGTGCAGAAATATTACTTACTAATCTTATATGAAGGATTACAAGATAGTACATAATAGTACACATAATAGTACTAATAATTGATACTTTGCAGCTGATGTCATCAACATTCCCTGGGGGTGTGACGCTAACTGAAGGTACTACTGTGTCTGAAGCTCTGTTACTTAAAATAGATTTTATTCTGAGCTTTGTTTTTCAGTTAGTCACTCTCACCTTTTTGTTGAAAATTAAACACCTAAATTGTATTATTGACTATTCAGACTATCTTAAAACTTTGACAGTGTTTACTAATGTGTGCACTGTGTTTTCGTGGTAACTCCTGAACATTCCACCATAGACACACATGTAGAACACCCCCAACGTGATGTTACCGCAAAGTATCAATACACTGAATATACAAATTTGTGCAACTCCAAAACAGTACTTAAAATACTGTTTGTTTTTCAGTACATCTCTCATTTTTAGTCCTAGGTTTGACCACAAAGGACCTTTCTGTGTGAATCTAGTGTGTATGTTATTTTCCCGACTGGTTTCATCCTGATGTTTCCTCTTATTTACCTCTTCTAAAACAGGCAAATGTTACTAGGCGTATACCCTGGCTAAGTACTACTGACAAAAATCCTGGCTCAGTATCTGGAGAAGGCACTGCACTCACTGTGGTCACCCTCTGCTCCTGACAAATTTGGAGTATTTCTTATGGTGACAGTAAAGTAAACTGGACCATAACCTTAATACAAATGTTAGCCTGTTGGAGTGTCCCGTGGTGTCCCTGATCTGTCCATGCGTGAGCCGGAGTTGTGCTAAACCAGGTGAGGCTTGAAGGGCTCTCACTCAACCATCATGTAAAGCTCCATAGCTCCTGTCTGTGCACAGGTGTGGGGCTGGAAGGTGCAGCGCCTGTCAGGGAGATGCCAAACACACGGAGCGTATTTCCACTGCGGCATATGGAGAGGTTTAAGTGCTTCCCTTTTTGATTTGAACATGATTTACACAGGCTAGATCAGCTCCATTCTGTTATGTTTTGCCTGTGAAAAGTCAGGGAATGTTTTGCAAATGTTTGTGGTTCGGTGGGTCTAATCAAGGCTGTTAATTACTACAAACTATTATGATAGCTGTGATGTACCACAATACTCAAAATGATGGGCCACCAGACAAAATGAAAATAACATAAACAAACAGCATTTTTATCCCCTGAGTTATATTAAAGCAGTAGTTGCCATGGAGATGTTGACGCTTTGTCTGGCATGTTTCATCACATGACATTAAACTTATCTATCTTATGTAGGTTCCAGGTGTTTTAGTGCTCAAAATACCCATAAAAACATGCATTCCTTCTGTGGGTAGGGGACTTGTTTCTCCACAGATCTGACATGTAACTTGACTCTGTAACTTTACCTGCTTCTCTCTAGACAAGATTAGCCCTCCACCAGAAAAATGACAATGGAGATGTTGTTGTTTGTGTCTGGAATGTCCCGGTATGGCATTAAACATATCCATCTTGCATTTACTCATTAACATGGGGTTTTATTGAGCTAAAATTGAATTGCATTCTTTCTTTGAGTGGGCTCGCCTCTCCACAGATCTGACATGGAACATTCCAAGCCATATTCTCATGGAGAGAATTACAGTGCACCTTTAAATGTGTATTAAAAACATTGCCAAGGCATTTGACTGAGCATAATTATATTGTAGTCATGATATTGTGCTACAAACTATTTAGAGTCAACTATATCACATTTCAAACCAAGTAATTTTAGTATTGACGTTATAGATTACGTCTTCGTGCATATGACCATCCTGGCCATATTCCCCTGTGAGTTGGAGATAATGATTGCTTACTGCCCATGGATGTTTGATCACGCTCCTGCTGCTCTGAGAAACTTTTCGAAATACATTTCTTCTTTGAAAACACAAACCCCAGGACAGCGTTCAAACAAACTGGAATCCTTAGGACGTCTGTAAAAACACGGATAATGTGCTGGACAGATTAACTCTTAAGAAAGGGCATCCAGGATTTTGTGTCACTGCTTTTTGCCCACTTCTCGATTTGCCAAGAACATTTTCCCATTTGTGAAAAATACGTTTATGGAAATATTTTCTGTTGCTAACGCCAACAGCTCCTCTTGCTGATTGTTGTTATGACAACTGGACTTGTCAAAAGGCTCTTATACAGATTGTTGTTGGCCATTTAAACACATGCATAAGCCAAACATAATCAATGTAGTGTCTGGTGGAAGTGTTGAGAACCACTGATATTGTGTCTGGAAACAGGATTATTATAAATGGGCAAATATTGAAACTGGACTAAGACTCAACTAACTATTTGCTACCATTTTCCATCCTCATGATTGTGTATTATTGTATTCATAATTGTTGAGCGCTATTAGAAAAAGAGATATAACGATTTCACTTTTCTGTTCCAATACTGATGTTGATACTTTGGTTTTATGTATCCGTCGATTCTTGATATCAACTAAAGCAGAGAAATTATAATTTATTTCCTTTAAACCGTGAAAACCTGTTCAAAGCTGTCTGCAAATAACTACATCCCATTTTTGTCTGTGTTTTGTCTGTTTGAACTGCGGGAAGCGTAAAAAAAAAACAAACGCTATTATTAAAGGTGCAATGTGTAACTTTTCTCGTAGAGGGTCCACTTGCTTAACTCCATGTAGACGTTATAGTTTTTTCCTGATTTGTTCTACAGTATGGCTTTTGAATTAACTATCTCCATGGAGACAAGCAGGCCAAATCACCAGGTCAAGTTACAGGCGAGATCTGTGGAGAAGTGAGCCCGCTCACAGTCAGACTGTCTTCACGGTAGTTTTGAGAAATAAAAACACCTGAATAAATACAGTATATATTTGTTTAATGCCATACTGTGGAACATCCTTGGCAAAGCAATGATATCACCATGAGACAAGCAGATGGCAGACCTTCCACCAGAAAGTTACACAATACACCTTCAAACATAAACAGTGTAAGGTAAAAATGATCCAGATGTGTTTTGCAACTATTGAACAGCTTTGTAAAAATACAAGTTTAATATTATGAGACATTTTGGGCCAATATTGTCCAGTAAATTGTCTTATTACACCAGTTTATAGACCAAAATTAGATATCGGCTAAACTAATATTTTGGAAGTTGAGCCACCAAAATGTTCACTATAGGCCATGATATACATACACAAATGCATGCAGTACAGTGTGTAGTGAAATTCGTATCTTAGAACATCTTTGTCAGGTAATTTTCTGCATTGAAGTGAATAGAAAATTAATTCATGTAGCACATCACTGTTTTTACATCGAGTGCATTCTTTGGTTTCTGCAGCAGATCAGCACAAATTGAAAACACATTTTCCTGTGATATTGTGACATGATAAAATGCAGGAATGTCTCTCGTGTGTCTGGAGAGCTCTTCTGGAGCTCACAAAACACACTTCATAGATTCAAGTTATAAATGTTCTATGGGAAGAGATGTGAGATGTGCTCTGGGTTGTTGCTCATGTGTCTTTTTTTGTGGGATGTGACTGTTATGCGAAAGTATATTAACTGAAATACTCCAAAGTCCTTTTAAAAACATATGCTTACAAGTAGAGCAGCGCGATTATGCCAAAGATTATAATGATTATTTCAATTACTTTTACGCTGTCAAAATTAACTTGCATAAAAAGTATAGACCTAATATATTTCATTAAGGTGTGACACTCCTTCTTAAAAGCCTATAGATTGGAAAAGTGGCTTTGCTCCAGACAGATAACAGAAATAAAAATATAAATTTGATTAATTGCGCAAACTGACTCCAGATCTGGATACGGATGCTGGAATGCAGTCAACAATGCAGAGAGCACATGTTGTTGCTACAGAATAATGTGTTGTGAAATTAAAAGTAATGTCAGATTAAAATGATAGAAATGGCAGATTTTGATTGTGGTTTTGTAACTGTTAAATTTGAATTTGAAAGCGTGTATATTTTAATAAATTCAGCTGAACTTATTGTGTCAGAAACATTTAATATACTGCAATAATATCAAAATACTAAACATAGCTATCAAACATGGCATTTTTCTCATATTTTCTCTGTTCAGCATATAATTTGAGAACCACTGTTTAGCTTTTTCTTTGTTTTGTTTTGTTTTAGTAGATATTTTACCTTTTGACTGGCACTGTCTGAACAGCCCCCAGAGGTTATTTCATCATCAAAACCACAGTCAGTATCTGAAAGGCACTCCTCTTTTACCTATTCTCCACAAGTTGAGAGAGCTTTGTCTGGTTGAATAAATGTAAGATAATCAAACAGCCTTTTCTTAAGCCTACTTTTATGAAATACTGCATTTTTATATTGCTTTTGTCAAACAATGTCGTTTATAAAACTGGTATCTGACTGTTGTTCTCTCTTTTCCAGATCATGGATGAAACCCAAACACAGATAGCCTGGCCGTCCAAACTGAAAATAGGAGCCAAGTCCAAGAAAGGTGATTATTACATCACAAAAGCAATTCTGATTCTGATATGAGCTTGTCTTCAGT
Organism: Taenioides sp. WSHXM2023; assembly: GCA_029959045.1. Lineage (NCBI taxonomy): Eukaryota > Metazoa > Chordata > Actinopteri > Gobiiformes > Gobiidae > Taenioides > Taenioides sp. WSHXM2023. The sequence continues at coordinate 20,489,043 of CM057094.1, forward strand.
GCAATTTCACCGTTTGCTTCACATTTGTACCTTGATACAATGAAAAACAGGTCTTCCAGGGAACAACACCTCTTTAATCAATATCAATACATCCAACCTCGGCTAATGATTTCTTCACGTTATTTTAACTTGTAAAAAATGCACTTGCCAAAGTTATCGCACAAGATGCATTATTAATACTTATAGAGATGAAAGCGTGCATTCCAACAGTTCCTTACAAGCCATAACTTCATCTGCGCTGAGAGGAATTTGTGATTTTTTTTTGTGGAGGCGGGACATTCCTCGATTAGTGTCTACACATGCATGGATCCTGTTTCCAATAATACTCTATCATGGCTATTTAAAGCTGTTCCGGGATGGGGGGAGAGGCCCGGGTTGGGGAGGACTAGGTGCCCTCCATGTTGTTGTCCCTGGGAGACTCACCAGCATGCGTTCAGATCCAGATGTGGAATCCAATCACGTTATGCAACTTCCTGTCTTTACAATTGTTACATCACAATCTATGGATAGTTAAAGTGCAAAATGTGTTTTTCTGTTGATTACTTATTTTGGTGGGATAGTACTTGTGGTAAATGTTTATCATAGTTTTACATCAGCAGTGGTTTATTGTTGGGGAAAGAAGTAGGGATGCACTGATCCAGCTTTTTTAGTTCCGTTATAGCTTTAAGTATCTGCCAGTTCCTGATATTAATTGATACCAGCACAGAGGCCGAAAACAGCATTTATATCCTTAAAGCAAAAATAAAATAAGACAAGACTTATCCAAATGTGTCATGTAGCTGTTAATAGTCTTATTACATCAATGTATAGCCCAAAATTAAACTTTTTCAGCATTTGCGCAGATATCAGACACCAGTATCGGATTGGTGCATCCCTAAAAAAGGTTAAAGAAAAGTACAAAAATGCAGGAAGTAGTTGTGAGTGCTACAATGGAATACCTCTACCTGTGTCATTAAGACAGAAAGTTCTATCCAAATTGCAGAGACAATTCATTTACAAGGTACATTCAAACAAAAAAAAGGTGGTGTCATTTATTTGTATTATCCTAAGTATAACAATTGTGTAATTTAGGCAGGTTTTGTTGACAATACGGTTGCTAGGTAACAGTTTTAGACTTACCTCGTGTCTCATATCTGCTGCCTGTGTCCAACCGGGAAGTAAAATGATTTCACCAAAATTGTCAAACTAAAGAAAACTAGGTACGATTTTTAGTAACTATATTTAAGTTAAATGAGTAGTCTAACCTGTCATATGTACTTTAATCAAACATAAGCCCTGTGCAAAGATAAGAAGCACCTAGGATTGTTGTATTGTAACTTAAAAATAGTATTAGGCCTGTCACAGTAATTACTATAAAATATTTTAATATTTTTGGTGTTATTTTTGTCTATATGATAAGATTTGAGCTGTAGAAGACTGAATTAACTGACTCAACTTCGATGCAAACTAAGGACTAAAGTGCTTTAGAGTTTTAGTGAGTATCAGTGGCGTAAATTAATTTCAGTATTATCGTTTTTATATGTACTGTATATCAGACTTCAAAATTTGCTATCTTGACAGGCCTAAATAGAATATAAATTCAAACCACGGTAGGTGGACTGGCAGATTTCCCGATATTGTGTAAACTTGTAGGAATGGCCTGAGAATGCGGGATAATGACTAGCAGTTATCTGAGCGCATGGTTTCGTGGGAGGAGACAGATGTGCATGTGAGCGCTGCTGTGTTTTTACAACCTGGGCCATCACAGTGAATTACGCAAAGATGTCAGCACTGGTCTGTTCGGACCATTATCATTTTTCACAATACGCTTCTAAAAACAGACCGGGATGTCGTCAGGGAAACACAGGGGGAGGGGTTACCAAAATCTGTACGATCTAAATATAGGATCACTATGTTTGTAATACTCAAGTCAATATCAACAGCGTCTAATAAGTGTACAGTACATTTTATTCGTATTATGAGTATAGTCACAATTAAAAAATGTTGAACTTGATTTTGATACTAAGCAAAAGGTGATGATCGTAATATTCTAATAATCTTTTTTTGACAAAATACAGGAATTTCCAGCACAAAAAAAAGTAGTTTCTTTAATAGTATGTCATCTGGTCTTATTCTAGTTCCAATATAGATCAACAGGTATTTAGTAAAGATACAATTCTGCGATGTTTGTAGTATCAACATCAGCTTCAAAACTGCATTTAGTGTTGATTAGTATTTTATTTTATTTTATTTTATTGGAATGTCCCTTGTGTGTTCACTACAATACTGTTGGATATATAGGTATATATAGGTCCAAACAGGCTTAAACAATGGCATTAAAAATTGTTGTAGCAATAAAGGAAAATAGTCAAAAACAATACTTTTAACACTGCAAAGTCTCATGTACAACCAGGTACATCTGAAACATTTCATCTGATATCAAAGCTAATGTGAACCGTGCAGAATAAGATGAAAGAAAACTTGATTAATATTATTTAAAAATATTAAATTACTTTTCAATCGTGTCAAAAGCATTATTTTTATTCAGAAATGTTCAAAGCCAACGTCTGTTTACATAACACTGTCTTGTTGACATGTAACACCTCTAGTATCTGATCTGTAATAATGGCCTTTTATGGATGTTGGTCCCCATTTGTTTTCCTGGAATACTAAATTAGTCTCGACTTTCCTGTGGAGTCTGGATTGGGTTAGATCAGTGGGGCAGCTGCAGATGTTGTAACCTCTCCACACTCTGGGGCACGCTCTATCAAAATGCCAGTCCTTGCCATCCATTTATCACCTGCCGCATGCGCTCCTGCCGCACACGCTCCTGTCACCTGCACCACTCCGATAAGGCCTATCCCTAGCCTCTGGGGCAAACCATCAACTACACTGGAACTGATTTAAAACAGGGGGACTAGATCTACTGGCCATTTTATTAGGTACATCTGTGCATGTGCTCGCGTCTTAGGGGGCTAGCAAACATGTGGCGTTATCCTAAAAAATGTCCATTAATGTATGACACATGAATAGAAACGCTATGTGTGGAAATACTGTGAATCGAACAGTAATTATTGTTATTCATAAAACGTTTGAATTTCATGGTTCAATTCATCACTGGCCACTTTTGACCCACTATCAGGTGCACCTTTTCAAATGTGTAATTGTCAGTCATAATGCTACAAGAGGCTAGGCCTATATATTACTAATATTAGTGCAATTACAGCTAGAGCATTTCAATAACCACCACAGTCACACTGAAACATGACTGGGGAGGGGAGATGACAGTTTGCAATTAGCTTCAGTCCAAACATTACACTTTTTCAGTTTACAACCTTCTATCATCTCAGTTTACCCCTGGCTGTGCTCCTGGGATCTCTGCTGTCAACAAGGATTTTTTAATTTACTTTAAAGGGCCCATATTACGCCATTTTCTGATCTTGTGTTTTGTTTCATTCACACGTGTTTAACACACAAATATATTTAGTTTGACTTCTACTCTCAAACAGAAAACACTGTTTGTGATGTGATGGTAATACAGGAAGTGCTCCACTATGTTTTTAAACTCGCATACACCTTGACTGGAATCATTTGGATGATTTCAGCTCTGAAACTGCCAGTCTCCTGAACTAAAGGTAAAAAGTAGCTAGTTACTATCATTACATGACATCACAAGGTGGAACAGAGCGTTTTGAGCTTTGGAGATGCAACACAGACTAATAATAAAATGATTACTCAAACATGTGTGAATGAAAGAACACAACTCTGGTTATGATTCTGAAGAGATAACATTCTAAAATGTCTTAAAGATCACAAGAATAAATGTTGTGTAATATAGGACCTTTAGGACCTATATATGTGTATGCCTAGGGCCACAGACAAGATGATGAGCTTATTACAGGTATCAAAAGTACTGTAAAAATCCAGTTCAGTGGTCGTATATAATTTATTACAAAGCCTTACTGTGAAGCATAATACAGTTATGATACAATTATAATAAACAGCGTGGCTCCTCTTCAAGGTCATTTAGTTTGTGTTATGGATATGTACATTTCCAGATTTCTTCAGGTGATTTGCGTTACACCTTTTTTTACACACATGTTTCCATTGTAAATACAGGAATTTAGCTATATTCAGTGTCAGATGATGTTTTATTATTTTTGTCAGTTCAATCTGTTTAATCCCTGCGACTGAAAGCATGTCTTGCAGCTGAGAATTCCTGCTTTGTTTTTGTTTTCGTTTGAAGGTGTTCCCTGTTCCAAATAAAGACTAAAGGTGTTCATTTGCTATTCCACAATCAATCATAAAAGAGAGAGCGAGTCAGTCTGCTGTAAAAATGTGGGGGTGTTCTGCATCATGACTGCAACAGTCGTTAGGTCGGACTAATGGTTGCCAGATGTGCAGGTTACAACGGGACACAAACAGAGAACAGCTCCCTCTAGAGGCCAGTGTTGGTGCCAGCAGAGGATGTGGTGGGATTCTATTGTTCATAGAAACAGCTGGTAATGGGAGAATTTCCTGGAACAATAGGTCCCTGGCCTCTATTTAATTCTCCTCATAATTTTCAATACTCTGGATCGCGGAGGCTTTCATCTTTTACAGTTCAGTTGGTCTGTTCTAGTTGTTATGCCAGTATATACACATTCTTAAACATTTTTACGTTATGTTACGTATGTACAGCTAACATTTGACAAGCTGTTGAATGTAGCCTGTTTACAAGATTAAAAACTTTAATACTGCAATTACTACTACCACCGTTATCACAAATTAGAATAACAGTACTATTCTTACTACACAAATGCACTGTTGAAAAATGTACTTTCACTTCTCAGAGTATACTAAAGTGCTAGTATTTTGTATGGATTATATGTGGTAAGATTATTACTGCTACTGCTATGACTACACTGACTACTGCTATTACTATGCTACTACGTTTGTTTATAAGACATGTGCAAAACATAAACATATCTTTATAACATATTTTAGTACTGGCCCAGTAAACTTGCTCTTTAACTATTTAGCATGCTCCTCTCTCTCTCACTCAAACCTGCTGCTTAAAACCTTTTTTTATTTTTTTTTTCACTATGTCTGCTTTCAGAGCTTTGTCAGTGAACACTGGATTCCTGTCTCCACCAAATCAAAACAAAATCAAGTCATTTCTCTGACTGTGTTACACAAAGGTCCTGGAATCGCAGGGGCGGACTTCTCGGAGGTCCTTTGCTGTGCTGTAACAATAAATCGGTTTCAGTAGGTCCTGTCTGAAGGCTGCCCCGTAAATCTGAGATGCTGTTAAAGTCCTTGTGTATGTGTTCGGAGGGGAGTTCCTGGAAGGGTCTTAGCCTACTTCCTGTAGTTCAGTACAGTTAACATGGGGCGAGTGTGCGTTTGGTATTTGTGTTCTTAAAGGCTCCGGCTATGGTGAGGCCAGCTGTAGGCTTAAACAATGTGTAACAGATGCAAGAATTAGGGCTGCTCTGTTTGGTTATATTAACTCAAGGATTTGAAAGCGAAGGATATATCTACAAGCCTGATTTAGCGATATCTTCTAACTTGCATGACACAGTACACGGTGCTGAGTAAGGGTTTTTGGTTAAACTCAGTTAGGTGCAGCCAAAAAAATTGGCAAGTAATAAAGTAGCATGATAACATAGTGGTCATAATGACAAGATTTGGTGTCGTATAGTTTGCACATAGGCAGTATAAAGAAGTGAACTAATGGAGAGTGACGTCACCCATAGCAGGGTGTTTTTGGAGCGAATTTGGAGTTAGGTCCATATTAGGAACAGGAATTTATTTACATACAAAATTGTGAAATAAAAACACCAGGAACATGTAGAGTGGGTTAATACGAACATTTTAAGACTAAAATGGCAAGGTGCACTGCAGCAGCTACAGAGAGAGGAGCGACAGTTTTCCAATGTGAAGTAAATTGGAGCCAGAGTTGATGGAGATGGAATCACCCCCATGCTCACTTCCTGTTTGGAAATTTGTATATACAGTCTATGAGTTTGCATCATTCTCCTGTGCTTAGGGTTTCCTCACTCACCCCAATCACCAGACATATAATAATATAATAATATCTGTAAGATAATTATGTTTAGAGAGACGTTGAGTTTAAGTTATAAATTTATAAATCATTGCGCAATTATGTGCTTCGAGCAGCAAGTGTAATTAGCCCCTTTCTTCCTGAGATAAATAGTTGACGTAATTGGCTTCAATCATCACAATGGAGAACAAGTGTATTATAATTTGTTGTTGACTGTTACTAAGTTATCCCAGACATGATATCTTTGTTGTTGTAAAGTTGAAGTTACAACCATACTTTTACCACAGACCCTCACCCAATGTATAATCCATAATAAACTGTATATGTAACATTCACCAAGTATCAATCAGTCAATTTTATTTATCCTCTAGGGGTAATTTCAACACATTGAGTAGTCTTTAAGGAGGATTGGTCAGGATCAGGAGAGATGTACGTGCTGGATAAACTCAGATCAGCAAGTAAAATTAAAAGGGGATCCAACAGTTATAAAAGTACAATAATAAATATTTGAATGATTTATCTGTAACAGTTATAAGGTTTTTATGAATATTTTGTTACATCAACTTACAAAAAAAAATCTATCTTAAAAATTATTGTTTTGCCTGAAATGTTTCACAGTATGGCTTTACGCTTATATCCAAGACCAACAGGTGACCCGACCATCAGCAATATTGCAAGTTTTAAAGGTATTTGCAGTAACTGAATAAATGCAAGACAGATGGTTTAATGCCATACTATGGAATATTCACGCACAAGAACAGTTCTCCTTGAAGTATGGCATCCTTAACTCGTGTAAAGTTAGCTGTGTTTATGCTTGGGCAATTGCTTCAGATGCTGGCTTTGATAAAATGAGGTGCCAACCTTAATGCCTCTTCTATTGACATTCAGACATCGCAGGCCAGTTCATCTCAGACCCTCTTCTTCTGAATGACTGATCTCCTGAACCCACTTCCACCTCCCCCTCGCTCTACTGCGAGGGGGAGGTGGTTACTCACCGACATATCAAAGCACCAGTTACTGTCCCTACGACTTGTGCAATGTCACGTTGTCACAACGAGTGCTGTGTCACGTTGGGTTATTGCCATTTAGCTTATCTTGCTTGCATTTTTTATCATTACTACTTGCACATTTCATCATTACTACTCACCCGCAAGTGTTCATATATTCCAGTTATATACTGTATCTAAGGACGAGGTGGGCGAGGTGTGCAAAAATATCAAAATATCAATTATATCGTGATACTAAATTTGGTGATACAGTATCATTATTGTGGGTGCTGTATCAATATATTCTACTTATTTATTGGAAGGAAACTTGTTTATGCAATACACTTGACATATTCTCAGTTTTGACCATTAAAATAGATGTATTTTACATTGGCAGCAATACACAGATATATATCAGTATATCAGTCAACGTAATACCCTGTGATTCCCAGCCCTATTTTTCACAAAGCATCAGAAATGTGCTACAAAACAGAAAAGTTCAGAAATGTCCCTTTATAGAGGGATTATGAGACTACGTCACTTTTCGCACCCACCTGCATGTAATGCATACGGGCTATTAAGGCATGTTCCACTCATTAATGTTAATTTAGCATCATAATTTATTTTATCACATGGCAATAAACTGTTTTAGTGCCCTGACAACAGCACTAGCTAGTGTTGCGACTTCACAGACAGCGGCATTTTCTGCACTCAGGCTGCGTGCGCATCCACTGTGTTGATAAACAAATAATCCATCTATACCTGTGTTATCTTAATTTATCTGCTACCTCTATATCTAAGCATCTGTTTTGACTGTTCTTTCCAGATCCACATATCAAAGTGTGCGGAAAAAGGGACAACGTAAGGGAAGCTAAAGAAAGAATCATGTCCGTCCTAGACACAAAGGTATTGTATTTTATTCTTTGCTAATATTTATGCTCTTTTGCTCTGTCTCTGTCTGTCTTTCTCTTTCTCTCTCTTTCTTCCTCCCCTCTTCCAAAGTATTTAGCAAAAACCCTTTTATTCATCTCCCGCTGTCAGTCTGACAGATTGTAGACTGCAGGGCTCCATGGATTGGCAGTAATCTTGGGAGGCATTCACATCAAGGGCTCTGTCATGTGTGCATATGGACAGCGTTCCCATAGCAACACAGAATCACATAGCATGATGGGAGTGCGGCAGCACCCCCTTGGGGCGGACAGACATTTGTGCATTCATCCCAGAACACATTTGGAAGACATTATAGCACTGCATTGCATACGTTTTTTCTGTGGAGTTTTGGGTTAGTGTTTTAAATAGTTTCTGTCATGAAATTAGATTATGATTTTTAGAGGAGAAAGTAAAGAGCTTTAATCATGATAATTTGTTATTTTTTATTTTGTTTTGTATTAGCGTGGCCACAGAACTTTAACTCAACCAAGGAAAATTAAGAACAGAACAGACCCTATTAAAAAGTATTTCCTAAAAAGAAAAATAAATATCACTATCTCATCTGGTAGAAGACTACATTATTTTGAATTAAAGTAATGTGTTTTCAGGCAGTTTAATAAAAATACAAAGGAAGTAACATTTAACAGAATCGAGAACACATTTTTTACGCATCTTGTAGCCTATTTCTAGGTATAATCTTGAAATCTATTTTGCTGTTTTTTACCCATTACTCAGAATTAGGGACATATTTCAGTCAGTGATGTAAGTAAACACGATTTAAGCGCCGCCAGTAAAGCGGCACCAGTAAAAGGGACATTGGGCGGATTGACAAACTGATCCGTAAGGCGGGTTACGTGATCGGCTGTGAACTGGAGACATTTGTCACAGTGAGGGACAGGAGGACACTGGACAAACTGCTCTCCATCATGGACACTCACCTACTGCACCAGACTATAGAGGGACAGAGGAGATAATACTCCCTACAACTGTACAACAACTCACCCACTGCACCAGACTATAGAGGGACAGAGGAGCTCATTCTCCAACAGGCTCCTACAGCTCCGCTCAAACAGTGAGAGATTCAGGACTATATTCATACCATACTCCATACAGATGTACATCAACTCACCCTTATGTAACAGATAATACTCCCTACAACTGTACAACAACTCAATCTTAAGTAATGGATAACCTTATGCCCTGTCAGTCAGCATAGTATTTGCACTGTCGTTCTTGTCTCTTGTATATGGCTGTGATTTTACAGTTTATTTTATAGTTTATTACAAGTCAAAGTAAAATAGAAAAATTATTTTACTTTGACTTGTACATATACATCTATTTTTATAATTATGTCTCATTTGACACCTGTCTCTTGCTCTTTTTTGCTATACCATTCTATTTTTGTTACTCTCTGTTATTATATTATATTGTGATCAGTGAGCTACTGTATTCAAATAATTTCCCTTGTGGATCAGTAAACTAAGTCTAAGTCTAATGTCTAAGTCTAATATAATTAACAGGGATGCACCGATACAGCTTTTTCTGTTCTCATATCAATTCAATACGATTGGTAGTTTCTCTCCCAATCATGACCATAAATACTCTTATTTCATCAGTTTATACATTCAAACAGGATATCGGCTGAACCAGTACTTGGAAGCTGATATCCCGTACATCTAATTTTTCAAGATCAGTGCCGATAATAGGCCTGTTACAATAATTACTATTTTGAGTTATCATTCACTATATGAAATCTGAAACAATACTTTGAAAGAAAAGTATAAGAAGAAATACTTTGAAAGAAAATACTTTGAAATTTTTGTTAATTTTCTGGTTATATGATAAGATTTAAGCTGTTAAATGTTGAATTAATAACTTTAATAACTATGACACATTACAGACACAAACTAATTAAGTGTGTCATTCTGTTGTTTATTTACTGAGCGTGTATTAGCCATATTTTAGATCCAGTATAGTTTTTAGGGACATTTCTAGTACTTTAGGCCATATATTTGTAGGAATGTAACGATATCCAAATTTCTCAATACGATATTTTCACGATATGTATCTCACAGTAAGATATTTATTGCGATATTCTGTAGAGGCTAACAAAACTGTGAATATACTACTTTTTCCTTTAAAAATGCCTTAAGATTTAAGAGTTAAGATTTAAAAGTGCTTAATTAGTCATTTCATTGTGTAAATTGGACTGAAACAGAGCAACGGATCATGGTATATGTAGTTCCCTCTGTTTCTTTTAGCTATTGCTGCACCATAGCCATAGCTTAAATTTATTTTAAGCAAAGCCACTTGAGATTCGATATATTGTGACGACCCACGATATTATTGACTTTTGACGATACAATATCATGATATTACAGCCCTATATATTAGTTTCAATATTAGGCGACCTTGAGTGTCCAGAAAGGCGCCTAATAAATAAAATGTATTATTATTATTATTATTATTATTATTATTATTATTATTATTATTGTTATTATTATTATTATTATTATTATTATTATTATTATTATTATTATTATTATTATATTGTTTCTCGTGTATATTTCCTCCAACAGTATCTGATCGGTGCAACTATAGTAATTAATGATCTGTGTTTGAATGAGCCCATATGCTTGCTGTGTGCTGACTGTGTATTGATGCGGAGCAGGGGCTATTATTGGTCACTGTTTGACTCTGGGCTGTCCTCTCACCTCATTAGAGTAACAGGGTGACTCTGAAGATGGACGTCTCTCACACTGAACACTCCCATGTCATCGGAAAAGGAGGAAACAACATCAAGAGAGTGATGGAGGAGACGGGCTGTCATATCCACTTCCCCGACTCCAACCGTAACAATCAGGCAGAGAAAAGCAACCAGGTATGTTCTCTCTGCTATAGTATGTTTACATAAGCCTCAATAAAGCCAGTACGTACGATTTACATTTAGAATTTACGGGCTGCTTAGTGTATGTAATGCCTGATGATAAATATGTATCAGATATCGGCAGTGATATATAACATTTTGATGGACTGGATATCGGTCCTACGATACCCGTCCAGTTGATATCCCATTAGAGTATATAAATTGGTGTAAAAAGACAATTTACTAAACTGTCAGTAACTTAACTTTTCTGATGAATAGTCTGTCACATCCATGTCCCCATGAAGAGTTAATGCTTTACCTGGAATGTTCCACAGTATAGGCAGGCAAAGCAAAGGCATCTCCATGGGGACACGCTGCAGACCGTCTACTAAAAAAGTTACCTATTTTTAACTATTAAATTATCTAATGCAAAAATTGTCCAAACAGGCAGGCAATGTAATTAGGATGTACCATATTTTTTGTGTAGAGCTGTATCTATGTATAATATAGTCCAGACATTTATTTGATTACTAATTTAGTTGACAGTTATCACAGTAATCAGTTAGTTGCAATTAATTCACTTGTTTCATATTGTTCCAAAGTATATTGTTTCTTTTATTTATTTATTTTTTCACCTTCTGATTAATTATGTAAATTAGTGACTACCTGTAATATTATTTTTTTTTATATTGAAAATGTAAACCTTTTAATCCAACTCAACCAGTTCGTTTGTCTGTCGTCTCACCACCTCGACCCTCTGCTGTTGCACTTCACTGACTAACTTCTCATCTGTAGCAGGCAGGATGCTCAAACCTTCCAGCTGTTTTGATTGGCCGGGCCTGGGGAAAGCTTGATGTTTTCGCTGGCCTCACGAAAAGTGTGCAGGACGGTGGTGTAATTACCATCTAGGTGTAGCTGAGCAGTTGTGTTAGCACGCAGCAGGGCACATCATCAGTCACAGTGTATGCCAGGTGCTCCTCTCTGCACCTGCCAAAGAAGTACACTGACAAGCGGCTTAAACAATTTTGATTAGGTTTGAATTAATGGCCTAACCAAATGCCACAGCTATGATTAATACTGTACTTTCCCTTATTTATTTAAATGTTAGGATTATAATACACCTTAAATGCCCCCTCAATCATGGACAGAAAATATATTTTTAAATTTGCAAAAATATTATTCAAAAAGGTTTGAGGTTTTGCTCAATTTGAAATCCGCAATGCATCTTCTTTGTCATTTTTACAATTTACCTTGGATAACGTTTGTGAATTTCCATATTTCTTTTGACCATAACTGTGCTGTTGCTGTCATGAAATAACCAGATTTGGTGTTGTGTCCAGGTGTCCATCGCAGGTCAGCCAGCAGGAGTGGAAGCAGCCCGGGTAAAAATAAGGGTATGTCCAATTTTGAAATCTATTTACTGTGCCCAGAATACATCTTTTAGATATCATAAGATCACTCCCTTCAGGCCATAGACTGTATAAAGAAGTGGACTAAGGGAGTGTGACGTCACCAAGAGCATTCGCCTCCAGTCAAATGAAGCTCGTGGAGGCTAGCAGTTACAGGAGTGAACTGAGTTTCATATTAGGAGGAGAAATTTATTTACAGACAAAATAGCTAAATAAAAACACCAGGATCACGTAGAGCGGGTTAATATGAACATTTTACATATCAGGTTTGTGGCCATACCGGCTTGTCAAAGCCTGATCTCGTCAGATCTCAGAAGCTCAGCAGGGCCGGGCCTGGTTAGTACTTGGATGGGAAAATCAGGAGCCACAGTGGGGCGCCAGTCCCAGAAACTGTCATTGTGTCCTTAGGCATGGCACTTCACCCACATTGCCTTGTATGAAAGTTGAGTGTGTGTGAGTGATGGTGGTGGTCGGAGGGGCTGATGGTGCAGATTGGCAGCCTCGCTTCCGTCAGTCTGCTCCAGGGCAGCTGTGGCTACAATAGTAGCCTACCACCACCAAGTGTGGAGTGAATGAATAATGATCTGTAAAGCATCTTTAAGCGCTATATAAAACTGATGCATTATTATTATTTTACTGAAGTTGATGGAGCCAGAAGTGCCCCCATGCTCACTTCCTATTTAGAACAGCTAGCGGATTAGCTATGTCCTTTTATGTATACAGTCTATGCTTCAGACTGTGAAGCACATGCACTGTATGCACTGGCGTGAAAGTCCCCTTACTCTTATTTCTGTAAAATTTTATAAGTGATATTTAAGCAAGCCATTGGGACTCATTCAACTCATGACATAATTCTTCACATTCTTCTTATATATTGTTGTAGATTTTAGTTTGAAATGTCGGATTATTTCTTTGACCAAGAAAAATGCACTTCAACCTCCGCTCAAAAGGGAACAAGCTGGAAACTTGGATTTAAACTGGTCCCAGCTCGACTTCTCATGCGTCACCAAAATGACAGCCAAATGTTTTGTCCAACACTGACTTGCAGAGGACAGACATGAATAGAAAATTTTGTTTCTCACAGTACTGCTGAAGGTGTGGAAAAAATAGATGAAAGACGTAGCAGATGTAGCCAGATTATCTTTTTCTCTGGAGATCGACTGATATGTTTTTGTTTTTTGTTTTTTTCATGGCTTTGATTGATTGTTTAGAATCCAGAGAAACGGATGGCTGATAAGGTCTGCCGATATTTTTTGGCTGATATGTAGTGCAGTTTTTCTCCCAAATATACAAATTTAATTGATTTGATTGACTACCCTACAAATTGGATAAGAAAGCATTGTCGTCTTCACATTGAAGTGTTCAAATGAAACTTTGTGCGATTTTTTAGGCAGAACAAAATATCAGCCTGTGCTGGAGATTTAAGGCCAATAGCCAGTACACTAAAAAGTGCAACTATCAGCCAGCAAATACAGTATATCCCGTCTATCTCTATTTTTCTCCATGGACATTGTTCTAAATATGGGTTAGGGCAATATCTGAAACACCAACAGCTATAGTCATTCAGAGGTATGTATCGTTCTTGATCAAAACTATATCAATGTAATCTTTATTATGGTATTACTTCTTACTGTAAACAAACAGACGTCCAGACAGCCAGCGTCCTGACCTAACTCCTACCTCACGAGAGCAGCCCAAGGGACCGGGTACTTTGCATTCACACAAAGTCCAGCACTTCCTCTGTGCCGCAGGCTCCATTCCTGACTGACTCCTGACCACTTCCCCTTGAACCAGTGTAGAACTCAGCTAGGACCTCGCTCTCTTTGACAGACTCATGTTCAGTGTATTTCATAGTGTTTTATTTCTCAAGTTTCTGTCTGACTGGAAGGTTGACCTATTGCCTCCCACACGAGCACTGACCAAGACTAACAATGGTGCGGATGAGTGAGAGAGTGAGGAGTGTGATGAGGAGAAAAGTTATCTGTGAGGAGTTTAGTGGAATCCATTGTACAGATGTCCTCAAGGCTGTGTGCACAAACACTAGCCTTGGTCAGGTCATCCACTAGTTTCTATGTCTGGAAAAAGTGTTCTAAATTTGACCTTAGAGTAGCAGTACCGATGAGTTTTTATTGTAAGCCATAGAGAAGCAGAAAAGTGTTCTTGTGTCCAAAGAACACATGGAGGGGATAAGAAGGGTGGATCAAAGGCAGATTTCCTTTACTTTATTAAATAAAGCCAGATATTGATACTTATCACACATCTCTCTTAACCTGTGCTCTTATGAAAGAGAAGGCGAGCAGCACTCACACAACAGTCCTGTTTTAATCACTCACAAGGCATTCATCATTTGACTTTTGACTGATAACAAATTGTTGAACCACTAAGTAATCTTATTTATCCAGTATTACATTACTATTACAGACTGAAGAAAGTACTAATGCCATAACCATGATCTAGGCAAACTGTGCACATATGGTTCAGTCAGTTCATATTGAGTCTAGTGCTACATTTTGCATAAAATCTTCCTGTTCTTCACAAGGATTATAAAGGTCACTGTGTTGGCAGGTTAGACTTAGTTCATTTATCTGTTTCTGTCTATGCATTTCACAGGCTGCAGAGCTTAGTGATGGGTGGTCCTGAGACCACATCCCTCTGGAACCAGAAGTGGTTTGTTTGTGCCTTTCCCAGAACAATGCAGTGAGACTGGAGCACTGGACCTTTGATCCCACTCGAAGTCTATATTCTCCACATTATTTAAAGGCACAGGCTCATTCAGTCTGTTGTTGAGGTGATTAAAGCTTGAGGAGGAGATGATATACAGGTGATGAAAGCTTTCACCTTTCTGCAGTTTGACAATGTTTCCATTCTTTTTTTAAGTCTGGATAATGGGTGCATTTACACTGAACACACATTAGTCTCATATGTGGCAGGTAGACTTTCTAGAAAAAGCTGAGTTCAGCGTTCTCTTAAATCAGTCCATTCTTCACTGAGCTCTGGCTCCTGCTGCTCTGCTTGTTCTGTGCCGTGTTTCCCTCCACACTGACCTACATTTCTGAAGCCCTCAGAGAGCTTTGCTGAAACGTGATAGAATTGTAAGGCCAAGCACATATGGGACTGATCAAGGGTGCATTTCTTTGGTCGGAGCAATTCATGCTGCTTGCCCTTCACTGGCAGCCAAAATCGGAGTGGCACTGTTTCCGAGATCCAGTGTTTGGATAACACACTCTGCATATGTGAGTCTGTGAATGGGCGTGTCCCTGTAGGATTCCTCTGTGTGCATGTCTAATGTCTAACTATGTGTACTTTTAATGTAAGCCCATTTGTCTAAAAGACTAAGTGCTGCCTGCTAGGACTTTTATTGTTGCTTCAGTTTAATAGCAGTGTCCACTTATACTTGAACAGTTAAATAAAAGTATTATTATATTTTTAAATGTTTCTACGATCTTGGCTTACTTACTTTTAGAATTCTTTTTACTATGGAATTTTGGCAGTGTTTAAAACAGGTGCACAGCAGAAGAGTGGTTTCCTATTAGACTGACGTACTGGACCAATATAGTTAGTGCGCACCTCTAACTACTGTTTATATAGATGTGGGTTTAAAATGTGTTAATAAAATCTAAATGGCGTGAATTTCATAAAAATTTATAACAATAATACATCTGCCTGTGAAGTCAATGCCCTCAGATCACTTAAGTGTAGGCCTGTCACAAGAACAGATTTTTAAATCTGATATATGCTGAAGTAAATATACAATAGTGAAACTAATTTATGACACTGACACAATAATCCAAGTGCAGATTTAAAGCACAAAAACTAAATCTAAAATATTGTTTAAAAAAATCATGAACTGCAATAAATAAACAGCAGAATGAAACACTTGGTTTGCATCTGTAATGAGTCACAAAGGTTATTAATTTAACCTCCTACGACTCAGATCTTATTGTATAGTCAAAAATACTAATACTAATACTAATACTACTACTACTACTACTAATAATAATAATAATAATAATAATAAAGTACCATTAATGCAAAAGAAACATATCGTATTGAACAATTCATACAGTAATTACCTACTTGAGGGCATATTATAGATGCTTGGTAGAATATGCAACACACTCTTACCAGCTGCATGTGAAATAAAAAATAGCAGTTCATTTGGACCCCCCAGTACAGAACCATGGACACAGAGAAAAAAAGAGAAGAACGTGCTTGCGCTGACAGGTCTTGTTGTGTGATTTTTATCTGACAGCTAAAACCGTTCCCCCTTTCCCACAGAACATTTAACAGCGTGCGTTTGGTGTACAGTACATTGCATGCTGCACCTTGTATCGATTATGCTCTTATGATTTATTTGAGCTGGCAGCCTGCGTGCCACGTTCTACCACCCTCCACTAAATAAAACCTTGTTATGTCTGAACGTCAATGCATATAAGTCCTGTCTAAGTAATAGCCCCTCCCTATACACTGTTTTTACTCCATGTCCAGCTGGAGCCAATCGCGCGCATAGAATAAAGGTGATAAAAGCTACTGTGCTGTGCATGCTAGCCTTTTTATATTGTAGACAGAAATTGCTACGCTTCACTTTTTCATGACAGTTTAATGATAAGCTTTCCAACTTCGTGCTGTGGGAGTGTTCTAGCGGGCAGCGTTTTTTGACTCAAATTGAAAATATTTGTAGATGTCAGTGTCACCCAGTTGTTTTGCTTTTCACTAACGTTGTACACCCACACATTGGACAACAGTTGGTAGAGCGTTTGTCCACTGATCCGAATGTTGGCAGTTTAAATCCTCAGTACAGAGTACATTTGTGTATGAATGTGTTTGTGGAAGGGTGAGTGTTTCCTTGATGTAAACGCTCTGAGTGCCTTCAAGGTGAAAAAGCGCTATATAAAAATGTAACCATGACCATGTGAACATTTCTGTTTTCTGTCATAGGAACTCCTTCCACTGGTTTTGTCATTTGAACTTCCAGCCATCATGCAGGCAGACCCCAGCTCGCCCACTGTCCAGCACATCTCTCAAACCCACAACCTCACCGTGTCCTTCAAGCCCCCCACCCGCCTCTACAGAGCGACTGGAGTGGTACGCGGGTCACAGAATAACGCCAATGCAGTCAAGGTATACAATTACTCAGACAGTTTTCAATTTAGTGTTTGTGTGTCATTATATAATATGTATAAACCCTATTCAGAAGCGTTGGTATATTTTTTTGAAGTGTGATATATTCCTGAAGTATAAATATAGAAAATAAACGATAATATTGAAACTAATATATTCCACTGACACAAAAACTCAAGAGCAGATTTAAACCACAAAAATTACTCTAAAACTATTCTAAATCTACAATATTGTTAAAAAATCATGAGCTGCAATAAATAAATGGCCAAATGAAACAGTTTAGTGCTTAGTTTGCTTCTTTAATGAGTCGTAGAAGTTATTTATTCAGCTTTTTACAGCTCAAATCTCAGCATAGCCAAAAAATAACCACAAATTTTCCAGAAGTACAAAAAAAAAGTCCCCACGATAAATATTGACCACCAAAAAATATAGTTCCAGCTTTCATATACTGAACGATATGTCGATATAGTAATTCTCGTGACAGGCCTAGTTTGAGGTTTCACACTTTGGGCTCTTTCAAACAACACTCTGCTCTGTTACTGCTAATCATTGTAGCCATAGTCTTTCTGTCTAGCCCATAAATTGGCATTACACTGGGTAGTGGATACTTCCTGATAGAGTTACACAATTAATTGCTCTAAATTCGCTAAGGCTGCGGTTATTTAAGTAACAGGCCCTGTCCACAACAGCGCTCGGCCTTTTCCGTCTCTAGAGCAGTGATCATTTCCGCCCTGGTTCTATCTCTGGGGTTTTTGCTGTTGCTCTGAACAGTGGATAGATTACAGTGACAACTAAGAATGTCAACCAGTTTTCCATCTACTGTGAATATTTCTGGCCTTTAGCTCCGTGGTTTGTTTTGCCATCAGGTTGTTAACAGAAAAAAAAAAGAGAATGTGCTAACTTCAGCCACAGCTTGTTAGCAAGGGCCAGAGTTCAGTATTGGCAAATGGGAATTAAATCAATTTCAGAAGCTATATCATTCTTTATTTTGCCTCTGTTTAGTGTTTAAACAGTGTAATAGCCTACAACAATTAGGTGTACATTAGAAGGAGGCTTAACATGACATTCAGCTATTGGCACCGCCACAGTGTTTTTCCTCACAGTAATCGTAACTCAAAATTTGATATCGGAACATCCCCAGTGACAACGTGTTTACAATGAATACTGTGAAAGGTAGGTCTTTTTGTCCTGATTGATACTAATTTGTATGAAGTGTCTGTCTTGCCTAAGGACACAACACCAGTCTCCATTTGAGCCACTGTTGCCCTACTGTAGCACCTGCTATTCCCAGCGGTCTCCCATCCAAGTACTAACCAGGCCCAGGCTTGTTTAGCTTCTGAGATCTGACAATATTGGGCATTCACAAGCAGCGGCATGGCCACAAATTACCTTGAACTTGTGTAGTTTTATGATACTTTAACTCTGTCTTCTACACTTCTCTAGTTGCAGATGTTACCGTTTCACACTTCCTCACAGTGACCACCTGTCAGAGAGTTGCTTGTAATTTGACATTGTAAGCCTCACTGACCCTGTCGGGATTTCACACTTTTGAAACTATCAAAACTTTCATTTCATTTTATTTCAGATGGATGACTTCTTTCCACTTGCAGCCATGTCTGTGCTGTTTTTGTATGTGTTAAACCCTTTCCCAAGCCTCCTCCTTTCTCTTTTTGTGTTGACTTTAAACTGGTTTGCTCCTTGGGAATAGTAATCATCATACTGCATATACACATGTCTAAGCTGTGGCATTTGGCTGAGCTGTGGTTTGGGAAACACAGCCCAAGAATCTTCTTATTGTCTCTGCCAGTTAATACCCCACTTTTACTGTACAAGTCTCTGTTTAGTTTGCCAGACACTGCATTTGTGTACATTATACTTGCATTCATTCACGCTCTGGTCTTACTGTGGCCTACATTAGAGCATACTTTCATGTGTGTACAGTAAAGGACAGTTTGGTTGTGGAGGCTGGCACTTCTCTGCTCTTGTGGTGGGTCTGAGGGGTCAGTCATCGGGAGCAGTGTTGTCAGGAAGCCAGAGGATTACAGGAATGTTTGGTGTGAGACCCTCCAAACACCTCTGAAGAGAGCCAAACTCTGTGAAGGACTGGCCACAACACGGACTACTCTGCCATGTTGGAAATGCCTCTTTTTTAAGGCCAAGTGACGGCTTACAGAGCCACATTTGGACAAAGACAAAAGACTGTAGTAATACAATGGAAACTGTCATGTTATTTTATGAAAAGTTGTTTTTCTTCCTGTTGCTTTTTTTTATGTAGAGTTTCAGACAGTGCTGATTTGCTTTTTTTATTAGATACAATATTTGTATATACATTCAATCAAACAATTATATTTCATTCAATTTGGAGGCTAACACTGGTCTAGTATATGGTAGATAAGCCCAAACAGCAGAATAACATTTTTACGGTACCTTTATATGGTAATACTTTTTTAAAAGTGTAAATCTGTTAATATATTATGAACACCTACTTGCCTGCTAATTAGAGCTTAATTGATCTCTTGATGGAGTCTAAGTTGACCAAAATATATTTTATTTACTTTATTGAGACTATAAAGACTTGCATGGACCAGGAGAAGGCTTGGAGTGATTTACATCCATTCTGGTAATAGACTTAATAGTTTTGAGATCTGTTGATAGTACAACATGTAGCCTGTTTTTTACTTGACTAATCAGCGCACAGGTCATGCCTTAATTTATTTAGTTGACTCATTTTAGGCAGGTAAAATAATGAGACTTAATGGAAAAGTATTGTATTTGCGCCCCTTTGAAACATAAATGCACCCTCAGTTAATTTGGTCTGGACTTGGGCCTGGTAATAATTATTGTGGTGAAATAAGCCCTATGGTACTGTACGACAAGAACCTGATCTGACATCTACAGTGCGGTCACATGTCATCCTTTCACCTGGCTCATGATTGATTGCAGCAGACTATATGAAGCCCCTTCAGCTCCGGTGCTCATTACCTTGTCATTTGTGTCCCAGAGGGGCACTGCCCTGCTGCTGGAGCATCTGGCCGGCAATCTGGCCAGCACCATCTCAGTCACCACACACCTGGACATCGCACCCCAGCATCACCTCTTCATGAAGGGGCGCAATGGAAGCAACATCAAGCACATTACCCAGAGAACAGGGGCACAGATCCACTTCCCCGACCCCAACAGCCCCCAGAAGAAGTCCACCGTCTACATCCAGGGCACCATCGAGTCTGTGTGTCTGGCACGCCAGTATCTCATGGTCAGTATATATTTTTTGGCTCATAAATCATTAAAATAACAGACCTTCATCATATAATTATACAAATTTTATTTTATGATACCCAAACCACTCAGGCTCAGACTGGGAAAGGAACTAGAGATAGACTGATGTATATTAGTTGGCAGATATATCGAGACAATATTTGCACTTTATAGCATATCGGCTATCGTTAAATCTCCCACAGAGGCTGATATCAGCTATCTAAATATGTATAAAGGGTACGCATAAAGTTAATTTGAACACTTTAGTCCAAAAAGGATACTGCAAAATTACATACCTCTCTTATTCAGTTTGTAGTTAAACAAGGTTGTGGATGAGTTTGTACTAAATTCAAATTAGATCATTTGGCCCTACATATTGGCACAAAATTTCCAGCTGAACTCATCTCTCATCAGTTAAGCAATCGATCTCTACCTGAAACACATTTTTTACCCACTTTTGCCAGTACCCTCTTAACATTATGGATTCTAATTCATCAAGAGCTGACATTTATAGTAAATAATATTTTATGTCTATTCATAGTTAATCTTGTTTTCACAGCGTATAAGATATAAATGTTGTAGAATGTTTTAGAAATTAATTTTGGGTGGCCTTTTCGGTTTACCGTTGTCTTCTTGTAAAATGTGAGTTATAGCACATCCTGCAAAGCGAAGGTTAGATTGTATAAATTATAGCAGCCGCATACAAGTACTCTGTTGAATCTGTATTTGACTCTGTTTGGCTGGGGTCCGTATACAATCATTTTGGTAACGACAGCGGATGCGGTTCTTCCAGCCTGTAATTCCTAAGTCAGTACATTTACATTTTTAAGACCAGAGCCTTGGTTTTAAACTTCTGCTGGTTCATAATGTGTTGTGGTCACTTTTGACTTATTGCCCTTGACCACAAAGCTCCCCTCATTGGAATAACTGGGAGTCGCAATCAAATACCAGTTTGAAAAATGAAGAAGAATGAGAAACGACCAATCTTTAATTACATTTGGTTAAAATTGCTGCTGAGCTGGAAGATACAGGACAACTCACCCGTAAACATATTTGGCTCTGTGTTTGGATAGCCATAATTCTCCCTGCTTTCTTTTGTCTGCGGTCTCCCATTTGGCCCCCGGGACACTTAGCAAATGCCAGAGCTGTTGTACTGACTAAACACAACTTTCACTAGGTCTGAACTTGGCACGGTAGAAGCCTCAGTCTGGACAATAACAAACAGATAATTTACGTGAAGTGATTTGGCCCAGTTGAGGTACTCACACAGACGAGTATAGCAATGGGGAGCTGTAATGTATTTAGCAGAACAGTGTAAACATAGACATATAGCACCATCCATAGCTTTGCCCTCAGTGATTTGGCCTCTTCGTTGGACGCTAGATTACAGCTCCAAGCTTCTCAAAGCCAGCCTGGGCCCATTCTTTGTCGCTAATTACACCCACTTACAATAGTTTTCAGCAGTTCACCCAAAATATCATAGTCTGTGGTGCCTGTGGTGTGGCTGTGATCATGCAAAACAGATCGGTGTAGGAGGAATTCCCCACACTTAAGAGTGGATTCCAGCTAAGAATAGTATTTATTGATTCAAGCTGATATATGTAGGTCAGTGTTTGATCAAGTATGTTAAAGACACCATAGATGTACCCTGTTGTTGTAAAGTAAAAGTACAGATATTGAAGCAAAAAATACTCAAGTAAAATTTAAAGTATCACAAGACAAAATCTGCTGAAGTAAAACAGTAAAAAGTAAAAGTATTTTGTGCAGATTCTGAGGTCTAATAAAGCTTCAAATGTAGTGATTTTAATAAAGATTTGTGCTGAATTTTGTTCAACAGAAACAACTGAATTGCTTGTTTTTTTCCTGGCAGTTTTTATTTGTATATTTTTCTTTGCTCAAACTATAAACATGTTAAAGTCTTTTTTGCAGATCTCACATAATAATAAAAAATACTTTTACCTTTCAGTCCTGTTCAAAATGTAGTGAAGTAGAAAGTACAGATACCTGCTCTGAAATGTAGCACAGTAAAAGTAAAAAGTATCCACTTTGAAATGTACTTAAAGGTGCATTGTTTAACTTTTCTGGTGGAGGGTCCGTCAGATGCATTTCTTCATGGAGATGTTATTGCTTTGTCTGGAATGTTTCACAGTGTGGTATAAGACCTTTCTGCACGGAGACCAAACCAGACCAAGTTACAGGTCACATCTGTGGAGCGACAACCCCGCTCACAGTCAGAATGCCTGTTTTTTACTGGGTGTTTCTTAACTATAAAACCACCTGTAATTGAAGAAATATAAGGTGGAGCTATTTAATGTCATACTGTGGAGCATTTCAAGCAGAGCTATGACATTTCCATAGAAACAAGCAGGTGACGGACCCCCAACCAAAAAGTTACATAGTGCACGTTTTACTTTACATTTACTTCGGGAATAACAAAAGAATGTGTTTTTATTTTATATATATTTAAGGGCTGCTTGCCGCTGGTCTTAATGTTCGACATAAAGGAAGATATCGAGGTGGAGCCACAGTGTATCACAGCGCTAATGGAACAACTGGACGTATTCATCAGCATAAAGCCAAAGCCAAAACAGCCAAGCAAGGTTAGTCACCCACATACCACAAAGTAAAATACCTCTCCCCACAAAGGTAAAATCACACCTTTTGTTTGAAAAAACAGTGTCTGACTTGCTTAAATTCAACGTCAGGCAAATCAAACAGGAATGAAATACACTACTGCTCCAGATGCACTCTTTACTGTTGGAATGCCCGGGATTGAAGTAAATTAAAGATCGTCATGTCTCATTTCATCACCATTTTGGTTTAAAACTGCAACTTAAAACCAAACAGGAAATTTGCCATTCCCACACAGCGCGAACTCTGGAGAAAGTATAGACCAGCAGATCTTGCCTGCTCCACCTGATCCTCACAGGCCCGCAGTGATCACTTTACACCTCTGAAAAATAGTAGTCGCATGCACTTCTACTCCACTGTGTTGTTTTAACTGGCTGTTTGAATTTTCAGTTTCGATACCGATTTTGATACTATAGCTTTAAGTATGTGCCGATATGAACCGATGCTAGTGCAGAGATTGAAACAAAAATAAAATAAGACTATTCCAAATGTGTTATGCATCTTATTTTTATCCTTCATGTAACTACAGAGCAGCTTTGTGTAAATAAAAGTTCAAATATTATGAGACTTTCTGGGCCAGTTATAACCAGTAAATAGTTTTATTACATGAATTTATAGGCCCAACCAGTATATTGGCTGAACAGATATACAGAAGTATCAGACTGCGGCATCCCTTTTACATATTACATACATTTGCATCTGGGGTTAGCATAAAATGTACAAGCCAATAATTTTTTGATAATTGCCATTCCCACACAGCGCAAATGCTTGAGAAAGTATGGGCCAGCAGATCTTGCTTTTATGCTCCATCTACCCCAGTGAAAAATAGTAGTTGCATGAGCTTTTACTCCACTGCGTTGTTTTAACTCGCTGTTCAAATGCGTATGATTTACAAGCATCTTAACACACCTGTTGGACACATGTGCTTTTCTCAAAACCAGACGTTAAAATTAGCCTTGGACTGCTGCGTTCCTATTCATATTTCCTTCTCCTTATGGCCTGCAAACTTTGAGATACCCATGCCCTGCACTGACTGAGCCAAAGCCCCATGCCTATGCTTGACAGCTCCATAGAGACTTGTGCCAAGGTGCCAGTGTAAACACCAGCCCACTCTTTACAAATTCTTCAGTTAAACATTTTAATGAGGTGACAGCAGTAATCATAGGTACAGTCCAAAGTTCGCCTTTTTGTTACCAGCATGCTGGCAGGGTTAAAAAGGCATGCTAGAGAAATGGGACGTGCTCAGAATACATTTTGTTGAGAATTTATTCCAAATGGAGAAAGAAAAGAAAGTAGGATTTGGAGTCAAGTTTCTCCTGATGTGGAAAACTGTTCATTTTTGGGCTCTGCAAAAATGAAAATTAAACAAATTAATCAACAGCACATGTTTCTTTTGTTCATAATTTCATGTTGATGTGGTCTTGAACACCAGAGTGCAAATTGAGTCCAAGTCATTTTTACTCATTTTACAGTACATTTAGGTGTACTAAAGTATTTCCCTACCAGGAGTACAGGGACGGGTAAAATGGTCTTTGTGGTACATTTTATATCCTTAAAGGTGCAGTGCACAACATTACTAGTGGAGGGTCCACCACCTGCTTGTCCCTATGGAAATGTCATTGCTTTGTTTAGAATTATAATGTTCCACAGTATAGATTTAACCTATCACAAGAGAGACAAGCAGGTTACAACACTACACTACATTATAATTCAGATCTGTGGAGAGTCGCCCCGTTATCATTGTTATAATCGGGAATGTACTAGGTAACAAATGTATAATGACTAAAGAAATACCAGTACTCAATAGGGGGTACTCAAGGTTGTGAGAATGCTTAGTTGGTACTCGAGACAAAAAGGTTGGGAGCCACTGGTGTTGTAGATCCAGTTAGAAAAACATGCTCTTCCTAAGTTTTATTTTACAATTTTGTATGCATCAACATTTCACAGAAAAGACTGGCTCATAATAGGGCTATTATGAACTATTTATATAAATTGTTAACTAATATAAGCTCATTTCTTACACATGTATCTGTAAATCAGACAGATGGTTTGTTATGCAATCGATTGAGACTTTGCTCCCATGTCTCCCCATTTCTCCCACACAGTCCTGTTTACTCTGCTAATCGGAGCTTAATTCCCCTCTTCCTTCCTCCCTCTTGTGTCTCTGTCCTCTCCCTCACTCCCTATTTCTGATGCCAACATTCCCAGTTCTATCTATCACAAGCTTCGCCCCTTTGCCCTGGATGCTCATCTTTATTGTAAAGCTGCATTGTGGAACTTTTCTAGTGGATGGTCCATCAAATGCTTTTCTTTGTTGAGATGCTTTATCCGGAATACTTCCGAGTATACATACATTAAACCTTTCTATCTTCATGGAGACAAAACCAGACCAAGTTACTTGTTACTTTATTTCCATATTTTATTTTATTTTTACTTGTACATATACAATTACATAATTATGCCTATTTGGCACCAGTCTTTTCCTTTTTTAAGTGTAATTACAGGTCAGATCTGTGGAGAGACAACCTCGCACACAGTCAGAATGCCTGTTTTTGTAGGTATTTTTGAGCTATAAAACTGAATAAATGTAAGGTAGAGCTGTTTAATATCATACCGTGGAACATTCCAGGCACAGAAAACACATATCCATAGAAACAAGCAGGTGACAGACCCTGCAAAAAAGTTACATAGTGCACCTTTAATATTTGTGTCTTTATTGCAGTCGGTGATAGTGAAAAGTGTGGAGAGGAATGCCGTGAACATGTACGAAGCCCGGAAGTTTGTGCTAAGACTGGAAAGCAACGGAGTGTCTTGCTCATCGCCCCCCATGGCAGTAAACCCCGCCCCCAACGGCCCCTCCCCCTCCCTCATCTGCCCCGTTGGCCTGGACATCTTGGCCTCAGCTGGACTGGGGCTCAGCAATCTGGGTAAATAGCTGCATTTAGATGAAGAATTTAGGAACATTGTGTGTCAGTGAGGTCATAGCAACATTTTTATTTCATGAGTATTGGTTTGTTCACAGTTACATGCACGAAAAACTGTCTGCAATATTTCGCAAGATGAGTTTTGCATGTAGAGAATGTTATCTATAAAAACTGACTTTACAGCACAGTAATAGTGTGGTATAATAGGATGGAAATAGCGTTGTTCTTAAAGGTCCTATATTACTCAAAATGGACTCTTATGAGCTTTAAGCCATGTTATAATGTTGTTACCTCATCAAAAACATATCTGGAGTTATGTTTTGTTTCACTCACACATGTTTGAGTAATCCTGCATTATTAGCCCATTATCTCCAAAGATCAAAATGCCTTGTTCCACCTTGTGATGTCATGTAATGGTACCTTTTATCTTTCATTCAATTGAAATTGGCAATTCTAGCTTCTATCATTGTTATTTATTTATTTATTTATTTATTTATTTATTTATTTATTAGAAAATAAAGTACTACTACTACTATAGTTCTAATATGGAACCAGGGCTGCAAAATGTCTGTATCCCATAACTACGCAATTTAAATTGAGTTATGATTTTACTGTGCTATAATGTAAAATATGCCATTTTCTTTGATTTAACTATATCAATTAATTGTAATTATAGTAATTGTTGGTAATGTACAGGGAAATTTTAACTTAAAATTCATAACATAACCCCACCATAAAGAGCTAACAAAGAAAGAAGCCTGTCTGCATAGCATTGTTTAATCATATTCCATAAGCCTTGAAGAAGCTCTTGCTCTTGCCATGGTTTCGATTAGAATAATTTCTCATTTAGACTCACAGTTACAATTTCACGGAATCGAGAAATTCATTTATCTATGCATGTTGAAGAAGTGAAGAATTTAAGCATGAAAGCTGTCACTGGTTTGTTTTATACCTCAGAAATGACAAGATTGTGTTGGAAAACAAACAGCTCTAAATGCATGAGTCTCCACCAGGGAGCTACACACTCATAAATCATTGTCACTCACATCTGGGCTGGCTGCACGCTGAGAGTCTTCCCTCTTAGCAAAACATTACCCCCAATACTGTATCTTAGTGCCAGGCATTCTCTGAAATCTTCTACCACTACATCATCAAGACTAGTGCTCTTACCATCAGATACACACTCACTATAGCATAAATCAGAGGCTACACCTGCTTAATGTATTCTTAACAGTCGCCTCCAGCCTGAGCTATATGCAAATCCCATGTGCATTCAGTGCCCAGCCAACCATCAGAAACTAACCGCCGCATAGTAGCCAGTGAGAGAAACATGGGTATCATAAAACAGATATGACCACACGAAGTTTAGCCGACCTCAACACACAGCCATGGAGGTCATACTGGAACACTACATGATTTTGTCCCGTTTTTTGTATTTTTGTAGAAAGAGGAGTGCTGGGATAACCCTGAGAGACCTGCTTTTATGTAAAATGGTCTGGGATCCGATTCCTCAGTATGACAAAAATTATTCATCAAGCTCAGTAGTAGCAGCAGATAGACGAGTCCGCCAGCTTGATGTATAGTATGGGTTTAATGGTAAACTCAAGTTCACCACACTCCAGTGCTGGTGTTAGCTCCAGGCCTCTACATTTTCTACTTGCTTTTTCCTGTTGCACCGATCCAGCCTTTTTTGTTCCAATACTGATTTTATACTATAGCTTAATACCAGTGCAGAGACTGAAACAAAAATAAAATAAGACTACTCCAAATGTGTTATGCAGCTTATATTTATATCTGCACCGATATTCAATACCAGTATCGGATTGGTGTATCCCTATTACATTTGTAGCTGGGGTTAGTATAAAAAATAGAAGCCCATAATGTTAAGATAAATAGTTTAAAGATGTATGTATATGTTGATAGATGCAGATACAGTATGTATTTGGACCTACAAGTATATCAACAACATTTATATTACAATATATCGAAACATTCATAGTCATACACTTTTATAATTGTTTATTGATGAAATCTTCTCAAACAAAAATATTAATTCATGTATGCATCTTATTTGGTCAATTTTACAGTATTGATTATTTCTGATTTGTGTTATTTGAACCATAACCAAGCTATTTACAGATATACACTTTAATGCATTTTATCACATTTATGATGGATTGCAAGAATATCTTCTTATAAATATTGATTATAGTAAAAACTTGTAAAGTTATTCATTTTTGCCAATATTTCCCACCATTACTTGGACCTTATTTTGATATAAAAACTTTGCAATTACAGCATAGTTTCTTCTAGTGCCCTTTTCTTTCAGTACAGTAGAGATAATCCCAGCATGTACTCTTGAGCGTTACTCAGAGGCCAGTGATGAAGCAGTGGAGCCACATCCTGGTCAGTAGTAATTGCTACATGCTTGTCTTGCTCCGATTACAGTGAAGTCTGCCAGAAGAATCGTTGGCCTTATTTCTGGAGTAAAACGAGCCTCTGCTTAAAGCCGCAGACCTGATTCTCTCTGTTTTCATACACCGTGTTTGCGTCTACCCACCAAAGCCCCACATTGTTGCTCCTCTCAGCAACACGTTTTTATATGATTGAGAACACACTAGACCTATACTTTGCCTCCGTGACCTTGTAGCTTTTCAGAAATCCGTTTGAGGTTTTGTGCCTGGTTGATGGCAGTTCGATGAAATTCCTTTTAAATAGTTGGACAACCAAGTGTATTTTTACGAGCTAGATGAGACCATGTGATTAGACTGAAGAATGGCTCCAGGCTTTGACAGGACCACCACTGATTTGTCCAACTTACAGTATCTCTCCATATTCTTCTCCCTGTAGGTTTTCTGAGTGCGGCTGCTCCTCACTCTCTCAGCAGTTCTCCCAATGCGGTGCTCAACAGTTTAAACAGCTCCATGAGTCCTCTGCAGACCCCCAGCCCCACCACCCCTGTGCACTCCCCCTCTATGTGGCCAAGCTCTCTCACCAGCACCCAAGGTCAGACATGCACATTTTGTATTTAAAATATGAATCCATTACTGTGAAAAATGGGAAAATATGAAGTATATTTTAATAACTTTAAATTAATGATTACTATATGTTAGCCTCCAGCTTTGTCTCAAGTATTCCTGGGTTTCAGTCACATAACTTTTTGGCACCATTTTGAGCATTTTGAACAATTTATACGTAACACGGAATATTTAGTTTTGAATTGTTGATATGGTCCTCATGGATACTAATTTATATGATGTTATTCATGCCTCTGCTTACTGTATATTCAATAATAAGCTTAATTCTATAAAAGAACAGGCTAATACTAGGACTTGTAATGGGAAATATGTAGTAATTTGCTGTGGAATAGATACATTAATATTAAATCAATTCATATATTACAAAACTTGACTCTTATGAGCTTCAAGCCATATTAGAATGTTGCTACCTCCTCAAAAACAAACCTGGAGTTGTGTTTTGTTTCATTCACACATGTTTGAGTAATGCTTTATTATTAGTCTGTCTACATCTCCAAAGCTCAAAATGCTTTGTTCCACCTTGTGATGTCATGTAGTGGTACTTTTTACCTTTCATTCAAAAGAGACTGGCATTTCCAGGGCTGAAATCATCCAATGATTCTAATGAAGGTGTTCAGTGAAGCACTTCCTGTATTACCACATGACATCACAGTTTGTGTGTTAAATCTGTGTGAATGAAACAAAACACAACTCCTGGTATGTTTGTGATGAGGAAGCAGCATTAGAACATGGATCATAAAAACTAAAAACTACCTAAGCTAAAAGACTGAACCTACCCCACTATACATTTTATCAGATGTGCAGGTGATGGTGTTTTGTATTGCACCATTTTACTCTTAAACTCACATGTTTGAACCCCCTGTGCCGTAGCCTTCTCATCTCAGCTCATGCTCCACCCGGCGACGCAGGCCACACTTAGCAGTATCCTGTTGTCAGGGGTACAGGGCTACACCCAGAGCACCCCCTCCCCTCCACCCGGCCTCGCCCCCATCGACAAACAGCCCAACGGGGTGCCTGACTGCTCCAAGGGCTGCACGCTCAACGGACACGTCAAAGTAACCACAAACCTTGTCTATGTTATCTCTATAGGCCCTATTCACAAAGATGCCTGGCCTAGTTCCAGGTCTGTCAAAAACTGCAGAGCCGCACTTCCCGCTCCATTCATTGTCTGTTGGGAAACAGCCAACTCATGCTAAAATAAATCTATATTTAAATATTAGACAGAGGCAGCAGGTTACAGATACATAATCACTGACAGTGTTAAGACCTTTGCTACAATGTGAATAATTCACCGGAGGAAGCTTCTGTGTTTAGAAAAGTAGGTCTTTGTGTCTCGAAGCTAGTGCTAACTGAAATGAATTACTGATGTTAAAATAGCGCTGTTTTGTGTTCTTCTTTGTCTTAACGCGCTGTCTGTGATTATCCATGTGGAACTAGCCAGGCGGCTCCGTGAATATGGCCTATTACTACTTATTCGTGATTTTTTTCTTGTACTTATGTCATATTACAATTTTTGCAGCATCCTAGCTCGGTATACACAAGAATAACAACTGCATCACTCGCGGAAACCGTTTTGAGTCCCCCTCCGTGTGACCCAGTGCAGGAGGCCAGTGGACACAACCCCTCAGAGCCACTATCAAGCAAGTCCAACCCAGACGAAGGTACACCTATCTACAGAAATAACCTTTGTGTATACTGCAAGAACAGGTCTTTTCAAAATGTATGATTCATGACATTTGTAACATTTTAGCACACCTGAAAAAATCTTGAAATCTTTCAAATCTATTTTATTTTTTGCGGCTTGGAGCGGAGGAAGGGCTTCATTTCACTGCTCCATACCAGATGGAGTAGTGAAGTTTTAGAACCTTGTGATTTATGTGTCATCATAACCTTGGAAAAGCAACATTTTTGAGCTGTTAACAATTTCCACCGTACAAGACTCCTGCACTCTGGTCTTTTATATTTAATATTTAAAAAATGACTTTCTTACTTATGATTTACACAGCGTTTGAAACCACAGCAAAATGCCTTATTTTGCTTTGTCTTTACAGTTCTCTTAATTTTATGTGTGTTTTTTGTGCTGGAAGAGAGACAGATTAACTACTGGTTGGCCTATGGTTCTGAAAAGCCGTAATTTCCTCTGCGTCTTGCACTCGCTCGCGGTTTCCCCCTTGAACCTCCTCTCTCACGCGTCTCCTTTTTCCACATTGTTTTTGAGCATGCCATACCCGATGTGCTCCTCTGTTTACATTGGCTCACCTCATCCCTCTACTGGCTGTGCAGAAAAAAGGTTCAACCATTGTACCCCGGGGGTCTTGAACTAACTGACATCATTTTATTTTAAAGGTATATTGTGTAACTTTGGAGACAAGCATTTCACAGGCCCTCCTTCAGAAAAGTTACACAATGCACCTTTAAGCTAAAGAATGTTGACATTTAGCTGTGCATACATATGGTGCATTGAACTAGCAAGGGAGGAAAACAGTAATTACAGCTGCTTTAGTCCTAATTAACAGACACAGCCAACTGAGGTCTGTCACATTTGAAAATGCATACCAGCGCTTAATTATAATTGTTGTGTTGTTATTGATGTTGATAATGAAAGGTTTATGAATCATACAGTAATCATGAAAATATATTAATAGATTTTCTTCTCTACAGGCTCTGACACGTTTGTGGAGGTGGGCATGCCTAGAAGCCCCTCGCACTCGGCTAATGGGAGCGAGCTGAAGCAAATGCTGGCATCGTGTAAAACATCGTCAGGGAAAAGGCAGGCCGTGGAGCTGCTGCAGGGAACAAAGAACTCACATTTACAGTATGTTTAATGGAACTGTCTTATACCATTTGTAAAAGGGCTCATATTATGCTGTTTTCTGATCTATGTTATAATGTTGTTTCCTCATCGCAAACATACCTGGAGTTGTAAGTGCTCCACTCTGTTTTCAAATTCCATACACCTTCACTAGGTGGAACAGAGCATTTTGAGCTTTGGAGATATAGACAGATTAGTAATGCAGTGTTAATCAATGAAACAAAAAATGAATCAAACAAAACACAACTCCAGGTATGTTTTTGAGGAGCTAACAATTATCTGCTGAGGAGATTTTTTACATAAATGTATTCAGCTTGTACAATAGAACTTAGTATGAAATCACACACACAACTATTATACATATACATTCATATTGGCCCTTAAAGGTGCACCATTTAATTTTCTTGGTTGAGGGTTTTTCAATGTAATATATAGCAATAAAAGGCTTGCCATACTGTTCCAAGCAAAGCAATTACATCTCCATGGAGACAAGCAAACAGAAAAGTTACATTGTGCATCTTCATTTTACCTTATCCTTAAAGGTGCATTGTGTAACTTTTCTGGTCGAGGCTCTGTCAAAGCGTCTCTTGATGGAGATGTTATTGCTTTGTCTGGAATGTTTCACAGTTTGGTACTAAAGAGAGTCAACCCGCTCACAGTCAGAATGCCTGTTCTTCTAGGTATTTCTGAGCAATAAAACCACCTGTAAATGAATAAATGTAAGGTAGAGCTGTTTAATGTCATATTGCAATCACACATGCATAGAAACAAGAAGGTGATGGACCCCCACCCGAAAAGTTACACAGTGCACCTTTAAACAGCACTGATAAATACAGTACGCCCAACACAAAAGGCATCCCCAAAGCTGTTTTTTGGATCAGAGAACTCTTGGATGTAGTTAGAATGACAGTGCAACTCTGGCTATATTCAGACCAAGGCAATTCTTCAGATTTCTCAAGCTGCAAGTCAACAATATTTTGAGCCAAGTCCAAATCTCCGTTACGAGCGTTCATACTTGGAATGCATGTATCTGGACAACAAGATAAAACGTTACAGATGGCAAAGTAATTTATGGCTAGATAAACTGAATCCCACATGCACTGTTGTACAATTGTATCCAGGTCAGCTAAAACAGCACTCATAAGGAATCTATTCTTACATACTTTTCTATATTTAGAAAGGCTGGGTGATATATCATTAAAATTACATTGAAAAACTTAATATTAAGTGCATTGTCTGACATGATTTTAGGGCTACAAAAAACAGCTGTTGTGCATCCCTCTTTCCTCCCCTATTTCACAAAATGACATGGTATAGGTCATAAAACTATAACTGCTACAATCTACAGGAAATCTACAGGAAAAAGGAGATCCTGGCCATTATCCAGAGTCCAGTCACATTTCAAGTGTTATCTGGGGTAACATTTTCTTGTGATTTCAGGTGATCCCAAAAGCTATCCCAATTTATCCTCTGTATTGTCTTTAAGTTTGTTAAAGATGCACTGTGTAACTTTTCTGGTTGAGGGTCCTCCTCATTGTTTGTCCCTATAGAGATATCATTCCTTTGCCTGGAATGTGCCACAATGTGGTATTAGACTTGTCTATTTCCATAAAAACAACAACCAAACTAAATTACAGGCCAGGTATTTTTGAGCAATAAAAACCACTTTAATTGAATGAATGCAAGATGGATATATTTAATGCCGTACTGTGGACTATTCCAGACAAAGCATTAACATCATCGCATAGATAAGAAGGTGGCAGACCTTCCCCATGAAAGTTTCACAGTGCACCTTTAAGCATACACAGGAAGGTAGGAAGCAGTCTCTGACATTGACTTTATCCAGTCTTTCAGCTCAGGGCGTACAGGAGTTTTCCAGTGACTCAAGATAATCTTTGACGCTGTTATCAGTGCAACCACGAGTACCAAAAAAAAACTGCTTTGGAGATGTTCGGCACTTGAGATTGGTCTCCTAATAAACACAGTTCAGGGGTTAAAGGCAATTCTGAGCCCCACCAACCTTTTAGAACCCCCATAACTTTAGTCCAGAATGGAGTATAGTATGAGTAAGTAACATTGAAACGTCCCAACTTCCATTTTACATTTCCAACAAAAGCTATGAAGCATAAGTTTCATACTATGTAACCTAGTCAGTGTGTGATAATATCTATTTAAAAGCAGTCCAATTATTTATTATACTATTTCCAATAAGAGTTTAAAATTGAGGTGGAGGACAGGTCAGAATAATGTGGTAGAGTTGCTGTGAGACTGCAAATAGGCACAACGTTCTACAAAAGTGAAATCACTGATAGCCCTTGCCACCAGAGTGATACAAAAATTTTGTCTGGACCTTGAGATTCTTTTTTTGTTAATTTCATTCTAATATTTTGTATGTTTTATCACAAAATTGAATCAAAACAACTGGACTTACTAAACTTTTGCAGTCTACAGTTTTGCTTCTAACCAAGAAGCTTCGTCAGGGCTTTGTGTTCAGTTTCATGACAGTATTTCATTCCTGAGCGTCTCAAGAACTGCTTCAATTGATTTTGTGTCTTTATTTTGTCCACAGTTCAGATTGTCTCCTGTCAGATGCAGAGTCCAGTTCTTCAGACAGTCCAGTGGCGGATAAGAAGGCACCAGGAAGCGAGCGCGCAGCTGAGAGGGCTGCCCAGCAAAACGAACGGGACAGAATCCGACTGGCTCCACAGTCTTCATTCGGAAACATGCAGGTAGAGGAATAACAGCCCAGGCTTACAGACCTTGCATAACAACTACGAATGAACTATATTTAGACTTTATTAATCCACAAGGGAAATTATTTGGACCCAGTAGCTCACACATGTAATATAATAAAAAAGAGCAAAAATAAGAATGGTAATTTTTCATTTACATTTACTTTTATTTGGTCAGTGTATAACTCATTACAGTCTACATACATTAGAATCAGTCTGATGCCCATAAAACAAAACATATTCAGTATGTAGAACTTCACCATCAAATCAAACACTAAGTATAATAAATAGTAATAAAATAAAATAATAAAAATAAAATATACAACTATAGTAATCCAAAAGATCTCTCAAGAACTTGTAACTTGGCCTGTTTGTTTTTATGAAGATATACTGTATGAAATGCCATACTGTGGAACATTTCGAGAAAAACAACATTTAACAGGCAGGTGGCAGACCCCCTACCAGAAAAGTTACACAGTGCACCTTTAAACATACCTGGCATTTCAGAGTGACACAGAATCACTGCTATAAATTGACCATGTGGGCAGTCAGAAGGGCTTTTTTTGCATGTTTTGCTCTTCTTGCATAATTACATCTGGAAAGAAAACAGTGCACGCTCATGTGTCACGCTGTATTGCAGGAATTGTGTGCATATATTTTGTTATCCAGGGTTTGTTTGATTAAACTTTTTGATATGTAAAATAAATAAATAAATGAGCTCAAATAATCTCCAAATACATGTCTGAACAGGAATATAATACTTGTACATCTGTCTGACATCTTTGCAGGCTTTCGACTATGAACAGAAAAAGCTGCTGGCAACCAAAGGTAAGTTAACATGTGTTGCTGTTTGAGTTACACAATAGTTTTATTTTGATGGTAGCGGGGGAGTGTGTGGCGAAATTTTATAGTACCCCAGTATACATTCACTGTTATGGATGCTTTATGGCACAATGGTAAAATTACAGGAACTATATAAGGTGATTTGTGTTGTTTGTCCAGTAATATTACA
Source organism: Taenioides sp. WSHXM2023 (assembly GCA_029959045.1). Lineage (NCBI taxonomy): Eukaryota > Metazoa > Chordata > Actinopteri > Gobiiformes > Gobiidae > Taenioides > Taenioides sp. WSHXM2023. The sequence continues at coordinate 20,524,784 of CM057094.1, forward strand.
ATGAAATTTAAACTACTTAAAGAGTTGGCTACCTGCTTGTCTTCATGGAGATGTTTTTGTTTTTGCCTTGAATGTTCCAAAGTATTAAACATGTGTCTTGTATTTATTCGGGTATTTTCACAGCTAAAAATGCTGAAAAACATGAATTCTAACTGTGAGTGGGGTTGGCTATCCACAGATCTTACCTGTGACCTGTAACTTGGCCTAGTTTGATCACCTGCTTGTGAAATAGGTTAATATATCACACAAAACTGACTCTTGTGAGCTTTAAGCCATGTTAGAATGTTGTTACCTCATCAAAAACATACCTAGAGTTGTGTTTTGGTTCATTCACACATGTTTGAGTAACACTTTAATATAATATTATTAATATTATTTAAGTTAAATGCCATACTGTGGGACATCCCAGGTAGAAAGCAGAAATATCTCCACAGAAACCTTCCACCAGAAAAGTGAACATGTTATACATTTGTGTGAATGTTACAGCGATGTTGAAGAAGCCAGTGGTGACCGAGGTGCGGACTCCTACCAACACTTGGAGCGGACTGGGGTTTTCCAAGTCCATGCCAGCGGAAACCATCAAAGAACTGCGGAGGGCCAATCACGTGTCCTACAAACCCAGCATGAGCACTACATATGAGGTAGATTAAATATAACTCATAGATTAAAGTTTGAATTAAATTTAAAATGTCTAAAGTTGATGTGCCTGTGTATCTAGGGCTCTCCGTTGTCCTTATCACGGTCCAACAGTCGTGAGGGCATTGGAAATGGCAGTGACTCAGATAACTGGAGAGAAAGGAATGGCACCGCTAATGGGATCGGTCACAATGAGTTCTCCAGTGCTGTCAGTAGCCCCAAGAGGAAACAGAACAAATCTGGTCAGTTTACTGCCCACCACTGATGTTCAAGCCTCATTTACAAACAAATATAAAATGGACCCAAAGTATTTTCAAGTGAACTATAAAAATGCATTTGAATTCAGTACATTTTACACTAACAAGTCATGCATCACTATTGTACCATTTCAAGTTAAATCCATGTCAGATTGTTTCATAAATTGCTGTTCTTATTGTAATCTGGTGTAATCACAAAACTCACTTGCTCACTGTTAAAAATCAGTCTAAACTCACAACTGTAACACACACAGCTGCTAAAATCATAGGCCTCCCCACTCCCAACCTGGCACATCTTAACGACAAGGCCAAAGAACAAAGAACAGGACTCCACTCACCCACTACAGCAACACCTCACTCCTCTGCCCTCACCTCCGCCCTAGTAATGTGTCTATGTTGTGTTGTTGTTGCCCGTCTGTCTGTGTATATGCCAAATGAGCACTATGTTTGTGTGAAAAAAAAATCACACACACAGTTAGATGCTATAACTAACTAACTAGAAATCAAAGTAATATGGCGCATGCATGTTGGTTTTGTCTTGTTATCTGGTATTGCAATTGTTTTTCCTTCTCTTATCCCCATTCCTGGTTGTATTTACAGTGATACACTTAGTGTGAATGCTGATATTAGCTTCCTTTTTTTGTCAAGCAACAGAGCATTACCTGAGCAGCAGCAACTATATGGACTGCATCTCCTCTGTGAGCGGTAGCAACGGCTGCAACCTCAACTGCTCCACTAAAGGCTCAGATTTGCCCGAACTTTTCAGCAAGTTAGGCCTGGGAAAATACACAGATGTTTTCCAGCAACAAGAGGTAGTTTTCAGCTTAAGTTTTTGTTTAAAGAACATTTTGAATTGTTGTTAATTATAGATCTGTTTTCAGATTGATCTTCAGACTTTTTTGACACTAACAGACCAGGACCTGAAAGAACTGGGGATCACTACTTTTGGAGCTCGGAGGAAAATGCTGCTTGCCATTTCAGGTTTGTAAAAAAGAGGAAAAAATATTGTACTCATAGATTCTATTATGTAAATGGGCATAGCTAACCCGCTAGCCACCACATTCTAAATATGAAGTGAGCTTGGGGACACTTCTGGCTCCAAGTGCTGCTATTAGACTCGTACTTTTTGTCTTAAAATGTTCGTATTAACCCTCTTTACATGATCCTGGTGTTTTTATTTCACTGTTTTGTCCGTAAATAAATCTTCATTCCTAATATGGCACTCAGTTCCAAATTTGCCCCTATAACTGCTAGCCTCATGAGCTTCATTTGACTGGAGCCGAACGGTAAGGGTGACTTCACACTCCCTTAGTTCACTTTTTTATAGAGTCTATTATTGTACAAGCTAAAAAAGCCAAACGGGGCCAACAAAAGTATACTTCTTTGTATTCTTCCTGATGTTTTTCAATCTAAACCCAAATGCCACGTTTAATTTGTTCTTTGCCCCTCAGTATTAAAAGTAACTTTAAATCGGTGCCTTGGGATTTCTCTCACTGATCCAGCTGCTTTTCTAATCCTGACATTTTTGTGAAGTTAAAATGGCTTTCTCTCTTTTCGTCACACCTCATTACTGATGTCATACTTAAAATCTTATAAAAGTGTATAAGTGCATTGTGGCGAGATTACGTGTTTCCTGATTCTAGATATTTATTGATACTGTGAAACCAAGCCAAGGTTAATGAAACGAGGAAATGTCAGGCTTGTACAGTAATTAGTCTAAAGTGATCCCAGGCCGTAACTGATTTTTTTGGCGAGCACAAGTTTCAGGACAAGTCTTATCCATCTTATAGTGATGGATTGGGAGATGTGTATATAGCTTTTCAGTGCCAGCTACAGGTGGATATGCACGCTGCTATTAAAAGACAAGACCGGTGTTCGCAGTCTTAACTTCCATCACACTAGAAAATATAATATATTTTAAAACAGCTTTTACTTAAAGGTGCTTTATTACACAAAATTGACTCTTGTGAGCTTTAAGTCATGTTAGATCAATTGGTTCATCATGTCAGTGTTGTTTCCCCATCAAAAACATACCTGGAGTTGTGTTTTGTTTCATTCACACATGTTTGAGTAATCCTCTATTATTACTCCGTCTACATCTTTAAAGCTCAAAATGCTCTGTTCCACCTTGTGACGTCATGAAGCGGAGTTTTCAAGTTAACAGCTACCAATTACCTTTTATTCAGTAGAAAAATGATACAGTGATTCTAGTAAAGGTGTATGGAGCTTAAAAACACAGTGGAGAACTTCCTGTACATGACATCATAATGTGGAACAGAGTGTTTTCTGTTCGTGAGAAGAACTCAATAAATATGATATAATATTATATAAATATGCAGGGTTTGTATGTTAAATGTGTGCGTGAATGAAACAAAACGCAACTCCAGGTATGTTTTTGATGAGGAAACAACATTATAACATAGATCAGAAAATAGCGTAATATGAGCGCTTTAATTTCCCTCTGTTGAAAAGTGAGTGAGCATAAGAAGGCCAAAATCAAAATGGCACAATGGTAAACATTTTGATTTTAATCCACTTTTTTGTCGAACTTAATCTATAGAGTCTTTATAAAACAATAAGCACCTTGACTGCAGCTGCCATAATGATAAGAAAAAAGAAAAGCAAAATCCACAAACTGGGGATGTACTTTGGCAGTATGGTGCAAACATGAATCAAATAATGATGAGATAAATGAAGCGCATCTTAAATCACTTCTGTATAGTTTATTTAAAAAGACCTCCAACCAAACCCAAAACACGAGTAATTTTATACCCCAGCCGAAAAAGTAGTAATGACTTGGTAATGCTTTCTAATAACTACACTATCTTTAAATATCCTTGGGCGACACGGTGGCTGAGTGGCGCCTGAAAGATGTGCTGCCCACTGCTCCTGAAAAAAAGGATGGGTAATGCAGAGGATAATTTCCCTACAGGGAGAAATACAGGATAATAAAAAAAAGGAGCACTATGTAACTTTTTGTGATGTTATGTGGTAATACAGGAAGTGCTCCACTGTGTTTTTAAACTCCATACACCGTCATTAGAATCATCTGGATAATTTCAGACCTGGAATTGGTAATCTCTACTGAACAAAAGGTGAAAGGCAGCTATTAAGTTGAAAACAGCAGCTTCATGACATCACAAGGTGGAACAGAGCATTTTGAGCTTTGGAGATGCAGACAGACTAATATTAAAGGATTACTCAAACATGTGTGAATGAAACAAAACACAACTCCAGGTATGTTTTTGTTTAACATTATAATATGGCTTAAAACTCACGAGAGTCAATATTGCCTCATATAGGACCTTTAATGTGTATGTATATATGTATATGTTTGTACTAGTTTCTCCCTTATCAACTATTACCATGAAAATCACATGTCCTATAATGAAATGTGCTTCTCTCTTTTCCAGAACTGAACAAAAACCGGAGGAAGCTGTTTGAGCCTCCCATCCGCTCCTCGTTCCTGGAAGGAGGAGCGAGCGGGCGTCTGTCTCGCCAGTTTCACGACATGGCCAGTGTCAGTGGGCGCTGGTAGATTCTACGCCAACACAAACCATCCAATAGGAAGGCCAAGACCCACAGTGCATCTACCGTCCAACCTCTAAGTCCCGCCCACCAGCTGTTTACCCAAGGGCTCTTAGTATTGTTACCATATAGTATAATTATAAAACAAGCCATAGCTTTAACTGAAGTGCCAACACAGAAGGGATGTCTCATGTTTTTTTGTTTTGTTTCCTTTAATAATAGTGAAAAGGGATGTGTCCAGTATTTGTATAGGACAACAGGCAGGTTGGTTAGTACAATCCTTTTAACACTGATGCTACATGTATCAGTGGCATGCACTTTAAATATACTAGAGATTTGCCTGTGAAAGCCCTATGCCTTATTGAAGTTACTGAGAATGTGTTTTATATTAAATGAAAAAGCACAGATGCATTTTGTACTAAGCCAAATATAAGCACTTAGCCAATTAAATGAATGCACCACCAAAAGAAGTGCCAAACATTGAGTGACGTCATCAATTTGTGCCAAAGCGAGGCCAGATCCTTATAATGGCTGCAGACCTTTGGCTGCTCTCTCTGTTTTGACTGCTCTGAGGTCAGTGACTGTTTCTAGACAAAGCAAATCAAATATTTTGTACTCGTTATACATTATGATTTTATTTTGAGTTGTGTATTACCGTCTTAAGGGAATGGGTTGGGATACTTAATGATAATCAGTTTACATTTGTATTTTATGAATGAGTTTGTATGATTTTGTAATTAGTATCTTTACTTTCTCCTTTGTCTGTGGAGCCTTAGTGTGGCCTCTGTCTGCTTGTGTCAACAGGCTCCTCTGTGTTCATACTAATACTCCTCTGTTTCATCTTTTATATTAGTTTTGTTTTGGAGTCTCACAGCCCTCTTTGTAAAGGTGTTATTTTATCTTTGTCCTTTTGAACCAAGACCTCATAGAAGAGCATCACTATTGCATTATTAAGTGCAAATGTACAGTTTTTCAGCAGGGAAACTTTCTTTAATACGACCATCCAACCATCAATCAACCAGTTTATTCCAAACGAGCTCCCTTTTATATACAACCCCTAATCAAGACAATGGACATTTGTACAAATCAGAAGCATCTGATCGGATGTCTTTTCCTATAAACCACTGCAGCAGTGTTCTATAACAGTGTTATTCTGGGTGTTTAGGGTCCGCTGTGTTAACTGTGTGATGTTCTGCAGTTTTAGCCAAAACCTGAAGATATTTTTCAAGTTTTATCAAGTGCAATGGGGCTTTTCTTATTGTTACCTTTTATTCTTTTTGTGTTTTATGTTTGTGGTACAATAGGATAAATAATGAACATAATGAAGGAATTGACATTATCTTTGCCCTGATCACTTCCCTTTAACCACTCTGCCCTCCTGTCTCTGATTGAGCCATTGTCTTGTGCTTGTAAAGTATAAGTATTTGTGGGACATGGTGGCTCGGCCCACCAGACTGCAGTACCAGAGGATGGTACTACAAACAGTTGTGACTCGTGTTCCTGCCTCGCAGACATTTGTTTTTAGCTTCTCCTGTTCAATTGCTCTGAGGGCAGTAGAGGTTCTGTCGTATCAAGTGAATGTTCTTATAGATATAGAAGCATGTTATTATAGATTTATCAATCAAGGGACCCATAAGTCATTTGTTTACTGCCAGTCTTTCTATTCATTGACCTTGGTCAACTTCACAATAAGGTTTTTTGATTTGATCATCTTATGGTATTTTCTAAAGGGACCTTTCCCAACAGTCAAAGGTACTCCAAGACAAATGTAAACCACTACAGTATATCTCTTTTGTCCGACCCTTATACCTGCAGGGTTTGTGTGGGTCATATTCTATGCATCGTTCAGAGGAGTTGTGTGTAAACCAAAGCTCTGTTCACTGTGGCATCTGTTGATGCTCTTGTTACTGACTGTAATTGAATTGCAGATAAAAAAAGAAAATAAGACTGTCAAATAGACAAAAATAATGTTTGTTCCAGCATTCGAATGCTAATATGAAGGTAATAAATGTATACAAATATGTCTGGAGTTTGTGTTGGATGCACATTATACACACATTTACATGATCAGAGCATACTGAGCAAATCCAGGACGTGGAACAGGTTTTAGACTAAAAAGTGTAAAATTATAGTTTTATGTTTGTTAGGAATATTAAAAGTAGATGTTTCTTCTCTCTATTGCACTAGTGTCCATAAGTCTTTAACTTAGACTTAATGAATATCGCCTTAAGACAGAATGATAATATCAAACACTGTACATCTACTATACAGTGCTGCACTACAATGATCTTGTTTGTATTGTGACCATTTTTAACAGTTTTATTTGAAACCTCTAGAGGGCAGTGTCAGCAGATGAAATGACTCACCAATGTATAAAAGACTAAACTGTCGAATCAAACCTTCAATTATGTACGCAAAATATTTGTGAAACACGGTCAAATAAATGCGCATTTATTGAAGTTATATTTTAAGAAGATAATATAGAACAAAAGAAAGAAATATTAAACATAAAATAGACAAAACATTCCGTAACAACCAGGTATTTTAAAGCAAAATGCCGAATAGCAGAATAGTGTGTTCCACGGAGCATATTTAAGTCACTTATGTTTTCTCTTCATTAAAATGACGTTTTTCGTGTTTGTGTCAACAACATAATGAGTCAGGCAGTTAGGCTGAGACCAGCTGAAACAGGTGGAGCCACTGACCTGTGTTCCGGCCCCCGGCCCCTCGTGTTTTATTATTTTCCATAGGAGCAGAGGATTACTGAGAATCATAACGGGTTAAATACTGGTGTGTGGCTGTGGTGGGAGGCTGGGTCAGGAGGGACAGAGAGTCTGCGGGTTTGTAATATAACCTTTTTATTTGCATTGTCTGAATTACAATGTATATATGTATATAATATATGTATAATGTACATATATAATGTATATTATCCATAGGTATAACCCTTGTTCTATTTGCAGTGTTGAGAAGTAGTTGAGTACGTATTCTGAATATTCATTTTGATTAAGTGTATTCTGGTACAGTTACTTTTTCATTTGGTGGTATTCAGAATACATTTATTTTCCTTGAAATCAAGGGAATACATGGCGGTACTTCACCGCACAATTTAGGCTTCAAACTGCACAGAATTAGTGAGAAAAATATAAAACAAAGCTCTTGTGGTGCGTGCATATGTGATTTTTCCTTCTCTGATCAGTGATAAATAAATCAGAATCAGAAAAGCTTTTATTGCCATTGTCAGTGAACACAATTCACAGACTAGGAACTTGCTTTGGTGATAAGGTGCAACATAGAACACTGAATAATAATAATAATAATAATAATAATAATAATAATAATAATAATAATAATACAAAGTAGAGATATCACTGTTAGAAAAAGATAATAATAATAATAATAATAATAATAATAATAATAATAATAATAATAATAAAAGTATCACTATTTGAAAATAAATGCAAACGGTGAAACAAATATTAAAGCTGTTTTTAATCCTGTGTTGCATCTTCACACTATAATTCATATGCAACTCCATATGAAATTATTTACTTTATTGGACCATGTATCGGAATACATTAAAAACACATTTTAATGCAGGTACTCAAAATATTGTGTTACTAAATTTACTAAATACTAAAGTATTCTTGAGATTTCAGATTCTTTTCACATGATGACCCCATTAATTTATAAATAACATTATTGCGTGTATTATTGACCACACATGTTATTGGTACTATTACATGCACATAGTATCATTACATTATCAATATTATTATTTTAGCTTCTGATTATAACTGTGCAACTCAATTCCACTAAGAAGCACTTTTGGTGTAATTATCTTTATCTAATCTAATACCATCCAATTATTTTTTATCAAGCAATTAATTATTACACACAAATTATATCATGCATGAGTGGACTGTAAAAAGTCCACTGTGTGACTTTAGAGCAGTAATGAGATGACTAGTTAAACCCGTGCGGGGGACTGGGTGGGAGACCATTTGTGAAGATCCAATATCACGCTTCATTTAGCTCCATGTTGATAAATGTGTCCTTTATAGAAATCTAATAAAGTCAACACTAGGCTCTGTGCAGACTCATGGGTGACCTTTAGGATCCATATTGACATGTTGTGACCCCAGGCTGTTTGGAGATAGGGCAGAGATGATGAAATACATTTGCTCTCTCAGCCATGTAGTAGCTGGCTCAGTTTTGGGTACACACCTATCTTCCTGCTATTTTTCCATCTGTCACTGCACATTAGACTGGAGGGGGCATGTATTTACGCTTCAGTGCAAAATACATGAAGTACAGACAAGACTGTGTTCACGTGATATCAAAATATTCAAGAAAGGCTTTAAAATTGAGCTTGAGTGCAGATGAGATTTCTGTTGTGTTTATCTGTCAGATTGTTGACCTGGTTTATGGTTCATATCTTTGTAATTGCTGGAACTATCCACATGAAACAAAAACTGGCATAAAGTTCAAAGTCTTCTTTCAGCCTAACTAAACCAAAGTTAAACTATTTTTTCACAATAGCTTTTGCCATTATCCAACCCTCAAGACATGAATGGATTTTAAGCCATAACAGTAGTTTCAGGTTTGTGGGGCCAGTTCCTAACAAATAATGATAAGGTTCGACATTTGTGGATTGTAAGATTTGTGGATATTTTTTTTTCTTAAAATATCCACAGTAAATACAGTAATTACATAGGCTCTACCCTCCATCTGAAATTATAACATCATCATGAATTTCTTTCAGGATAAATTAATGCATTTCCTTTGGGATAAATAAAGTACTATCTATCTATCTGTCTGTCTGTCAAATTCTATAAGATGAACACAACCTATATTGCAGTGGAAGTAGAAAAGTGCATTAAAAGGTACACAGGAGCATGTAGAGGGGTGAGGGGGATGTGTTTATGTGTGATCCTGTGATCCTAATACAGGGCGACTGTGGCTCCAGGGGAGAAGAGGAATGGAAATGACCAAAATCGGTCATCCTTGACGATTTGACTGGACTGCAGATAAACAAATGACACTGAGGAGGGGAATGAGACGGCTATGAGAGAACAAAGAAAGGAGTCAAAGAATACAGTTCCTAATGTAATGTAATGCAACGTATCATAAATGAATCATTAGCTAATATGACAGACAAGCTATAACTATCATTTTAAGTAGTTCTTGGAGTACTTAAAAAGCCACTTCTCAAGATTCAAGATTGTATTTCCAGTCATAAAAAACAACAAAATTATGTTTAGAGTATCAAAAACTATATAGATTTCATGTAAAGTGCAATAGCACAGGTGGAAGATCCCAATAACCCCAGTGTAAACCGGGCTACTACTTGAATGTAAAAATAAGAGATTAACCCTAATATAATAAAGTACAATCTTGCAGCTTGTTTATACAAAACATTCCAACATCTGAAACTCACAAATGCCAAAAAAAAAAAAGGCAGATTCTTGGCAGACGCAACAATTAGCGTGTTGGTAATGAAACGCCTCAGTCAGACTGTGTTTTGCCTAATGGAATGATTGCCTGTAGACTCCTGGTGAGCTCATTCTCCAGTTTACAGTATCAGAGATGTAACATTTAAACACATGCTTTGTTAATCTGAGGATGGCAGTGCAAAGCTTTTTACTTATTCAGGCATTTCAGACAGCAGGGAGCCATTTGGCAAGTCATGCACACTGGCTCAATGTACTGAACTCTGCGTATTGCATTCTTCCTCCAGAAACACTAATTAGAGGAAGCGGGTTTTTGTTTGTTTGTTTTTTTGTTTGTTTGTTTGTTTTTTTGCAGTTATGTTGTACGCTAAGTAAACACAGCCATGCAAAATGTATGTCTAAAGATAGTCCATGTAGATTTTGGACTGGCCTGTCCACTTATGACTAATCTTTGGTTCAAGCATTTTCATAATTATTCTGTAATCACCAGCTGCGCAACTAATATACATTTTTTTTTTTTTTTATGTTAATAAAATATATATAGCTAAACTACATATAGAACATAAATTTACTCCTTAAATTCGACTTAAAGGGCCCACTAGTTGCTTGTCTCCATGGAGATGTTGTTGCTTTGCCGGGAATGTTCCAAAGTATGGCATTAAACTTAGCTTATCTTATTGTCTCCATAGAGTCAAGGCAGGAGACACCACCAGGTTAATTTACAGGTGAGATCTGTGAAGCGGTGACCCCACTCACAGTAAGAATGCATGTTTTTAAAGTTTAAATGTGGATTGAAGTTCAGATTTTGGTGGTATAGATCAGTTTTCTGTTAAATAGCGACTGGTTAAAAGTTTGTCTTGTTTATGTTTGTGAAATGAGGACTTAAATAGATATTTGTTTGTTAAAGGTGCACTGTGTTGCTTTTCGGGAGCATCTTGTCTTCACAGAGATAATGAATGTTCCAAAGTATAGCATCTATCTTAACTAGATAGCTTAACTTAACTATCTAATTACTAAACTATCTTGCATTTATTCAATTCCAGGTGTTTTTATTGCTCAAAATAACTTATGCATTCTTATTGTGAACAGGGTTTCCACAAATTTGACCTCCACAAACTTGACCTCTAACATGGAATGGCTCCATGGACATATATAAGTTTAACGTGGATCATTTCTGGCAAAAAAAGAATCTCTCTTGTCATGTCCATGACAAGCAGTTTACAGACTCTCCTTTAAAAAAGTTACATAATGCATCTTTAAAATCATTATCCTTGTTTATTCTTGATTTAACCTCATTCTAATTCAATGCTTTTAACTTTTTATTTTGGGTTGATTCCAAGTTACACAATAGGGACTCTAGAGACATGTTTTCTGTATTTCTGTGTAGAGCACCCACACTGAAATCATAATGTTATATTTGAAAGAACTTTGATTTGTTATATGCATAAACTGAATGGGCTCTTGTCCTGGAGATGTCTGGGGCTGACCTTCACTGTAATGACTTGTATTTCCTCGGCGTGGAATGTGATCCATGTCTATCTAAGAGGCCACAGTTCAGTTCACTCCAGTGTGCACCAGCTAATGCGTGTGCCACTTCTGAATGCCATGACGATTATAAGATTACCAGTGATTTAATTCTCTTTTAGGTTACAATCTTATTCTCAAATCCAACAAAAGGCTGCAAGAAATGCATTCAAATGCATGCTTTGGTGATAGGTGAAAGATTTTTGAAGAAAGAATTTGTGAACTAATGAAAGGTAATAAAGGGTCTATGATTAAAGGGCTTCTCTCAAAAAGAAAACACTCTGTTCCACCTTATGATGTCATGTGATAATGCAGGATCATTTCAGCCCAGGAATTGTCAAGTTCTACTGAGCTAAAGGTAAAATGTAGCTGTTAACTTGAAACCTACATCTTAATGACATCACAAGGTGGAACAGAGCATTTTGAGCTTTAGAGATGTAGACAGACGAATAATAAAGGATTACTCAAACATGTGTGAATGAAACAAAACACAACTCCAGCTATGTTTTTGAGGCGGTAACATTTTAAAGTGGTTTAAAGCTCACAAGGGTTAATTTTGTGTAATATAGGACCTTTAAATTGTTAATTCTGCTTGGATGTAGTGCAATAGAGTTTACTGAGATGTGTAGGTAAATGGTCTTCTTGAACTTCTTTAAATTAGCCAAAGTGCTGTCAGATTCAGTTTCAGTTTGAGGTATCAGCATCTATAAAAAATGGATACTCAGAACCAAATCAATACGAAACTAACAGCGAAACTAGATTCACATTTTAACAACTATCAATAGTGGAAATTCTACATAAGCAAAACAACAACAATTACCTTTGCTGAAAAGTTTTACAATGAAATGAGTTTGAATTTTCACAGTTGAAACAAAATAGGCACTTACATATAATATTCACCTTGTTTGCTGGGACTAATTTTTCTAGGGCCTCTTTTGCTTTTGCTTGCATTAAGTTATTTGAAACATCATTTGAAATTCTGCATAACAATGTAATGGAAAATTAAACTTCTCGAGCTGTTTATCTATTACAGTTGTAGGGGTTTTCACACACTATGAGTGACTCAGGGGTCCCAAGGGCGCAGCTGCACGAGCCTTTGTCCTCTGAATACATAAACAGCGTTGTCCCTTCTCCTTAGGGCGCCGCGCGGAGCAAAACCACAACAAATAAAAAGTGACATCTCCACCTCTTTAACGTTCCCTTTAGAGAGAGAAGGAGAGAGAGGATTGCAGTGATGAATGTTGAAAATGGACTTAGGCCTGGGGTATTCTGAGGGTTACTCTGTAGGCTCCAGATAAAGAAGGGAGAGTCCAGAGATAATGAGACGCACACGCCACAACCACACCGCTTTTAACTGTGGGGTGGATTGATAGGGGCTCTGAGCCATTAAACTCGATCTTATCTGGAGCACAAAGGCAATGTCTGTGCTAGTATTCATTCATTACGACGTGACAGCCCCACGCTCATTATACGGCCGTCCACTTGCACCTGCGTTCCCCGCGCCATAGGGGCTGCACCTCACCAAATAAGGACATAAGAGAGAACCATCATGGGATGACGCTGGACGTGAGAAAAGACATTGAAATCGGGCAGGGCGTACAGTAGTCACAAACCTGCGGGGATCGCTAGTTAGTTAATCTGGTTACATAAGAAAACGCGGTAAGGGAGAGAAGAAGCCATTGAATTTGCGCGCTAATCCGCTCTGCTATTCTACCCTGCAGAGAATACGCACTTGTGGCTCTGTGTCCGCGAGTGCGCACACTTTACAACGAAATATAGGCTCTCTATATAGTTCACTGTTCACTTTAAACAATGCAATTAAATGCTTCGGTAGATTTTATATTTCTCCGAGAATATCTGGCACAGTGACGAGTTTGTGCTGACGCGCCACTAACCGCACCACCCCGGACAGACGCAGACGGGAGGACGAGAGCTGAGCGCGACACACCGAGCTCTGGGCAGCACCTCCACTCTCCCCTCCGCTCCCTCGCTCCGTGGAGACGCCAGGCACTCTGTCCATCCCGACTCCAGAGGACGTTGTACTTAAAAAGAAGACATTTACGGCTTGTCTTTCCCCCGCAGAGATGGAGGTCCCCGGTTTGGCGCACAACCTGAGCAGCCCGTTGAGTCCGTGTGAGGGCATGATCAAGGATCTAAGCCTGGACTCCATACAGCTCTGCGAACGAGACGGTAAGACGCACATACAGTGTTTTTCACCTTAAGTACCGTTCCAATGCGGTGTTCACGAGTTTGGCTAGCTGCATTAGGCCGCTTTGTCAGTGTGGGGCTGCAGTCTAGAGGCTGTTATTGGCTTTAGCTGCACGTTGCACCCGTATTGTGTGCGCTTAATAGAAATAAGGGCTGGAGTGTTGCTGGTTTAGCGTGAGGACAGGAATGTAAAATGACCAGGGTGGACCATGGCACTGCCCATTCACCACATAAGCAGTTTTTCCATACAAAGTGAGCAGTCGTATGTATAGAGAGAGCTGGGTTTACGTTTCAGCACCAGAGACGTGGACAGAGACCATGCTTTAACACTGGTCTGTCTATGTGTTTCTTATATACTTGTATTTGCCATGAGAAATATTAACACTGACATGATTTTGAAAAAAGAAAGGAAAAAAAAAAGCATAGACGCTGAACTGATATCTTATCAACCCAGTATTCAAACTTTGCCCACCTAAACCCTGTCCTAACTCCAGACCAAAAGCTGATCAGTAACTATATAAAATGTCATTGAACAGTCCAGGGAGATTTGTGCATATTCATCACAGTTTTTACGTTTTGGGGAGAAAGAAAAAAGGCGAGTCATGGTGAGGGATAGAAACATGGCTGCAGGATCCACATGTACCAGGCAGCCTCACACGCCCATCACTGCAATTACATGCTCCCCGTTATTCCCCTTCTGAGAGCAGGCTCTTAATTAGGAGCCCCACTTTAATTTATTCTCGCTGATATGGGCCTGTCACGCCTGTTTGGGTGTAATGGACTCGCTGTTATTATTGTGGAGGTGCTTCGGGCCGGTTACGACTGGTGTTGGTCAGCCAGCCTTGACTCAATGGTGCGTTTTCATCAAGCGGCCAACAGTGTGGTCATTGTGTCATGGGCCTTTGAGAGGAGCGGTGATGCAATACGCGTGGATAAAGTTACTATTACGGACTGCTAAATGTGGTGCACTAAGTGATAGTTCTGATGGATGGTCTGCCACCTGCTTGTTTCCATGGAAATGTTATTGCATGCTTTGCCCAAATGTTCCAGAGCAGGGTATGAAATAAAAAATTAAAAAAATCAATCTGCATTTACAGGTGAATTCCCTGCATTCTCACTCTGAGCAAAGCCACCACTCCATAAATCTGACTTTTCACCTGCTTTTCTCCATGGCGATAGATCATTTAAATGCCATACTGTGTAACATCGTAGACAAAGATATAGCATTTTCATGGAGACATTAAGACAAGCAGATAGACCTCTACAATAATGTTCTGAAATGCATAGGATGTTTGTATTAGTTTAGCAGGATATATTTCAGTCAGTTCTCTCAAATGCCCCTTTAGTTTTTTACAATATGCACTCAGAACAGAATCCCACTTTTTAAACACAAATTGACACACAATACAATCTGACTTTCTTCTAAAATTATGCAGCCCTATCTTGTCTCATTCTTATAACAGATGATGTCTTCAGTTCAGCTCTATGTCAGGGTCACAGCGCTGTCCTTTCAGTGACAACAGGCAGTTTGTGTTTGTGCAGCGGTCACCACAGACACTATAGTGTAAACAGGACTGTGTGTGTCCTCCAGCCACCCACATGTTCTGTTTACGGAGAAACAGCCAAGTGTCCACCTCCTGCTCCACTCCTTTACCAGGCTCTAATTGGTGCTCATTATGTCAGTGCAAGTAGATTAAAGCTTTGGTAAAGGGCTCCTTCCATACATGGGTTGATGTTTAATGAAAAATGTCTGCCAGTTAAAGGCCCTGTATTACACAAAATTGACTCTAGTGAGCTTTAAGTCATGTTATAATGTTGTTACCTCCTCAAAAATGTTAGTAACCCATTAATATTAGTCTGTCTACATCTACAAAGCTCAAAATGCTCTGTTTCACCTGTGTTTTTTTCTGGTGTAGGGTCAGCTACCTGCTACTGGTTTGTATGGAATATTCCACAGTATGGCATCATATCATGCATTTATTTATTCAGTTACAGGTGTTTAAATTTATTGTATGTTAAGCACTGAGTGGGGTTGCCTTTTCACAGATCTAAAAGTAAATTTGCCTTGGTGTTGCTCCTGTTCATCTCCATGTAAACAGACTTTACTATGAAACATTTCCATGGAGACAAGCAGAAACATTACATACATAAATGCGTATATACAGCAGTGTGGCATTTGCTGTGGACATGATTAGACTTGACAACTGGTAAATATTATACCAACTTTAAGTTTACTTTAAAACTATGAATTTAAAGTGCAGAACAAGCAACCAAGTCCAGGTACTAATGTGTAGTCTGAAAACAGTCTAATCACACAGGGTGACATGCTGACATACTCTTTGTACCAGTTCCAAGCCTGGATAAATTGTATTCTATAAAATCTACACCATTTTGAAATCGCAACATAAAGGAATCATAGGTATAATTTTTACAACCTTTAAGATTCAGAATCTCAATTGATTTTGGCAAAATCAATTCGAATTTTTGTCATGCATACTTTCTTCTTTCTTCCTAGTTCCCAGTGTAACTTTTGTATGTTTGTAATAAAGTCAAAAAGTCACAAATTTAAACAAAAAATAAATCTGACCTCCCTTTTGGACCCAAGGGCAAATTTCCTCGGTCACACATTTGTAATTTGTCAAGTGCAGCCAAAGTATCTAATCGTAAATCTTTATCACATAATCTTAAGAGCTGTTTTTGACTTTGACCTTCCAGAACTTTTAATACCGCAATGTTGTATCACGAAAAGGAGAAAAGCATATTTGGCTCACATTACATTTCATCTGAGCCCCACCCTTTAGCTCAAAGACTGCACTGCAAGCTTCTTGGATAGACTCCTCCTTTATCTAGTCCAGTCTTATGTTTGCACACCTCGTATTCGTTTCACATGGCTTTCTAAATTTATCTTCAAATGCATACATATTTAATGGGCACTGTGAGAGAGGCTTATGAGCTGGAAAAGAAGGATTTTTCTGTGGGAAAGAGAGATTGTGTGAAGGGGCCAGCTGCACAAAGGAGAAAAAAAGAGAACAAGATGTCAGTTTAACAGGTCATTAAAATCAGATGTCCAGATCATTTTCTGGAGGGAGATGCTGGAGTGTGCAATGGGTTTTTAAATCTGAATGGTTACCTAATGTAAATATATTAAAGGGCCCATGTTACGCTATTTTCTGATTTACGTTACAACTAAACACACCTGAAGTTGTGTTTAGTTTCATTCACACACCCTGCATATTTAGGCTGTGCTCTTCTCTCAAACAGAAAAGACTCTGTTCCACCATGTGATGTCAGGAAGTGCTCCACTGTGTTTTTAAACTCCATACACCTTCCCTATAATCATTTGGATGATTTCAGCCCTAGAATTGCCAATCCCTACTCAACAAAAGGTAAAAGGCAGCTGTTAACTTGAAAACTACCACTAAATGTAAGGAAACGCAACACAACTCCAGGTATGTTTTTGAGGAGGTAACAACATTCAAACATGGCTAAAATCTCACAGAAATCTCACATTCTCACGAGGCGGTTTTGCGTAATATAAGATCTTTAATTAATCCCAAACCTGGATGCCAGATCTGATTTGTCTGCACTTTTGTCATGAATAAAACCAACAGTGATTCTTAATGTAACAGTATAAACAGGCTGTTGGTTTTGACCTTGCTGATGTAATGAAGCTGGTGTGATGGATGAGTGCCATTTACCCAGAGAACAGTGTCTTCCGTGGCTGCTCCCTCTCCACAGCAGAAACTCCGGAGCTCTAACGTTGCCAGGTCCCATCACACAACTCCTCCGTCAGCCTGAGGAAATACGCTCCCTCTGCGTGTTGTGCTTTTCAATTACCTCATGACAAAAGCTTTGTTTCAGCATTCAAAAGACCTGCTCAGAATTAGGGACAACTTAATAAAAACATTTATACACTTACTTCCACCATGTGCCAGTAAATGACAATTCTGTTACAGCTATTCATGGAGTTAAGAATGATGAAAAATTAGGACAGTTGTTATAGTGATTAACGATGTAAAACAAAACATTAAATCTTTTGAATGAGAAAGTCCTCAACATGTTGCATATAACAGGAAGCTGAAACCCATGACGATTTATTTGGTTAATCAATATTTGGGATAAATCACTGTAACAGTTCAGTTAAAAAATCTGAATTGATTACATTTAAATCTATTCCAAAAAAGCAAAGCTAAGTGTTAAGTGTTTTTATTTGTCTATTTATGTCTCATTAATTTCATTTAACTTCATTAACTCAAAAAATTTGATTTCGCAGAGCAATTTGCATAACCTGTTATACAGTGTGAATGAAAGAAATGACTGTACTTACTTCTTAAGATTTCACTATTGTTTGGTTATGGAGTCAGTAATCGTGAATAGTCATAAAGTAGTGATTCTTCTAAAATGTGACTAAAATACTAAAAAAGATCAGATTGTCCCATTTGCAAAAATAAATGACTTTTATTTTTGTAATCAGTGCGCCTCTGACATTTTATTCAAGCCTCATGTGACAAACACTGTGCTACGACAGTAAGAGGCTGATCTTGTATTTTAATGTTATTTGTTTGTCTTGGAAAAGCACCTGATTCTACTCTTAAAGGAGCCATTGATGCACTCACCCTACTTGCCTTAAATAAAATGTGATATTGTGACATCCCTTGTTAATAGTTACAGCACAGGCATAAGGTAAACCTTGCTTTGTTTAATACAGTGTTTTTTCAATTGCGTTTATCTTATATATTAGAGATAAGCACATGTCAGCACAGATGGCATCCAACTATTTGAAACCATCAATAACAAACACTTAAGCCAACCTAAATTCAAATTGTGGCTACAACTTGAGCAGCAGGTGGGACTGTTGTGATGAGTAAACTGGCCTTCTTCAGTGTGGTCACATGGTCAGAGTGTGTTTTGTGCACACACATGAAGCTGATAACACCATAAGTGGCAAAACAGTGGAATACATTAGTGGGTTTGTTATTGCTATGTCCACAGGATTTTATGAAATACAGAATTATTTTGGTGTGTTATTTATAAAAGATAGGATAAATCGTAATCTTTATAGCCTAATATAAAGCGCTTTAACACATAATACATTCATCAAACTTCACATAAAACTCTGAAAGCCTGTAAACACCAACACTTAAAACTGTTACACTACCTGCTTTTCTCTCCTGTCAGTGTCAAATGCATCCTAACAAGAGCTTCTCTTCACTTAGTTTACTAACAAACTGCCACCTCCAAATATGAGAAAACAATGTTTAATATAAAATGTATTATAACAAAATTATTTAAAACAGAATCGGAAAAAGGTGGCTTGCCCTCTCCGGTTGGGTGAAGAGTCCTTGCTTCAAGTGGAAGAGTTCAAGTATCTTAAGAAAAGCATTGAATCAACAAATACATGAACACATTTGAATGCTAATGAACTATTTTTTATTTGAATACATTTGCAGTGGCACCTTTAGCGCCTCCTGGAGGTACAGCAACGCCACACACGAGTCATGGTTCGATGTAGACGGGCCATGCCACCACCAAACCTTTTCTTCATGGCTGACCAGAAGGAGGCTCTCTTGTGCGCGCTATTGTCTGCTGTATCGGCCTTGAGATCTTCTGAATAAACACCAACAGTGATCTCAGCCTGTCCAGGTCCATCCATATGCTCCTCATTCACACTGAAGCTGACCTCATCACTTTGGTCCATCTCAAACCATAACAGGATGGGCTCTTTGTCCATGAGCAGATCAGGGTCAGTGACGCTTGTGTCCATGCACAAGTTAGTCTCATCCACAGGCTGAATGATGAAAGAGACATCATTATTTCCCAAGGGACAGTCTTCGTTTGTCTCAATCAAAGGGCAGTCATATTCCTCTGGCTCCTCAGGTTTATAGGACATCTTCTGGTCCTCAGGAGGAGACCTGTTGAGTGAAGCTGTAGAGGACTGTGAGTCCTGTTCTGGACCTCGTTCCTCTGCATTTTCCACAGGAGCAGATGTGGAGGTTTTCAGAGTTACTGCCATCAGATCACGGGCACCTTGGACATATTCACTGTCACTGTTGATCAAGTGCTCCATGGTTATGAAGGGGTGCCTCAGTGCTTGGCTGACGGTCAGCCTCTTCTCTGGGTCAATCTGGAGAAGATTTCTAACAAAATCAAAGAAAACCTCCAGGTCCAAGACTGCATCTTCATCCTCTGCATCAGCCTGCAGCATTATGGCTTCCTCCAGATTTGAAAACTGGTCCAGTTCAGTCTCAGAGACCTCAGGCTTTTTCCAGTTTGTGGCCTGGTATTCAATTGGGCTCTTGAATCGCCACTGGCAGCTTGTCTGGAGGAAGTATTTATCAGCATAGACACTTTTCTGCAGCATCTCATCACTGGGTTGCCCAAGGAGATGGATGATGGTCCTCAGGTGGTCATAGTTGGATATGTTAGAGAACAGCTGGCAGCCTAATAGGCCCTCTCCCAGGCAACAGCCCAGGCTCCACATCTCCAGGGCCTCGGACAGGGGAGCACCCAGGACCACCTCAGGAGCACGATATCCATCACACATTATATCCATGCCCTGTTCCAGGTCAGAGAAACGGCCTCCACAGCCAAAGTCAATCAACTTTACTTTAAATGGCTGCTCTTGGCGGTTGACCAACATAATATTGTCAGGTTTCAGATCACCATGAAAAACGCAAGCTTCCTTCAGAGCTTCAAAAGCTACAAGGAGCTGCTGGGCAACAGGCCGTAGCTCACTCTGTGAAAAAGTTCCAGGGCGGTCCGTGAAGAGGTCCAGGATGCTGCAGTCCAGTATCTCATAAACGATGCAGTGGTACTCTTCACACGAGAAGTGCTCGATATATTTGATGATATTCACCACGTCTGGGTCAATGTTCCCCAGATGCTGGATGATGTCCAGCTCCACTTGCATCGCGTAATCGTCTTCAAACATTTTGACTGCCACCACTTCTTTGGTTTCGGTGTTGGAGCATTTGGCCACTTGTCCATATGCTCCTTCCCCAAGAAACTCCAGGATGGTGTAGTTCCCCAGTGTACGGGGGGCACCCTCTTCTGGAGAGCAGGTACCGGTTGAAGAAACTGATGCAGACATTGCAAAAGTCAGTGTTTGTACGAGCTCGAGTGAAAGTAGACTGTCTCTGTCGAAGGGTTTGTTCAAATGAAGACCTGAGCAGGTGTGCACTCCAGAACTTTATATCCAGTGACATGGCGTTACCATGGAGATGGAATCTGATGTCAGGATTAACGATTACATAACTATTTGTTTACATTTAAAAATATATTTGTAAATGAATAAAAACAGCATACCAAATGTCAAAGCAATTCTCAAACAGACTACAAACTATGGACACATTAACAAATCCAGGGTTAGAATAAAATTCAAATGCATAGAAAAATGTTACTGATGTCTTTTCTGTCTGTTTATAAAAGTCATTTTAAAAAGGAGACCTATTATGCAATATTGACTTTTTAATGGTGTTATAATTGTTTACTCTTCCCATTTACCCACTAGGAGTTGTGATTCATGCATCTTGCAGGAGTACAAATACACCTGCATTCAAGATGTCATTGCTCCAGTCAACCCCAGTTGTTACTGCCACCCACTGCTCTGTACTAACTTTGTTTATAAAACACATATTCATACTAGAGTGTATATAAATGGACATAGCTAACTCGCTAACTGGCACGTTCCAAATAGGAAGTGAGCATAGAGGCGCTCCTTCGACTCTGTTTCCAATTGACTTCACATTGAGAAATTGTTGCCCCTTCTCTCTGTAACAGCTGCAATGAGCCTCGTCATTTTGGTCTTAAAATGTTCATATTAACCCATTCCACATTATCCTGGTGTTTTTATTTTGCCATTTTGTCCATTAAAAAATCCATATTCCTAATATGGAGCTTGGCTTCAAATTCACTTCTATAACTGTTAGCATCATGAACTTCATTTGACTGGAGCCAAATGTTATGGGTAACGTCACACTCACTTAGTCCACTTCTTTATACAGTCTATACTAAACAAATCATGTATATACAACAAGCAGATGGAGAATAATTGGGAAAGTGGGGAAAATCATGTTTTGAGCATTAAACAGAGCAACACAGAATCAATAGCATGTCTTCACATCAGATCAGTGCATGTTTCTACTAAGGTTCTACTAACTCACTTAAAGGTGCATCTGCTACATGCCTGTCTCCATGGAGATATTATTGCATTGCCTATGTGTTCCACAGTATAGCCGTAAACGTTTCTTATCTCCTTCAAGACAAGCAAGTCAACAGTAACAGGTCAGATCCGTGGAGAGGCGACCGCAATCACACTAAGAATACTGTTTTTTAAGTGAAGGTTTGCAAGATATATATGTTTAATGCTACACTGTGGAAACGTCTATGCAAAGCAATAGCATTTCCATGGAAACAAGCAGGTGGCAGACTCCCCAATAGAAAATTTTCTATAGTGTAGCTTTAATATTTAACAGTACTTTTGCCTTCTCCTCTCTGGGTTGGACACACGACAGTTGCAGATGCTGTGATTCTCCAACAGCCCCTTGAGCCCATCCACGCTTCCCTCATGACTAACAAGTTCAAATTTAAACCTCGGAAAGCTCTGTCTGGACTAAAATTGTCAGCCGCAATTGTGTTTTCTATCCAAATCTGTATGAAATAATAGAATAGCAGGTGAAAATGGAACAGACCTTAGAAAACTGTTAGGTGAGTCTTTGCATGTATGTTAACAAGGTTTTTATTGATCGTGCTGCATCTATTGGCTTCCTGTGTATCAGGCAGCGTGCTGAGTGAAAGGGCCAGTAGCTCTATTTGAAAGTATTGGATGGATTTAAATGACTAGATTCTATTTGTGAGAGAAAGAAGCAGGTTGCATTAGCTAAAGTGTATCTGAAAGAGTGAATTTTTACAAAGTCTCATGTACCTAAGGAGCATTTGAAGCTATCTTGCAGGACTAAAACTGCAGTTTCAATGTAACTATAAAGGTTCTGGCTTGTGCAATTTCCAGTGCTTCGAACATCTCCCTTTACCCTTGACCTTCACCTTGTGTGTCTTACCTGCATTGATCAGCATAGGTTGAGTTCCCAAGAAAATACTGCAGCTTATCAGCAAACTACAATATCCATCCATCTTCTTTTGCTTATCAATACAATGCAATTATTACGCTTACACACATTAAGGAAAACTTTATATCAAATTACATATTTAGAATGAAAACACTGAACTAATTATTCATTTATTTATAATCAAAGTTTGTTGTTTTCAAAGAATGACATTGCTTTAGTTGTTCTTAGTATCTTTGCTTACAGCCCATCAATATCTATTATCTTTAACATGCGTCATAACATTGATTTCCTCAAAAGCAGCCAAAGCGGTGATGTCTGACCTGATAGTACTGTATTGGTGTAAAAGCTCCATTTGAATTAGATGAGCTTTGGGTAAACGACAGCAGCATCAGCACTGCAAATCACCAGCCGCCTCACAATCCATACCCCACCGCTGCAGCGCTAATAAACAACACCGCCATTTTGAATGACGTTTGACCATTAAACGAGAGGAGACAAAGTGACCAAGACGCATGAGTCAGAGATTAGGCTGTTTATTTTACAATATCACCTCATAACGCTTGAATAGTTGAATCTTTTCTACTCTATAAGTCATATTTTTACATGAAGGAATAAGAATTGCCTTAAGGATGTTTTATTTCAACATAATTCTTTTTAAAGGTCCTATATTACACATAATTAACTCATGTGAGGTTTAAGCCATGTTATAATGTTGTTGCCTCCTCGAAAATATACCTGGAGTTGTGTTTTGTTTCATTCACACACATTTGAGTAACCTTTTATTATTAGTTTATCTATATTTCCAAAGCTCAAAATGCTCTATTCCACCTTGTGATGTCATGTAGTGGCAGTTTTCAAGTTAACAGCTACTTTTTACCTTCATTCAACAGAGATTGGCTATTCCAGGGCTGTTTTCAGTTTGAGATAAGAACTCATCCTAAATATGCAGGATTTGTACGTTAAACATGTGTGAATGAAAGAAAATAAAACTCCAGGTATGTTTAAAAAATTAAAGTAATATGGGCCCTTTAAGCTTAAGCGATGTCCATTTTTAGTTGCAGAGCTGAAGTGCTGATTCAACTGAAGAAACAGAAGATTTGCAGTTTGATTCCAGGTCTCACCAGTTGTTTAGTCCTTGAGCAAGACACGTCACCCACCTTGCCCATATATGAAAGTGTTTTTTGTGTCACATCAACACATTTTGTGCCCAGTGAGTACTGCTGTGATACTGGCAGAGTGACCGCTACACCTCTGCAGTGATGGGAAGTAACTGAATACATGTACCGAGAATACATATTCAGAATACTTATTTTGAGTAACTGTAATCAAAGGAATACATGGTGGTACCGGATCACGCAATTTTGGCTTTGAACTGCTTGTTTTGTTAAGAAAAATGTAACACACAGCTCTTGTGTGTGTGTGCATGGAAATTTTCCTTCTCTAAATATACTTAAATCAATGCATTAAATTAATTACAACAAATAAAGCTGTTTGTAATTCTATGTTGTGTGTTTTTCACTATAATAAAATGCAACTTGGTGTAAAAGTATTCCAAGTATTCAGAATGCAGTACTCTGACTGAACCATGTAACAGAATACGTTACAAAATACATTTTAATTCAAGTATTCAGTATTCTATTAAATACATTCTCAAACTTCTCATCACTGCATCTGTGTTAGAGTCAGGGCAGCTGTAGCAGAGTGAATGAAATGTTATTCTTGTTGCACAACTTACATGCAGTTGGTTTTGTGTGTCATGTCCTTATGAACCTCTCAAATTACTTACATACTACTACAACTGTAAAAGTACTTCTTATATTAATACAATGTACAATATACAGAGCGTGCAATCAGATAGAGAGGATCTAAGCACAACTTTTTATTAGAGCTAAGCCTCATTGTCTAAAGAGGAAAGAGCTCCTTCTGCACAGTCTCCAGGGATGCACAGAGGCAAACTGGTGGGCACTTCTATCTCTTACTAAGGTGAGCTAATTGTAGGTTTTATTATTGTATAGAGCTGCCTGACTCACAAGCAGAGTGCATTTCCTTTCTGTGTTGATGTGGGTTCTCTGTAGCATAACTTAACTTCTTACCCCTTTACAAAACATGACCCTGTTATTACTGTAATCAGGGTGCAGCCAATCTGAGACCTGCTGTTGTGGAACAATTTTTGAATACCAGCATTTGCACATTGCTTTTTGTCTATTTAGTAGAAAGAAATATATGGACTAAACTGACAATTTCAAAAAAAAATTTCACTAACCAACGATTAAATTTTCTGCCTCCAAACACATTTAATATCAAATGACCACTTTTGAATGGGCAAGTTTTATAATTAAAGGCTTCCAGTGTCACCTCAGAATGAATGGTCTGGCTGGTCAGATCCTATCAAACAGTAGCAGTAGGAGTTTTGCAGTCACGGTAAAGCTAACAACTAGCATGCAAAACCGTGTATAATTACATGCAGACAGTACACAGTGGACTTAGTTTGACCTCAAGAGCTACTTAATATCTGTACTGGTTCAAGACGCATTATGCCCAAATAAAGGGTAATTAAAGGGCAATTTAATTTGTAATTAATGGCAGTCACACCCGTAGAATCTTTATATAAATTGACACAGCAAACCCGCTAGCCGCCCAGTGCTCACAAATAGAAAGTGATTATGGGGTGCTTTCAGCTCCATTGACTTTGGCTCTAAGTCACCTATAACTGCTGCCTTAAAATGTTTGTATTAACCCACTCTACATGCTCCTGGTGTTTTTATTTCACTATTTTGTCCGTAAATAAACTCCTATTCCTAATATGGCGCTCAGCTCCAAATTCACCCCTATAACTGCTAGCCTCGTGAGCTTCATTTGACTGGAGCCAGATGCTATGGGTGACGTCACACTCCCTTAGTCCATAATTGTCTGGCTGGTCAGATGCCACAGAACAGTATTTTGTCTCATGTGAATTGAAGCTGTATAAGTGCACAGACTGAAAGCATTTACAGAGAAGCCTGTGTACCGTCACTTTAACATTCACCACTGAAAATCAAGCTTTACAAGTTGTATCTCTGGAAATAGATCTTAATGATGAATGGCTGTTGGTATGTAGACAAAGGTTATTTCTGGAGGTTAGAACATCGGCGTCAACCCATTAAAATTCTCACTAACGGCAAAGGCAAAAAACGTTTGTGTCTGACATTCTGACCAAACCACTGCAGTGTCCGTTCAAAAGATTGGCTCCTTTTATATTTAGTTATATGACAGAAGCTTATGTGAAAACAGAGAAATGGCCAAGACTCAGATCTGTGTTGCCTGCGCTGCTTCTGTGTTGGCTGATTCTTGTTTGTTCAGCATTAATCTGTGTAAAAATGTGTACATATTAGAAAGAAAAAGATTTGGTTCTTTTAAAATAATGAGATCCGGATCCAACTGGTGCACTGTACAACTTGTCTGCTGGATTTTTTTTTTTTTTTGAGCAATAAATAACACCTGTACGTGAATAAATGCAAGACAGACTAGTTTAATACCATAATTTTATTTTATTTTAACATCTCCATGGAGACATACAGACTGCAGACCCCTTACAGAAAAGTAACAGTGCACAGATTCTAACTTACGTTCTTTTATTTATTTATTTTATTATCTTTTATTATTATTATTATTATTATTATTATTATTATTAATAATAATAATAATAATAATGATAATAATATAGTAGTCATAGCATAGCAGCAGTAAGTGTCTGTTAAAAACTGTTATCTGTTATTCTACCCAGACCACTGCAGTGAGCGAGGGGCCAGACGCGATGAGAGTGCATATGCCATTCCAATTATGAGATTAGTCGTTCATCTGCTGTGTGTAGTTAGAGGCTCCACTCTCTTTGTCCCCAGTTTGTGCAATATATTCTGGAATTCCACATTCTTGCATTTTACTCACTCACGTGTCCCAAACACCAGACCACGTACAGAAATGCATTGTTGCCGTGCCAATAGGGGCGGGGCTTATCCTCACGCGGACTCTACATGTACAAGTATATTCATTCTAATTGTACAAAGCTGGTATTATAGAAGCTTGTTATGACATTTTCACTGGGGGTATTGTGCATCGCTATGGTTATTGCCTCCTGGTTTTATAGTACAGTCTACATCTGATTACAAATGAGATTCAAATGACAGCGTTTGAAATATTTAATACTTCATATGTGCTGGAGTCGATCTCGTACGTCTGATGTGTTGCTATGGTAACATATATGGTGGTAGTGGTGAGGCCAGTGCTTTAATGGAGCAGTTGGCGTACTGTAAGAGCCAGATAAGCGCTGTGTGTAGAATTGTAAAAGGCTGCAGAGGAACAGCAGCAGCAGCAGAATAAAAGCGGGTTTGGAGCAGACAAGAGGGGATCCTGAGGGATGGCACTAATGCAGGAAGTGTGGATTAACTGGCCCATTTGTTGTGATAGTTCATAATCCGCTAATGGCCACTTTATGGGGCTCTGTTGTGAATAGATGGACGTATTCAGTCATAAACATCATGTCATGCAATGCACTGAAGTTGAACATATGGAAGTAATTGTTTACAAGACTTTTGTTCATGTATAGCACCTTCTTTGTGTTCTATAAATATGTTAGAAATTTGAAAAACAGTACCTTATAATTATAAAGCGCAACGTTATTAAAATCACAACCTGAATAGATTAGAAGGTGT
Source organism: Taenioides sp. WSHXM2023 (assembly GCA_029959045.1). Taxonomy (NCBI): domain Eukaryota; kingdom Metazoa; phylum Chordata; class Actinopteri; order Gobiiformes; family Gobiidae; genus Taenioides; species Taenioides sp. WSHXM2023. Next base: position 20,552,143 of record CM057094.1, read on the forward strand.
ACATTATGTAACATTTTGGTTGAGGATCGTCACCTGCTCGTCTCCAGTGGTATTGCTTTGCCTGGAATGTTTTGCAATAGAGCATTAAATGTTTGCTTGAGATCCAGAATACACACTTCTTTAATACTTTACAAAGATGTGAGTCTGGTTACTGGTAAATCTCCCTGTTTTCAGATGGGCGTGATTGACACGTGGATAAGACAATTAGGGACATGCACGGTCCATCAACATTGGAGAAAATAAAGGAAAAATATCATAGGGAACTGAAAAACATTGCAGATTTCTGCAGAATTCATGAGCGAAGCATTAAACTTTTTTAAAATGTGAGATGAATTAGATTTTGTTTGTAAATTATAGGTGAGCTCCTTTATTTAAAATCTGATGCAACGTCACGCTTTGTTGGGCTTCAGGCAAAGGGCATGGGGACCAGACTGATATCAATCTATATAAAAAATCCGGAGAGATATCATTCTGGATTTGCCAGGCAAATTAAGTGTAGGCCTATCTCCATAGAAACGGTGATGCCACCACCAGGCCAAGTCAGATCTATGGAGAGACTCACAGTAAGAAGAATGCATGTAAAGGTGTTAGAAACACTTGAAATTGAATAAAGTCATGATAGATAAGATTAATGTCATACTGGAACTTCTAGACAAAGCAATAGCATCTTTATGGAAACAAGCAGGTGGCAGAACTCCCATTTAAAAGTCACATCATGCACCTTTAAAATGACCATGTTAAAACTACCATTAAAGAGCATTTACAAACAGAAACAACACTATATTTCCATGGACTTATCTTTCCTTTGTCTTTCTTTGTCTTTCTTTTGTGCAACAGGTAAGTCCCAGGATGGCAGTATCTCGGAGATGGAGGAGCTCCCCGTCCCCCAGAACATCAAGATCAGTAACATTACCTGTGACTCCTTCAAAATCTGCTGGGACATGGAAGCACGCAGCAAAGAGCGCATCACCCACTACTTCATCGACCTCAACAAGAAGGAGAACAAGAATTCCAACAAGTTCAAACACAAGGTACTCAAAGCTCCTTTAAGCACCATGACTCATCAATGTACCACTCAGTCAATGCTGTGGGTGAGGTCAAAGATTAGTACTACAACAGAAAACTGCTTCACGGTAGATACAGACATGTAATTGAAATATCTTGTGACAATGTTTAAGTTCTGGGGAATATGATTGCAGGATATGTGTTTTCCAAAATTGTACACCACTAATCCTAACCACAGATTCCAACTGATTTTCCAAATAATATTGTTATAGTAATTGTCAGAGCAGTAGCACTAAGTACTAGTATGTGTAACGAAGTTATAGAAGTAGCAGTCGCAGAAGAACCAGCTGAAGGCCATGAATAGATTGAGGAAATGTAGTGTAGTATTGTACTTGTAAATTGTATTCCCAGCTGGAGTGGTAGCAGCTTAGAAGGCATATATGTTACTATATGTAGTAACAGTACTGTTACAAAAAAAACTCTAAATCAAAAATTAATCTTCCAACATTTACACTTATAATAACTACATTTTAATTTGCCTTAATACTACCTTTGTTAGTTAAGTCTTAGTTCATGCTTTATTAAAAATAATTAGTTATTATATAGGCCAGAGTTACCCAATTTCAGTGCATTTTCCATCTCCACCCTTTACTACCATCAACAACACAAAGCCTCCTCTCCCTCTTTAAAGTGAACAGTGGATAATTCATGGCTCCTTATTTCCTCAGCCTCTTGGCGCTCTGCAGTGGCTTCCTTATTACAGGTGACCTCTCACTCTGGTTTGACTGTGCGCCGGAGATGGTTGCTAGGCAAAGACCACTGCTAGTATCAATGAACAGCCAAAGCCCTCTGAGACTCCACAGGGCTGTAAGGACCCACACAATAGTCACCGAGGACACTGCTAACTGGATGAGTGGAGTTATTTAACGCTCTCTCACACAAATACTGTGTAGTTCTGAAAAATACACTGAAAAATTCACCTTGTATATTTTGAAGATCGAGAAGAGAAAAAGGCGTTAGGCAATCTAGAGTCTGGAGACGGTCAGTCTGAGGGGAGGCTCTCACATGTGGTCATGTGATCACTAACATCATCACTCACATAAAAGGACTAGACCGAGTTTGCCCCTGTAAGACTGGATGAAGAGGGTATCAGGTTAAGGCAATAACCGTACTCTGGCATGTGAACAGTGGAAAAATAAATCTCACCATAGTGGAGACATGGGTGGATTCTTGTATTGATTAATTTTGTGCTATAAAATTATTTGTAAATATTTAATACAAATGAAATGTGATAGATTAAAAACATGCTAATTATTTAAAAGAGAGGGTATTATGCAAAATCTACTTTTTTGAGCTTTCTACCGTGTTATTACAGTCCCTCATCAAACACATGCCTGAAGAGGTTTTAGATGTCATCCGTGCATGTGTGAGTATTTTAGTGATCTCGCCTGCGCTCTGTTTGGACCCTCACAGTTAGCTGTAAGATTCTGTCCAATGCTCAGCCCACAAGACTGCCTCCACACAACAGCTTCCCATAAATATACAAAAGAATGATAGAAAACTGTAAACAACAACTTGGCAAACCTGATCCCATATGGCAAAGTTTCATTAGCGAGACTCATGCTGATTCTGTTGTGATAGCGCTCTGAAAGGGAGTGACTTAGCACAAAGAGCAAAGGAGGGAGATGTATAGCATTTTCAAAACAATAATAATAGGTAACATGGTGATCTAAATATGTTATGTGTTAGCAGTTAATACCCTACTTAACTAAGGAGTTCAGGTTAGAAGCTCGGCTTAAGGGATTAAATAAGTACTAAGCCTGAATGATTCTTAATCATTTTTAATATACGATTTGTTCATTATGAATTAAGTCCTGTCATGCTTTATTAAAGGTATTATAATTGCAGTTATTATAAACTCAACTCAACAATGTGACATGTTTGACCCTATCTCGCAATAGTACACAAAATTTCAAAACTTCCAAACTATACCAAATGCAATAAGATATTTGTGTATATTTTTTAATCTTAGCCTATTAAGCCCACAGGAATGTATTGTTTTAACATACCAATCTAAGGAGAAAACATTACATTACCTTTATATGTAGTTTAAAATATTATTAGAGGGGCCCTGTGTGATCTTTGCATCGCTAGGGGGGGGCGTAGCACAGCTGACCTTGGGAATGGCTACTTTACATAATTCAAGATCTATTACTGAAATGTCCAAGAATTTAGCTTATTCAACAGATTTAATAATAATTTGTTGTTTTCCAGGATGTCCCGACCAAGCTGGTGGCCAAGGCCGTGCCCCTGCCCATGACGGTGAGGGGACACTGGTTCCTGAGTCCTCGCACAGAATACACAGTGGCTGTCCAGACTGCATCCAGACAAACAGACGGAGACTACGCTGTGTCTGAGTGGAGCGAGATCATTGAGTTCTGCACCGCTGGTAATGTCTCACAGCATCTAAAACAACACGTGTGGAAGCGCTACCAGGGCTAATATAGATTATGTGGTGGAGAGGATTGATGGAGAGATGGGGATGGGGGGGTGGAAGAGGAAGAGGAAGAGAAGAAAATAAGGGATTATGGGAAAGATGCAGAGGTCAGTAGGTTGGACTTTACAGGCGGTGAGGGGGAAGGGTGGTACAAACAGCTGATCTGAGGGTAATAGAAAAAGGAGGGGTCAGTGATAAATGGATACAGTATTTAATGCTTTTGTTGATATTCGTAACAGAGCAGTACTTGTAGTTGTAGGTATACTAGTTATAATTCTTTAGTAGTATTTGTCGTAATATATAAAAGACTTGACAGTGGGAGAAAAATCATTACATTTACATTTACTGTACATTTCCCCAAAACAAAGTACTGACAGAACAGCATTTGTAGTAGTCAGACTTGTTTTTAGTCAGTAAATCCTTAATTAAAACAAGAAATCTCCAAATCAGTACCTTTTGAAACCTTATGTAGTTGTAGTAATAGTTACAGTAACCAAGGTAATGGCTATTGTACTAGTACTAGTACTAAGTACCTGTATAAATAATAGGTATTGTAGTTACAGTTACAGTTACAGTTAGGGTTGTCCAAAGAATTCCTTAACAGATATTAATCTAACTAAAAACTAGTATCAAAACTAGACACTCATTTGAGCAAATTTACATTTCATATGAATTTTTAGTATCGTGATAACACTAGTTACAACAGTAGTAGTTAAGTTTTATGTTGGACTCAAACAATAGACTGTAGTGTGTCACCCATAGTGTTTTGCTCCAGTCAAATGAAACTCACCGAGGCTGGCATTACTGGGGCAAATTTGGATCCATATTAGGAAGAAGAATTGATTTACGGACAAAACTGCAAAATAAAAACACCAAGATCAGTGTAAAGTGGGTTAATACGAACATTTTAAGAACAAAATAAAGAGGCTCACTGCAGCAGTTACAGAGAGATGGGTGACAATTTTTCAGTGTAAAGTCAATTGGAGTCGATGGCGCTTGAAGCACCCCCATGTTCACTTCCTATTTGGAATGTGGTGGCTAACAGGTTAGTTATGTCCATTTACAGTCTATGGACCAAAGCCAATTCATTATAGGAGAAGTATGAGCACTAGAAAAATTTCTTAGGAATAATTTAAAAATTTTCATTTACTGCAAACTGAGGTACTTTTAATCTACCACCTCGGCCTTTTACATTTACACAGGAAAGATATAGCAAAGACAAATTAAGATAAATGGAAATAGGACAAGAGGCTGATAAAGAGGTAATAAGAGAAAGTGCATAGAAAAATTCATCTGATCTTTAGTTCCTTCGTGAGTTCATTATACTACTGCACAGTCATGATGAGGTCCTTTAAGGATACTGCTCACTGTCTATTACAAAGCCTTAGCAATGCATAATTGGGAGAGTTTTACAAGGTTTTTCATTGGCTATGTTTACGTCTATACCAACAATCAGATTTTTGGAGTTATCTGATAATTGAAATGTCATGTAAACAGTGAAATCTGTTTTAGAGAAACCTGATTTCTTTCTGATTGTTCACAGCTGTTCAGATTATGACAAGGAAAATTATAGAAAAAAGGGCAAACTAACATAACGAAATAAAATGTTAAAGTGCCCATATTAAGCAATTCTCTGATCTATCTTATAATGTTTCCTCATCACAAACACACCTGGAGTTATGCTGAGTTCTTTTCTCAAAAAGAAAACACTCTTTTCCACCTTGTGAAGTCATGTGGTAATACAGGAAGTGCTTCACTGCATTTTTAACTCCATACACCTTCACTAGAATAATTTGGATAATTTAAATTCTGGAACTAACTCTACTCTACTGAGCTAAAGTTAAAAGGAGTTGTTAACTTGGTGGAACAGAGCATTGTGATCTTTGGAGATGTTGACAGACTAATAATAAAGAGTATGAAAGCGGTGTGTATGTGAGTGTTGGTGGTGGTCGGAGGTGCCGATGGCTCAGATTGGCAGCCTCGCTTCAGTCAGTCTGCCCCAGGGCAGCTGTGGCTACAAAAATGTAGCTTACCACCACCAGATATGGAATGAATGAATAATGCTCTGTAAAGCGTCTCTGAGTGTCCAGAAAAGTGCTAAATAAAACTGATGCATTATTAATGCATTACTCAAACATCTGTAAATGAAACAAAACAACATTATAACAAGGCTTAAATTTCACAAGAGTCAATTTTGCATAATATAAGACATTTAAAGATGGCAAAAAATGTATATTGTCTTTCAATTACAACTGTTACTCTAAAAACACATTGATGACTCATCAAAAATCAGACCTAATTATTGGGTTGTCAGATTACTCTAGTTATCTGATTTTACTGGTCATGAAAATTGACCCAATCCAGTATTTTGCTATAGATTAGTGAACACCATGCAAATTCAAATATAGGTCAAATCCAGTGTTTAGGAGTGGTGGCAGATGGCGGTGTTGGCATATTGACAGCTGGAGTCCCATAAGCTGTGAGTCATTTGTTACTGAAAAGGACCCTTACTCAAAGCATAGCGGTGTTGTGCGTTTTTTAATTATTTTTATCAAGCAGATGAAAAATAGACTTGTGATCTCGGGATAACAGCCTTAAGAGAAACTGTGAGTGTGGATTTCCAGTGTTAATAGACCTACCATTCTCAGCTAGATCTTGCCAACACAGAAATCAACGCCCCTCCCTGTATCTGACAGCAAATAAGATTGTTGTTCACTATGTATGCTAACTTTGGTAACACTTTAGTTTAGGGACCCCAAATTAATCGCTAACTAAGTGGAATTTGAAATGTTAGTTTGTGGTCAATCAAGTATCTCGTAATGTTTATAACATATTAAACAGCCTATATTAAAATCATATTCAAATTGACTCTTGTGAACTTTAAGGCATGTTAGAATGTTGTTACCTCCTCAAAAACATACCTGGAGTTGTGTTTTGTTTCATTCACACATTTGAGTAATCCTTTTTTATTATTATTCTGTCTACATCCCCAAAGCTCAAAATGCTCTGTTCCATATGTGATGTCATATTGTGGTAGTTTTCAAGTTAACACCTACCTTTTACCATTAGTTCAGTAGGGACTGGCAATTACTGGGCTGAAATTGTCCAAATTATCCTAGTCTGAATGGAACAAAACAGCTCGAGGTATGTTTGTGATGAGGAAACAACATTATAACATAGACCAGAAAACAGTGTAATATGGGCCATTTAATACATTCTAAGATAACAGTTACGGTAAATTCCAATAACATCCATATGATGCTAAAAACACTGAGAGTAATAATAGCAAAAATAAAATTGTTAAAAGCTAAATGGTTGCCATACATAATAAAACATGAATAAGTACTTTACTTTAAAATTAACAAAGAAAAAGTTTTAAAAAAAAAACTACTTATATAAAAAAAAAACTACTATACTTATTACCTATACCTATACTTAACTACTTAGTATACTTATTAGTACTACCAGTTAGCCTTTAGCATGTGCTCCCTGAACTAACTTTTGAACGTGACCTATTCAAAAATAGATAGAATTTTGAGTTTTAATATCTGATTTTGTATTTGCTTAATGATGTTGTCTTTTTGCAGACTATTCCACTGTGCATCTAAACCAGCTCCAGGAGAAAGCAGAGGTCATCGCTGGGCGCATGCTGCCTTTCTCCGTCTTTTACAGAAACCAGAACAAAGAGTACTTTGACCACTGCAGGTACAACATAATTATTTCTATTGTACTTCAAAATGGTCTTTTAAGGGATAAAAACATCAAACACTTATTAAAAAGCTCATTTGAAAAGTTATTAAGTTCAATGTAGATATGGACAACATAGGGAGATTGTGCTCTATCTGAAGAGAAATTATAACTAAACTATCACTAAAAAAGGGCAACTAATAGCTATTGTAAAATTAAATAAATATAAATAATAAATAATTAAACTGTGATTTTCCACACCTAGAGGAAAATGCCAGTCTACATCTTATTGCTTTATGACAAAGAGCCCAAACAGCTAAGGGTTAGTCTGACAGCGGAAAGGAAAAAAATTACTAAGACCTCCACATCTGCCCACCTTTGTTTTGATATGAGAAGAAAGTGTGACAAACACAGAATCTCTAGATCTGTTTTAGGTTGTTACTGTTATGCAGTTTTTTAGGTTTTAGTGAAAGAAACACACTGAAGCCTGCATCTCTTTGTTAGAGAATACAGCATGACGTCATGTAGGTAAACATTTTTGAGTGTTTATAATGGCCTTTAAGAGCATGGGTTAAACTGCACCATCGTGTGGCCACTAGCAGTAGTGTGTTCCTCACTGTACTAGTATGTAACAAGTGTTTGTTTGACCTGTGGGGGAGGTGACTAGTGTCACTATGACAACAATATTGCATCAGTTTTCATTAGACAGCTAATTCAAAGTTGTTTCCTGTTATTGTAGTCCTAATTCAATTTGGATTTGGATTGGTTTATAATATAATGCTTCTTGTGTGACCCAGTGCAGGTGTGTGTATACTGTTTTGTGTTCTGTACATAGCTTTTCTAGTCATTCTAGGCATTAATTCTGTAGGTATCTTTCATTGCTGTGTTGCGTAATTATTTGTTACAAATGCTATCTCAAACAAACAACTGTGTTTCAGAGATGCGCAGGTGAACCGCATGCTGCCCTCAGTGAAGGACAACAGTGGTAGTCATGGCTCCCCCATCAGTGGGAAACTGGAGGGCATCTTCTTCAGCTGTAACACAGAGTTCAACACGGGCAAACCGCCCCAGGACTCCCCCTATGGGCGACAGCGCTTTGAGGTGCGAGCAGACGCCCTGTTAAACCCAGACACCAATCTGTACTTTGGGGACCTGTACTGCATGTACACAGCCTACCACTACGTCATCCTGGTCCTGGCACCAAAAGGATCCAGAGGAGATGACTTCTGTAAGGAGAGGCTCCCTGCTCTGGACATCACCAACAACCGCTTCCTGACGTGCAAAGAGAGCGAGGCGGGTGATGGACGCCTGGTGTTCCACCACGCCCAGGACGTGATCCTGGAGGTCATCTTCACCGAGCCCGTGGACCTGTCACTGGGGAAGGTGGCAGAGATCAGCGGGCACCAGCTCATGAGCCTCTCCACAGTAAACGCCAAGAAGGATCCCAGCTGCAAGACGTGCAACATCAGCGTGGGGCGCTAAGAAGAGATCTGAGAAAAAGAAGCCGGGATGACCAGACAAGACTGGCCTGAGGACGTAAGTCTACAAACTGAAAAAGCAGAGCAATGCATGAAGCAGCCGATCTTGTAGGAGCCTAGTCATACTGGACTTCATCCTTTGAGGAATAACTCACAAACTGGTAAAAAAGATGGCCCCAAACAAAACACAGTTATCATGAGCAAACCCACAGTAAAACACAAGCAAAGCAAAGCATCAGTAAGCCCTGGATCCTCACAGTGTTTATCCAACCCTTTAAACATACTAACAAACAGCAGCTGCTTCGCCCTCATTTTAAATACTCTTACTCACTTCTTTGTCAATGATGATCTTTTTTTTCCATGAATTGCAAACGTTTTTTTGAACCTATTTTACATCCAATTTAGAGCATACACTTTGGGACTGCAGCCTCAGTCATCTGATTTCATACCAAAGGTGTTAAAAAGCGATATGGAAAAGATGCGTCGTATGAAAAGTTTGACAACTGCAGCCTGAAAAATCTGTACTGACGTCTGACCAATGTGACCTATTCATGAAGATGTTGACCTTTAAGCATGACGCGGTTCTGTGCCGCATGAAAAAGGCTGTCAGTACCTCTGCCACGCATTTATTTTTCTGCTGTAAACAGACAAATAGAACCATATACTGTGTTTAGCAGAATAAATGTGAAAAAATATTTATTTTTATCAATATATATAGATAAATATATGTAAAGAAAAATATATAAACCAGAAGTGCACAATGTCAAAGGTTGTCAATAATGTCATTTAGAAGGAAGTGATCAGGACTAAAAAAAAGTCAGTTTAGCTTGACATGCTAATGCTAATGTTCACACACTACAACGTGAGCAGTAATGTGTATTATGGACAGAGCTTAGCAGTTATACTAATTCTTAATGCATATCATAGCACAACAGAGGACTAATTACTAACTGACATGCACAAATGCCACCAGATTGTCTCTTTTATGATATAAACAAAGACCCTTTCCACAAAAGCACTTATTAAAAATGCAGTTTCCACTATTACTTCATCAAAAAAAAAATGCAAAGTGCCATAATATACAAAACATTGTAAAAGGTAATGTTTGTCACATGGGTAGAGTTAGCGTAATCTTGGACACTGCTGTGCTACTACTCTCATAGATAACACTTGCTACAGGCAGTTTAAGGCTAGGTCAGTAAGGATGAATGGGACTATAACTCTTGAGCTGCCCACCTCTCACTCATCATTGTTCTTCACTTTTATATTAAAGTGCATTGAAGCATGCATGAACATTCTGGACTGTGTAGATTTGAATCCCACTGTGAGATACTCAGCTGCTGGTTGAGCCCTGGTGTTTACTGAGCAGGGCCTCCAGGAGGCGCAGTTTTGCTTTTAGGTTCTTGTACTGGCAGTACTCCTCTGCCATGGGTCCACGGTCCTCCTTTTGACAAGCCCTGTTTAAACAAGAGGAACATAAAGAGTCAAGAGAACCGGCCACAGCTTCCACAGACATTGGATAGTCCCTCCTATGTTGCCTTACTCAGATAGCTTTTACAGTGTGTATTGTAGTCAGAGTTTGGAGGACTAACATAGTACAAAGAACGTGTACAGTTCAGATCTACAGTCTACTACTGTCTTTTTCCTGAACTCTCTGCTTCATTAATGTCAAGTGCGTGTGTATTACACTGATGTATCATTGGGATTTTTTTGTGGGTGTCTTTTGTTTTTCACATGGCATTGTTGCAAACCAAATGTTTCAAGGTTTAATAAAGGAGAGAATAAACTTTGAAAGAGATGGGCTATAGCTGTGATATGTGTTTTGTACACTAGGATTACCTGCCAGTTTGCGAGTAAAAGTGCTCCTCAAACTCGCGCAGTACAATGTGCAACCTCCGCTTCTCACTTCTGGCCATCCTCAAGTGATCCAACAGTTCTGACCTGTAAATTTTGACACAAAGAAAGACACAATAATGTATAATAAACACTTCGCTATCAGCATACAGAAAAGTAAGAATTTTTAAAAAATACCCTGAAATAATTAAGATTAAATTCTCATATTCTGATTAACTGGGATCTCTTCAAGATATTTAATACTTATAAAGAATTTGGTAAAAAGGTAATTGTTCTATAGTACGAACTTCTGGTCTGGTCTCTACTACTTTGAATCTTAGTAACCCCAAGTCCAACAGTTGTAAAGTATGTTCTTCACAACGTAAAAAAAAAACAAACCAAACACTTAATAAACTTTCAACACCATTACAATTTGTCAGTAGTTTGAATATAACAGATACTATTGGACTTATACCTAGATGCTTCATGAAGTGTTGCCATGGTGATGAGCTGGGGCTGGTGTGCGTTTGCTTCATCTAAAGGAGACACCAATGGAGTTTCACAGAACTCCATGAGAGACTTGTCTGAAGAGAAGGACCGAGATTTAACCCACTGTGGCAGTGGGCATGGGCTAGAGGGTTCGGGGCTCTCCTCATCTGAGCCCTCCTCTTCATCCTGTCAGCACAAAAACAGCATTTTATTAACAAAAAAAACATGTATTTATTTATATGTATTAATACCAAAGTAAAATAAAGTCACATTTTAAGGGAAATTGTGTTTTACATACAGTACACAACATGTATGAAATAATTTGAATTTGGCTTTTGCAATTTGTTGATGTAGCACTCAGAATCAGCCACAAGAGGGCACAAGAGACAAATAAATCAACCCATTCTCAGCATCCAGCACCTCACACCAGCCATTTAGAGAAACATTTTTGAAGTCTTATTTCAAAGGAACACATGATTGCTCTTAACTTACAATAGTTGTGATCACAGTGGAGGTAGAGGAAGAATTCTGGAGCTGTTTGACAACGCGGTATCGGTCATAGAAGGGCTTCATCAAAGTCCGCTCTTGTCTGGTGCTCTACACAGAGACAGAGACAGAAATTGTGTTAAATTAAATATATGTAGATGAGTTTTAGCCAGGCCTATTAAACAGTATTATTTCTTACCGGTCGTCCATGTAGACCTTCATAGTATAGCAAGCACTTCTGCAAACAGGTCTTTTCCAGGGCTATTTGGAAATGGGACATTTCCTACACAACAATTTAAGTGAGTAATGCATTAATCTATCTATTTATTTATTTTCTAGGATGTAAACATGTAGATTTATGTAAGAGTGTCTTCACAAACCTTGAGGCTGTCTGGCAGTTCCAGCTCTCTCCTCCTTTCCTTCAGTCTGTTGGTGATAATATTGACCGTTTCCTCTACATTAGGTTTTGTGTTGCAATTATTATTGAGCCGCTGAAGCTCCAACCCTGCCAGTGCTGACCCCCTGTGGTCATGACTGGCTTTGCAGGACTGACGCAGTTGGTTTACATCTCCTTGACCCTTTATTGATTGTTTTAGTTTCAGCTCTGAAGTACAAAGGCATTAACCATTATAATTTATTTAAGTATATTATTATTTCACAGTGATATGTAAAGTTCATTATGTTGGATCCTACCTTTGAGTTGTTTGCGACTCTTGATCAGCTCCTTCATAAGCCTGGCCACCTCTGGGTTTGCTGTCTTGTCATTATGCGCTGGCTGAAAAAAATACAACATGGTTAGAGGGGTTAGTGGAATAAAATAAGTCGTACTGTCTTGGTGGTATAAGAACTACATATTTGAATATTAAAAAATAATAAATAATGTAAAAGAATAAGATATCACAAACAGGAAGTGGGTTTTCTGTTTTGTCTGTGGTGGGGACCGTTGTTTATTAAAATTATTATTTATTACAAATTGGCCAGACAGTTTGGAAATATTAGAAATATTACAAAGTGCAAAGAAAATACTTGTTAGCAAATTTACAACCTCCAGCTATCATTTGCATAAAATGTAACAAAGCTGGAATATGATGTTTGTATTTGATGTAATTATGTATGTACCTCATTGTGTACAGATCATAGACTGTATATCTAGAGCAGGGGTCTCCAACCTTTTTTCTCTGGTGAGCTACTTTTACAAAACAAAAATGCCAGAGAGCTACTAGTTTTAGCGGTCACAAGAAATTGAGTATATATAAGCTCTTATATCTCTTTCAAAAAAGATTTTTGGCAAGCATTAGATGAGGTACAGTTAGATGCCTATAAAACATAAACCATTATCCATTTATTAGTGTACAAAGTTAGGCATCAAAACGATGTACAATGGTAATAGGCATTTAATTAATAAAATTTTACTTATTCAGCACAATATGTATAATTCAGAAGTCCTACTTGGAAGGGGGTGGAGCTACAGGTTGGAGACCCCTGATCTAGAGATAGCTAACCAGCTATTGGAAGTGGCCATGGGAGCGCTTCCAGCTCTCTCTCTGGCTCCAATTGACACAACATTGAAAAATTGTCATCGCTCTCTCTGGAACTACTGCAGTGAGCCTTGTCAGTTTGTTCTTAAAATGCTCGTATTAACCTGCTCTACACGATCCCAGTGTTTTTATTTCACTGTTTAATCTGTAAATAAATTCCTATTCCTAATATGGAACTCAGCTCAAAATTCGTTCCTATAACTGCTAGTCTAAGTCAGCTTCATTTTACTGGAGCCGAATGCTATGGGTGACATTAGACTCCCTTAGTCCACTTCTTTATAGCTATGAGTCATGCTATTGGTTGATATGAAGAAAAGTCCAGGGAGCAAATATATTGTTTTGTTTAAATCTTTTTAAATGTGATTATTGTTGTCGTAGAACTGTTTACAACCTATAAAAAAATGAAAAACTGTTATATTAAATAACTAAACAGGAAAAGCAAAAACAAAATTCTAAGCAACTCATCATGCAAGTATTATGCAATTATATTATTCAGTGTTAATGACTAACGTTTGGTGTTATCTAGAGGAGGGAGTCACGCATCATTTTAATAATGATAACATAATTCTGACTCATCTGAGCCGATTATCCCATTCATTTAAGCACTTCTGACCTTCATATTTCTGTGTGAAGATGGTTGGCTCACAACACAAGAGAAAACAGAATATGATTTGAATTACTCCCACCTTGTAGTGTCTTTCTTGTTCAAAGCGTTCCTCAAATTGTCTGATCCTTTTCCTCAGGTAATGTATGTGTTTGTTTAGCATGTTGACGGATGGTTCTCGCTCCCCTGTCTGTGTGTGGACATTACTGCGCACCCTGCAGACACAAATGCACTTATCTTTCTTTCAAAGCTATGACAAGCTCAAACAATCAAGCTTTGAAATGGTTTCAGAATCCCAAAATAGCATAGGTGAGTGGATGTGTTACTTACATGCGTACTTCCTGTGAGCATGGTGGGGAGGGGGCTGTATCGGGGTCCAGGTTGTACCGAAGACTGTGGCTGATGTTGGGGCATCGAGGAGAGGGCACTGGGCAGTCGCTGGTGGTGATGTGTGAGAGGAGAGGGCTGGCGTCTGTGGCAGTGAGAGACATGGATTTTTCTTCTGATAAAGTGGCAGTGCAGGCAGAACTAGACTCTGATGAGGATGGAGATGCGGCCTTTACTGAATGAAAGAAAAAAAGGACTTGTTATAAGATCAGGTTTAGCAGAGTTTCTCATCGATATTTATTCAATTGACGTATTTATATTTTGATGACAAACCAAATCCTCTCTATTTATCTAGCTTTGAAATTTGCACAAAAAGTAAATAACTCATGACCCCTTATGGCCATTTCATTTTAAGTGATAAGACATGTGTCTAGCAGAAAACAATATCATAGAAAAAGCTTTCATATCAAGCTAACTATATTTAGGCAATAAAGATATACACTGAATATCATTGTCCTTGTGAGTCAGTTTACGGTATTAGTTTTTGCAGTAAAAGGAGAGAGGAGATTTCATTGTTTTTGTGCATGCTCCCATAACCAATAAACTAAAAACAGAAAGAAATAGAGAAAAAAATCTTAATTCCACGTTAGAAACAGGAGTAAGACGAAGAATAAGTATTATTTAACACCTATCCTGTTCTCTACACAATTGAAAACATAAACATAGGTTGTTTTATGCAGATTTTATAGATTTACAGGAATGTTTGAACTTCTATCTCACCTGACTGTGTGGACTGGGCTGTATAAAGGTCTGTTGGCGAAGTTAAGTGGAAGAACAGGGGGCGGTAGAGACTCTTCTCCTCTGAGGTAATAGGCTGGTGTAGAGCAGGTAGACCTTCTGGAACTTGGGGGTCAGCTGGTGATGGCGAGAGTCCCAGCTCAGCATCTAGGGCTTGGAGCTTTAGGGAGGGGCTCTGGAAGCAAAAGCAGAACATTTCTTCAGGGGTGGGGTGAAAATGAGGTAGACGAAACTGTGGAAGAATCCTTATACGCAGGATGACAGCTCTTCAGTTGTGTCAAAATACATCTTAGTCATAATAAATCTTAGAATAAAAAGTACTGCATTAAATAAAGTCAGCAACAAATGTGTAATCCAGCTCTTGCAGGAGACTAAAGTGTTGTCTTGTTGCTATATCTAAATCCGCATGGCATTCCTTGGGTTTCTGTGTCCGAACTGCCTGCACATGGATTATTTATCTTGAGTGGAAGCAAGGGGGCGGTGGGAATGCCTCTCTGTGCCGATGAGTGTGCCTGTGCAGTGGGTATGTATGAGGAGAGAGAGGATGCTATATATGACGAGGAGCCGTTTCCAGGGCAACGTTATGAGTCTAAGCTAAGAAGGCGCAAAGTCGCGCAGTTCTTCAGTTTGTTGTCTATGACTATGCATATGTGGGCGTATAACATTACACTGTGACGTCAATTGTTTTTTTTTATTGTTTTTGCTGCTCTGGGTGACAAAGAAGAGGAGTTAAGAGTTATGCTTTACAATTTCATTTCAAACAGAAAAGGTGTAAGCTTTTCTTTTTTAGCATGTTTTGTTCATTGATAAAAACACTCTGTGCATCACAGATAGGAACTCAATAGAGTTAGGAGTAGGGATTCTGTTAATGAGACTAAACTGCCACAGATTGCATGTTCAAGGTGAGGTTAGGAACATGCACTCGTTGATCTACTGCAGGTATCACAGCTACCGTTGTCATAGTGATGGTTATAAATAAGTGCTAATTTTCTGTGTGTAAGGCTGAGGTGATGGGGAACTTACGTCACAGCTGTTTCTGCCTCTGCAATCAATGTGTCCATCAAGACAACTGCTGCCTCCACCTCTGCTCCCCTGAAAAGAAAAGCCCTAATTAAGTACATTAGCTTAAAATGGAGAAAGTAGGTCACACTCACACAAATACAAGGATAAAAACTACCCCCAAACAATTAATGGGAAGAAGCAATAAGCAAAGAAACATTCTTTGAAGTTTTGCAGCTTTTCTCAAAATTAGCACTGAAGAATTTTTTGGAAATTTAAACCATTTGACAGTGAATCCAAGCTATGGATAAAACTGGATTTCCAAATTTATTTAATAGTTAATTCATAGTTGTTGTTATAGGTGATTATTTGAGGAAGATTTTGAATTGATAAATGCTGTCTTGTCTTTAGTTGTCCCTTAAACAGTATTAATCTATTAATTACCTCTGGGCTTCGACAAGTCTCACTTTTCTTCTTTTCTGTGAAGAAATGGGGACTGAAAAACAAAGTGACATCAGTGGAGTCATGAAAATAGCAGATCACGAGCATACTGCTGTAAGATAAGAATCCTTTAGCTTTCGTCACTGTAAATAAAGTACGTTGAAGTATTATATTGTATGAAAACTCAGTAATCTTGTTGTCTGTCACTGAAATTAAGGTTATGGCTTCCTCCTGTCTGATGTTATTCACACACCACAGCAGTGACCTGTTCAGTGAAGACTCTGTGCGGACAGCCTGCCACCACGGGAAGCTGACCTCATAATGTACAGCTAGTCGGTCCATGTGAGAGCCTGTGGCAATCACTGTTATCTGAACTGGAATCAAGAAGAGAAAACGTGACTGTGGGCAGCACATTGCTCTGCTAACCTACTTCTCCACTGACTCTAGTGTACAGAGATATGTACAAAATGTGAAGAAAATACAAATAAAATAACTATGACTATGTTTAAATCCAGGCTCAAAACACTTCTATTTACCTGTGCTAAACTGACTGAAAGGTTTTCATTATGCACTTTTCTCTTTAAATGTTAATATTATGATGATTATTTATGTTTTGATTTGTTTGTATTCTGATTGTAACGTCTTTCTTATTCCGTAAAGCACTTTGAATTATTTGTGTACAAATTGTGCTATACAAATAAACTTGCCTTGCCTGTTGTTTGATGCAAAAGCAAGAAAATGTGACATCATATTTGTCACCTTCTCACCTTTCAATGTGACTATGAGCTCTGTTGTGGCAGTTCATATCTAATGAAACAGCTGCCTTAGCAACCTAAAAATGAGACCAAATTAACAAAATACTTTCACTTTTTAATGTCACAAGTTAATTTCAGCACATACATAAATAAAGTTTGGATGCATAACTCTCGTACCATTTGGCAGTCACTCTTAGCATCATCCCCTTTCTCATTTACTCCTGAGGTGGTAATTGATGTGTTGTGGTATTCTGATCTGTAAGGGAGAAAAAACATACAAACACATTTAAACACATTATAATCACATAAAAATAATAACAAGTAATGGGCCATAGAACACACCTGTGATTTGCATTTGAAGAATCCAGTTTAAAACTGTTTGAGGACTTCTTGGCGGTCTCCTTTGCTGGCCCCGGGGAAGTGGAGCAGTGTGATACAGGGTCTCCTACCCCAGTTCTGTCCAGTGCGTGCAAGTCGCAAAGGGCACGTATGCTGACACTAGAGCTGGCCTTAGACTGTGGAAAGTCAGGACTAGAAACAAAATGTCACAATGACATGATCAGTAACAATTTAGTGTACTTAGCATTTTCTCTTTTCTCTACTTTTCTTTTTCTTTTTTTTCTGCATTCTACCAGTTTGTACCAATGTGTCATCCCAGTTTGTTCTCATATCAGACTTCTCTTTTTTAAACAGAAAATAACAAAAAGAAATGATTAAGCAAAAACTTAAACATGAACTTAACAATATAACAATCAAATCAGTTATTGGCCAAAGCAGCAAGAAAAATATAGGATATCTGCTCAAAAATCCATATTGGCCCATCCCTAATGATTAGACTAATTTGAAAAAAGCAGTATAAGATGTCTGTTCTTTATGACAAAGCTGAAGCTGGAGTATGATGTCAACCGCAGTCACTACCCCAAGGCAATGCACACACAACCCCCACTACAACATCCCAGAACAGTATTGTCCACAGATATTCAACCCTCTCAAATAACAGCAATGAGTCATGTTTTAGGGTTATCTAATGGCTTTTCTAACATTAACAAACTCATACTGAATCACAACAGCACAAACAATCTTAAGGCCCAATTCATCTGATCCTGTGAAACCTAGTTGTTGTTTAAATCATTTTAAATAGATAGATACATAGATACTTCATTTATCCCGGGGATCAGATTTTCAAAATTCAAAACTGGTTGGTATAAACAAAATTGTGAAAAGAGCGCATAACATTGTCTATTCTTGACTCACTTGTGGGTCAGTATAAAATCTGAGGGACTTTATATTCCCCTCTTTACTGTTGGTGGGTATCAAATTGGTCAAAAACAGGGACAACTGGAACATTTCTTGTCTAAAATTGGGACAAATGAATGGTTTTGGATAAATCTGCTGGGACAGGGGACACAGAGCTCAAGACTGGTCACCCTGAGCAACAATACATGAAAATAATAACATCAGTAATTAAATTTATAGAGATACTACAAAAACAGAAACTAACCTCTAGATATTTTGGTTATAGGAAGATATAGTAATTTGTCTGGACAGGGACTAGCAGTCAGTAAATGAAACAATAGGGCAAATTAATGAAGGTTTAGAAGTTTGATTTTCAACAAAAATGGTGAGAGTGACTAAATGAAAAACAGTAATGCTAGCAACCATGTGACTGTAATGTTATTTGAGAGAAATTTGTTTAACAGCACACAATCAACTCTTCTATTGTAGTTCCAACTGAAGTTCAAATTAAAGTCTAACAAGCCTCAGATAGAGCAGTGCCTACAATTAGCATCATGCCCGCAGGGAATGTTAATGACATCAGCTGCGAGTATCAATATAGCAGAGGCAACAATAGCGTTTTGTTTTATCTGTATTTGGTTAATTCTCATCAGGAACCATTCATACAACAATGTTTACTGGCAATGTTACATTTGGTCCTTTTTAAGTATAAAAAGCATATTTGTCAAAGATATGTCAAAATGCTGGTGTGCTAAACAGAAAAAAATATTTTATGTAATATTTACAGTAATATTACATCATTGTATTCAGTGGTGCTGTATTTCTCAGCAGCAGGCCAATCTTTTATATCTTGGATAGACAACATAAGTATAGGGGAAAAAGCTGAGAATTTTAAGTGTGAGAGAATAGCTCCAGATAGACAGTAGCCTACCTGTTTAGTCGAGACTGGATCTGAGTTGCATGGGTGAAAGAACTTGTTGAAGAGAGAGACAGTGTTTCTTCTCCTAATCTCTCCACATCATTCAGCACTGAATGTGGGCTACTGGGACAGGTCTACAAGAGTAAAATGAGTAAAATATTACATAATACTGATTTGCAAAATATCTGCTTGAGCACTACCTGAATTTGTGACGGTGCAGACAGAGGAGGAGGTGGAGGGTTTGAAGCAAGTTCATCATTACTAGATATTAGTTGTTCTTCTATTTGGTCTGAGAAAAGGGCTGTGTGGTGCCTTAGAAGATGAAGTAATAGGGCATTGCACACACTCTGCTCCTCGATCATCCTGGGACCAGCGGGTACACTGTTAATGAAGACAACAACACAAAAAAACTATTACCAAAATTTTAAAAACATTGCCATTTAGTAGTGCCATCTAGTGGAGGAAAGCCTAAACTGTAGAAAAAGTTATTGGCATGGCAACTGCAAATGTCTTAGAAAGTAAACTACATGTGTATCTTGGTGCTGAGACACGATCCATGGAGCATGTGTGGGTCTTATTTCATACATCTGGTAGACTATGTGAAGTATGTGAACATTTATGGCAGTGCATATAGGTCGAGGAGACATCAGCAGTGTCACATGTATTACGTAAGAGTTACAACAACAGATTAAATGACAAATATACAGAATACTGGTGGTCATATATAATAGGGGCTGCTAGATCTGGAAAGCAGTTGGCTAGCCAATGTTCAATCCTGCATAACTTTATATTACCAACTCATTGTTTATATGCTTTACAATAATAACTATTAATAATAATAGTTGTTCTTGTTAAATTTAGTGTGTGACAAAATTGTATAAACCTTACCTATTCATTCATTATTTTACTAATGTTCTAAAGATATTTTTGAACATATAACTAATCAATAATGTCTGTAGATTACAAGTCCAAACAGCTTTCAAATGTGTTATATATATGTAAAGAATTAAAGTATTTTAGGTTGGGTTGATTTTTGAAAATGTGTAAATGACAAATATACAGAATACTGGTAATCACATACAGTTTCATTGTTTATATGCTTTATAATAATAATTCTTTAGTTGTTCTTGTAAAGTTGAGCATGTGACAAAACTGTATTTAAATCTTACCTATTCATTCATTATTTTATTAATGTTATAAAGCTACTGTGCCCAAGCATGTTTCCTTGTTAATCAATCAGTCTGTAGCCTAAGTTCAAACAGCTTTCAAATGTGTAATTATTTAAAAGAATTAAACTACTTAAGATTGTGTTGCTTTCTGAGCATGTGTACTTGTGAGCATGCCTCCCGTGAGACTGCATCTGTTTACGGTGAGGAGTGACATTTATAAACAGCTAGCGTGAGCAGCAGCCTCCCAATGCACTGTGTTATCAGACCCTCTCCACACCCATTTCCTTAAGGCAAAAGTGACTACACCCCAGTTTTGCATTACACAGATTCAGAAATTTAACCAGAATTGATCTAAGAGCCAAGATTATTTTTTTCCTATACACAGTGAAGACTTTAGACAGAGCTTATACTTTCCAGTATTAGCTGGAATATGTAATTTAACACCCACACCACTCAACTGGATGTCAGCATGCACCTTGTCTATAATGATGAATGCTGGGAACACTGTGTGCAAGTTTCGTATGGAGAGAATGTTGAATTAAGAGCCATTACTTACTGAAATATACAAGGTCCAAAAATGGTAGCCAGATTTTCCATTGGCATATGATTTGATTGGCTGAGCGTGGCCACTCTGGACAGGAAACTTATTAGGTAAGACAAGATAATAAGGTTGTCAGTGGGGAGGTGCTGAAGATTTTCTTTCAAAGACTGATTTGTTCGGCTGTCATCTGCATTTCCTGAAAGCGTGACAAAATCAACACTTTAGTATTGTGGTACTCTAATAAAATAAAAATATGTTTGCATCTACATAATAATGTTATAGTTATTGTGGCTAGAAGATAAAACAAAAGCGCACAGCCAAAATGATGAGCGCAGCATTCTTAGAGTTTTGAAACAACTAACTTTGCTACAGAAACTTTCCTAACAACTAAAAGATACATCAAATGTCAAGATTTGTTATGTTGTAAAATAAAAGGTTATGTCTCTGTCTGGCTACCATTTCCATTACCTTTAAAACAGTGGATGAGCTGTTTGCGGTGAGTTTCAGGGACTATGGGAACAGGCAACTCTCTAAAGAAGAGTTTAAGAAGAGATGCCACCGTTGGGATATCTCCATCATTCTGCAGATCGATCCTCTCCCCCTTGTCCCACCGCTGTTTCAGTGTTCTCATCCGCACCACAGAGCCACACAGTCGAAAAAGACCTCTCTGCTGCAAACCTGAAAAATGTCATGATTAGTATAAAGCGCATATGACTGGTTAGACAATTTATGATATAAGGAGAGAAAGTGGCTCAGTGGTTAGAGCAGTGGTCAGTTCATCCTCGAACCAAGTTTTGTTGTTGTGTCCTTAGGCAAGATACTTGGGCCGCATTGCCTAGTATGTGGTGTGCGTGAGTGAATGGTGCTGGTCAGAGGGACCAATGGCACAGATTTAATTGATTGATAGCGTTTTACTTCCTGGTTGGACATGGCAGCAGATGTGAAGTAAGTAGAAGTAATTCCTATTAAACTAGAAAGTTGGTATTATTTACACAATAATTATTATTTGAAAAATGGAAATAAAATGTGTATATGTGTGCATAAACTGTGATTGCATTTTAGATGGATTTGTGTGCATCGATAACAGAGGGATTCGTTTTAGAACTCAACTCAATTTTTTTATCAGTTCTTCTTAAAATTCCTATTGACTTTTGTAAACCTATGATAAATACTGATCAGAGGCACTATTACACCAAAGTAATAATTCTGAAAACATGAAAACCTGTCAAATGCACTTTAATATGCATATGAGGCACAAATGACAATAGTTATTAAAATGCAGGTGTTAAAGTGATTACCATTGTTGTTGAGGTATTCCACCATGTCTTTCAGAACAGCAGGTATTCCACACACCATCTGCCCATCCTCCTTCAGTGTCTCCAGGGCAACACCAAACACAGAGGTGGTTCTGGAGTCCGGCTCTGTCCGTGTGGAAACTAAAGGCTCCGGACTGACTTTTGCCGTGGAACGCAGAACTTTCACAGAGGAGGAGTCGCTCTGAAATACGCAGAGCGACTCTTAAGTAAAAGTAGTGTTACAAGGATAAAAAAACAACCTCAATTTAACCTAAATCCACATATTTTCTAAACTCTGACAATGTTAGAGCATTTAATCCAGTGTGTGTTTGTAGGTTTAGAAAGAAACAACAGTGAACTGAGACAACTGGGACTTTAGTTAATAACTTTTTTTTTTTTTTTTTTTTTTAATTTGGCTAGAATTATACATTTCAAAATTTTCAAGAACCCAATTAAATATTCTCAATTACAATAACATGAGCTATTGTAATATAATCAGTCTATACCCCTAGATAAAGGGTAGCCTACATTCAGCAATTCATCTGGCCCACAAAAATGGTTGTAGTGTGTAAAATTCAGCATGGGTATTAGTAACATGTGGTCTTTGTCAGTTACATTTTGTTATTGTTGTGTTACCTACTTGAAAGGCATAAAACATGATATACAAGTCCATTCAGCACTACAAAAGCCAAATATTAAAAGGCCCTGTTGTATTCTCATATAAAACTACTAGATGCTATCCACTTTTTACTGTTTTCTGACAACATGTCAGCTTTGGCCTGACAGGAGAAGACCAGAGAGCACAGGTGAGCCGTCTGAACAAAGGCCTGGTGAGGGATGGGGAGAGCTGATTTTACATCTGTCATTTACTTGTTAAAAAAATGGGGGGGAAAAGAAATAAAAAAAAAAAAAAGAAAAATGGTAATGTGGTGAGCTATGACGCATGATCACTTTACAACTAATGACATAAAGTGACATCCTAAAGTGACTTCTAGCGTTAAGGTTAGCAGGCTATTATTAAAATTAATTGTTAACACTAACAGTAACATGAGATATCAGCTCACCAGTATAGACGTTAGACACAAGCTAACTGAAGATAAAGTTAGCTAAAACTTACACAAAGCGACACGGAGGCGCTCGCTCCCATTTTCAGCTCAGCTCATCTCCGGACATATTACGAGCAGTTTACTTTTTCGAAATAAAGCGTGGTGACTATGGAAATTGTCCTTTAAAATGCGCACAAGACTTAATGCCATCCTACAGGCTCAGCTGTGTCCCAAAAAACGAAATAAAAAACATAGATGAAGCTTCGTAGAGCCGAGCTTTCCATTATCCCTGTAACTAGCGGGGAATTGTTTATGTTGCTGGTCACGTGACGCGAGTGTAACCATGGCGACAAGAGATAGGCTTGCCCTTGGAGAAAGGATGCTCAGTGAGGATAGGCCTCATCTTTCGGAAAGATTTGAGAAATACAAAATATAAGTGATAATACTGGTGTTTTTGCACATTTATGAGATATTTTAACATTTTTATTGCCATGTTTAAAATAATATACAATACAAAAATCAAATAAACATTAACAGAATACTGGCATATAAAAAGAACAGCATTAATAAAAAGAGACAGCCCAGTAGCTGCTGTGCTAGACGTGCCTAAATCGTCCATCAAATACAGTTTTAAGTGGTCTATTTTAGACACATTCAAGTAATTCTAAAACCCTACTGCAAAACATACAAATGTAGTCAACTTTCTTCTGGGGGATCATGTCATTTTACAGAAGGCCAGTGTGTGCATCTATGACAAAGTTTGTGCATAAAAACTTCAGCTAGGCTGTAACAAACATATTAGAGCCCACATCATGAACACATTTACATGGGGCTCACAAACAGATGCACAACGCTAATACATTTACAAGATGCTGACTTTTCCTTTTGCTGTTATAACAAGTGTAGGCAGAGGCTGTGCCACAGTCGTGAGGTTGAAACATATGTAGGGTAAATAAGTTCAGTTATTAACAAGTTGTAATGAAGCAATTTGGTTCCATTGTTCCAATAGGCATTGTATTACACACTTTGGTATGATTCAAAATATAACATAATAAAGTAAAAAGATACGAATGAAGCTCTCTTCATAAGTTAAAAAATAATATGTGGTTAATGCTTGTGTGCCATTGCATATATACGTTTTCGGTCATCATGTTTATATTACACTCAGTGGTTTTAGTGTTCCAGCAGTAGATACAATGTGTGCATAACAGCACAAAACCAAATGCCATAAATAGAGTGTTTAGGAATTCTTCAACAATAAGGCAATAAAAACACAGCCAACTGTGAAAAATCTTTGCAGTGTTTAGTGTCAACCTGAGAAATGCAGGCAAAGAACAGTCCAACAGATGAGCCTGTATTTCAGAATGTCTGGCAATTATTTTGGTATCATAATAAGACCCTGAAGCAAAAATACCAATTCTCCTCCCAACATATAAAAATATTCTTCTCAGAAGATCGTTCATGTCAGCTCCATTAGCAGAGTGTGGCTGGGCAGTGGACATTTTCTACAATTAAGAGTTACACATTTATGCTACTGAGATCACTTTGTCACAGGTGTTGGTGTACTGGACGGCTGACTTGGCAGTCTCCACGTTCTTCCTGTTCCAGCAGGGAAGGGTGAGGACAAATAAAATAAAGGCACCAAGGACCACACAGGTCCCACTGAAATAAAATGCCAAATCATAGGACTGTGTCCAGTCAAAGAACCAACCTGCAAAAGAATAGAAAGAACAGTTTTAGTGAAATGAATACATGTGTGCATTGCTGGAAAACAAACTCTGTTAGCTATAGGATTCCTACCTACAACAGGAGGTCCCAGCATGATCCCAAAGCCTCCAAAGAACATAAGGATGCCATGAGCCTGTGTCAGTCTGTCCAGGCCCACAATCTTAGTGGTGATGTAGGAGGTGAGGGACCAGTTCCCAGAGAAGAAGCCAAGCACGGCAGTGAGGATCTGCAGTCCCACATAACTCTTGGTAATGGGGATGAGGAAGAGCACCAGGCCTCCTGCAAACATGGTGAAGCCATACAGATAGATGCTGTTGATCCATCTGAGGTCAACCAGAATGCCCAGCACCAGTTTACCCACACAGGTGGCAATGGCACCTATGGAAACCAAGGGAATGATACTAACTTCTTCGATGAGTCCCTCACTTTGAGCAACATCTTCAATAAACAGCACAGGTGGAAATGCCCCGAGGCTGAATAGAAATATAGCAATACAAAAGGCCACCATGGCTTGGTCCTGTAGAATTTCATACATAGAGTAGATATACTTGGAGTAAGCCCGTTGCTTCTTTTTAATCATTTTCATGATGACCAAGCCAGACAGGCAGCAACCTTTCTTTGTCTCGGCCTGAATAGCCAAGTCCTTAGTGTCTATGGAGATGAGCAGCTCCTTGACTGTAGGTGGGGTTGTTGTGGAGGGGCCAGTCATGATTTTCAGATCCTCTAGAGGAGGCTTCTCCAAAAGCTGCTCCTCTGTGTTGCGCTCCAGAGCTGCCTTCTGCTTGAGGTAGTAGCCGGGCATGTTTAGGGGTCTCATGAAGCCAGCACAGGCCATGAGGTTCAGTGCGATGGCTCCAATGATGAGCAGGCAGCCGTCCAAACCAAAAAGCACCATCAACTCATTCTGTGCAGTCGCATAAATGAATGCTCCAACACTGGTGCCTGTGTAAACAAAAGCAAATCTGAGAACTGGAATTTGTTAAACTAAAACCCGTCCCTAAATATACAATGCATTCACTAAATATACAAAATCACCATCAGTAAATATTGGCATAGACATAGACATCAGCAAAAAGTCTACACTTTTAAAGCTTTTTAGAATCTGAGCCACCAGACCTGGTTGGTAGTCCAGCTGACTAACACAGCCTTCTGTCATGGCTACTCTGCAAATGTTTACCTTGGATCTTTCTCCCAGCAGCCCATGCATGAAAGAGGTAAACATGGAGAAGTTGTGCATCCCAGAGCTGTGTGCAGAGGAAGGGCAGAAGTACCTGTGGTGACAATGCCGAGGGCCAGGCCACGCCTCTTGTCGAAATACTGACATGTGATTGTTAATGTAGCAGCATAGACCAGACCACAGCCCAGGCCTGGAGTGACAAAGAGGGACAAAGGACAATAGGTTTACAGTTAGCATAGATCAAAATAACCTAAGGACATGATATAGTATAATATAAGTGTTATGACTGATTACTGTTATATATAGAATGACCAAACATAGTCTCCGGTGAGTGAGACAAAAGCAGTAAACAAGATACAAAGAGTCTGATAGTAATTCATCCAAGGGCATCTCTAAAAATAAATTAAGTAACACGCGTGGGCTCCCTCTTGGTCACTCTGGAATGCAGTGATCACTGTTCACTGCTTTGTGCCCCCCAATTACACACTGAGCTGCACAGATGGAGAAGGCATACAATTTATCCTTTTTAAAACAGGTAATAATCTTTACAAACATCTATAATGTAATATTATGGTAACCTGGCTCAGATAAGGTTGTATTTATTGCGTAACAGTTCCGCCTGACCTTTATGATTGCATACTACCATAATTTACAACATGGATAAGGCACGTGGTTCGTTGACATAAACCACTCCCATTGTGTCTCAATAATGTCTGGCGGAGTATTTCATTTTATAAAATACAACAAAGGAAGGAACAAAAATCATAATAATAATTTCTTACCGACAACAATGCCATATGAAAATATAAGGAATTGTACATTGGGAGCGAAGGCACTGAGCATCAGGCCTCCAGCCACCATTACACCGCTGAAGACAGTCACAGGGCGGGCTCCAAAGTTTTCTACACAAGCACTGCAGACAGGACCTGAGAGAGAGACACAGATAAGTCAAACACAAGAATGTATTATTGAGGAAGAAAGCAACAAAGTGTTGGTCATGGGAGAGTTTTAAAGCTGCAGAATAGAAAAACAAAAGATAAATCAGTGATGAAGCTTTATACAGCTAATTACAGGTCCTATATTACGCAAAATTTCGTCTTGAGCTTTGAGCCATGTTAGAACGTTGTTACCTCTTCAAAACATACCTGGAGTTGTGTTTTGTTTCATTCACAAATGTCTGAGTAACCCTTCAGTCTTCATCTCCAAAGCTCAAAATGCTCTGTTCCGCCTTGTGATGTCATGTAGTGGTAGTTTTTAGCTTAACAGCTACCTTTTACTTTTTGTTCAGTAGAGAGTAGCAATTCCAGGGTTGCAATTATCCAAATGATTCTAGTGACGGTGTATTGAGTTTAAAAACACAGTGGAGCACTTTCTTCCACATGACATCACAAGGTGTAACAGAGTGTTTTCTGTTTGAGAGAAGAACCCAAATATCATGTTAAACATGTGTGAATGAAACAAAACACAGCTCCTGGTATGTTTCTGATGAGGAAACAACATTATTATATTATAACAACATCAGAAAATAGTGCAGTAAGAGCTTTTTTAAATTACTATACATGAATTACATCACTCAAGACACAATATTTTCATACCCTATGGTGACTCCATTAACATGACATATACTATACAGCAGCGGCAGGCCCTGGGCAGAGCAGTGGCACTAGGAATGTGCAGTGTGACTCAGAAGGCACGTGTCTAGTGCACATCCACAGGTCCTCACAGATGTGTCCAGTCAGGGTTTTTAACCTCCCCTCGGGGAAAAGAGGTCCTGTCGGCCTGACAGGCGCTATCTTTATACAAGTGACACAGATACACCCCGACTGTGTCTCGGCCTTCCACAGGGCTCACATTAACTTTAAGTGATCCTTCGACATTCAAAGCATGGATGACTTGCAGTTGCTTCTTGCCCCCTTAGAAAAATCAATATCTATAAGTCTGTCCAGGGAGCAACTAAATACCATTCCCTTTACTGGTAATTACTCTCTCTGTCCAGTTAAAATGCAGTTTAGTATTCCAGTTATACACACATCCTGGTTATAAACAAATACATTTATCAATTAACAGAAAGCTAACTAAAATACAAATTGCTTTACTTACTAGCAATAAGACCCACTCCGGCAACCAGGGAGCCCACCCATGCAGTCATGCCTTTGCCCTCCTGGAAGGTGTGGAGCCACTCAGGATACAGCACCCCCACAGACTGCGGGGACCCGTAGGCCAGGAGCTGGGCCATGAAAGACGCTGCCACGATGGCCCATCCCCAGCCTCCATCCAGCTCTTTAGAGGAAGCCATGGCTGTTACTGCCCTCTGGGGTCTGCTACAGCACTAGCACAGCAGGAGCGCCTGAGAGGAACAACAGGAAAACACACTGGAAAAACAGACACCAGCAAAACAACAAAAGTTTGGTAGAGAGAAAAACAAGCAGATGAGCTGCTCTGGGCCATGTGCACTGAAGCCTAGATGTAAGAAGGCTGCTGCAGAGCTGAGCCAGGGCCAACAGGCACTTCACCTATGAGTGTAGCTCAGCTCATCTGCAGACAACCTCTTTTTGTCGCTTTCTCTAACCACACCTTTAGAGGAGGGGAAAGAAACAAAAGTGGCCTGCTTTGTAGTCCCATCCCCCTCTCCAGTTTCAAATTGGACAACTAAACTGCTTTACTTAAAGCCAGCAATGATCCACAACTCCAGGAGACCTAAGTCTTTCAACGCTTTATAAATAAATTGTGAAGAAGCCACTTTATCTCTGCGGCAGAAGCATCACTTTCTCTTTTTGCTGTCTAGGCGGTCTAAACAGTCCTTAAGACTTAAGAATTAAACATCAAATACGTATTCTATGACAGTTACGTTATTTAAGCATCTTTACTGTTGCGAGTAACACCAAATATCTACACAATTTCTGTGTCAGTGTGATGTAAACAAAAATGATCCAGACGTGGTAGTGTATGGTTAGAAATACATCGCGAACTTACCTCAGCATCTATGAAAACAGCTGCACTCGGCCGCAGAGGAGCGCGCTCTACAGGAACTTTCCATGTAGGAGCGTCTGACGATATGACTCAATATTTTAACCTCTGCAACAAAGACACATCTACGGTCGAAACCGGACAAAGGGGAAGCGATGTGTGCGCATGAAGCTTTCTGCAGCAACAATGCGCACTGAACATCCGTTCATCCTGCTTTGTAGCCGGCAGCCAAACCGGTTCAAAGCTGTTCTCGCTGGTCCCCGACAAATAGGGGAAGACGCGCTGGCTCCCCTTGTGCGTCAGGAGCGCACGGGACTACATCAACGCGCACATTCAATGTACCACTTCTACTTTAGAGCTTGTTTGCCTTTACAGCATTTCATTTGTGGAAAAATCTTTATCTTAATCGGGAGGGACCATAAACTCACACTCATGCAATTTATCTGTGAGACTTACGGATCACCTACAAATTACAGGTGGTCTTTTAAAATGTTATTTTGTGCTTGAACGATATAAAAGCTGCACTGACTGATGATGTGGCTGGTTTCTTCTACAGGAGTGAAGTCAGTCCAGTCTGAGCCGGTTGCTGGTGTTAATAACAGCACCACGCTGCAAAGCAGATCACACTGCCCGGGTCGTCCTCATCTTCAGCTCTTGGAAGTTTTAAAATAATATCCCTACAACCTGTCGACACTCACATCTTTAACACGACATAAACCGCGTGAGAATCAGTCACACGGTTTGGTCTGGACCAAAAGCTGCGTTTATAATACGATCAAGTTTATTATTACAGCCTTGACTCTTAATATTTGTCATTGTCACAAACGTTCAGTCAGTTAGTCTGGCTGGTTCTTAGACTTTGTCTGCATAAGATTGGAGTGACATGTACTCGTATTAAGAAGTAAAGAGAAGAATTCATGTCATGTGAGTGCCCTTAACCCGCGGTCATTAGCACGAGGAGCAAAGTCTGTGGTGAGCGCCTTTACAAAAGCGGGGCTGATGGGAAAGAGCAGAGATGAAAGCACGCGACCACAGACGGGGAGGGAGGTCAAACTGGCCCTTACACCAAACGCACTGGACATTCTTGAGGACCTTTCATGATTTTCCCATAGTGGAAAAAATACTGCCATGAACAGTGTTGCATTAAAAAAAAAAAAAAAAAAAAAGATTTAAACTGCATAATCCCCTGGTGCGAGAAAAAAAATAAGTGGAAAGGCATTTTTTTGCTACACGTTGACAAGCTCTTCTAGACCAGTTCCAACAGTGAAACTCATATAGTTTTATACAGTTATAGGACATAGGACAGGGACGAGAAGGGCCATGATATGCTTTATGGCACTTGATAGCACTTTATTGATCTTGGTTATAATCAGTGCTGGTGCCAAATATCAAATACTGACGTGCACAAGATACTGTTACTGTTAATGGATCCAAAATACTGGAATTCCAGATTACATTTAACATTTACAGGGCCCATATTACGCTATTTTCTGATCTGTCTATACTCATTAAAAACATACCTGGAGTTGTGTTTTGATTCATTCACACATGTTTAAGATGAATTCTTCTCACAAACAGAAAACACTCTGCTTCACTATGTGATGTCATGTGGTAATACAGGAAGCGCTCCACTGTGTTTTTAAACTCCATACACATTCACTAGAATAATTTGGATGATTGCAGCCCT
Organism: Taenioides sp. WSHXM2023; assembly: GCA_029959045.1. NCBI lineage: Eukaryota > Metazoa > Chordata > Actinopteri > Gobiiformes > Gobiidae > Taenioides > Taenioides sp. WSHXM2023. The sequence continues at coordinate 20,582,845 of CM057094.1, forward strand.
GGAACTGCCAATCTCTATTGAACTAAAGGTAACAGGTATCTTTTAACTTAAAAACTACCACTTCATGACATCACAAGGTGGAAGTTTGAGCTTTGGAGATGTCGACAGAACAATGATAATGTGTTACTCAAACATTGTGAATGAAACATAACTCCAGATATATTTTTGATGAGGTAACATTTGAACATGACTTAAAGCTCATAAAAGTAAAATTTGCGTAATATAGAACCTTTAAAATTCAAACTAAAATGTGCTAGAATAGTGACCCAATACTTTTGAGTTCTAACGCACACAGGATGGTCAATATATGTGAAAACAATAGCACAAATGGAAAACAGTATTATGTCACAGTGAACTTGGCCTTTATCTGAACAAATCCATACAGTGATAAGTTGGTTCACTAATCAGTTCATTCAGAGCTATTTTTCAAGATATTCTTTTATCTCTGAATTTTCACACTGTTGAGGAATATGTTGCATCATCATTTTATAAGATTATCTAATCATTCCCTTTGTGTCCTAATAATTAGCAGACCATGGAGTATGCCTAGCTAAGCATCATGCATATACTGGTGACCCATTTATGGCGAACAAGCAAGTAATTGATAAGTTATTAATTATAACATATTTCCTGGACTCTGGTGTTTATTGGGATATTATTTGAAGATAATGTCATGGTTGGAAATGGTCAGACAATAAATAAATTCCACATTAAACATGGAAACACTGGCCAGTGATTTATAATAAAACATAATAAAATTATAATTGGTTTTGATGTATTACTTTTCATGATCTCAAATCATATAGGGCTTATTCTCTTAACCCATGAGACACGAAATTATTTTGATCGGGGAAAAATTGAAAGTGCATTAGTCCAAACAAGGCTACAAAATCATATACAGCATCAAGACCTCTGTCCTAAAACAAAATCATACATTAGACATAAGGCTTTTTTTGTTTTTGTTTTTCTTAATGTTTATTACTTACATACGGATATACATACGGAATCTATAAAATATATGATGCAAGATATATGAAATTATGTAGTAAAAAGGAAAAAAGTTAAATAACCCAGATTTTTTAAAATATATTTTATATTCAAATCCTCACAGTAGTCACCCTCAGCTTTGTTAACAGCACTGCAAACCCTTGGTCTTCTCTCAGTAATCTTTATAATAAAGTCTCCTGTTTTCACTTCACTTCTCATGGTCAAGAACTGCCAAAAGTGCAAACCAGGGTTCAAAGCAAAGGGTGGCTTTTTAAAAAAAACCTAAAACAAGTATTGAGTTTATTTCTGTGTGCTACATTCCATATGTGTCCATTCATAGTTTTGATGCCTGCAGTGAGAATCTGCAATGCAAATAATCATGGAAATAAAATGGAAAAATAAATGCATCCAGACATTTGACTGGTTGTGTATGGATGAGAGGGTACTAAGTATTGAAAATAAAATCATAATGATGAAAATCTAAATCGTACTATTTTATATAGAGAAAGTTTCCCAGCAGTTCTACCCAAGCTGACCTGAAATCCCTCTCATGCTGTTATGTCTGTTGTAGTGTGACACCTAAGAAGCCGTCTCTTGCTGTTCTCCGCTGAAGGAGACTTGACCACTGGCTCCACAGCTCCATAAAGGTGAAAGGTCACTGCACCACACAGCCAGATTCCTGCTTGGATTAGTTCAGGTTCCTGAGTTGGGTTGTGACAAAGAACACTGCGTCATAGAAATAACACATTTGTAACATACATCTCCGTAAGAATTTCATTAAAAATAATACTCAGTGCTCTTCAGTTATGTGCAGAATAAGGGTCAACCTACCACAGCGTGTGAGCAATAGGAGGCCGGAAAGTGTTACGCAGAAGAGAGTCATCTGCGTCAGGTTTATGGTGTCAAATTATCTTGATTTATGACGCTTCCATTGTGGCCATAACCTGGGAAGAAAGGCTTTACAGAAACACCTGCCTGTGAATAACATGACCCTCTGTAAAGCACAGCCGGTAAGATATAAAGAACTCCCATGTTCCCATCTTCAGGTGCATTTTCTGCAGCTAGGTTCTCCTAACCAAGACCTTAAGAAAAGGTTAAAGGCGCACTATGCAACTTCTCTGGTGGAGGGCAGCTACCTGTTTTTTTCCAAGAATATGTTTGAGCTTTGTCTGGAATATTCAACAATAAGTTACTATGACACCATACTGAAAGCTATAAGGGGTCAGACGAAATGTGACTTTGTTTGGCCAAGCAGAACTGAAGAGGAGTCCATGTATCAGCAGAACAAGCTTGTGTACCAGTTTGGGAACCACCGACCTGTAGGATTCACCTGGCGTGAATATATTAAAGTTCCTATATTATACAAAATTATGAGCCTTAAACCATGTTATAATGTTGCTACCTCATCAAAAACATACCTGACGTTTACATTTTTTTCAGTAGATTTGGACCATTTCAGCCCTGAAATTCCCAAAATGTAAAGTCCAGATATGTTTTTAATATTGCATATGACTGAAAGATTTTTATTACGCAATCTTCTCTCTTCTCTTTAAATGTTAATTTTATGATTATTTATGTTTTGATTTGTTTGTATTGTGATTTTAAACATCTTTTATGTGTAATCATCTAAACACAAACCAAAATGATTTTTCTGACTACACTCCACTTCAAAATATGTGTGAAAATAAAAAGACGCTTAATAATTACTCTGAGACAACACATATTTATATACAGTTTCTGTTAGTCAGGTGAGTCTATTCAATATGGAGTTGTTTACAGTTTCTGTTAGTTAGGTGTGTCTATTCAATATGGAGTGGGAGTGGGGGAGTAGTTAGCATATACATTCAGGGCCATGATGGGTGTTTTCACACCTCTGGACATGTCCTGGCTAGTCCCATTGTTTTCTCTGTTTGTTTTGATTTAGGTTTGAGGATAGAGTTATAGATGGGAGACAAATGATTTGATGATAATTTTCTCTGGCCAAGAACTGGTTTGAGAGGGGAGTTAAAGAAGCTATTTTTGTCAAGAAAGAAAATCCTTCCTTGAACAGAAATGGAGGTCTCAGACATAATTTGTCTCCCATCTATAACTCTATCCTCAAACCTAAATCAAAACAAACAGAGAAAACAATGGGACTAGCCAGGTCATGTCCAGAGGTGTGAAAACACCCATCATGGCCCTGAATGGATATGCTAACTACTCCCCCACTCCCACTCCATATTGAATAGACCCACCTGACTAACAGAAACTGTAAACAACTCCATATTGAATAGACTCACCTGACTAACAGAAACTGTAAATAAATATGTGTGTCTCAGAGTAATTTTCATTGTAATTAAGCTCCTCCCTTCAAGCAGATATAAAGCAGTGTCCACCAGCATCTGACCAGAACTGAAGCAGCTTGGATGAGCTGCGAAACGTATTCGACCAAATAAACTCTGTCCAGTTGACAAATTAAATTTCTCCTTTTGCTATGGATTCTACCTGGACGACTGAGGGATTCTACACACAAGACGCTTAATAGTTTATGCTTGTAACCATTCTTGCTGTAGAGTGCAGGCATGGAGACAATAACATTCACAAAATGTTAGGTGTTGTCATCTCAAGAGCTTTAATCATACATAGAAACTTTGATCAACAGTACCATTCAATTAGAATGTATAGCAGTATGTATATTTAGTGTGAAGAGCATTATGCATTTTCCTTTTTCTGATGAGGAATATCCATTAGGATGAAAGAAGCGTTCACCAGAGAAGAGCAGAAAAGAGACTGAGTACATGACTAAGTGTTACACCTCGGACTACATTTTATACACCTCAAAAAGGCGACATTGATCATTAAGTATGTACCAGTGTCCTCTATGTATTTTTTTTTCTATTACACTGATGAGCTGAAGATACTTTGAAGCTGGCTTTGAAGAAGAATTGCATGGTGAATTCTATTTGATCAATGCCCTGCTATTATAGACTTGCCCTGTTGGCCATAATCAAAGCAGTGTTAAATTTTTATGTTATGTGAAATGCGAACTGCTAGTGTTTTAGCAGTGGGGGTGTGCCAGCGTGGAGGACAATTACTGTGAGTCATATTTTAGGCATGAAAACAAAAGAATCAACCACATCCAACATCTTTTTTTCTCTAGCAAAACATCCAAGCACTACTCCAAACATTCCAACTCTCTAGACCAATCAGACCACGCCACCATTGTCCTTTGTGCTATGTCAAAAAGCGCCACAACATCTCCGCCCGGCTACAGTCCCAAGCAACAAAAACAAAAACATAACATGTACACGACAGAATGTGGAACAGATGATGGGCTTGCGTATCCCAAGAAGCGATTAATTTTTAGTCCATCCATTCCTTTTTAAGAGAAGTAACGCCACATTTATAAAGAAAGGCAGCTAGCATCACTGCCAACGTGCCATGCCGCCTTCAGGTTTCTTTCCCCTTTTCGGAGCTGCTTCATTATTGGAGGTGGTCAGATGTTGCCGTCCACCGCTGGGATTGATGGAAGTTGCTGTTGCAGTAGCGTCGTGGCATTCGTAGGGCATTTGCTGGGCCTGTGGAGGAGCGCTTGTGGCCTTAAGGCTGGGAGGGAGGCTGCTGTGCTGTGCTGGCTGCGGCCGTGTGCATAGCTGCCGGGGAGGACATGGACTGGACCATGGGCTGAGCAGGAGGAGGGAGTGGGGGCTGAGGCTGCAGGGCCCCTGAGTGTGTGTTTGGGGAGGGTGGGGGCGTTGGACGTTTGAACTTGTCTGGGCTGGTGCTTCTTCTCGGGGAGGGCCTCTGTCACAAAAAGGAAGACAACAACAAGACAGGTCTACATGAGCATGCGAGAAAGAAAATCTTACAATACCATCACACTAGGCTTGTCACAATAAATCAACTTATTATTCAATATCTGATAGTTGGCACAATATATTATTATTATTATTTATTTACTTATCGCATGTACAGTTTCTTTGCACTATTGGGAAATTTGTTATTTTTTGGCTACACAAGATTTGAGCAATAAAAAGGTTGAATTAATAACTTCTATGACTCACAGATACGAACTAAGTACTGAAGTGTTTCAGTCTGCTATTTATTTATTGCAGCTCATTATTTAACAATATTTTACATTTAGTCATTTTTGTGGTTTCAATCTGGTCTTAGATTGTGTCAGAGGCATAAATTAGTTTCAAATATTGTAGTTTATCAACTATATTTATATCAGCAAAATATAGCACTTCAAAATCTGTTATCATACAGTGAGAAAAATATGTATTTGAACACCCTGCAAGTTCTCCCACTTAGAAATCATGGAGGGGTCTGAAATTTTCACTGAGAGAGACATAATCTGAAAAAAAAAAATCCAGAAATCACAAAGTATGATTTTTTAACTATTTATTTGTATGATACAGCTGCAAATAAGTATTTGAACAGCTGAGAAAATCAATGTTAATATTTGGTACAGTAGCCTTTGTTTGCAATTACAGAGGTCAAACGTTTCCTGTAGTTTTTCACCAGGTTTGCACACACTGCAGGAGGGATTTTGGCCCACTCCTCCACACAGATCTTCTCTAGATCAGGTTTCTGGGCTGTCGCTGAGAAACACGGAGTTTGAGCTCCCTCCAAAGATTTTCTATTGGGTTTAGGTCTGGAGACTGGCTAGGCCACACCAGAACCTTGATATGCTTCTTACAGAGCCACTCCTTGGTTATCCGGGCTGTGTGCTTCGGGTCATTGTCATGTTGGAAGACCCAGCCTCGACCCATCTTCAATGCTTTAACTGAGGGAAGGAGGTTGTTCCCTAAAATCTCGCAATACATGGCCCCGGTCATCCTCTCCTTAATACAGTGCAGTCGCCCTGTCCCATGTTCAGAAAAACACCCCCAAAGCATGATGCTACCACCCCCATGCTTCACAGTAGGGATGGTGTTCTTGCGATGGTACTCATCATTCTTCTTCCTCCAAACACGGTTAGTGCAATTACGACCAAAAAGTTCTATTTTGGTCTCATCTGACCACATGACTTTCTCCCATGACTCCTCTGGATCATCCAAATGGTCATTAGCAAACTTAAGACGGGCCTTGACATGTGCTGGTTTAAGCAGGGGAACCGTCCGTGCCATGCTTGATTTCAAACCATGACGTCTTAGTGTATTACCAACAGTAACCTTGGAAACGGTGGTCCCAGCTGTTTTCAGGTCATTGACCAGCTCCTCCCGTGTAGTTCTGGGCTGATTCCTCACCTTTCTTAGGATCATTGAGACCCCACGAGGTGAGATCTTGCATGGAGCCCCAGTCCGAGGGAGATTGACAGTCATGTTTAGCTTCTTCCATTTTCGAATGATTGCTCTAACAGTGGACCTTTTTTCACCAAGCTGCTTGGCAATTTCCCCGTAGCCCTTTCCAGCCTTGTGGAGGTGTACAATTTTGTCTCTGGTGTCTTTGGACAGCTCTTTGGTCTTTGGTCTTGGCCATGTTAGTAGTTGGAGTCTTACTGATTGTATGGGGTGGACAGGTGTCTTTATGCAGCTGACCACCTCAAACAGGTGCATCTGATTTAGGATAATAAATGGAGTGGAGGTGGACTTTTTAAAGGCGACTAACAGGGTCACAATTCTAGCTGATAGACAGGTGTTCAAATACTTATTTGCAGCCGTATCATACAAATAAATAGTTAAAAAATCATACATTGTGATTTCTGGATTTTTCTTTTTAGATTATGTCTCACAGTGGACATGCACCTACGATGAAAATTTCAGACCCCTCCATGATTTCTAAGTGGGAGAACTTGCAAAATAGCAGGGTGTTCAAATACTTATTTTCCTCACTGTAACTGGCTTAAATCCACCTAATCTAAAACCCAGCAACAGCAATAGTGTGTGACGTACAAACTATTGCTGTTGCTGGGTTTTAGATGGCATCACAGACAGAATTAGCTGACAGCCCTAAACATTCTATGAGGTCTGCATGGACTCAGTTTGCATCAATTTTAGAATAACATAAAGAAGTGGACTAAGGGAGTGTGACGTCACCCATAGTGACTCCAGTCTCCAGTCAAACGAAGCTCACAAGGTTAGTAGTTATAAGAGTGAATTTGGAACAGAGTTCCATATTAGGAATAGGACTGATTTATGGACAAAATAGCAAAATAAAAACACCAGGATCATGTAGAGTGGATTAATACAAGCATTTTAAGACCAAAATGATGAGGCTCACTACAGCAGTAACAGAGAGAGAGGTGAGGAGTACTGTTCCAAAGTAAAGTCACTTGGAGCCAGAGTCGGTGAAGCCAGAAGAGCATGAACACTTCTTATTTGGTGGTGGCTAGCGGGTTAGCTATGTCCATTTATATATACCGGTACATTCTTATGATTTCTGGTAGCCCCCTGGGACCAGTTTATATCAATGGCCTGCCAATAAAACACACAGAACCTGTCTGAACAACAACTACCATGATGCTCTGCAGCATTAGCACTTCCATTACTTTATTTGCCGAGTTTATTGGGGATTGGGAGATGAGCAGAGTGAAGAAACACCAATAGAGATCATCTGATATGGGTTTTTTAATGGTCAAAGCTGATACCGATTGTTTAGAATACCTAAGGAACCGATGGCCGATAAGCTCTGCTGATAGTTTTTGGCCCATATGCGAGACAGATTTTGATTACTTTCCCCAAATTATTTCCCCCCCAAGGCCTTTTTTATGAGAGGTGTGTAGTCACATTTTGTGCAGCCATTTCTTACACCAAGTTTTGGGTGTATTTTTAGACAGCAAATTGGCCAAAAGAAAATATGGGCATGTGCTGGAGATTTTTGGCAGATAGAAGATACTTTAAAAAGTCAAAATGTCAACCTGATATATCAGCCAACAGATATTTTGGTCTGTCTCTAGACACCAAATAAACAGGACAATAGGACTGAGACTAAGATGTCAAAACAGCCTCACTTTGTTCATGTTTGTTTACAATGGCATGTGGTGAACCCTTTACATGGGGCAAATTGGCTCAATAAAGAGTGTCTGACACGAGACAAACTGCTTCATGGAGCAATACTTAAGTTTGCTAAATGGTCATCATGTAGCAATAGTATGAATACCATGTAGCAATATTTCTATCACAGCCACAAACAACTTGTTGCTCAAAGTTGAGTATGCTGACATGGTTATAAGATTTGATGATTCATTGAAACAAGAGACAGATGTATGAGTGTTAAACAACAGTCCCAGCCAAAAAGGGCCTGCTGAAAACCCCAGGCTTGTGTAATTCACTGTCACTAATCAATGGAGCCAAAAATACATGAATAAATAGTCCACATGAGCTCATGCCACAACACAAAAAGTTTGAAGGTAGCTTGTGGCTTATAGGCTATTTATATATTTCTAAATCCCTAACAATATAACAAATAAATAATAAAATGTAACACACATGGCAACTAAAATCTCCAATATATATTTCGTAAAATGCAATATAACAGTTTTAGATCTGTCTGTGTTGCAGTCCCCAACCAGCTTGCATTTAAAAAATTGAAGCTCCTCTCAAGATGAGTTTAACACCCCTGATTTAAATAGTATAATTTTCTATGGTCTGTTGTTCTGTTTTAACTTATGTAAGCATACACAACCCACAACCTTTTTGTTAATAAACTTGATCAATTCAATAAGCAGAGGAAAAAAAAAATATCTAAGGAAAAACTAATTAAAGGAATTTTCACACATAAAAACTATAGGAGCTAGGGATGCATCAATCAGTGAAAAAATTGCTGGATCAGATATCGGCTTCCAAATAGAGGTTCACAATGTTTGAAATTGTATTTAATATTTACACAAAGTTGTTTCATAGTTACTTGAGGATAAATAACAGCTACATAACACATTTGAATCAGTTCTGTCTTATTTTATTTTTGTTTTAAGAGAATAAATTATATTTTCAGTCTCTACACTGGTATTGGGTATCAGCAGATACTTAAAGCTATAGTATCGGGATAAGAACCTAACCTGATATATAGAGTGCAACATCAGGCATATTGTCCTGTTCACTGTGAAATATTTTTTTAAGAAAGGGAGACACAAATGACTCTGCATTAGTTTAACTATTATTTATAGCTGGTAAAATGTATGAAAGCTTTCTCACTATATTGTTCCTGAGCTACATGTGGGTGACCAGACTCCATTTGATTTTGGACTCACCGCTACGGCGTGAGAGGAGCTTCCATGGACGTGCAGGGCAGGGGTGTTGTAGTGGGGCACTGCTCGGGACAGAGTGGCTGGAGGCGTGAAGCCAATTGTGTGGCCTCCATACGACAGACCTGGAAATAATGACCAAGAGTTACCCATGCACTGCTGACCTTAGAGTGCCATGATGAAATAACACTTTACAAAAGTGAAACACTTCACAGTTAGCTGTCAAAACATGGTAGATAACACATAGGAGGTCTAGTACCTCTGTACTAACAATAAACCCTAATCTAATCTGGCTAATTGGCCTTTGCGCTGATATATATATATATCTATCTGTCATATTTTGAAGCCTTTGTGAATACATACAACAAAGTCTTGGCCTTACATAATTGGTTTTGATAAAAGGTGGTTCATTTTTATGGCACCAGGTACTAGTTAGTAGACATTAGTTTCCTTGTACACCAATGATTCATTCAGTAATAAGTCATTACACTAGAGTTTTTTTATTATTGTGACCAGTAGCTGATCACAGAGACACAAATGGACTTTGTGTTGTGAATGCTTGTAATGTTTCATGACACAACCGGATGTACCCACCAGGTGATATTGGCCTGCTGGAGCTGGGAGAGGGGGTATAAGGGATGGGGCTGGAGACAGTGCGTGCTCGCAGACCCTGGGCAGACATCTCGTTGAAGTACCTAAAAACATAAAAACCATGTAGAATGTCTTATCTTCCTCCAACATGATCAAATACTGATTCCAAAGTGAACATCATAAGCCCCAAAGCGTTTTGTGGTTCTTGTACCTCTCGTCGTCCATTTCCAGACTGGACTCGCTCTCAGACAGCTGTCTGCACAGAGCCTCTCTGCGCTCCATCTCACGCTGCAGCTTCCTCTGCAGCCGGATGTTCTCCTCCCTCATGTGCCGCTCCTCTTCGATGTATTGAGCGCGCTTCTCAGTGTCTGTTTGGACCAACAAAAATCATGTCAACATTTTTTCAGTTTCAACACCCACATCACACTTGTGTACGTAAGTTATTAAAAAAATTAAAAAGATTTTGCTCACTTTGTGAATCCATGTTGTTTTATTTTTGTGTCATTATTTGTTTTTGTTAAATATAAAATGAATAATAGTATTTTGGTGTGACTAATATAAATTAGTGAACAATGAGTTACAAAAGAAAGGTTTATGTAAAGCTTGAAAAAGACAAAACAGGCAGCCAGTTTGCCCATTGGATCTTGGAGAAAATAAAAACCCAACCTATTGTACAGTTTAGTACTGCAGTATGTATACACACCAACTGTTTATTTAGTGTGCTGCTATAGGGCTTAAGATATCCACGGGCTCCCTCTGGTGGCGAATCTCTAGCATAAAATAAAAGCAATACCGATGCCCCAGTCCATTTTCTTGCAGCACATTTAAAAAAAATAAAATAAAAAAACTTTTTTATTTACTGGATGCCCTTCCTGCAGCAACCAGCCACCCATGGATATGTCAGGTAACCCTTAAATGTGGAGGTGAATACATGCATATATTTGAAAAACATGCACTTGTAGACTTAAAGGTCATGTATTATGCCCAAAGAATGACTCCTGTGAGCTTTAATCAAAAACATACCTGAAGTTGTGTTTTGTTTCATTAACACATGTTTGAGTAATCCTGGATTATTAGGCTGTCCATATCTTAAGAGCTCAAATTGCTCTGTTCACCTTGTGATGTCATGAAGCGGGAGAGGTCATGTTAACAGCTACCTTTTACCTTTAGTCCAGTAGAGATTGGTAATTCCAGGCCTGAAATCATCCAAATGATTCTAGTGAAAATGTATGGAATTTAAAAACACAGTGAAGCACTTCCTGAACTACCACATGACATCACAAGGTAGAACAGAGTGTTTACCGTTTGAGAGAAGAACTCATCTTAAATATGCAGGGTTGAATAAAACAAAACTTCAGGTATGTTTGTGATGAGGAAACAACATCATAACAGATTAGAAAATAACGTAATATTGGCTCTTTGACTGATTATTCACCCCTCCCTCTGTGTAAGTCATATTTTTGCGCATCACAAGTCTATAAGATGTGGACCAGTTGTCAGGCCACTTACGCTGCAGCTCTGTGGTACGGAGGCTCTTCTTCAGCCTCTCCACCTCATTCTTGAGGAAGCGGATATGCCGCATCATATTCTCTGGCGAGTCGATCTCCATGGAAACATCCCTGGGGGAGGGAGGAGCTGACACAGGCTGGTCCAACTTCTCCTGAAGGATCCTAGTTTGAAAATTAAAAACAAAAACATGAGTACTCCTTTGACATCAAGAAAAAGCTAGTTTGGAGTAAATCTGTTACCTCCAAGATAAGCCCTGCCCTGTATGTTTAGTTGGATGATAATTACCTTTTCTCAGCCTCAAGTTTGTCCATCCTTTTCCACAGTCTGTTGACCAGGGCCTCCTGTTCTTGCTCTAATGTATTCTCCAGGTCAATTTTTTCACGCCGTAACTAAGCATGAGAGAGACGCGTGTTCAGTTAATGAAAAAACACAGCCAAATCCACATTATGGAAGGATGCTTTTGTAAATGCTAAGTAAATTAATTAACAAAACAAAAACAATTGAAAAGAAAAATTATCATAACAAATCTATGGTTGCAAAACACAGTAGAATTGAGGAAGCATGACACATAGTAACAGATGTGAACTGTACACACATTGAGTACATACCAATACGAGAATTGCTGATACGTGGAAAGACACTGCCATCACTTTGTATTACTGAAATGTTTATGCATCTGAGCCCAGGACATTTACCTGTTCTAGGGTTAGTTGTTTTGAAATGGTCTCATTCTCCATCTTCTTTATTTTCTTCATGAGCTTGTTTACCTGGAACTCCTGCTCCTGTTCCAAATGCTGTTCCAGCTCCGCCTTCTCATGCTGGAGCTTGAATAAAGAAATAAAAGAAGGAAAACAGTTGCATTTATAAAGAGGACAAGGCCATAAGAAATAGGTGAGGAAATGAAAGCATGATGGATTATGTAACTGATTAGTCACTGAGAGAACAGAATACAAATTACAATATGTATAATAAACATGGCAGCATGCTTATGAACATGATTATACCAATCCTATAAAAAGGAAATTGTTTGTCGTTTGAAAAATGATAAAACAAAACCAGATGCCCTGTTGCTTTAGAAATGCTCCTCAGTTCAGTTGAATTATTCAAAAGGAACCCACAGTAAGCACATAGTTGTTAGCCTTGCAAAGAGTGAACCTAACCCCTGAGCCCTTTATCAAACTACAGGGCTTTTTAGCAGACTAAGCAGTACAAAAAGTTTTAAACCTGCAAAAGGGGAACTACTCAGGGCCTATTCGGACAAGGGTCAGATAGAAAACTGGCCAGTCAATTGTCAGGTAATGTAAACAATGATTTGACAGTTTGTGGTCATCTTGAACACATGGCCACTTCCAAGTTAGGCAACACTGAAGATGAGAAAAAAAACACAACTTAATCGCCTACAGTCCAGCTCAGATATTTGTAATGTGTGGCCTCAAGATTCCTCCTACATTACACATACACACATGAGTAATTCAAAGTCTGCAGCTTGCCACAAACAGTCCATCTGAACTAAAGAACTTGGAGCAAAAACATGGAGAAGACTGGGCCAATTAACAGTCACAAGTGAAGAATGACTACAGGAAACATGACAAGACTTGAGATAGACTTGAGGACTTGTTATGATATCTAGATTGAGTCACCCCCCAACATAACCTCTGAGGAGTAATTAAACATGCAACAATTACATATGCAGAATTTGTCATAGATTTTAACATCACTGCGCATCGTCTTCCCACTAAAGATGCTTAAAGAATGGTCTTATCTTTGGTCCCATCACTTACTTGCATGAGCTTCCTTGACAGCTCATTTGTGAGAAATTCCTCCTCTTTTTCATAGTTAACTGCCAAGGTCTCCTTTTCTTTCTGCAGGGCTTGGATCTTTTTAAACAGGGTGTTACTGATAAATTCTTCTTCTTGTTCAGCTCTGGCTTGCTGCAAAACAAAATGGCAAAAATGGGAAATGGTACAGAGATGGTGTATTTCATGGACTAATCAAAGTGAATACAGTGGTAGCTTGAAGATAACACTAACAGAAAGTCCACATCTAGCCAACATTTGCTTGAGATTACCAGTTTTGCCACAGTTTAACATTAAAACTATGCACAATCAGAAAATCTGCTTAATTATGTAAGAATGAAACCATTTGTGAAATAAATTAACACAAAGAGTTACATCTCCTTGATTACACCAAAGTAATTGCAGCAATGGTTGATTTAAAGAGGGGAGTAAAAAGAACTGTGAGTAATAAATAAAGGAGACAGCCTCTGCAGCTGGTGTGATGATACAGCTAGTTTCCCGGTTTTCCAGCCTCCTCTTTCTACCCTGACCTCAAAGCAAAATGCTGTTCTGCAAGCTGTGAGAATGTGTCAGCTGGGAACAATGACAACACAATGGACACCAAACAGCCAGTTAAGCTACACACATATACACAGGGTGGGCTCACGGCACCGTGGCTTTCTCGCTATACACGAGCCTGACTAGCTGGCTAACTTTGGCCTACATACTTCCCATCTATCCTGCAGATCGGTTACACATTTTATGAAGCTGGGCAGATTAACTGAGCATGAGGACATATGACGCATGGTGCCGCTAAGCTACTCTCCTCACTCAGGTGCCATCTCGCATTGGCATAAGATGGGATAATACAAAGTTATCATTGCCATAAAAGCAAACAGCGATATGGTTTACTCTACTGGGCGCTGTCTGTGTCATTTCAAGGCTACTAGGGTTAGCACAAGTTAGCAAAACTAGCAACCCAAAACAAAACAAAGCAAAATAGCTGACTGACACTGCCCAGTCACACACAGCAAGGTTTAGCATAGGCTAGATTAGCAATATCAGAGGTTAGCCAACCTAGGAAATGCTGTGCATGTTGCTAAATCGGATAGGTTATATATACACACAATGCAATGGACTGATAAACGATTGCTTCCAACAGTAACAAAAACGAACTAAGGTACACCTAGCCCGCTGACAAAATGTGGTTATACAGGTGGCGTGGTTAGCATTGAGCTAGTTAGCTTCTAGCATTACTCACAATGGTGACGCTAGCTTTGCGGAGATCTCGGTTCTCCTCCTGCAGCGCTTTGCACTTGAGTTTGAACGTTTCCAGTTCAATTTTAAGAACTTTGTTTTCTTGTTGTAGCGAGGCCAAGCGGTTCGTGAGCTCCTCCAGGCGAAACTGTGAAATGACTATGCTGGGTTTTCCAGAGTTCGAGGCAGAGGAGGACATCGGGGTAGCCGAGCTGCTACCCGCTCCGTCAGTGTCACTCTCGCTTGCACTGTCCGCCATGGCTATGCCACAGTGTGGATCAGAGCAGAGTACAGACAGAGCACAGCTAACACAAGGAGCTGCAGCCTTTGAACAGCTCACTACTGTCCAATGGTACTTCTATCAGTACACCGTGTGACCTTGTTCAGGATCTGGCTACAGCGCTCCCAGCAGGACAACTCCAGCACTGCCATGGATCTGAGCCTGACAAAGGGTGTGTCAAGTCAAGACAATACTGCAACTAACAGCGCACTCCATGTAATAGTAGATATATAACAGAGTCAAGCATACACCCTCTTATGGGACCACTATGCTTTTTACATAGGCTCTGGGATCTTTCTCTCTATATGACCACTACAAAGTTCCACATTATTTACATATTTTCTATTCCCCTTCAATTACCTTTTCATACTGCACCTAAAACACAGCCTAAGCACAAGGCCTTCTTTGTGAGGTATAGTAGTATTGTGTACATTGTTTGTTATTTGTCAAATACATTACATAATATCACCGTCATTCATTTAAAAACATAAGAATCTTGATTTCTTCCCCCGCGTTCCCACCTGCAGCTGTGAGAACACTGAAGAGGACAATGGTGTGTGGGAGCCAATACTGATGTGCTGAAGGACAGTGTCTTACACTATTGTCAGAAAATGTACAAGGCCACAAAGAAAAGAAACAGACTTATTGCAAAACCAACCTTTTTATTATTTTCAGTTGACTTTTTAAAGATGTCTAAAACATTTGTGGTGGCATCATTGCTGCTATAGCTTCTAAAAGACCTTGAATAACCAAAGTGCTAGAATATTACATATCAATGGCTTCACTCTGTTAGTAAGAATTGTACATCAAAAGTCTTTATGTAAAACACATATCAAAGAAAACTGACAAAAAAAATATATATATATCAAATAATCCTTTAACCCCCCGATTGACATAGTAGTATATTGGGATGTTGTACAAACAAACCCGTTCTGACCTTCTCAACCCACAGAAAAGAAAGAAAAGTTACATAGTTTTAATGTCCACAGCATAGACATCCGCATAATGAGCCATTGTACCAATAGAACACCACACTTACATGGGCTATATAAAAGAAAAATACATATTATGTAATTTAATGAAATATTGCCAATGAGCTAATGAAAACAATTCTATGTGATGCTGCATATATGGACTCTCAAGCCTAATATAAAATATTACACAGTTTCAGAGTTAAACACAATTTTATGCTTAAATTATTATTTTTGACCATCCAGTGTTTTGTCATACAATATGCTATAGAGCTACAATCCAGTAATTACTTTATGTGTCTTCAGTGTGAGTACGATATAAATAGAACATAAAAAAAAGACAAAAAAGAAAAAGAAATGCCCCATTTCCCTTTAAATACCACAACAGCTTTTGGAAACCAAGTGACACACCACTTAGTGTGGTTTAAGTCTATATTCCTACACCTTAAAGCCATTATGCACAATGGTAAAATCTTACACACAGCCATCTTACTAGCATTTACATTCAGACTATCAATCAGTAGATACTACTCATTCATTCAAAGGACAGACAGACAAAACCAGCTATGAATATTTTTCACACGGCTTTGTAAGCCCACACATGATAAATGCTTCTCCTAAAATATAAAAGTGGTAACCAACATCAGGGCTATGTGCACACACGTAAAGGGCTGTATTTGTTAATTGAATACAGTGTTTTTGCAAACTTGTAAAAACTGTACTCAAAATAAATGAACATGCATGAAAATATGAGTCATCTGAAAGGCTGCTTTTGCAGAATTAGAATAATTCCCATTTTGGAAATTACTGAAATCTGACTTTTTCTGGAAAGTTTATATTTAAAATCAAACCAGCATTATCATGTACAAACATTATATTATACCAGCTCTATTAATAAATTATACAAGAACCTGTTTCATTACACTCATCTTTAAAAAGTGAAACCCCTTTCATAAAGTTCAAAAGCACTTAAAAGGTTGCTCTTTCAGTGCAAACTTGACCAGTAACATTGTAATTTCAGAAAAGGTGTTAGTTAAAAACGAAACAATGGGTTCAAGAAAATAAACTATAAGGCGAGTGTTGAACTTGTATCAGAAGTGTCCAGCAGTTTTTTCAGTTTTGTGTTGCCTTTTTTCTTTCCGGGCAACTTGTGGAAAGAGCTCTTGTGCCATCTTTGGTCACAGTTTCACCTGTGTGTCTCCACTGCAGTCCACAGTAACCAAAGTCTTCACCTCAAACCTCAGAGGCTCTCCTCTCAGTCGGCCAATGGCACACACCCTCTCAAACTGAAGCAGGATTGATGTCCATGGTCCACAGTAGGAGACTAGAAAATGAGTTTTCATGCTCATGCGCAAATGGTCAGCTCTTCTGCATGAGAAGCACCACCCATAAAGCTGATCAAAGCAGATTGGACCCTTTGCCTCAAGCCCTCACAGTGGAACATTATTTCTGGGAGACAATCTGTGAGAATGATGCAAAAAAGACAAAACAGATGACTCACAAGAGGGATGAGAATAAGTTTAGGTAAAATTTGGACACTGGAACTATGCTTTCTTTTCCAGTACTAATGTTCTACCTTGCTATGAGTGGTGCTTTTTGTCGCTGGACCTTCTATCGTCCTTTCTCCTGCTATTTCTGGACCCACTGCCTTGCTGCAAAACACAAAAAATATGACATTAATTACAGTTGTATTCTAAAATAAAAGCCTTAGTCTTTATTTTCACATCAACCCCAAGGCATAAATTGAAGTAGATTGCATGTTAGTAATATAAATGAATGCACACCAGTTTAGTCACCTACAAGACGAAAAAACCACATTAATGATTCACAACAAGAACAGATTAGGTTCACCAACATTTCAGTCAGTCGCATACATTTTTTACACACACAAAAAAGCACCAGAAACACCAAACCCAAAATCAGCTTTCACGTCACTATAGGTAAACAGTATCAGAACATGTGTTCATTAGCATTTTTTAGTATTAGTAGTTGATTTATATAATTTTCAAAACGAAAAATACTATTTAACAGTGTTATATAGCAAACCAGTTTCATTTACATTCATATTCACATATTACTGTGCGTTTTGTTTCATTCATACATGTTTGAGTAACCCTTTATTAGTCTGTCTATATCTCCAAAGCTCAAAATGTTCTGTTCCACCTTGTGATGTCAAGAAGCACTAGCTTTCAACAGCTACCTTTTACTTTTTGTTCAGTAAATTTTAGCAATTCCAGGGCTGAAATGATCCAAATGATTATAGTGAAGGTGTATGGAGTTTAAAAACAGTGAAGCACTTCCTGTATCACCACATGACATAACAAGTTGGAACAGAGTGTTTTCTGTTTGAGAGAAATACTTAGAGCCTAGATATGCTGGATGTGTGTGTTAAAGATGTGTGAATGAAACAAAATACAACTCCAGGCATGTTTTTGATGTGAGGAAACAACATTATACCATAGATCAGTAAATAGCACAATATGGGCCCTTAATGACTCATGACTTGTTTTGAGATAGCCATTGCAATTATAAGACCTATGCACATGTTCTGACACAGATAAATCATTTCAACCTGGACAAACTATTCCAGACCTCTGACCGCTCCTCAGACAGAGCAGGGCTGTGCCGAGGGTCTCTCTTGCGCCACACACCATTGTCACTGCCCTGGTTGTCCGGTGTTGGCGTGGAAACTCGCCGAATAACTTTTCTGATAACCTACCCAAAGCAAATGGGGTTCAAAACACATGAGATATTACCAGACCCTCCTGTAATAAGTAAGTAATAATAAAAAGGTAATATTAAAGATGCACTATGTAACTTTTTGCTTGGGGGTCCGTCACCTGCTTGTTTTTATGGATATGTCACTGCACTGCACATTAAAGAGCGTTGTCTCACATTTATTAAATTAAAGGTGGTTTTACTGCTCAAAAATACACTAGAAAAACAGGCATTCTGACTGTGAGTGGGGTTGCCTCTCCACAGATCGGACCTGTAAAGATAGAAAGGTATACTACATTGTGAAACATTCCAGACAAAACAATAACATCTCCATGGAGAAAAGCATTTGACGGACCCTCCACCAGAACAGTTACATAATGCACCTTTAAGGGTTCATAGATATTATTACACTTTACTTTTCTACTGACGAGGTTGCCATCATTATCCAAGTAGTGCTCCTCAGTCATACTCTCACCTGGGATGTTTCTTGCCTCTTCGCCCTGTAAATGTTTGTCAAATTAACAGTAAAATGAATGCGTTATATTTCGGTTGACCCACACCACCAGCACAACAGGAAGAAGCACTGAAATGTAATAGCCACAGCAATAGAGGAGGCACTATTCATTTTTATTTGTTATTTTTTTGTTTAATATTTGTTATTATTATGTTTATAGTCTGTCTATGCTTATGTCTTTCAAACAAACTCCCTTCTTTATGTAAATGTTATTATTTTAATGTAATTAAAAATATATATACTATTAAAGACATATTATATAAAATTAAGCATTTAACCATGTTTTAACAGCGTTCCCTCACCATTAGCTTACTCACAGTTGTTTTTCGATTAATTAATGCATCCTGTATTGTCTGGCAGTTAAGTTTGAGTTCACCAACCCCCTATCTTCGCCTACTTATTTGTAATTCTGTACTTATTTGTAATTAAATTGTTTAAAAAAAAATCAGATCCCGGGTCATACATGTAGGGTTCAAATAATTTCAACGATGAAGTCCAAAATCCATTCGTTGTTAAGGTGAAATGTCACTATAAAGAGATGGTGCCTGTCAGTTCTGCAATTTTAAATAGGAAGTCAATAGATCTCTGTTATTAAGCAGTTTTAAATGAGTATTATGGTTTACAATGAACAAAATGTAAATTCGTGATCTGCTTATATTATAGTTTAATACTAAATACCTATTAAACTTTTAATACTAAATACCTCCCCTCCTTGAACTGCCACCTTAATGTGGTAGAGGGGTTTGAGTGCCCGAATGATCCCGGGAGCTATGTTGTCGGGGGCTTCATGCTCCTGGTAGGGTCTTCCAAGGCAAACAGGTCCTGGGGGACGGTCAGACTAAGAGCGGTTCAGAAGCCCTTATGATGAGTACTAGAGCAAGGCCAGCTACTTCGCCCGGATTGGCGTTACCGGGGCCCCACCCTGGAGCCAGGCCTGGTGTGGGTGCTCGACGGCAAGCGCCTGGTGGCCGGGCCTTGCACCATGGGGCCCGGTCGCGGCACAGCCCGAAGGAGCGACATGGGGTCGTCCTCCCGTGGACCCACCACCTGCAGGAGGATCCATAGGGGCTGGTGCAGGGAGATTTGGGTGGCAGTCGAAGGCGGGGGCCTCGACGACCGGATCTCCAGACATGGAGACTAGCTCTGGGGACAGGGAATGTCATCTCGCTGGGAGGGAAGGAGCCCAAGCTCGTGCGGGAGGTTGAGCGTTACCGACTAGATATAGTCAGCCTCACCTCCACGCACAGCTTGGGCTCTGGAACCTAACTCCTTGAGGGGGGCTGAACTCTCCATTTCTCTGGCGTTGCACGCGGGGAGCAGCAGTGGGCTGATGTGGGCCTGCTCATTGCCCCACAGCTCAGCCGCTGTGTGTTGGAGTTCACCCTGGTGAACGAGAGGGTCGCGTACCTGCGCCTTCAGGTCGGGAACAGGT
This sequence comes from Taenioides sp. WSHXM2023, assembly GCA_029959045.1. Classification (NCBI taxonomy): domain Eukaryota; kingdom Metazoa; phylum Chordata; class Actinopteri; order Gobiiformes; family Gobiidae; genus Taenioides; species Taenioides sp. WSHXM2023. The sequence goes on from CM057094.1 coordinate 20,603,046, forward strand.
CTCTCACCGTTGTGTTGGCCTATGGGCCGAACAGCAGTGCAGAGTACCCGGCCTTCTTGGAGTCTCTGGGAGGGGTACTGGACAGTGCACCGACCAGGGACTCCGTTGTTCTACTGGGGGACTTCAACGCCCACGTGGGCAACGATAGTGACACCTGGAGAGGGGTGATTGGGAGGAACGGCCTCCCTGATCTGAACTCAAGCGGTGTTCCGTTATTGGACTTCTGTGCTAGCCACGGTTTGTCCATAACAAACAGCATGTTCGAGCACAAGCGTGTTCACCAGTGCACATGGCACCAGGACACCCTAGGCTGGAGGTCGATGATCGACTTTGTTGTCGTGTCATCTGACCTCCGGCCGCGTGTCTTGGATACTGGTGAAGTGAGGGGCAGAACTGTCAACCGATCACCACCTGGTTGTGAGTTGGGTCCGCTGGCGGGGGAGGAAGCCAGAAAGACCTGGCAGGCCCAAGCGTATAGTGAAGGTCTGTTGAGAACCTCTGGCAGAGCCCTCTGTCAGGGGAACCTTCAACTCACACCTCCGGGAGAGCTTCTCCCAGATTTCGGGAGAGGCTGGGGACATGGAGTCTGAGTGGGCTTTGTTCTCGGCCTCTATTGTCGATGCAGCTGCTCGTAGCTGTGGTCGTAAGGTCTGTGGTGCCTGTCGCAGCGGCAATCCCCGAACCTGGTGGTGGACACTGGAAGTAAGGGATGCTGTCAGCCGGAAGGAGTCTTATTGAGCCTTGTTGGCTCATGGGACTCCTGAGGCAGCTGACAGGTACTGACGGGCCAAGCATGCTGCAGCCCGGGCGGTCGCAGAGGCAAAATCTCGGGGTTGGGAGGAGTTTGGAGAGGCCATGGAGGAGGACTATCGGACGGCCTCAAAGAAATTTTGGCAAACCGTCCAGCCCCTCAGAAGGGGGAAGTAGTGCTTCACCAACACTGTTTACAGTGCGGGGGGAGAGCTGTTGACCTCGACTGGGGATGTTGTTGGACAGTGGAAGAAATACTTTGAGGATCTCCTCAATCCCACCGTCACGTCTTCTGAGGAGGAAGCAGAGGCTGGGGACTTGGAGGCGGACTCGTTCATCACCCTGGCTGAAGTCACTGAGGTGGTTGGCAAGCTCCTCGGTGGCAAGGCTCCAGGGGTAGATGAGATCCGTCCTGAGTATCTTAAGTCTCTGGATGTTGTAGGGCTGTCTTGGCTGACACGTCTCTGCAACATCGCGTGGCGGTCGGGGGACAGTACCTCTGGACTGTCAGACCGGGGTGGTGGTCCCTCTGTTTAAGAAGGGGGACTGGACGGTGTGTTCCAACTACAGGGGGAATCATACTCCTCAGCCTCCCCGGTAAGGTCTATTCCAGGGTAATGGAGAGGAGAATCCGACCGATGGTTGAACCTCGGATCCAGGAGGAGCAGTGTGATTTTCATCCCGGCCGTGAAACACTGGGCCAGCTCTATACTCTCCATCGGGTGCTCGTGGGTTCATGGGAGTTTGCCCAACCAGTCCACATGTGCTTTGTGGATCTGGAGAAGGCATTCGACCATCTCCCTCGTGGGGTCCTGTGGGGAGTGCTCTGGGAGTATGGGGTCCGGGGCTCTTTGCTAAGGGCTGTTTGGTCCCTGTATGACTGGAGCAGGAGCTGTGTTCGCATTGCCGGTAGTAAGGCAGACCTGTTCCTGGTGCATGTTGGACTCCGCCAGGGCTGTCCTTTGTCACCGGTTCTGTTCATTGTATATATGGACAGAATTTCTAGGCGCAGTCAGGGGCCGGAGGGAGTTCGGTTTGAGGACCACAGGATCTCATCTCTGCTGTTTGCAGATGATGTTGTCCTGATAGCTTCATCGAACCGGGACCTCCAACATGCACTCGGGCGGTTTGCAGCCGAGTGTGAAGCAGCTGAGATGAGGATCAGCTCCTCCAAATCCGAGGCCATGGTTCTCGACTGGAAAAAGGTGGCTTGCCCTCTCCGGGTGGGTGGAGAGTCCCTGCCTCAAGTGGAGGAGTTCAAGTATCTCGGGGTCTTGTTTACGAGTGAGGGGAGAATGGAGCGTGAGATTGACAGGCGGATCGGTGCAGCATCGGCAGTGATGCAGTCGCTGTACCGGACCGTTGTGGTGAAGAGGTAGCTGAGCCAAAAGGCAAAGCTCTCAATTTACTGGTCAGTCTACGTTCCTACCCTCACCTATGGTCATGAGTTTTGGGTAATGACCGAAAGGACAAGATCGCGGATACAAGCGGCCGAAATGAGTTTCCTCCGCAAAGTGGCTGGGCGCACCCTTAGATATAGGCTGAGGAGCTCAGTCACACAGGAGGAGCTCGAAGTAGAGCCGTTGCTCCTCCATGTCGAGAGGAGTCAGCTGAGGTGGCTCGGCATCTGTTCCATATGCCTCCTGGACGCCTCCCTCAGGAGGTGTTTCAGGCATGTCCCACCGGGAGGAGGCCCCGGGGAAGACCCAGGACACGTTGGAGGGACTATGTCTCCCGGCTGGCCTGGAGGAGCTGGAGGAAGTGTCCGGGGTGAAGGAAGTCTGGGAGTCCCTGCTTAGACTGTTGCCCCCATGACCTGGCCCCGGATAAACGGAAGAAAATGGATGGATGGACTAAATACCTGAAAAAGAATATGAAAGAAAAGAAATGGAAGAAATATGTCTTCTTTAATATATAACTGATCAAATTTGTGGAAAAAAGGCAAAAACCACACCACCACCACTGCAAATCTACTACTACCTGCACAACTCAAGTTCAACAGCTGCAAGAGAAAAGCCCCACCAGAAACCATCAAACCAGGCTCACATAGTACCTTTAAAATTATACGGCGTCTGAAGATTTTGGTGGTTACAGTTTGTTCCTCCTCTGAGCCAGATTCAGCACTAACCCACTGATGATAAAAAAGGATTAATACAAAACTGAGACAAAGACAAGACAATGAAATAATTTTTACAAAGGCACGGTTTAGGTCAACACTGATGTGGATGCACTGCTGTGACACCTAAAAGGGTCTGCCTCTGGAACAATGTAGTATGTGCCTTGTGAAAAGAAACTTCAAAATTAGAATATAACACTACTAGGTTCTGTGTGGAGTTTTGACATATTAGTAGTGGTCTTTCTACCCAAGATCTGCTATTGGTGGTAAACTGATATCATGAGGCTTATGAAGTGAAGTTTGAGGGAAAGTTGAACACATAATCCAAACTAACAAACAAATGTAAATAAAAACTGAATATGTTTTGAGATGCACCATCTTAGACAACCCAAGATTAATTTTAGATGTGCGCCCCAGTGCTGCTCCATGGCTTCCTGCAGGAAAAATGGATGTAACCAAAGTTAGTATAAAAACTATTAAATTAATTACCTGGACTTTTTTCTCTGAAACTAGTGTCCCCTCCTCCTTTTTGACATTCGAAGACTGTGATGAGGTGTCCTGAGGTGAGTGCCTGGCGTTGTTGCCGTTTTGTCTGGATCTGCCTGATTCGCCTCTGGACGAGGATGTGATGGAGTCACTAGAGATCTCGTGGCTGGAGGGTTTAAAATTAAAGATTAGGGTCCTGTTATGACATAACTGTAAATAAGATGAGTACTTAAAGGTAAGCAATATATTAATTATTGAGAAAATGTATATTGTCTTTAAGACATGGAAAATGTTATAATTACAAGTCCCTAAATCTAATTTTTTGTGAGATATACTTCAGCTTTGACATGGGAATTGTCAAGACCCAACAAATGCTTCATCTGCTCTCTCTCAGATCATCCCTAGGGACACCAGCTAAACCTATTCTTATATTTACCCCAAATAATTCAGGCCCAATTTAAAATTTCACTTTCGTCCTTGTAGAGTTTGTTCCCACTTAAAATGAGAGCAGATCAGACAGCAGATGACAAAATAACAGAACCTCAGCTTCACAAAGAGTCCAGCCATTTGTATGTGCTCCAAAGGGTTCAGAAACAGATTCAGTTTGAAT